>OX365952.1:45704721-46954721 GCA_947247005.1 Spisula solida | reverse complement strand
TATTGATCTTACTTGACTTAAGGATAAGGACAACCAATCAGATCACACCATATTAAACTCTTGCTTAGTAACAGGCAATATGATTGGCTGTCCTCATTCTCTAATTAAATAAGATTGATATTGATATATCTCATATTTGTTTTGTTATAACACATACCAAGTTTAGCTTCTAATGGATTGATCATGTGTGGCAGCTCCTTTACAGAGAAAGCAAATCCAGTTTTATCCTTCTTTGGTTTGGTCTGGAGTTTTGTAAAGTACAACACCTGTGACTGGACGTTGATGTTTGTATAGTTTCTCAGCTTCTCTACCATTGGATTTAAATATTCTACAAATGTAAACAAGTCAATAAGAATTACAAGCAATACAAAAGTCCCATACCGGTTTGACGCCATGACTTTTGAATTATTTTCTCTGTTGCCATAGTAACCACAGTTTTTTTTAGAATAAAAAAATATTTAGATGTGCATTATCCTCTTATTGGATCAATCTCCAATCTACCAGACGACAGCCTAGTATTCAACCAACTATGTTTTGTCAGACAGTCTATTTCTTATGCATGAGGACTCGAGAGTATTTGAAATATATCAAGTGGTATGTTTATTTATGCTTTTTCAGTTAAATACGACAGCCAATTCACCTAAACCTTTTCCCTAGACTGTAATGTAACCAGTATTAACTTACTCTTCCACAAGGAACCAACAACTTCTCCACATGTGGAACAAAATCAACATTGCTGTCAAATTGTCGAGGAATGCTATGACATGGTTACAAATCCAGCACACTAACTGAGGCTATGATTTCAAGTGATGAACAAGAGATGTTCGTATGCAACCAAATAGTCAATAATGTTAAATGCCACAGCGATCCAGACCTTTGACCTACTGACCTCAAAATCAATAGGGGTCATCTCTTGTTGTTGACCAACCTCTGTGTAAAGTTTAAAGATCCTAAGACAAAGCGTTCTTGAGTTATTGAAAGGAAACCATTTGGCCTACCAACAGATCGACTGACCAACATGTGCAAAGGATGGGGTGGGGGGCATAATAAAGTGAACAATGATCCTACTATGTACTGCTGTTTCCACATCCCACTGTACATCTATAAGATCAGGTCGAGGATTCACCAAGGTAAGTATAACATCATAACCTGAGTGAAACTTTACAGCTCGTAACATCTCTTTATCTGGCTAAAATACACAGAACATAGCACATAATAAACATGGCTAAAATACACAGAACATAGCACATAATAAACATGCAAGATGCAAATGAATTATTACACAACAGGCCTCCACCCCATACCAAAAGTATATATAGCTCAAAGGGCTCTCATTTGACCATTCCCCTCCCAAATGAATATACATTTTCCCCTATTTTCTGTAAAAATCCCCTCCTTTTTTTTTGAAAATCAATGAAGAGCCTTTGTAAATTCTGTTCAGCCATTGCTGTATATGTTGTTATAGCTTTAAATTGGCTTTTGTCCAGTTAATATGTATTACTTTTATTATAGTATAATATTTTGATATTTATAAATGACAAAATTTCTCTTTTTTCTTCAAAACGACATTCCCCTATCTGAGGGCCCCTGGCCCCAGTCCCAAAAGTGTAGTGAGAGCCCTGGCTCAGAGAATTTGACATGGTCCTGACCTTTATGCATGAAAATATTACAAAGTTTTTGCGTTGAATATATAAATTTCCGCGAGCAAATCGTGCAATATCAGTCCTTTAAGATTTGTGTAACTACTGTTGGTCTTACACCTCTAGCGTCTTCATGATACTTCCGCTTAGGAAAACATACAACCGGGATTATAAATATAGACAATATATCAGCTGTTAAATTATGCTAATAGAAGGTTGAGAGTCGTGTCAAATTCTCTGTACTATACAGGTCAATTTACAATATATAATAGTTACTATGACCGAATATCCAATTTGGCCTAGATTTTGATGAGTTGATCATATTAAGTTTCCACTTTCTTCAGTAGCTATGTTATTGATGTGTCGTTTGAGCGATGTCCGATTAAAGCTTAATTTGTATATAAATACTTAAACAGGCCTTAATATGGTTAGTTTCCAGTTCATTAATTTCAATGGCAATAGCAACATGTTAATGTATTGTGTCACATGTTACAAGGCATGTAACATGTCACCTAGTCAAAGGAGAACACTCAAGCATGCTGATATAGAAATTTCACAAAGAAATACTTGCTATATTTGCAAAGTCAAACACAGCTTTGATTGTAATCATATTAATAATCTTTAGAAATAAATCAATCAGTATCGACTATTAAATTGTAACAAAGAATACTGTAACTATTCCAACCTTCATATTGCGTGCCCCTCTAGCAGAATTGAAGCCATTCAAGACGGCTCTTTCCCTCACCAATACCTGGGTTACCACTGGTGCAATATCTGATGCAATTTTTATGGTGTCTGAATATAAATAATACAATATATAATCAATTTTAAACATAGAAGTTAGATCACAGAACATTTCACTGTATACTTGGTCAGTCATACTGGAGCACATTACCTAACTAAGGCACTACCGAGCGCTTTTTGGTAGTGCTTTACTACGTCTAAACAATGACACGAAACCAGCAAGAGCTTCAGAGCGCTTTTTTATGCCACTGACTGCTTCAGTAGCGCTCATAAATTTTCGCTTTGTCCACTATGTAGCGCTTTTTTTAAGCAAGCCATTTCCTAGCGTAGAGCTATCGAGCACTCGGTAGCAGTTTGGTTACAGTTTGCTGGCTTACATGTAGAAGTCAGTTGTAAGTGCTACTTACCTCCTTATATTATAAGAATCATGCATATTTGGAACAGCACAACAAGGCACTTCTTATTAACATATTTTCATAAAAATCCAAAAAAGTCATGTTGACGAAACTGAAGTAGAGCTTGTTTTACCATAAGTAAAAAGAAGTTTTCAGACTGTTTTTTTTTCATGTTTTCTCAAAATAGCATTTTTGCTCTTACAACCTTATTCTTCTAAGCCATCGGAGCATCCAAGGACACAATAACCCAGTCAATGAAAGGAATACAATTTAATACAATTTGCAAATAATTTTAAGTTTAAATTAAGAATATTTTAAACCAATAACAAACCAAACGGCAAATGAGATGAACCACAAGTTACAGAACTCGCCCCAACAAACTGGCTCGTTCATGTCACTGCAGAACCAGCCAAACCAGGACATGTAGTGTCACTGCCTAGAGCTTGACCAACTGAGCAAGTCAGACTTACTAAACAAGAGATGTTTGTAAAATTCACCATGGCAGCTCAGAAATGGAAAAGTTGACAGTGACCTTGAACTTTGACCTATTGACCTCAAAATCAATAGGGGTCATCTACTGTTGACGACCAACCTCCATAAAAAAATTTAATGATCCTAGGGCAAAGTCTTCTTGAGTAATTAAACGGAAACCACTTGGTCTACTGACCGACCAATAGGCTGACTAACAGGTGCAAAGCAATGTAATCCCCTCATCAAAGAAGGGGGGCATAATAAACGTCTTTATGATCAATGACTTCCATATAAGATGAATTCAAACCTTACCTTGTGAAGAAGGGGTCATAAATACAAGTCTACGAGTTCCAATTGTGGTCTTCTCCATTCTGAACTTATTAGTCTTTGGTAGTAAAACCACATGGTACCAATTAGGCTTCCCATTAGTAAGCGATGACTCAAACTCTGCAAGCACAATATATTCAATGCCAATTCATTGTGTAAGTGGATATTGCCCAAGTCAAAAAGTAAGCAAATTTTGAGATTCAGGCATTTGTTTTGTTGAAATATTAGCAATATTTTCTTTTCTAAGTAATTTTAATTATTTTTATGCTAGAAGAAATCTAGAATTTTGATTTTTCGCCAAATTTGTCAGAATCTACACTTAGACTTTACTTATACAGTATAACATCTAGTCATACCATAATTATGCATATAATACTTGTGAGTCAGTGTATATCAAAATTAATTGAAAACCTGGTGGAAAACATAAAAAAGTTTTAACTATTCTGAGCGATTTTTTAGTGTTTTTCATTGCTATAATTGCTTTGTTCGGAAGTTCAACTATTTGGTTAGATTACTCAATGTCTGATACATGGTAGTTTTGCTGCTCTAAATAGTAAACTAGCACACAAGAAAGGTAAAGAACTTTTTTAATTACTGGTATTGACCACATGGCATAAAGTCCAGACCAACACATGTCAATTTTGGTAAGTACCGGGTAAATGACTTAAGCCATTAACATAGGTTGGGACTACTTGATTGTCTTTGTGCAACATTTTCAGGACCATTATATGGACTATACCTGGTGGTCATGATTTACTGTATGTAAATGTATTACCCAGACATTAACACTTACCAGTGATGCTTGAACACGAATCCAGCAATTTCTTTTCTTTCTCTGACGCTACACGACTTGAAGTTTTATAATATGGCTGGACATAATGCTCCCCATGGTTCTCTGAAAACAATTAACATAATAACACATTAACAAGGGCATTTTATACCCCTACCCAAAATATTTGGGGGGGGGGGGCATAAAAACCAAGACTTTCTACCCTGATTTTATGGAGGTAAACATCATTTTGGGGGAAAACTGCATTATTTTCAAGATATTTTTATCGGGGTTGTCCTACAGCTGGTATGTATGACTCACATAGTTATATGATACAAAACAGATGGACATTGACAAATTTTTCTGTATATATTGGGACAATTAACTAGGTAAAGTGACTGTTTGCTTTACAATTACATGTCTGAGGCTAGGGACAAGAGGCACACAGTAACTCCTAAATAACTTATTGATGGCACACCAACTCAGGTGGCACACCAACTCAGGTGGCACACCAACTCAGCAATATTAGAATGCCATTTGGACCGTTCGCCAGGGACACCAACCCCAGTCACATTCTAATGTTAAGCCTTACAGTTATACTGATTACTTAAAACATCTTTAGGACCAGAACTGACAACATGACTCAGAGAATATTGATCGACAGATATATTTATAAATGCCAGACATATTTGTACAATTCCATTTTTATTATATCAAATATTTTCAAAGAAACTTTTATCAGACAAACCTAATTTTTCCAGTAGTTGTCGTGACAATGCTGCCAGTGTTTTATCGTCATGCTCTACAAAGCTGATCACTTTTATATCAACAGCATAGTCAATCTGTAATCAAAGAATATGGCAAGAAATTATTATATATGTTGCTGAACTTTTGTGTTATAAACTCTCATGTAACATTACTTTATTTAACAGGAGAAACAGAAAATTGTTTCATCATTACTAATAAGCTGAAACTATTAAACACTTGACTTCCTATTCTATGAGGAATGACTACTACGTGCAGTAGGACCAAAGTTCGAACCTGGGAGCCTTCAATTACAGGGCAAATGCTCTACAGACTGAGCTAGGCAAGTTTCTTCCCTAATAGTAATAAAATCATATATACACTACTACAATATAAGTTAGGGAATCCCACACGCATCCCTTGTCTCCCAGACAAGAGGTACCAATCTCTCACCATTACTGCCATTGCTAGAAGAGAGCATTAATAGTTACAGGGGACCGGTTCAACTAGCTTCTGAATCTGAAGTGTCAATTTGATACTTTTGACTAAATTTTACCATTTTATAGGTAAAATATCCATTATTTTATGAGAAAATGACCCTTCAAACCCTAATAATCTCGAGGGCCAAAATGTGGCTTTATGTAAAATTTCAAGGGTCAAAACCCCTACTCCCAAGTCAAATGGAATCCCTGCATCCCTAGTCATCAAGACAAGACATAGAGGTACCAACCTGTAACCTTTACTATCATTGCCTGAAGGGAGCATAAAATTGTGTACCTTTGATGCAGCAAGTGTACTGATGTCAGCATAAGGTAAGGAGACTCTATATACTTCTGTTGTCTTCCACCATAAAGGTAGACCAATCACCAAACATACAAAACCAACACCGACAGCAGCCAACACATTGGTTCTCTTCTCTGAAATAATATTGGGATGCGACATTATAAGTTTTTATTTTTTCCAGCGTTTTTTGGATAATTTTATAGGCGAAATTCAGCTATATTCCCAATCCCAAAAAGTATCTTTTTTCCAATTTCAAGCTAAAAATTCCCAAGGCGAAGCTCCAAAAATTGACAGGCAACGCGGCTCAGAAATATGCTGGCACAAACTGAATGGAGTAATACACACATACAATGAAGCGGCAGGCATTAGGATACGTTCGAAGTTTTTGCGCAACCATCAAGCATATATATTCCAATATATTGCATAAAAACAAAATTTTACAAACATCATGGGAGGAAAATCAAGTTTTTTTCAGTCAGGCAAGTTAAATTTCCATAAATTGGCGCCTGCCAGTGTACATGTATCATGTTATTAACAGTGCCGGCTGTTCCATTCTCAGTTTGTTTGTACTTTGGTGTATTTTTGAGATCAATAGTATCATGGAGATGATGGACAAATCATCAAACGTGGATCTTCGAATTGGGTGTTTTAGATTGGAAAGTTAGATCTTGAATTGTAAAATCACGCAATTTGACTCTACACTAGTTTTCAAGTCCCAATTAATATCCTTGCAGCTAAAATCTCGGACTATAATGCACTTGTAAGTCAATTGAAACCACACACTCCAATCCCGAAAATGGCAGGAATTTTTACTTAAAAATTAATTTCTTCAAACATCTGGTAACATCCCTACCCCCCAGGGCAGCCGCCATACTAATGGTAAAACACCCGCAAATTTCCATCATACTGCTGGGGCAAAACAAATATGTCACAATGTTTCAAACTCAATGACCATACGTTTAGGTGTATTTCTACTTTGGATGTTTGAAAATATCGCAGATGAATTACTGCTGGTCAAACTATACGGAGATCGCCGAGCTATACTCCTGCAAAATCACAGGTACAGTAGCAGCTATTTTTCCACACTATTTTGACATCAGAAAGGTTAAAACACACGGCAGTTAGGAGTTCCCCCGCCCTTTAGTCAAGCCATCTAGACACTCACAGTACCTATACTAGCTGTGGCTGGAACGTCAGAATTTAAAAGCAGCCACTTGGAGACAGCTTATATGCCTACCCGCCCTTTAACAGGTCTATAATATCGCCTGATCTGTGTATTATATACAGATTTGTATATCATATACAGATTTGTGTATCAATTGATGATTCTACGGAAATGTACGAGGTGCTCCGAATGGCTACCCCCCTGACCGTGAAATTTCGAATCCAGAGAAACGGGTTTTATCCTGTAATGTCGATATCGAGAATGACATATCCCGATTTGTGTATATGATATACAAATCGGGAGGATACACAAATCGGGCGATGAAATAGACCTGTTCAACGGGGTGGGGGGGGCGTGGTTTTTTAAATGACTGGTGCATAATCAAGTGGGAGTCATTCAATTTCATTAAAGTAACCGTGAAGAAACTACTAACTATTTTATAATAAAATGGTGTCACGAACCAGTACTGGGGCGAAACCTCGTAACTATGTCCGAAAAGAGGAAAAAAATCAGTTGAAAAGCGTGTTTACAGCTGAAACAAGGACATCAATACCTCATTTACTGATTGAAACCCTGCAAATATCTCTGATCTATATCATACCTAATGAAAATAATAAATTGCCATTTGTCTTAATTACTAAAAGTACAAAATAATCGATTTACCGGCAACCTCAGAAGTTTTGTCCGCCATGTTTGTTTTGGTAGAGTAAAAACGCCGTTTTCCGGATACTTTCACAAGTACGGGACAGCTACGGGGCTGCCAGTCGAGCCAGTGAGTCATATTATTAAATCACAGATAAATCATTTACTTTCCCAATTGTGACTCATATTGTGCTAAGCACATGCTAAGACACAATATTTGCGCAACAATATTTGCGCAACAATATCATTGCCAGGAGCATTGTTCAAGCAGAGTTTTGAAATTCCCCAGCAATGACCGGATGATGGGGAATTTTAAAACTCTGTATTTTGGGATGCAATTTCTTAGGCCTGTGGTTCAAGGAACAGAAAACATCATCATCATTTCTAGAAATCGTATCACTCTAATACAGAGTATCCTCGCGTTTTGAATCAATCTTATTCATGTTGGCCTATTTATTTGTGTTACCAAATCAAAATCAAGCCTTATTTACTTTCGAAGTTCTTTGTTGTTATGTTTATATTTTCAAACCATTTTGTTTTATTTGTGATTCCTATGTCATGTTATATGACCCTTGATTGGAATTAAACATTATCTTATCTATCTACACAGCCGATAGGCAAGACTATTTACATCCAGAGGCTATATATATAGATAACATCTATATACAATCAATAACTTACAATCAATATTTCAGGGTGTCTCAAAATATATGTTACAGTTTCGCAGCATAATAACTTTTTTAACATGTGCATCAATGATATTGGAACCGAACAGATCGTCCATTTTACAACACGCAACGAGAACACACTATACATTTTCTGCACCAACCGCCCATCCCGAGTTGATAGATGCTCCCCCTTACCAGGCATAAGCGATCATGACACTGTCCTTGTAGATACCAACATCATACCCAAAAGACAGAACCCAGTCCAACGCCGTATCTTTCTGTGGTAGAAGGCCAACTTAACTGCCATAAGGGATGAACTAAACAGCTTCTCAACAACATGCACCGAAGTACACACTGCATACACACCTATAAACACCTTATGGTCTACTTTCAAGGATAAATACACCTCGGTCAAGCCTCCCACGACCAGTCCCAGGTTCTAGACGACTGGAAGAATGCACTAGTCACTCCCATATCCAAGAAAGGCGACAAGAGCAAGCCAGCCAACTACAGGCCAGTCTCGCTAACATATATCTGCTGCAAGTTAATGGAGCTCATAATACAAAGCCACATTATGAAGTTCCTCGACGACAATAACATCCTCGACGATCAGCAACATGGCTTTCGTGTGAGTCCCAACTCATCAACACCGTCCAGGACGTAGCAGCAGGTTTCAACCACAAACAACAGATCGACGCCGTCCTACTAGACTTCTCGAAGGCGTTCGACAAGGTACCCCATCGACGACTTTCAGCAAAACTCGATCACAACATGGTGTTAGGGGTAAGATTCTAGGACGGATAGACAGCTTCCTCGCCAACAGACAGCAACAAGTCGCACTGGATGGGAAAACATCTCGTTCAGCTCCAGTAACATCCGGAGTTCCACAGGGGACCGTGATAGGACCGCTCCTATTCTAAGTATACATCAATGACTTGCCAGGTAGGACTTCATCCACTGCACGCTTCTTTGCCGATGACTGCCTTCTCTATAGGACCATGAAGTCGGACAAAGACACCAATGCACTACAAGAAGATCTGGACCACCTACAAGAATGGGAGCGGGACTGGCAGATGGCCTTCAACCCTGAGAAATGCGAAATGATCTGAACTACCAACAAGCGGAATATCATCGCCAGATCATACTCCATACACGGCCATACTTCCAAAAAAACAGACAAGGCGAAGTACCTGGGCGTCATATTCGACAAGACACTGTCCTGGAACAGCTACATTGATGCGATAGCCAAGAAGGCAAACAACACCACTGCCTTCCTTCGCAGAAACTTGAGCTCCTGCCCACGAGATGTCAAGGCCACTTGCTACAAGTCCCTAGTTAGACCGCAACTGGAGTACGCATTCTCAATATGGGATCCACATACTAGGGCCAACATCAACAAAATCGAGGGTGTACAAAGAAGAGCAGCTCGATTCTGCACAGGAGACTACAGACAGACCAGCAGCGTTACATCCATGATGAAGGACCTTGACTGGGTACCACTAGAGGCTCGTCGCCAACACACCAAGGCTGTCATGTTGTATAGGATCGTCAACAACCTAGTGGATGTCCAAGCTCAGCAGTTACTCATCCCAACAGGAGTACATACAAGAGGCCACGCCAACCGATTCTTAGTACCATTTGCCAACGCCTACAGATACCCATTCTTCCCTTCTGGCATCCGCATCTCGAACAACCTACCAGATGTGATCATCACCGCCCCATCACTAGAAGCCTTCAAGGCTAGGATGGGCGCGCCAATGCCGTAACTCTGGAGCAGCATGTTTTTAACCGTTTTTACCAGCTTTCACTGCGTTTTTCCCTTGCGCATTTGTATATATATGTACTCACCATGTGCGACAATGCTCCAGAGGAGCGATGCACAGTATTTGAAGAAGAAGAAAATCACATAAAATCCGGGAATACCATTTCAAGTTTTTCAAGATGTATCATTATCGATTATGTCATCATTAAACTTTTTTTATAAACCTCACTACTTAAAAAATCAAATGTTTGAACCACAGGTAACTGTATCATTAATAAAGAGTAAACAAAACAAAAAAATAACTTTTCATAAAAATATTTTTTAATCGTTATCTATGATACAGTTACCTGTGGTTTGAACTGCATTTTTATGAAAGTGACGTTTTACATGTTAAGATTTTATTGTTAAAGAGTAAAACCAAAGATCTAAGAATGTTTAGATATTTTGTAAAACCTGAAAGGTCTATTATTAAATTTTTTCAATATGATTTCATATCTTTTTATATAAACGTTTGATGTGTAGAAATGGAGAATAAGATGTTAAAATGGGATAATATGGGATACATTTGTGCTGCGTGGTAAAAGGGCATTTATACCAATAGCTTGGGAGGATATAGGTTGCCATAGTAACCAAAATATGTTATTTCACTTAAACATCAATGCATTTAGAGGCCAATTAGTATGTACTAAAAATAAAACATAAAGCGCAATAATCGTATATTTACTTGTTTGCAAATTTCTAACGGCTCTTAGCTGAACGAGAATACAAAGTGTCCATTTTTTGTCTTTAAACACCGACTGCTACCATAGGCATATGTTTATATTTCGTTTAATGTCCTGTTGCTTAAAATTAATGTTGGAATGAAGATATTTAAAGCATCTCAAGATTAAAGAGAATGGTGTAAAAATCATTATCAACAAAAGCCAATTTTGAATAAATAGATTATGGATTATGGACAGTTATGGTTTATTCACATAAAGATGTAGATCTATTCAACATAAAATGTGGTTAAATACCCTTTCTTATGATATGTTTATCATGGATGTAGCTCAACTATCCATGTTATTGTAACATATATTTTGAAACACCCTGACTTGAAAACAAGTTTTATCGTATACGGATTGGCTCGATAGTCAAGTGAATACACATGTCGTTATTACGCCAGTGATTTTGGCAAGTTTTATATCTTCAATCTCGTCACTGGTTCGACACCCATCGAAAATGCATATTTTTTTAAAAGCGAAATGTATGCATGTCTAGTAGAAATCAGGGATAGCAAGGTCCGTCTTGAAGCCGTCTATCCTATAGGCTCAGCTTAGTAAGGCCATCAAAATTTCAAATTATATGTTTCACGCCCGCTGGCTGGTAGGTTATGGGCTCATAAAAGAAAATATTTTCACTATAGTTTTGCTCGAGAAAAAGTAAAATTGCAAGCGCAAATCCTGAGCCGAACATCTACATTTTTATTGAGACTTTATCGCCCACGTGTGTTCATTGTTCAAATGTGTGCTAGTCTAAATTTGACCATTTAAAATAAACCCTGAAAGGGAGTTGAAGCTTAACAAAAATAACATTTGGAATTTCCTTACGGTACGTATGTTGTGAGAGGCTATTCCAAACAACAATTGCAGAGGGAAAGAAGCTGTGATGTTAGAGAGATTTATTGTATGAGATTGGTGTAGTAGTTGGGTACGAACTCTAAATGATATAGAAGAACATTATGGTGTATTTGGTTCAATGTCGAGAATTGTTTTATTTAAGTGGCTTTGTCTATGTCTCGCCTGTGTTGTTGGATGGACCACTGTACATAGGTCATATAATATTGGAAACGGAGCTTGAGCGTCGATAGTCTTTCTCATCGCCAGTTGATTGCTGTGAGTTGTCAGTGTGTGCGTGAACCGTACAAGGAGGCATATTCCAAGATGGGCCTAACATAGCTCTTATATGCCGTTGCTTGTGTTTTTGGTGGGCTGGGACGCACGGATGTTCATGCTGATAAAGGACGTTTTTTAATTAGTTTTTTTTGGGTAATGTAGTTGATGTGGGTGTTACAAGAAAGGTCTGGTGTAATGATAAAGTCCAATATATTTTGCTACATTGGATAACTTTAATTTGAACAGTGCTATGGATGGTATATTTGAAGATAGAAGGATTGCGTTGTTTGTAATGTGTATCACCTCGCATTTATCAGGATTTAAAGACATTTACCAATCCATTTATTACATACTGTAAACTATCGACCCAGATCATCCTCCTGAAGCAGTTAGGCATCCTCACGGTTCTCGATTGACCTGTACATGAGGTAGTCACCTGCGAAAAGACGGGCCGATTATGTGACTCTATCTGTCAGGTCGTTTATGTACGTAGAGGACCAAGGAAACACACCCACACGTGCACAACCACGCACACATTACACAATCACAAACACACATAAACAATAAGTACATGTGTGAATATAATAACATAAATGCAACGCATGAATGTAAGTCATGTCATTATAGAGTATCAATATTATATTAAATGTCACGACACAAAATTATATAACATGCCATGGCATTATATATATATATATATAGAGAGAGAGAGAGAGAGAGAGAGGATATTACATGAGTGTCTTTTCATATTGAATTTATTAAACGAGATGAACAAAATAATAAAATGCGAGGCTCTGCCGAGCATTTTATCGATTTTATTCAACGAGTTTAATAAATTCAATGTGGAAAGTCACAAATGTAATGTTCTTTTTATCACATGTTAGCCTTTGTCCGACCAAAACATAAAAAGCTACTTATTTTCACTATATTAAACGCACAACTTTGACGACGTCGCCTATACGTTGAATGACGTCGCGTCAAAGCTTTTTTACACTAGTGTATTATCAAAAAATAATTAAAAATGGCTTTATTACGCTACCGCGACGTCAAACATGTGATGAATACATATAATGACATGACATGTAATATAATTTTGATGCTATATATATTTATTATATACCTAGCAATGTATTGTCACGAATACAGACCAAATCGCGCAGTGGAATACAACGCGACAGATTGCATTTTCCGTATCATACATGTCTGGTTTTCCAAATCTGTATCATGCATGTCTGACGTGTTATATGCCGAAAATATGCCAACGTCAATGACGTCACGACGTAAACAATTGCCTTTTTATGAATGGGCGTCGCGTTATATGCCGACGTTCATGACGTCAATGTATACACATCAAACGCATGTTCGCGCGTAAAAGCCCTTTTTTCACTTTTGTAGGTATATAATAAAAGGAATATCACTGCAGTGTGTTGATCCGTTAAGCCGTATTACCTCTCGTTGCTTGCGCCTTACCGCATCTCACTCGACCAAGCGGTCTCGTGAGATACGGCATTACACAAGCAACTCGAGGTAATAGGGCCCAACGGATCAACACACTGCAGTGATATTCCGTATTTATCACATGTTTGACGTCGCGGTAGCGTAATAAAGCCATTTTTTATTTATTTTTGATAATACACTAGTGTAATTAAGGACGTTTGATACAGTTGTTTATGCGCATCATTTCTGCGCATATACATTAAACGAAGATAGAGGCCGAGTTTTGTACTGGATCGTCATGAAAATTTGGCAAAATGTTTGTCGTGATACTTTCTTGGGTTAGTATAAATATAGGTACTTTGGTGTAAAAAGAATAATTCCCTGAGCCAATAATATGAAAACACTGAAATAGCGGTTACATTTTCATTCATTGTTCGTGAAATTTGAAATTATTACTTGGGTTACCTGTACCTATTTATAATGAGTGTTTGTATTGCCTAGGACTACACAGATACCCTTTTACTGATATATAAGGAATACATTAATGATATATATTTACTAACATTGCGTAGATTATTCAAGTGAGCGATTCAGGGCCCATCTGTGCCCCCTTGCTATATAGAATGCGACGTCACTGCCAAATTGGGAAAAGGGGAGATAATTCAGTCATAATAGCACAACGTGTAGCGTGATAACCTATGTTTTATTTTAATTTCTAGATAAAGTACACTTTGATCAACATCCTTAGCCAAAAATAAATTATGACAAGACTAGAAATTATGGAATAACCTTATAAGCAAAATGTACTAATTTGGCCTTTTTGCGCCAATTTACCGCCATTTTGCGTCAATTTACAATCAAAGAAACACAATTACGACGTAACTACTCCTCAAATAATTCTTGTAACACGTCAAATTCTTCTAAATTTATATTTACTATACTTTTATGTTTGTAATATGCCAATTTAAGTACTCTTTTGGTATTAGAATATTTTTTTCCACGCAGATTATGCGTCACTTTTACCCAATTTCACTAATGTTTTTTATGATACAGGGGGACAATAATGACGTGATAGCGCAAGAAGTAGTCCGGTGACCCATCTTTTTTTATTTAATATTTCGATTGACTACACTTTTATCAACAAGATGAGCAATAAAAATTATATTGGTCATCGAGGTCGTTTTTGAGCTATGGTCGATTTTGTGTATTTTATTTGTCTTTTTAGCAGCCATTTTTCGGAATTTTTGACAATTCTTGTTTTGTCAAAAAATTGTAAATTTTCTTATTAATACCAAATGTGTATCGGAATGTTTGAATAATATGTGTTTGTTCATACAAACCCATGGAAATGATTTGAACAAGATAAAATATCGATTTTAATGCAAAAATAAATACATTGCGAAATATCAGAATTTTTGGTCATTTTCTTGAAAAGTGATGTTGCAAAAGGGCCCGTGACCCCTTAATTGGACCGCGACATACCTTTTTTATTTCACATATTGCTTCCGTGTATATTAAACTATAATTGTGCCTATTTTTTGGTATCATTTAAAAAAAATTATTACCCTATCAAACGTCCTTAAGCTATCACGCGACGTCATTAAGGACGTTCGATAGGGTTAGTATTTTTTTTAAAAGATAACAAAAAATAGGCACACTTATAGTTTAATATATACTGAAGCAATATGTGAAATAAAAAAGGTATGTCGCGGTACTATTTAAGGGGTCATGGGCCCTTTTGCAACATCACTTTTCAAGAAAATGACCAAAAATTCTGATATTTCGCAATGTATTTATTTTTGCATTAAAATCGACATTTTTTCTTGTTACAATCATTTTCATGGGTTTGTATGAACAAACACATATTATTCAAACATTCCTATACACTTTTGGTATTGATAAGAAAATTCAGAAATTTTTGACAAAACAATAATTGTCAAAATTTCCGAAAAAATGACTGCTAAAAAAGACAAAACAATACACAAAATCGACCGTAGCTCAAAAACGACCTCGATGACCAACATATTTTTTATTGCTAATTTTGTGGATAAAAGTGTACTCAATCCAAATATTAAATAAAAAAGATAGGTCACGGGACTACTTTTTTCGCCATAACGTCATTATTGTCCCCCTATAATATTATCATAAAAAACCTTAGTGAAATTGCGTAAAAGTAACGCATCATCTGCGCGGAAAAAATATTCTAATACCAAAAGAGTACTTACAGTTGCATATTATGTACATAAAAGTATAGTAAATATAAACTTAGAAGAAATTGACGTGTTACAAGAATTATTTTAGGTGCAGTTACGTCGTAATTGTGTCTCTTTATTATGAAAAGTGCGGTAAAATGGCGGTAAAGTGGCGCAAAAAGGCCAAATTAGTACATTTTGCATATATGTTTTTCCCATAATTTCTAGTCTTGTCTAATCTATTTTTGGCTAATGATGTTGATTAAAGTGTACTTTATCTAAAAATTATAATAAATCATAGGTTATCACGCTACACTTTGTGCTATTATTACTGAATTATCTCCCCCTTTCCCCAATTTGGCAGTGACGTCGCATTCCATTCAGCAAGGGGGCACAGATGGGCCCTGAATCGCTCACTTGAATAATCTTCACAATTTTAGTCAATATATCATAAATTTATTCCCTATATATCAGTAAAATGGGATTTGTGAAGTCCCAGGCAATACAAACACTTATTATAAATAGGTACAGGTAACCCAAGAAATAATTTCTAATTTCACAAAAAATGAATGAAAATGTAATCGCTATTTCAAGCAGAGTGTTTTCATATTATTTGCTCAGTGAATTTATTTTTTACCCCAAAGTACCTATATTTATACTAAACCTAGATAGTATCACGACAAACATTTTGTCCAATTTTCAAGATGACCCAGTGCAAAATGCGGCCTCTATCCCCGTTTAAGCTATATGCGCAGAAATGATGCGCATAAACAACTGTATCAAACGTCCTTAAAAGGATAATCGACGTCGCCAAAGTTGCGCGTTATTATAGTGAAAAATAAGTAGCTATTTAATATTTCGACCGGAAAAGGCTAACATGTGTGTTAAAAAGAACATTACATTTGTGACTTTCCACATTGAATTGATTAAACTCGATGAAAAAAAATCGATAAAATGCTCGGCAGAGCCTCGCATTTTATTATATTATTTAACTCGTTTAATAAATTCAATATGGAAAGACACTCATGTAATATCCTCTATATATATAGCATTAAAATTATATTACATGTAATGTCATTATAAAGATTCAAGATCATATTATTTGTCATATCATTATACATGTATAGTATCAACATTGTATTGAACAATAACATTACATTGATATAAATCAGAAAGCATAAGTAAATTGTATTGATTTAATTTCAGTATGTTTCATTTAAATACATCTTTGTCATACCCGAAAAGTTCAAAATCATATCTATATATATATTTTATTGCGTCAAGTAACTCCGTAGGTATTTTACTATAAGCTTCAAGCATCATAGTGCGCTTTTGTGATGTGATGTCTTTAGTTTGAAGATCAAGTGTCCTTTTGGCAACGTCTATGAATGTCTGTATGGCTTGATTTGTAGAATTCATATCCGTAAACTCTGTGTCTGGAAATGCAGTATAACGGTCTATATATCCATTGTACTGAAATGTTTTCCAAAGTCGTTTAGCTACTTTCATCATGCTGAAACAGTGTATGCGCTTACGAGATAAGATTTCAAAATTGAATTGTGTCAATGTCTTAATCTCTTCATAGACAAAGCTTCGCTCTGATGTGATATTTTTCCAATTTATACCAAACTTCGCTAATATATATTTGGTATCTTCTGCGAATGTTTCCATCTTACCAATGGTTGCGTACTTTACATCACAAGGGTTACACTGTAAATATATGGGTTCCCAATGCAGGTTAAGTCGCTTTGGCCATATTTTAGTTATAGCAGTAAGAAATTCTTCAAACAACAAACCCCTTTCACATCCCGTCTCTCCTTTTGTTTTATTTTGACGAACGAAATTTGCAAATTGATTACTCATGCGAAAAAAATCGGGTAAAAAAAGTTTATCTAAATAAGCAGACCATAGCCTGGCGTAAGGATCGCGTACAAACATAAACGCCCTATTGTTCATTTTTTCCAACATTACGATGTCATCCGTTTTGAATTCATCAATATGCGGATGTTCACCGTGATGAACAAAATATCTGTCTATATCTGATGGTGTCATTATACCCTTTTCCTTTGGATAATCATTGCTTACAAACCGTATCACCCGTTTCCAGTACGTGCAACCCACCTTGGGGACAACGCAATAATACATATTCAGGTTTGGGTAATACCAAACATCTCAATGGGTTTTAACGTTTTCCAGTAAGACTCATGCGAGAAATTTTGGCATTTTTCATTAATCTGTTCCAGTGTATTAACAACATTAGCAACCTTCTGTCCATGGAATAATTGGGTAGCACCTTGCTCGTGATGACTTTCCTAAAATATAATAGAAAAAAACAGTAAGGACTTGGACTTTCAGGGGTTAAGTTCATTTCCCAGTTCAGTGGACTTAATTGTGCCGTGTAATTGTGGTATATGTTGATTTGTTTGTGCTCGGCTGTGTAAGTTGATTGTTGCCTTCCTTATCCGATCTTTTACTATCCTCTGTCTGCCATTTGGGTTTATTACAATATTTTAGAAGTACATGTATACCCTAAATTGAGCGCATAAGAAAGAAAACATGTTTCCATCGGGACAAGGCTAAATAATTAACTATGTCATACAGAGGGAGTGATTTAAACAACGTTCATACCGTTTGTAGAGGGCACCATTATGATTCTCTGGACATGATGCAGGCATGTGTTATGAAGTTTTAACGTTCATACTTTATTTGTCGCTCGTTTGACCTAGGTATGCAATGAATCAGGACCAATTATGAAAAAGGACCATTCCGTATATATAATATTCGAATTCCTTTCGGAAATGTCGTTTCAAGAAATATTGGTCCAAATTACGTGTACTTAGTTACACGCACGAGACCATGTGATCTATAATGAATTGAAAAATAATGTTAAGTGCAAAATGAACTTACATTAACACTGCTGAAATAACTCGGTACTGGATCACCTAAAATAAGAACTAAAGTAAGTTATTGAACTCTTAATCGTGGCTCGTCAAAGAATGACAATTCGGAATCAGATCAACGTTCATTGTATACATCTCTGTGTGAAGGTAATGGCCCCATCACATATAACGAATACCACGCGACGTCAATCTGCAAATACTGGCGAATAGGTATTTGGATTTAACTCGCCCTAAATTAATAGTTTGGCTTCAGTACCCGGGTCGATCAAAGACTATATATAACTTTTTATATATAACTTTTATTCCTCCATTTTCTGAAGAGAAACATATCAATATTAACCTTATCTGCCCATGATAAAATCTATAAAACATTGTTTGTTCCCTAACTTCTGATCTTCAACACATAGATAAATGGTGTAAACAAAACCAAATGTTGATCAACACCTCTAAAACTAAGGCCATGTTTATAGCTTCTAAATACAAATATCGCCAAATCCATCCTAACCTACCTAGCATTCCTTTTCTAGACTCCAATATTGACGTTTCTAATTGTGAAAAATTACTTGGTGTGATAATTACTAGTACATTATCACGTTGCATCTGTTCTAAGAAAATGTAACTCTTATTTGTATCTTCTGTCCCGAATCAAATGTTATTTGTCTATCGATGTTAGAAAATGTTTTTATAATGCCTACATATTACCACACTTTGACTACCAAAATCAGTGCAAACTGCTAGTACAATTTCCTCATTTAAAAGCAAATATTTAAAGTGTAAATTTACTGGTATTTCATAATTATTGCCAGTACATTTAAAAATTATAATATCAAAATTGTTGTTTATGACTGTTTTTACCCGAATATCTGCTTCAGGTTTTAACATGCATACTTTTACCTATGTAATTTAAATAACGTATTGTTGTAAATATTGTCATTGCATAAACTTGTACATATATCTATATTGTTATTGTGGACCATAATGAAAATTGGTTTGCCAATTATGTTATCCACAGAAAATAAAGACGTTATTATTATTATTATTATTGTTGTATAATCTGGGAAACGTGCTCTTCTTCATTGGAAGATAAGTTAGTAAAATTTCTAAAACGAGCAGCAAGAACGATACTAGACAAGGACATATATACACCTTCAGTCGAAATGTTTGTGAATTTAAAGTGGATGACATTTCCTGAGAGGGTCATCTACCTGAAAGCTGTACAAATTATAAAACTTTGAATGGCATAGCACCTGAATATTTACAAACTTCTTTTACATTTACATCAGAAGTTCACTCTAAACAATTCAGGTCAACATCTAGCCTTCAAATTTATTCTCCTCGCCCTAATACTGAACTTTTCTGTAATTCATTCGAATATTCAGGATCATCAATTTGGAATGCTTTTCCCAGTCTTATTCAGCAGTCTGCTACACTCAATCAATTCAAAGCCCTTTATATAAAATGGTTCTATTCTGTGAGGTAGCACAATGTGGACATTAATTTTGATACCTCTAAGTTCATGTACATGTACAATTTTATTGGTATGTACTGGGATTGTAGTTGTTATGTATGTTAATTCACTTAAACGACTGGCATGACAACCATCTTAAACCAACTATATGACATAACTATAATTTCATTATATATCCTTACGCTTGATAGATTTATTGATGTCATGTTTCTGTTATTTCAATGTTTTATTGTTGAGGGCCTTACGGCAGATTGACACTTATGTTAAGTATGTTCCCTCTATAAATAAAGTCTTTATTATTATTAACAAACATGACGATATATACATATACATATAAACATGAGAACAACGGAAATAAAACATCAAACAAAGAAGAATGCTATTATTCACACAACATTAATGCTAACGCACACACCCACCCATACACGCACGTACACACGCATCCCCCACACACGCACGCACGCACGTACGCACGCACGCACGCACGCACGCACGCACGCACGCACGCACGCACGCACGCACACACACACACACACACACGCGCGCACACACTCACATTCGAAAAACATAGATAGAGATACTTAGTATTCATACAATTACACATCTATACAGTTACATGATTAGCACAAGTACAAACAAACATACAAATTACATATACAAAACATCAAATCAGCTACAAGCGCTAAACAGTACTCCCTTAATGCTTGTATAGTTAAGGTAGAGTACTGTTAACGCCTTTCAGATAAATGTATTTAATAATACGCCATTTACAATAGCTTCGCGAAAGAAGAACGAAATGGAAGCTGAAGTATAGGAATATTACTAGTACTCATATTGCAATCAAAAGTTTAGACTCGTGTGATTTACAGTCAATATTGCTGATAGCTATTGTAATGTTGCATGCACATTATGTAACTCTCTCATGTATGATGCGACACAGCAAATGATATCAGCATATTTCTCTGGAGTAACTAAGTATGACAGTCTTTGGTCAACAAAAACTAGTAGATATTTTAGTTGTAACGACATGATTGCAAGTATACGATAGAAATCTGGATATAAAACACATATTTCTGTTACAAAAGAGTCTCGTATTGCGTTCATATCATTGTTGTTACATTGAAACACTACATGAGTAAGGTAGTCACTATATTTCATGTTACATATTGTACATAACGTTTCGGTATTTGTAACCGGAGTACAACAGGTTTTCACCAGAAAACTCATTAGTTGGATACTCTTTGGCTTCATTAACGCCACTCGCCAAAGGTTCGAAGGTGTAATGTCAAAATGAATTTCACGGAATCTGCTGAAATCTGGACACGTGTTCATACGTTCTAGCCATTTACGTTGCTCATAATTATGAGAATATCGCATGTTTACATGTCTTTTTCCATGACCACTTTGTTGGAAATATCAAAGTTTTCTCAAACTCTAGTATATGTTGTTCTAGGTCGTATTTAATAAGAATACGAATAATATCAGGTATGAAGCCACGTTATGCTTGTTTTTTCGCCTGCATGCTATTTATTTTACTGGCAATATGCATTTGTAGTATATACATGCAAGTAATGGTAATAATTGTTGATAGTTGTTGTACATTATACATGTATATGCGTACTGATTTGTTTCATCAGTGGGAACGTTTTTATGCCACAACCTACCTTCTTTTTAAGAAGCATACATGCTAAATGTTAACACCAAAATGTATATAAGACATCTCAGGTAACATATCATAATACAACAATATGCAATTATCCAACCTAGACACATTTTTTGACATCTTTTTCTACAAACGATTTCAAATAGAAACGCAATGTTTCTTTTCGCCTGTATAAGATTAAACCCCTGTCCGACAGGCATTTTTTCCAACTTTAATCCTTCTATATCCTCTTCTTTCTTTTCCCAGACCCCTTTCCTCTCGTCTTCTCAGTTCTTACAATTAAGGGGAATAGCTTCAAATACAAATTCTTCCATTTCAAATACAGAAAGTTTAATATTTCCATGCGCAGTACTGTTCATTATAAATGAAACACTACACTGTAGTTAATGAGTATTAAGTTCTGTACGCTTAACGTCAAGGGTATAGCATCGAAAACAAAAAGAATCGAATTGTTCGAATGGTTGAAACTTAATAAATTTGCAATAAGTTTTTTACAAGAAATACACTGTACACCAAATAATTATGATGAATGGAAAAGGGAATGGAAAGGTGATAAATTCCTCAGTGGTAACCAGTCAAATAGCGCAGGGATAGGTATATTCATAAATGAAAATGTCAACTTTACACTTAAGTCCTATAAAGAATACAAACAAGGATGCCTCCAATCATTAAATATAGAGATCGACGATAAAAGCCTACTTTTCGTGAACATATACGGACCTAATAAAGATGACGAGGAACTATTAAATATTTTAGAAAACATACTTATAGATAATAGTGATGAAACATTTGTAATAGGTGGTGACTTCAACACAATAATTGATGTAAATATTGACAAACTAAACGGTAACAAAACCACACACAGGAAATGTTCAAAAAGAATTCAAGAGATCATGGAAAATAATGATATATACGATATTTGGAGACTAAAGCATCCCAATTTGAAAGAATTTACATGGCAATCTAATCATAAACCACCAATATATTGTAGACTAGATTACTTCTTAGTCTCGTCCAACATCTTAAATCATGTGAAAGATTGTTATATTAAAATGGGCTTTAAATCTGACCACTCCGTTGTTACATTTGATCTTGAACTTGCGTCAACAGAACGGGGACGAGGATTCTTCAAAATAAATAACTCAATATTGTTAAATACAGATTTCCAAACAAAAGTCAAGCAGGCAATTAATGAAACAGCTAATATAAATAAGGGTTCAAACCCAAATACTTTATGGGAACTAGTTAAAGGCACAGTCCGGAACGAAGCCATTAGATATTCCAGTAAACTACAAAAAAATAAACAAAGAAAATGAATTAAAAATACAACAAAATATTGAAAGATTAGAACGTAAAATCTGCTCTGAACCAAGTAATGAAAACCTACATAACGAACTACTTAACATACAAAAAACATTAAAAGATATAACTGAAGAAAAGATTAAAGGCATTAGTTTAAGATCACGTGCCGAATGGATTGAAGGGGCGGAAAAAAATACTAAATATTTTGCAAATCTGGAACGCAAAAGAGCTGAAAGTAAAACCATGCACCAATTGAAAACTGATAATGACACGATAGTTACAAACAGCAATGATATTTTATCATACTGCAAAAACTTTTATGCTGATTTATATAAAATTAACGAAAGTCTAACCCACAATAATACTTTTTTCTCAAATGGACACAATACCCTATCAGAAGATAATAAAACCCTCACTAGTGGAATAGTTTCAGAATATGAATGTTCCATCGCACTAACAGAAATGAATAATAACAAAAGCCCTGGTTCAGACGGGTTATCTGTCGAATTCTATAAGATATTTTGGAACGATATTAAAACATTCCTAATTAACTCACTAAATTACTCTTACGACATAGGGAAGTTAACAGAACTTCAAACCCAGAGTATCATAACATTAATACCAAAAAAGAATAAAGATCCTTTGTCAATTAATAATTGGAGACCAATATCACTGTTAAATGTCGATTATAAAATTGCCTCAAAAGTCATTGCTAATAGAATAAAAAAGGTTGTGGATAGTATAGTTAACGAAAACCAAACTGGGTTCATCAAGGGAAGATATATAGGAGAGAATGTGAGAACAATTATTGAAACAATAGAAAAAATGCAACTTAGCGATGAACCAGGTCTCATATTCTTTTCTGATTTCCAAAAAGCATTTGATAGTTTAAACCATGAATTTATGTATAAATGTTTAAAAGAACTAAATTTTAGCGATTCGCTCATACAATGGGTTGAAGTTTTTTATGCAAATGCGAAGGGCTGTATAACTAATAATGGTCATTTTTCTGACTTTTTAACATTAAGACTGGTGTACGGCAAGGATGTCCTCTATCACCGTATCTTTTTATCCTATGTATCGAGTTTTTATCTATTTCTATAGAAAACAACGATGCTGTAGAAGGTATTAATTTAAACAATAAAAGCACAAAACAAACTCTTTTTGCAGACGATGCTAGCTTTCTACTTAAAGGAAATCGAACGTCTTTTGAAAATCTTATAAAAACCCTTAACGATTTTAGTAAAACATCTGGGCTTAAACTCAATAGAAACAAATGCTCAGTCCTGCGCATTGGAAGTCTAAAAAATACTTCGTCGGAGGCAACTACGTTAGGAATTACCTTCAGTAATAAGTTATCTTTAATGTATGATCTAAATGTAGCAAATAAGATAATAGAATGTAAAAATGTCCTAAAACAATGGAAAAAATGGAACTTAACACTTATTGGAAAAATAGCAGTTCTAAAAACATTTGTTCTTCCAAAGCTAATTTATCCACTAACTGTGTTACAAAACCCACCAGCACATTTTATAAAATTGATCAATACAATTTTCTTTGATTTCTTGTGGAATTCAAAACCTGATAAAATATCACGTAAACAAATAATTCAAGAATACAAATACGGGGGTATAAAAATGATAGACATGGAATGTTTTATAGATTCATTAAATGTAAGCTGGATAAAAAGAATTTTTAATTCAAACGCCAACTGGAGTTTTCATTACAAGACCGAATTAGAAAAGTATGGAGGAGTATTACTATTTAAATGTTATATTACTGAAAAAGACTGTAAAAGTCTCAATATAAATTCAAAATTTTATATAGGATATATTGAGTTCATGGTCTAAGGTCAACACCCTAAACACTGAAATCCAAACATCCAAACAAATCATCTGGAATAATTCAAGTATAAAACATATAAATAAAAATGAGTTATTTTACTATAAAACATGGTTCAGTAAAGGAATCCAGTATGTAGAACATATATTTGACTTCAGACACAAAAGATTTCACAGCTTCGAGCAGATGAAATTTCTATATGATATCCCTAATGGAGATTACTTGAAATACTATACCCTCATTAAAAACATACCAAAAGAATGGAAGACACAAATGCAAGACGAAATTATAACATACAACCCACCAGACTACCTAATCGATAGACTAAATGGAAAAAGCAAATTAAGTAAGATTGCATATAATTCATTAATCAAGTCTAAACTACCAACGCAACCAAAATACAAACGAAAATGGAATCTCAGGTTCACCATAGAAGACACAGAATGGGTAAACATTTTCCAACAAACGAAATTATTAAAATAGACACTAAACTTAGAGAATTTCAGTATAAATACCTCATGAATATAATACCCGACAATTCATTTTTACACAAGTGTCATATTACCCAGTCAAGCTTATGTGATGTTTGCAATAGACAACCAGACTCTATATACCATATGTTCTGGGAATGCCATATTGTACAAAGTTTTTGGGCTGAAGTTAGGTCATATCTAGTACAAAAACTTTCAAAAGACTTAAATATCACATTTCAAAATATTTCAGTTTGCAACATTATAAAAAATACAGAAGAAGATGGGCTTATTACCAACTATATTATACTGCTGGCAAAATATTTCATATTTAAATGTAAATGCAATAAACACGCACCGACAATTCAGTCATTTAAAGAATATATTAACTATCAAAAAAACTGGAACAAACAATCGCACTATTCAAAAACAAACTCCAAATCTGTAACAGAAAATGGCAGAAGTTTTCATAACTTGCATAACTCAAATAGTGATATTGTGTAAATTCCCCGAACCCGTAACCATTTCTTATTATCTTTCTCTTACTTTCCTTTCTTACTCTCTACAACCACAACCTATCTTCCAAGAGACTGTCCTCATAACGCTTTCCCTCCCCTATATATATACTACAAAAATCATAATGACATTAATGAATAATTATGTTATAAAGAGTCGTGAATTAGTTTCACGTTTATTTCGACAAAATTGTTTGTATATAATGTATTGTGTATAGCTGTATAATATGTCTTATGATAATAAAAAATGTTAAAAACGAAGTATGAAGCCACTATAGTGCTTAGTGGAACTATTAAGTCTGAATTGAGATTGTCTATATAAGAACATTATCAAAATAACATCGTATGATTTCAAAGCTTAACTTTTAAAAGCTGGGTTCACACTCTGGCGTTTGGGCCGACGTTTACCGACGTTTGGGCATACGTTCAGCTCCGCTAGTAAAAGTTACTAAATGTTTTGAAAAGTTGATGATCGCTGGTGAACGCTGTGTTCGTTGAAATTTTTAACATGCAAAAACTTTGTCGACGTTTGGAAATAAACGCTGATGTAAGTTGTGCTCCGTTTTAAACGTTCCTGAACGCTGAATTAAGTTGATTAAAGTTTGCTTAAGTTAAACTCCGTTGGCAAACGTTTGCTGAAACGCTGGTGGTGATAATGAATTTAGTCGAACGTTTATCTAGCGGAGGTCAACGGGTATCCAGCGCAATGAACGTGGTAGTAACGCAAGGACTGGCGTAAGCGAACTTTCCCCCAGCGCAAATGAACGTTTGTCCAACGCAGACCAACGGGTATCAGACGCAATGAACGCGATAGCAACGCAAGTGGTTAGCGCAGACGAACTTTCCATAACGTTTCAGTAACTTAGGTAAACTTTGTTCAACGGATCCTGGCGTTTGGCACCTCATTCGTCTAAGTCGTACTAAGTTAGGGATCGGTACCCATACGCTAAGCTGCGCTGGCAAACGTTCGCATGCGTTAATAGAAAATAGCTACAACGCTGGCAAACGTTGTTAAGCGCGAGTAACCGCGAGTAACCGCTGCCAAACGCAGTCAATCGCAGGGCAACGTTTGCAAAAGTTTGCTTGCGACAGATACACAACGCTCGTTGTGTGAACCAAAATATTCCTCCTTGCGAACGTTATTCCATCAACGTTTGGACTCATTTTTGAAACGCTGATCAACGCTGGTACAAACAGTAGTGTGAACCGAGCTTTAGGTCAACTTTGTGCAACGGATCCTTGCGTTCGGCAACTCGTTCGTCTAAGTCAGACTAAGTTAGGGACCGCTGCACATACGCTAACCTGCGTTGGCTAAAGTTCAAATACGTTGATAAAATATACCTACAACGCCGGCAAACGTTGTTAAGTGCTAGTTACCGCTGTCAAACGCTGTCAAGCGCTAGGAAACGTTCCCAAAAGTTAGTGTGCGTTAGATGCACAACGTTCGCAGTGTGAAACAAAATATTCCTTCTCGCGAACGTAATTTCACCGACGTCTTTTAAACGCTGACCAACGCTAGTACAAACGTTCATAGTGGGAACCCCGCTTTAAAGCACAGACGAACTTTCCACAACGTTCCCATAACTGAGGTTATTTTATCCTGACGATAGTCAACTGGTTCGTCTAAGTCGGGCGAAGTTTGAGACCCACTGCACATACGGTAACCTGCGTTGGCAAACGTTCACATGCGCTAATAGAAAATAACTACAACGCTGGCAAACGTTGTCAAGCGCAAGTAACCGCTGTTAATCGCAGTCAAGCGCTAGAAAACGTTCGCAATATTTTACGTGCGCTAGAAACATTATAAAATTTATATTCGCTATGACTTACCTAGCTGTGGTATCCTTATATAAGTAATCAACACCACTAGTACTACTGATATAGCTACAAATAGATAAAATATTCTCGCTAATGACTCCATCATCCGTGTTCATTATTACAAATGTAGAAACATGTGTATTGTACTGAATACGTTTTAAAGTAAATTGTTGAGCGTATGCATATACAATAGTAGTTCAGTTATGACACCTGAGCTTTATTAATGACATCCGAACATGTCCATTCGAGTGGAACAGTTTCTTATAGCTCACAAAGGTGTGTTCGGTAACGAAACACTTTTTGAATAGAATCGTGTCGGAATAGCATTAGCAATAAAACAAGATTGTCAAAATTTGATATGTACATGTAGTTAGTTTTCATTTCTATGTATTATTTAAGCTAGAGAGGCATTTACGAATATTTTTTATTTGTCTCCGATACGTTTAATAATCACTGTGTGGTAGCCTGTATGCCCAAAAATGCGCTGTGGATTCAAGATGGCGGACGGTAAACGCGAGCAAAGTAAGTGTCTTTTGTTTTCGACCCAATCTTTTTAAATATGACAACCTACATTGTGAATGAATTATGAAATGAAAGAGCTTAAATTGGCGATTCTAATGGGACTATCCGTTTATGATGAAATGCCAACGTATTTCTGTAAAGTTTAACTGAACACGATGTTTTGTGAAAGTTGAAAAGTGAATCGAGAGACGACGAGAAAATTGACGATATTTTCCCCAGTAAGAATACCAGTACCTAAATAATCACCCAAATGTGTAGACATCGTCCTACCCGTCACATGTACCCATTGTTTTCTGATAAAAATATTTAATAAAGATGTTTGAAAGGTTTGAAATTTTGGCTACTGTACTGTGCTGTGCACAGCGTCAGCGAACACCAGGTATGTAATATATTCCGTTTATCAACTTGATGAAAATAACCACTAAACACTCGTGATTCTTGGTGAAATGGACTTTGGAATACAGCCTAACATGAATCTGGGTTATATTTATAACATACAAATCGTAATAAGGGGTTTTATGGCCCCGTCAAGTCATTAGAATGTCTGCCTTTGTTGTTAGCATATGTCTCTTATCTCTGCCTCTGTGTTAGCATTAATATTTAACGCTCTGCCTTTGTCGTTATCATTCGAAAAACAGAACTGCCTATTTCGTTAGCATTTTTTTTCGTACCTCGTTCAATTTAAACCTCTGTATCTTCACAGAAAATGCACATTTTTCAAAACGAAAACGACAGATATATTGAGGAAGGATTGAAGTTTGTATTCAATGTTTTAGAATTGTTCCAAACCACGAATTTAGTTGAGAATTCAATGTCAAAGGCGAAAGTTTCGAACTTTTGGCAAACATCGCATACCTAAACCCTGTTTACTCGTATAATATGGCATTTGTGGGCACATAAATTGTATATAATTATTGTTCATTCATCGCGTCAACGATATATGTAAGTGATCACTTTCAAAAGCAACGCAAAACACATATAAAATAACAAATACTTACTCCACTCTAGTGGCGTAAAACGCGTGTGTCTCTGCCTTCAACATACATAACTGCCTTACACACAGCGGGTTGTACGGTGTGAGGTTGTCACGTTATGTGTTTCCTCTTTGTTTTCCCAGCGTTCCAAGATGGCGGTCGATCAAAGTGCTATACGAAGCAACATAGTATTTATGTCCCTTATTTATAACGTGTTCTATATAGACCTACTAGAGTTTTTTGGATATTTTTAAACATCATTTAAATATTAAAGAAAATTTATGAGCTATAGAATAACGCATTTAGATAGGTAACTTTTGTTATTCTATTGGCGGCCATTTTTCAGTATCATTCTGTGACTCCGAGACTGTAACACAAATTTTCAGATCCATTAGTGAATTCAAAACTCTGACCAAACCACGTGACACGTTGACTTATTGCGAAATTTATTCTGTATTAAATACCTTATACAGAAAGTGTGCAAGGAGTTCGTATAAAATAATCTATGTGTATTGAACATTGTATTGACAATTGAACACAAACACTGGCGTCAGATATTGCAATAAACGGTCTTGAAGCATCAGCTTTAAAATATCCAAATGCATCATCCTACTCAGAGTCAGACGAAACTGACGGGTCGTCAACCAATCCACCAAATGTAGTCGAAAATCATTGACACGGATGTAAGTATTGAACTCAGTAAAAGATAAATTAATACTGGGTCCGAAGAAAAAATAAAATAAAAACCGAGAAACATGAAAAAACATTATACGTAGAATGAAAGGTCAATTGAGATATTTGCATATACATTATGCATACTAACGAACATCGCCTATAGTCTGACGCCAGCGACGTCTTAATGACGTTACTTCAGCGAACGCTTTTAAAAGGCAATAACAAAGTAATGATTATACTCAGGTTGTCAATATGTATTATATAAATGAAAATAACCGTCAGACCGACCGACCGTGCGACCACATACACGCGTCAAGGGGGGGTGTTTATACCAAACAAGAGACATACAGAAATAAAAACGTAAGGCGATGCTGCTGAGACAAAGACGAGCTCCATAGCCACCCTTCTTATATAGGAGGGAAGAAGGGGTGTAGAAATTTGGATGACCCATTACGAAACATACATTTTATATACCACTGCTAAGTGACTAAACGTGGATATCATTTCGTGAATACATTGATAAATATGTATGTCAGATAATTCGAACCTTGCAATAAATGTGATGAATTTTAATGAAACGATTAAGCCTGAATTAAATACTACATTGTCCAAATTTCGTTACACTTGGCTATAAATTGAATTAGATATATCATAAATTAGAATTGATCAGGTTGTGTTTTCATCTCCTTTTTGTAATATTTCCTACCCCTGCGCACTAAACGTAGCCACATAATAAAAATAGATTTGCACAGCAATTTTCACACCATTTCACACGTGACGATAACTGTCCAAATCAAACCTTGGCAAGACGCAGTGATCTCCCCATACCGACGTCGGACAAGATTGTCTCCACGTTTCCCATTGTTTCACATTCAGGAGTGTAACAATATTCTACGAGCGAGTGCTGTCTGTTATTCAGACACAAGTCCCAACATCAGAAAACAACTCCTAAGCATTGTCATAGTGTAAAAGCCTGGTAATCTCACCATCATATACACTCTAACGTTGGTTTACACAGCCGCTGAAAAAGATTTTATTACCTGCGAGCCTTGAGCGAGCAGGTATATTGGATAGCATAAAGTAAAAAGTCCATGGAGGAGCACGTGACCTGTTCTCGATGGTTTACGATTTCAAAAAAAATCCAAAAAAAGATGCATTTTGTAAGAATGTCGTGAACCAGACTAATTCCATTATTCCATGCGGATATGCAGCTGCATAAGCACAGCGCTTCCCAGTCAATTGTCATGGAATTATCGGAATTGGTTAATGATCTTTGATATTGTTAAACACTGAAAACATGTCTTATGATAATACCTTTTAATGAACTGATACGAGGTTTTATTTATAGGCGTATAACTATTATATGGAACAAGGGAGTCATAATATGCAATTAAGTGTCTTGAAAATTGGTTTGTTAACCATGAAATTATTTAACAATTTGTTGATACATTTCGTTTGTCAAATTATCGTGCATATAGTTTTCCCAATTTGAAAGCTACTGGCCTATCGCGCTTATTTTTTCTCACAATTTTGAGATTTTCATGTTTATTTTTATACACATCAGCTGTTGAATTATGCAGATAGAAGGTCGAGGATCCTGTCAATTCTCTGTCAAATGAAGTCGGTACATCATTTGTTTGCAGGAACTATTTGACTTGTATTTCATGGAAAGCAAATAATATTCCGCTTAGTATGGCGTATATATCCCAGAAATCGATGAAGAAATAACTAAAAATACTTATTCCAATGTTTACAATTTTTTTTCTTGTAACTATAGCCAAAATTCACGTGGTATTGCTACACTGTAACCTATATAAAGTTTTTACTTGGGGGCTTTCCCCCAAGTATTGCTTATACATACAATCCAGAAATCACTACGATTTTAACGATGTGATTTCTCCACAACCATTTCATCCGAGCTAGAAACGAGTTCAAGCCTAACTCAACCAAAATCATAATATTTAATCATTTTTAAGAATATTTGTCCCTAGCAATTGAATTAATTTTTATTTCTTTGTATTGCGAGATAATTTGGAATGTTTTTTCTGTGAGTTAATGTATCTGCGCAAATAAATTCCTACGCGCTGTAAAATGACTAATGAATTTCGAGGGGTGATAAAAATGTCACTGTTAAAGTAAACGGTTGAGCAGACGAAATTTACACTGTTTGGTTTCATAGCGCTCATATAAGAATTTAGCTAAAACTCCTATTATAATGTGTGCTTATTTTCACTATTTACAATATTTTGCATCGACGTTTCACCCATTAAGTTACCTCAGGTATTCAGCTAAATATGTAGCGTCTATTTTTAGAATAACCCTTTTCCAAGCGCTGTTGTTTACACATTTCCCACCGAGGTCGAGGCCATACGGTTATTTGTGTTTCGTCCCCATTCTGAATCGTTCGCGCTAATCGTACCATATCCAGTTCGTATGCAGTTAGAGTTTAAGTATATGGATTTTGTGTAGTTTAGTTGCTAGTTGTTTTTTGGTTTTTTCTAGCGCCTCATGTTTATAATTTCGATCGATGTTGTGTCAATTAATTTACCCTATATATTCAGTGGAATAGTTTGCGTATATCGTTAAAACAACGGTCCATTCCATACAAATTTCCCATCTAGATTCGAGAGCATGTCTGTCGATTTTTCTTTTACCCCCTATCTGATTCTTTTGCGCAATTCACACCATATGCGGTTCGTTTATAATGCAGCTGTAGAGTTATGGAATTACGACTTAGTGTAGTTTTTAGTGCTACTTTTCATATATTTTTGCGCCCATTCATCCATTATCCAATTATATGTACAGTCAGAACTCGATACAACGACGCTGTTCGTTTCCAAGAAAAATGTCGTTGTAACGAATATGTCAGTATACTGAATTGATACAAAGAGCGTTTTAATACTTTTGTCCCCAAGTATGATGTCAGTATAATGAATTTGCCAGTATATCGGATGTCGTTATATCGAGTTCTGACTGTACTTATATTATTTTTGTTACCTAGCTACCGTCAAACGTTATTTGTGCAGCTGCATGATATTACCATTTACTTTATCTTTCTAATACCTTTCCTCAGCTAAAACTAGGTTCGTTTGGTGAGATCTGAATGATGTTAACCCTATATTATTATTATTGCGATATCCCCCAAGTATCAGTACTTTAGTACTTTGATTATGTAATACTGCTGGTTCGCCCGTAGCCTGGACAATGTGACTGGGTATACATAGTCGCCATATGACTGAAATACTGTTGTTCAGTGGGAGTTAAAAACAATATTTTAAAAAAATGACAAACACCTTTAAAATACAGTTTAGCATGTTTATTTAATAAAATGTCTGATGTCACATGAAAAAAGTGTGTGTTGCAATGCGTGGATCCAGAACTTTGACTCAGAGAGGGGGTCCAACTCGTACCCTTTTCCCAGGAAGGGTCCGACCATGTATTTTTCTAAGTGGGGTTCCAACAAGCTATTTTTTTGTAAAGAGTTTTCCTGATCCGACTTAGCCCAAACAAACCAGTGTAAATATATAAAATAACCATATTTTGCCAAATTTCCAGGTGGGATCCCTCTTCTGGATTCACGCATGCTTGCTAAACGTTTTTTACAGAGTACATTTGTCTATAGTTTGAAATCTAGTTATTTGGCTAAGTTACATACATTGGACAATACTGATTTATAATCCGCAGATGATAACACTAGTTTTGTTAGGGGGGAAATGGAATTCCGACGTCGATTTCGATTCGATCTCGTGCATAATCCCTATAATTCCCTCTAAATCGGAGGTCATTTACCGATGTGACAGGGGAAAATCTAACGACAGTCTCCGTCGATCCCGTGTGCAAAAAGCTTTGCTCTTCAGATAGTTCGTAGTGATCGTCAAACTTCTTGAATTCACAAATACTATGGTGCATTAGAAGTTTCGTCTGCAAGCTATACAAGGCTAGAGTTATCGTCTGCAAGCTATACAAGGCTAGAGTTACCGTCTGCAAGCTATACAAGGCTTGAGTTACCGTCTGCAAGCTATACAAGGCTAGAGTTACCGTCTGCAAGCTATACAAGGCTAGAGTTACCGTCTGCAAGCTATACAAGGCTAGAGTTACCGTCTGCAAGCTATACAAGGCTAGAGTTATCGTCTGCAAGCTATACAAGGCTAGAGTTATCGTCAGCAAGCTATACAAGGCTAGAGTTACCGTCTGCGAGCTATACAAGGCTAGAGTTACCGTCTGCAAGCTATACAAGGCTAGAGTTACCGTCTGCAAGCTATACAAGGCTAGAGTTACCGTCTGCAAGCTATACAAGGCTAAAGTTACCGTCTGTAAGCTATACAAGGCTAGAGTTACCGTCTGCAAGCTATACAAGGCTAGAGTTACCGTCTGCAAGCTATACAAGGCTAGAGTTACCGTCTGCGAGCTATAACTCACAAAATTATGTACATATATTTACAAAATAACTGTATCTACCCGTATTCAAAAGTACAACGTACATGAGAATATATAATGGCACAGTGAATAAAATCATTTTAAATATATGTATGTATACTATATACAGTAATATGGGTTTATTAATGTTCAAATCAACTACGGTGTATATTGTACTTACATGTAGATATAATCGCTGGTTTACACTCCGCAAAAATATTTAAGGACCACTATATTATATTCAATGATTGTGCAGATATAGCTTTGAGTACACAAGTGCAATTCACATACTATCATAGTAACATAATTATAATTTAAACACATATCACAACACACTGAAGTTCGATAAATTAACGCGGATTAATGAATGTTTTGATTTATTTTTTATACCATTCGCTGGCTTAGAAGGAGAAAGTCGTAAGTACAAAGTCGATATTTTGAGAAAACAAGAAACGACTGTCCGAAACCTACTCTTTACTTATGGAAAAAACCTTTTCAACTTCAGTTTAGTCACATGACCTGTTCAGCTTTTCATCAAATAGGCTCATAAGAAGCGCCTTGTGGTGCAGATGTCAAATATGTATGAGTCTTATATGGACTTTATCATTCTAGCGATATACTTATCACATTTTATAAGGTGTAGATTTATACGTTGTGCTCAGTATTCCGATAAACAACGATGTACAAGGCTCGCATGAAACGCTGAACGTATATCCTATAGTTCAGGTATCAGTTTATCCACCATTCTAAGGCCACCTTCACACGCCCCTCCCAACAGGTCAGCAGAGAATATGTTTCCTACGTTGTATACATCATCCGTGTCAGAAGGTTTCCTCATCTTGGCTTCCACGTCTTCCCAGTAATAGTTGGGCATCCAATAGTACCAGGACGCTCCAATCGGGTACGAGTCCCATATCTGCATTACCTACATGGAAATAAACTCATTTATTGTATGCTAACTTATGAGATACACATGTATAGTGTTTTATTTAATGCTAACTTATGAGATATGGAGTTTAATTTTATGCTAACTTATGAGATATGGATTTTTATTTTATTCTAACTTATGAGATATGGAATCATGAAATAAATCCTATATCTTCATTGGCTATCACTCACTGCAGTGGGCTATACGTATATAAGCTCCGCCCCCACGGTAACTATTTGGATTTTATCACCAAACACAACACTCAAATGTCCTTTTCAATTCCTGAACGGAAACATACCATGAACATATCCATTTTCTCAGTTATATAATTACTTACAAGTTGAAGTATTTTTTATGCAAAATTCTAAACAAGGTGAAACAAATTCAATTAATACGGACGTCATTTTAAAATTTATTGATAAAATGACTTTTTTTATGCCTAGGTTACATTGATATTCGTATCTAACACACTGGGTAAGAGTTCATATACGATTTTTTAAATATTGAATGGATAGCTATAAATAAATGTAAATTGCAGTACAAAAACAAACACAATATTGCCTATATTTTTATTATAAACCAACATCAAGGACTGTAACATTTGCCTACGAAAGCATTCAAACATTCAACATACAAAGTTTGCATGCTCCTAAATCTACAGAAACGATATAGGTATATTTTTAACTTTGGTAATCAAAACACGGACTCGTCTTCTGAAAAGGGGAGGCATGCTTTCATTCTGGGTATCTATCACACCTGTAATAATCAACGTGATTATATGGTATACCTCTAATCGGATTAGTCCACAGTTTAAAGTACAACAGTATGCATAACCTAGAAATGTACTTATATTGTCGAATACTTTTGACCTGTCGCTAATTAATCTACGTATTAGTCTATATGTTTTCGTTTTTGTACAGTAAGAATGTTTTGATGAGTTATAATAACAACTCTGATTGGACAACGGATAAGCATGGATATTCATGGACGACAAGTTAAAAGTGACTGGCAATACATATAGCGGATTTTGTGTTGTTGTTTTTTTGTGTTGCAATTTACTTACTGCTGAATTTGGTTGAGGCATTTCGTCCATCGTGAGGTTAAACGTTTCAGCATAATATCTCCTCGCCACATACACACTTGAGTTCGACATTGATACAGTCATATCTCCGTCTACATCCCCCTGTATTGGTTCATCTACATCCACAATGTCTCGCCAGTACGGACCGTCTGTAGAAGATACAATCAAATAATATCAATGAACATTATAGTCTGGTTCCCGATGTTCTCGATACTAAGAGTATGGGCACGTAGTGTAAGGTGAAGGTAATCCAGACTATGTGCATTGTTACCAGATAATGAGGGACATTAGTGAATTACTAGTAACGTTACTACATTGTTCCTTTTATGCTGATTAAGCCTAGGTCCCACTGAAGAACTCCACATCGGCGATGTTGTCCCGATTTCTTCCAATATCGCCTGATTCATCACAATTCCTTCCAATACCGTCTGATTCATCACAATTCCTTCCAATACCGCCTGATTCATCACAATTCCTTCCGATATCACAAACTGTATCATAACTTCCTCGAAGCTTACTCTAGACCACGAGGAACCTGTTCCCGATGTCCTGATAGCTCATTAATTTCAATCGAGAGTACATCGCCGAAGCACAAAATACTCTGCTTTTATCCTTCTAATGTTTATTGTGCATGGTAGGAATGACCGTGTGTACTGCAAAGTATCTGGGTAAAGGTGCCAGGAAGCTGTGTATTGGTGTTATAAACCGGGCACATTTAAAGAAACAGACTGTCTATTAGACTTCTGCAGGGCCGGACATGCCTGTATCTGCACTGGTAGAGGATGCACCTACGCCCTTGTGGCTGCAGCACTATATTATGTAAACGGTCCTTTGAACGTGTGTTCGCGTGAAAAAGACGCGCTATATAAATCTGGTATATGTATTTATTTTAAGTTCGGCTACATAAATTTTCACACCATCTATGTATACATGTATAATGAACGTAAATGTAAGTTATGTAATGTACTTGAAGATGAGTTTCATTTTTTGTTTGAATGTCCTTTGTATAATGAAATTAGAAAACTACACATAAAGAAATATTACTGGAAGCGAGCAAATATTATTAAGTTATAGATTTGATAAATTCCGGAAATAAAACTGTAATCAGAAATCTTTCTATGTACAGTATAATTACAAAACCTTTGAATTGAGAAACAAAACTTTTTATACAAATTAATACACTCTTATGCAACTTACACTCCACGTTTTACATTTTTGTGTGGAATCATTATACGAAAACTAAATAATAGGTATTGAATTGTATTTAATATAACTTTCATGTCGTGTTTTCAGACACTACAATTTTCATTATTAACGTTGTAATTGTACTTGTTTCAATTTATATTGTATTTTAAATAATTTTGATGTGACTCAGTGATCATACATATACATTCATTATTACTGTTGCCATTGATCATACTGTGTTTAAATGTATTGTTAATATACTAGTGTAGTACTCATGGACAGCAAAGTCTTATGCATAGGAAATAAACACATAAACACATAAAATAGCAGTCCTAACATTTGATGCAACACAGAAGGGAGAATTTTTCCTGTCCTCGCACAACACGTTCCACTATTCTCAGTTCAATGTTTGGATAGTATAATCAAAACAACAACAGTAAGCTTTGTAAGAAGTACCTTTTCCTATGTATATGGTTGAGGTCACGATGGTGAACAAGTATGCAAAGTATCAGAGCAATTTGTCAATGGACTTTGAAAATATTAGAGGGTGTACATAAACTTTAACATTACTCCGACGCCGACGACAACTCCAACGCCATCACCAACACTGACGCTCGGGTGACTGCAATAGCTCCACTTATTCTTCGAACAGTGAAGCTAATACATTTGGGATATCTCTTTAAGAATCAATGATAGATTAAAAGGAAGATTAATAAGTAAGGATCAATGTGACCATTGGTATACCTCGGGCTTTATTTTACAAGGAAGATCATTCCTATGACACGTCTCTCATTTAAGACTGGATGAATTTGACATTATAATCGTAAAGTAGCAAATGTTCTGAGACAAGAGTCCATGCTTTAGACAAGACTCTCAATAACACTTTTTAAAAGCCCTTATCTCTCCAAAAAAATCCGATCATCCAGTAAATAGACTAAATACAAGGAATTAGGATGTTATTTCACAAATGATCAATACTTGACTACAGGATGTAAACAATATCTGTCGAAATAGTACGCCAAAATCACATTTAGTAAAATATAAGAGTTGCCTCCCTTAGACTATCGTTATTTTGTTTACACACCAACTGGAGGCTATATTTTTTTCTTCAATATTATGGTGATGTTCACCTTCGTGACTCAACTAAAGTGCTCAAAATGATATCCTCCTGCATATTGGTTACCGAGTTATTGCTTTTTGAAAATAACCGTTTACGGCTTAATGTGGCTATAAAGTTATATTACAAACGTCATGTATTCCAACAGAGTATTCCATTTACATTAAATCTGACACTGATTAATGTACAGTGCCCACCAAAAATAAGTATACAAATGTTATTTGCCCACTTACTTGCCTGTAATAATACTACTTGCAGAACAGTGAAGCAACAATATATTTGAAGAAAAGGAATATTTTTGTTTATTAAATGGAAAGACCATACATTAATTGGTACCTTAGGTGCAAAATCTAAAGTTTCTTTGTCCCTCTTGAATGGGTACTTTGTCACAAAAAGATGGAAAATTCAGCCTTTTTTATCACATGGTTATTTTAGTTCCGAACATCTTCATCTTTATTTCTAACTCTATTTTGACTTATTTAGTTACTGTAGTTTCAGAAACTAGTATAATTGTGACCGTCTGGTAAACAGATGTTGAATAATTTAACCAAGTTTAATTTTGCAACAATTATTTACTGTATACTTATTTTTGGTGGGCACTGTATTTTATACCAAAATATATAGTACGGATAATTTGACGTGATTCTGACCTTAATGCATAAATATATTACAAGGTTCGTGCGTTGATTTTATAAATGTCCGCAAGCAAATCGTGCAATATCGGTCCTTATGATTTGTGTTTGTATTACACCTCAAACGTCTTCGTGATACTACCTGCTAATGAAAACATACGACAGGTGTTCACAATATAGACAATATTATATCAGCTGTTAAATAAGGCTATTGGAAGGTCGAGGATAACGCCAAATTATCTGTACTTTACTTTCCTGTATCTGTATACGATGGATTTAGCACGGCTTTCTCTGATGTCTTAGATTGACCGAAATCCATTGAATGACGTATCGGTGTATTGGATATAGAATGGTGTGACGCCCAGGGTATGTCTTTCCACCATGCAGTGTCGTATCCAAAATACATCTTTGATGCTACGATAGGCTAAAACAATACATTGCGCTGACTTAGAATTAGAAGGTCGAAAGTACAAAATCACTATTTTGAGAAAACAAGAAAAAACCGCCTGAAAATCACTCTTTACTTTGGAAAATGAAGCTTTTTAAACTTCAGTTCGGTCAACATGACCCCTTCCGATTTTCATGAAAAAAAGGCTCATACAATTTAAAGCGCCTTGAGATGCAGATTTCAAATATGCATGAGTCTTATATTGTCGTACTTACAACCTTCTAATTCTAAGCCAGCGATTTGTTAATACAAATAAGAATTGAATGAACCTAAAAAAACTGTAATTGGGAAGCACCTATCACATCTTGAATCTCTGAATGTGATTGCCTCTCCTGATAGATCAAGATTACACATTAAACTCATTATTTTGAATCAGTGTTAAAACAGACTAGTTTTGGCAAAAGCGGTAAAACAAATTAAGCAACACAATTGTTTCAACACCACTGGAAGTTTTTTTGTGATATTTTCGTAAACGAAAAGCTCATTACAAATCGGACAGTGAAGTCTGCATTCAACAAAAACAGCAGAGCACGGAAGGAACATACATACCAATATACCGAAGCTTCAGTAGGTACGAGGTTTTGCAACCATAAACATGCTCTTGTAGGCTTTTCTGATTGGACGATGGACTTACACATTTTGCAGAAATTACGTATATGATACTATAAAGACCACAAAACTGTAACTTGAATTGTAAATTTGAACTAATGCCAATGTTATGTCCATCAGATATTATACAACTTACCATAACGGCATTGTCCAACATATCCCGAACTTCTCCACTCTTCAGAACTGGCCAATCAAGATGTTGCAAACCCATCTGGGTTATAGCAAGTATAACTTTCTTAGCGCATGTTTTTCTTCTTGGAACATTCTGGATAATTGTATTAAAACAAAACATTGACGCACAGATACAAGGTCGAAAGATATATAGTGGGGCTGTTGCCAGTAACCAGATACTCAGATATATCCATGATTTTAGCCGCAGAAATGTGGAACCAAAATTCGTCGTATCAGAGATCGTTTGATCACGATCATCGTTATTCACAGATGTTCATTAAATTAAGCTAGTTCGAGCGTTTAAAATATAACTATGAATCAAAATAGTGTATGTAAGACAGCGTCCTAAATTTGCTAACAGAAAGTGAAATTGGTTTTAAAATAAGTAAGCTAACAACATCATTACAAACACGACATTCGAATGAAAAAGATTTTTGCACAAGAATGTCTCATCTAAAGTTAGATCTACCAAAAACAAAAGCAAACTAATTATATTTTGAAACTGATCTCTATTTAATCATAACAATATGCATCTGTTGCCTAATTAAAACGCTATCGAGCGCTCGGTAGCGTTTTAGTTAGGCAACGGGTTCAAGGTGTCCATATTTGTTTACATTTTGAAGGTGATGTGATGGAACTGAGACTACTTTAACTATGTTGTAAGCATGCAGAATATTTGGCAATTTTAAAATTCTTAAATTTAGAACAAAAAGATTCACAAACAAAAGATAATATTAAGTCGGACAGGGAAGGCAGCACTCAACTTGAAAACGTACAAGGCACAATGCCCAACAAACAGCCGAACGAGAAAATGGTCTGCCTAAGTCCCAGCTGTCAAAAGGCTGAATGAGGTAGTGTCAGCAATCAAAAGCTGAATGCCCATGTAGAATGAACTATAAAAACATACAAGGCACGATGCCCAACACATAGCCGAACAAGAAAATGATCCGCCCAAGTCCCAGCTGTCAAAAGGCTGAATGAGGTAGTGTCAGCAATCAAAAGCTGAATGCCCATGTAGAATGAACTATAAAAACATACAAGGCACGATGCCCAACACATAGCCGAACAAGAAAATGATCCGCCCAAGTCCCAGCTGTCAAAAGGCTGAATGAGGTAGTGTCAGCAATCAAAAGCTGAATGCCCGCGTAGAATGAACTATAAAAACATACAAGGCACGATGCCCAACACATAGCCGAACAAGAAAATGATCCGCCCAAGTCCCAGCTGTCAAAAGGCTGAATGAGGTAGTGTCAGCAATCAAAAGCTGAATGCCCGCGTAGAATGAACTATAAAAACATACAAGGCACGATGCCCAACACATAGCCGAACAAGAAAATGATCCGCCCAAGTCCCAGCTGTCAAAAGGCTGAATGAGGTAGTGTCAGCAATCAAAAGCTGAATGCCCGCGTAGAATGTACTATAAAAACATACAAGGCACGATGCCCAACACATAGCCGAACAAGAAAATGATCCGCCCAAGTCCCAGCTGTCAAAAGGCTGAATGAGGTAGTGTCAGCAATCAAAAGCTGAATGCCCGCGTAGAATGAACTATAAAAACATACAAGGCACGATGCCCAACCCACAGCCGAACAAGAAAATGATCCGCCCTGGTCCGCAAAGACGTTTTGCTACTAAGGCCAGCTTTTTTACTTGTCTTATTAGACATATATATACTATAAGAGTATCATTCATTGCTTGAAATATCTATTTTTGGGGATATGGATGGTTCGTTCTATGTCTGACTTTTGCGTGAATAGCTAGACACTGCCGTCGTTTCTTTGTGGTGTTGGATTGTGTGTGCGCTACAGTTATGACTATAGGCGTATTACATACCTTTATATCCTCTGTTTTACCTTGTTTGGTCTCAGTTGGTTGAAAGGACAAGATTTGATTCCCAGTTTCATCGTCTTTTCTGATCGATTTTAAATGGTGGTTGCGTAGGAATTTATGCCTATAAAACAATAATATGTTGGTACTTGTTAAAAGATATGTAGTACATATATTTTGCTAGTTTTTGTCACTTAATTAAGCGATATAAGAGATATTTTTAGCTGACTTTTCATCAACATGGTTACAGATATTTTAACCAATGGAATCACAAAAAAGTGATGAAACATGTTCAGATTGGTATAGTATGAGGAGGACCTGGAATGATAAACGTGTTTCCCGTCGTGGGGGTAAAGGGGACGGAAGGCCCCCCTCCCCCAGAAGCATGAGACGCTGCCCATCGCAGAGCAAATTGAGTTTTTCAACCTTTTGACCTTCAATGGGTTTGAGTAATTTGTCTTGTCCTTCCAAGGTATATATAAATCAATATTTGTTTCAGCATAGTATTAAATATACCTTGGACGGACAAGACAAATTACTCAAACCAAATTGAAGGTCAAAATAGCACGTTCATTACCGATCTTTTAATGATTTTCTACGACATTTATAATGCGTGCCACTTGGAATACCCGGAAGGTGAGCCTGATCTATGGCTTCATTATGTGTGACACAAATTTGGGCGTCATCGTGTATGGACAGGTATTGAACTTACTTGTTACTGGCTGCTAAGAATCGTTCCACCATTTTCTCTGGCATTGCTTGAAGACCATCGACCAGTGTCACCCAGGGATTTGGGGTTGATGGTAGACTCGGATCTCCGAGAGGTGTAAAGGCACCAGCACTATTCTCACCATATACACTCTGATACGAACTGGGATCGGCAATGTACTGAATAGTTTCCGAGTCAAAATATTTACCATTGTACAGTGCACGACTGAAAGAGTGGAAATATATCTTATTTAAATAGGAATATGTACACATAGTAGACGTCTTAGCACTGTCATACATGTACACATAGAAGACGTCTTATCATTGCCAAACATGTACACATAGTAGACGTCTTAGCACTGCCATACATGTACACATAGAAGACGTCTTATCACTGCCATACATGTACACATAGAAGACGTCTTAGCACTGCCATACATGTAGACATAGAAGACCCCCCTATAATGACCCTACATGTGCCTATAGAAGACGCCTTATAATGACCCTACATGTACCTATAGAAGACCCCTTATAATGACCATACATGTGCCTATAGAAGACGCCTTATAATGACCCTACATGCACCTATAGAAGACCCCTTATAATGACCCTACATGTGCCTATAGAAGACGCCTTATAATGACCCTACATGTACCTATAGAAGACCCCTTATAATGACCATACATGTGCTTTTAGAAGACGCCTTATAATGGCCATACATGTACCTATAGAAGACGCCTTATAATGACCCTACATGTACTTATAGAATACGCCTTAAAATGTCCCCAAAATACCTTTTTCCCAAGTGACTTCCAGTAACAGGGAGTATTTGATACACATTAATGTATTATTCACCTTTGTTTTCCTAATTCTACTCCATCCATTGACTTTACACGTTGTCTGTTATACATCGTCAATGGGTTATCGACATCTGGATCCTCTAGGGTGTTATTGGTAAACACTTGCCTGAATATTGGAACAAAACATACATATTACTGTACAAGAAAATAATTGACGAAAACGTCAATGGTCGGTTTTTAGAGGGAGAAACAACAAACTAACAAGTAAAATCAGAGCATCTGTTCAAAAATGGTAAAAGATTACCCTTGATACAAGATTCCGCGCGCTGACATGCTCCCAATAGGAGCTAATTGCTATGCCTTTCCAAAATCATGGCTGAAACACTACGACACTAATAACATTTTTTATGAATAATTCTAACACAAACTGCAGTTTTGCCGATAAAAACATATTTAGGAAAGCAAGGTATGCATGAATTACCGTAAAAACACAGCTACGGCAAATAACGTTTCAGATGATGAATATAGTGCTGCGGTTAATATGTCTTGACATGTTGTTAAACTATATTAGAATCAAAATAATAATGAATATGTACCTGTGTTTTATCTAAAAAAAACCACGGTCACTTGTTCGGGTGACTGAGTACTCGTGATTTATTTAATACACATCCGAACCTCGTGACCGTGCTTTATTCTACTATGAAACTTTAAAACGCTTAAATAGCTATATACATGTACTGTTTATGATAAAATCATTTTACATATAACTTTTTCAATTTATACGAAGGTGTACAAAACTGTTTTATTCTATTCTTGCAAAATTAGAATAATAACGAACGCAATACTGAAGCACCACCACACTGTAAACACCGCTGTTTAATTCAGTCAAATAAATCCGGAGCAATAAACTACCAATTGGACGAAAACACACACAATAGATACAGTATACATGCAATTTTTAAAAAGATAAAAGGATCCTTATGCTAGACAAAGAAATTGCAGAAGGGCACATACAAAATGAACACAGTTTTATCAAATGTTGCTGTGGCCAACATAAGACTGCGGGAAGTTAATTTTCAAAAAGACTAAAATCGTGTTACACATACCATAAAAACGTACTAAAGTCTATTCTATATTCGTCCGGTATTTTGTGTGGTGCCTTAATGTGTAGTTCACTCCGCTTCATGCGTTCACCACGTATATAATGCATTGTGTCTGGGCCAGAAAAATATCCAGTATATGTTTCATCCACTTCCAGTCCCAACTCATTAACTGTCGCATTAAACAGTCTATGGGCTGTAAAAATGGACCAAGCTGATTAATATCATATCCTCAAACCCGCTACAGAAGATCGGATTGAAAATGTGTAGCGTAACGGCTAGGTATATAGAGTACTCAAGACTATTACTGTTGCAACGTTTTATTCACACTCTTAGCTACTCTCAGTGCTCCAATCTTGACTCACAACTCCAATCATAACTCAGCGCTCCAATCTCAACACATTGCTCCATTTAAAGAGGGCTTTGAACGTAGATTTTACAAAACTGGTCCTACCCGCCATTGCGGTACGATTCTCTGTGGAATTGCATTAACATTTAGCGCCATTTTTTATGTTTCTATAGAAGGAATATAAGGCAAGACAAAGGGGTCAAGATCAATGCCCTAAAGGGGCCAAAAAAGTAGGCCTGTCATTTCCGGTGACCTTTAGTCGAAATGTTGACAATTTTTCATACTTTCGGTTAGGGGCAGGTGTGTCGAGTTTTTATCAGTGCTGCAAGTCAATAGTGTCTCAGGGACGGGGTATAGGGACCATATGAATTTTTCACCGCCCCCCAAAAAACCGTGGTAGCGGAAAGGTTATAGTGTATAGCCAGACATGTATTATACAGATGATCGGTGTAACTAATGTTCAAGCGTCCTGGTATTATTTAATATCATTCCCCACACCACATGAACTGTGTCAACAGCCAAACCTACAGTGACCCACAAATCGAGCTTGTCAAAGTAAACTGTTATAACATACTATATTTGTTACAAATGAACATACATTGTATAAATCAAACCTGTGAACTGTTGCTGAGATGTATATACGAGGGGTTACCAAGAATTACAAGGGCATGGTTGCTCTAAATCAGGTATGAACATGAGGAGACCGAAAAATGGATCCTTTCTTGTAATTACATAGATCGGGGCTTGGTTTATGTAAGGCCATAGAAAGTATCATACTTCTCTGCCTCCATCCTGTCGCGCCAAGTTCAACATTGACATCTGGAATACCAGGTAACTTCACGGTATGTATCCTACCACCAATCCGATTCGAGTATTCATACAGAGATACTTTCCAGCCTTTCTCTCTTAAACGATATGCTGCATAGCTCCCGGAGATACCTGCACCAATAATAGCAACATCGTCACAGGTGTCAAAGTCTACACCTTCTGCAATGGAATACAAATCAATATTGGTTAGTGTTATCTAGTTTCTTCAGAGAACTTAGTAGCCAACAATAGCAACACCGTCACATGTGTCAAAGTATACACCTTCTGCAATGGACTACAAATAAATACTGGTTAGTGTAACCTACAGATGTTTCTTCAGAGTCCATATAGCATGGCATAATGATTCGGACAGAAATTTTTCTCTAGAAATTTTCTGTAACTTTGGCTACTTTTCAAATATACTTTTATTATACAATTGTATACTTGACAGTAATTATTTATCTTTGACTCAACCAACATTTTGGACACAGTCCAAATTTAGTATGAGAACCCGCCTGCTTGAGAACGTGAACAAACTTCTCTGCGCTATTAGGCTAAGTTCAAGTTTAATTACAGTTTGGTTACTTCTTTTCCACAATCGACCCCACCACCACCATGTTAAAACATCATGATGTACATGTTATTTGGTTTTATTTATTTGAATAAGTTTTTGTTATATATGTGGACTTTGCTGTGTCCAACTTTACGCCATAGTTTATACTTTGACAACCTTATTTTATTAAACTTTTCAATAAATCGTCTGAAATTCTCAGACAAATTCATCCATACCTGTGTTTGTATTTTACTTTTCATTGTGTTCAATCAAGTAAGTGTATGTCACTACGACGCAAATGAAGTGTATTGACAGGGGAACACAAATATGAAAAGGTTCATCCCTTTGTAGCTGTGTGTTTGAACAACATTGGTGTTAGAAACTGACACTTGTTTGTGCGCACTAATTTATAAATACCTTGCTTATCACTTTCAGCCGCTTCATCATCTTTGGTGGCGTCGTTTAATCGAACTGAAAGTACAGTAAGTAAGAGAGTCTGGGTTATATAAATATATAGAGGGACGATCAACAAATTCGCGGATAGTGCTCTTATTTTTGGTTTGTAATAGTATAGTCCGGCAGACTTTGCACTGTACCGCGCAATGTCTCCTATATAAAGGTTTTTGTATTTTGTTGCTGTCTGGACAATACCTTTACAGAATCTAGATGATAAATCTCTATAATTCATTGATAGCAAATAATAAATGATCGTAATGGATTATTTTACACCCCGTTCTTTTGTTGGTGAAAATATAAAAAACCAAACGATTCAGTAAAAAAATCTCAAATTTACACACTGAGGCGGTAAACTTTGAAAATCCAGTGAACTGTGATAAATTAAGATAAAATTTCATTATCACTTTTAAAGATATTCAATGTGTATGATCGCAAACTGACTATACCCCTCGATTGGTTTCGTTCCGCTTCGGTCCGTTTCGCGAAGTACCAAATTAGCCCAATTTAAGTAATTATTATTATAGAGGTTTGTAAGTCAAATTCGAATATTCGGTCACCTCGTAACATAAAACTGAACATGAAATATCTCTCCAAACTTGAGCTATCATTGACGATTTTACACATACAGATGAGTCTGTAGTTCATATATATGTAGGTGAAAACCGCGGCGAATATTACATGTATTGCTAGTATTATAGAACATACGAGAGCTAACCCACTTATATTTGAATACTGTTTGATATACAATATGTTCATGCTAACATGGTGTAAATGAAATATCTCTTTTAGACAGTGTGTTGTAAAGTTCCAGGTAATATATACACTCACTGTTTGATTTGTTTGAAATTAAGTCAACCATTTTGTAGAGGGTGTGGTGGTTGGCCTTTTGAGAAGCACCCACAAAGTGTTGGTTGAGCATGAATATACCATTTCTGTGAATCGATATGTATTAGTCGATTCATTCGGAAAATGATGTATGTTAAAACATACCCAGAAATCTAAGTCATCTTGCTCGCTTATTGGCACACTTATCTCCCTTATTAATCAACACCTTATCGAGACACTCGAGAGAACTTTTTAAAACAGAGTCTAAGTTCTGGACATGTCCGGAAACAACGTAAAGGGCGACAAAGGTCTTTAACACTGTAAGTGCTACAAAGGAACGGTAATTTCATTTATCTTTGATGAGACTTTGTTTTATCCTAGAGAAATTTACCGTGAATTGACAAACACATAATTATTTGGAGAAAAAATTAAGCTGACATGCGTTAAGCGGCACCTACGTCCGCGGTCGATTTCACGGCATGTGCTGCTGGAAACATGGAACTCAAATTATTCACAAAAGGACAAAAGTGAGTGCAAATTACTATCATGTAATGATTGATACATTTAAAAAACGAAGATGGGCCAAATGTTTGCCTAACCTCTTCCCTGGCAACAATTCGATGAACATGCTGTTTTGATCAATACTCGGTTTCAAATCCCACCAGAACACATCATTCCGTACTTTAAGAACATGTATCTTAAGTACAAGACTAATAGTATATTACACTAGAATAGTAAATACCGAAGACTATTAGCCATTACCCATATACTTTTGAATATTAAGGATGTTGTAGCGTTGGTTATATAGAGAAACTCGGGTCACTATCCGACGAGAACAATGTTATCGTTCGAATGGCGAGCTTTAGCGAGTTTTGGCGAGCTTTAGAGAGTCACCCCGAATGGTATCGCCAAGTTTATCCAGACAGTGACCCAAGTTTCTATTTATCATGCAACCAGCATCGCGGAACAATTTAGAGGCATAATGACTCAATTTTAAATTTACAACGGAGTTGCCGGTTTTAGCAGATCCAGTAATTCTACAATGAGTTACCGAATCGAACTCGGCCGTCGATAAAAAACAATTAACCACTTGCTTCCGCGCACAAAATAGTTATCAATTCTACCACGGATATAAACTAGAATCTATCGTATTCTTTGATTCTACGCTGCTTAACAAAAGAAATATTAAAAATTATGTATTCAGTATGGGAAACCTTAGGAAATAGTATTACCAAATAAGTACATCGTCATTCGTGTCATAAAGGTAGAATAAAATATCGCTCATGAATGTTTGAAGTTTTTCTAGATGAATCATCAATGACGTACTTGTGTGTGAATAAGGTCGTTTCTACATCACAATTTCCTCTGCTATACTATACAATGCATTGGAATAAATAAAGAAATGAATTATTGATATAAAAAATAAGGCACAATGTCTTGATACCTAGAATTATGGTGTTTCTCGGTTTAAATAAATAGAGCAGCCATGATACTGTCTGATTATGCATGTTCCAGTTAGGGACTAAAGACGAATATCGTTCAATGCAAAATTCACTGAATATTCATTTTAGTCTGTATCTGAACTAACTTTTATTTATTTATGTTTTTAAATTCTAGTTCCGCAGTCCAAAAATAGCCCACGTGTCGTATTCGGAGAATGTTGTAGCTCTACTGGGCATAGAGTACGTCTATTTTAGAGAGACTCGAATTCTTGATATTAAGAAATGATTAATGATTTTCTGAATATCAAGAATTCGATTTTTATGTAGAAATAATCAGGAGGGCTCTTAATATCAAGAATTGATATAAACATGATATAAATGATTTCTTGATATAAAAAAATGCATTACTTGATATCAGGGAGTATATTTAAGAAATAAACTGAAAACCCGTTGTATACCGACTGTTATACAGTGGTTTTGAGTTCTGACGCGTAGGAATACACAACGAAGTATAAACTATCAAAACTAAATTTGGTTGCAAAAAGGTTTGTTATACAACCGAAACCTACTTCCAAACCGTTTAGCAGAACTTTGGATTCATAGTGACCATTGCTAACTGTCAAAACTGACTAAGTTGCAAAAAATTATGAACCTAATTAAAAAACCGGTTTACGCATAACAACCGCGCCCTGAAACAAAAAAAATGTAGCCCAACAACTGTGACAATGTATCAATGAGTGTTAAAAAATATAAATAACAAACTTACTTGCTAACACAGCAACCGCAATTAGTGCACCAACAAGAATGACCAATAACACCACAATGGCTGCAGTAGTCTCACGTCCCATGATAACGTTGGGGAGTATGTATAAAACAAACAGCTAAATAATGATGTTCTCTGTGAATGTGGCAAGCGGACAATGACTACAATTCAATGGCTTACTTTTAGGGTTATTCTAAAAGATACGGGTGACTTACATTGTTTGTAATTGAATAGGGTTGTTTTTTAACCTTGGCGAATCAAAGATCATGTTATATGGCCGTTCGGAATAGTGAATTTAGTATAGAATATACAGTATCGTGAAACATGACACGGCAGGGCGAGCAGAATAGTTTTAAAAAAGGTTACGAGGAGTAGAGTCACAATATTTTAGTTTAGTCGAGGTTAGTTGGTCGAGGTCACACATATAATTATGTTTTATGTGTCACCTATATAGTGACTGATTCGGTCGAGTCATGCTATACTACTCAACATTTGATTAGGGTCAGCAAATTTTCCTTGTAAAGATTTTTCAAATTTAATAAGATCGACTGACAGAATTTGCAGAAACATAATGTTACATCTGCAATATTGTAAACCAATAAAGATTGCTTCAAAGTTTGATGCCTAAGTGCCGATAAGCCCAGCTTCTCTAAAATGTGAGTGCTGCATTCAAGCCTCGATAACAAAATACTGTCCTTTTTAGCACTTTGGGCCTTAAAGAATATGGAACAAAACAATCATTTTTAATGTACTTGCTTCTTTGGTTCCTGCCAATAGGGCAAATAAGTTAACTGGAAAAAAAGACGAAACCAAATGCATCATACAAAATGCTCGAAATTTAGCAGCAGATTTTAGATAATGTTTTCATATTAGCATAATGTTTGCTTAATCGATTTTGATCAGTTAAAGTAACACGACATGAATATTGATTTCTTGACCCTTTATATCAAACTTTGAGTAGTATATTGTTAGAAATCACTAGCGGATTTAGAGGGGGCGCACCCGGCGTCCCCCCCCCCTAAAATCGCCGGAGCCTAGGTAATTTATCATATTTTGGATGTAAGAACAATATTGATATGCATTTTTTTTCGCTCGCGTCAATAAAACAATAACCAATTTCTGGATTTTAAAGTGAACTCATTGCTGTATACAAAAACAAGATATGGAACTGATTGGTAGCATGGTGCCAAACATCGGCTACAGAAATGCCGAGATCCTTGCACATTAAAAATGTCCGACAAGTCATAAAAGATTAATACAGGTGGTTTGATTTTCTAATAAACCTGTCCTTTTCATTAAAAAATAAGATATCTCAAAATGCAGCGGACGAATTCCGTGGTTCTATTTAAAAAGTCACAAGACAGAAAGCCACTGGACCCCCTAGTCACTTGATCCCAAGTATTTCACATTTCCACGTTAACAAAACTGAAGCCCTGGAGTTCGCAGGGTGTGCTGCTCAGATAGACATTGCATTTTTTCTTCGTGACGTATTCACAGCAGCTATATATCCGTGAATATTATCCAGTCGATTATCGTCCTGACTATGCTGCTCATATAAACAACGATTTTTTTGCTCGCTTCGCTCGCTGTAGAACTACGTATATTCAATGAAAGTTTTCGATCAGCCAATGAGTTTGTTGGGTATGCTGTTCAGATAAACACTGATTTTTTCCAATTCTTACAATAATTACTATATCAGTGAATATTACCTAGTAATAAGGATGTGGTGTATGCTGCTGAAATAGAAAATTGTATTTTTACTTATTCACTACGCTCGCACAACCACTATCAGTTAATTTTGTCAAGAAGGGAATGAGTAGGAGGGATATGCTGCTCAAATAATTATTGCATAAATTCTTGCTGTCTTGCTCTCACATTAACTTTATCAATGAATATTACAAGTCAAATAGTTCCTGCGAGCAAATGATGTACCGACTTTATTTGACACATAATTGACAGGATCCTCGACCTTCTATCTGCATAATTCAACAGCTGATGTTTATCAAATTTAGCATGAAAATCTCAAAATTGTGAAAAAATAAGCGCGATAGGCCGGTAGCTTTCAAATTGGGAAAACTATATGCACGATAATTTAACATACGAAATTTATCAACAAATTGTTAAATAATTTCATGTATAACAAACCAATATTCAAGACACATAATTGCATATTATGACTCCCTTGTTCCATATAATATGTATATGCTGATAAATAAAACCTCATATCAGTCCATTAAAAGGTATTATCATAAGACATGTTTTCAGTGTTCAACAATATCAAAGATCATAAACCAATTCCGATAATTCCATGACAATAGACAAGAGACATTTAGAAGTTTAAGTCTCTTAATAGACATTAACACTGAATGGTAATTTTCCTGGTATGACTCTGGAGACCAACAGAAACTGTATATGTTGTTAATTTTATCAATGGAAACAACCAGCACTAAATTTACCCACTGATCCTAAACAAATCCGAAAAATAATTTACGGAGCGAAGAGCCGGGTACGAATTGTGTTGAGTACGAAAAAAATATTCAGGACGAACGGTGGTAAGTGGTAAGAAAGTGTTGAGTATGAAACGTTAGCGAAGAGAATAAAACGATCTAAACTCGCGTTTTATACTCTTTTAATCGAGTTGCGTGTACATTTTCATCGTAGGGACGGGTTTTGAGGATAATTTTGTAGTTCTTTCTAAGAATTTCGACTTGTCCGGGCCGACATACGTCAGCCATCTTTTTGCGTAAGCCTTGAAAATTATCGGTTGTTCCGTAATCCTGACACGTTGACCATAGAACTAACCTATTTTCGTTCAAGTAAAATTTGAAATCTTGTAACGACCGGTTTGATTAGGCTGGTTCACGACATTCTTACAAAATGCATCTTTTTAAAAACATTTTTGAATTCGTAAACCATCGAGGACAGGTCACGTGCCCCTCCATGTAATTTTTACTTTGAGCTATCCAATATACCTGCGAGCTCAGTCTTTTCTAGCTCGCTTCGCTTGCACATTTTCTTGAGGAGGGGGTATCAATACATGAATGTACGCCCCCCACCCAACGCCAAATCCTGGATCCGCCCCTGGAAATACCAAAATCAACGGCAATGGAAAATGTTATACATTTGTACATTTGTTCCAAAAATAATAGGACTTAACAGTAACATTTTAATAAAAATTATCTCATACATGTAGCATTTTATGCTCTACTTACTGGCAGCAACACATTATCGTTATTGAAGGTGATGCTTATACAAAGCGTTGTCATAGAAACCATGTAACGCACAGGCGAGTCACACTGTACCTTTTCATTATTAACACTACTAAACACGGGAATGTCTCAGTAACCGCTGAATAAATAATATTGGCAAATTATGTGGCACTTCCTTGATGTCACTGACGTGTGCATGCAAACTTACAAAGCAATCGTTGTATGTTTATGATCACAACTGGGTAAACAAGTGTATATATCCAAGCGCGTCATAGACGAAACGACGTCAACGTCAAAAACTAGAAACCGCGCGATTGTTAAATTATGTTATAAATTGGAAAAAAAACAATGCAAACCATTGAACTAATTAAATAAGCAGAATAAAATGGCATCCAGCATCCATTCGTGTTCAGTTGGCGCAAATTGTTCACAGATGCCGGAGGTATGAACTAATAAGTGAACACAGGTCAAGTCACACATAAGGGAGTTTGGCGTTGACAAGACACCGTTCGTACACTGATAGACGCTTCAAGGTTAGAGCAATTTCTTACATCACTGTAACTCATTTTTTGGGAAAAGTGATACAGAGAAATACGAGGGCCACTTAATAAGTATTAATCAGTGGGCGATTAATCAATATCATTGCCCCTGACTATGTTAAAAGTGTACATTTTCTTAAAGATCAATATTTCAGCTAGATATTCGTGGTATTTTCATCATCTTATATGAATGCATTTCCATTTTATTGATATTCAAACAGGACATGGTTTAAAGCACTTGACAAAAAATCTCTCATAAACGCGTAAGAAAATTGTTTTATATGGACTCCTACGGTTACTGAGCGTCGTTTTCAAATGTCATTCAAGCTGATTAAAATTAAATTGACATTATTTGCAATATATATCATTGAACTCTTAAATGGCGATCAATAATTTAAAAAAAGTTAAATTATTACCAATTTATGGCAATATAAACAAGTCATATCCGAGACCCAACCTACCACATATACATGTACATCCTAATTAATACTAGATATCTACTAGTTAAATTAATACTAATTTATTCTGAATAAGTCAAAATTTCTAGTTTATGATATGTAGAATTATTCGTCGGGCGATTTTAATCCTTTTAACCTCAATTTTATTTTTTACAACCGAATTTTATGTTCGACCTCATCTTTGAAAAAGTAGGTGGGGTAATGTAATACCCCCAATTTATGACAAAAAATATGTTTTTCAACCCTGTTGTCCATTTCATGTATTATTTTATATGAAATTACCACCATGTGTTTTTAGTTTTGTTTTCTGTAATATTGTTTTAGGAATATGACGTCATAAATCCAATATACGTATTTTTTGGTCACGTGATCATGTTCTTTGAGCTGTTGTTCAGAGTTTATTTATTATGTAAGAGACAGTAACATATATAAATGTTTAAAATAGCAACATGTTTAACTTTCCCACTTAAGACGTCCAATAGTACAAAACAGTAACAGTTCTTAGGGCATAGTCCAAGTAAAATGCTGTTTCCATGAGTATTTGGAACATGGCAGATTCCTTGTACAACTTAAGCCATGTAGACTATCCAAACAATAATTTTGATTTACCATTAATTAAACAAGTATACGATGCATCTAATGTGCAAATGTCAAAGCAATCGGAATAAAATTGTAGAAATTATGAACATTAATATCTACCCTTTCGACTGCTAATATACCTCATTTTCTCGACATTCCAGTGTTCCATACCCCTACTGGTTAAATGTCATATCGATGAATGGATAGTTTTCCGATTGCAATATTGTTGTATTGGTTAGCTAGGCAAAGGTTGTATCTTTCTGAAAATGTCTACTTTTATACACATTAAATGGATATTAAACATGTTATTGGCCACTGATTAATACTTTTTAAGTGGCCCTCGTACATAAACAAATAGGACAGTAACACCAGATCTGTTTTGAAAGTCAGGGTGACATATATAAAAATTACTAAGGGTGTCTTTCGGTTAAAATACTGTGTTTGAAAGGCGACGTCATCATAATGTCATGGTGCGACCCGCCTCCATGGTCCATGGTATACTTAATGGTGGATAGATGTTTTATTGTTCAACCATTTGGTTTGATATTTCGCATGTTTGTCAGCGATAGATGAATTTTATTTACAGCAAATTAGTTTGCTAAATTTCTCATTTAGATCTACTGCTCTGCTATTAAAAATGCCTTTTATTTCTGGAACACCCTACGTATTTGATGGATACAATGAAGTTTTGTTTAGAACAATTACTATTTGATTATGTCTATAGTAACTATGGAAGGAAGCTATACAAGACATAAGCCCATAATCAAACATGGCCCTAGATAGTATGCCCATAAACATTGTCACCAAGTTTGACGACGATCAGATGCAAACTGTTTGAATAAAGGTACAGACTATACCAATTTCACATTGTTTGGTAAGTCCATGAATATAATCCAAGAAGGCCGTTTGGGCCCATAATTGAGCTTGACTGAGATAATATGCCAGTAAACATTGTCACCATGTTTGAAAACGATCAAATGAGAAAACTGTTCGAAATAGAGTACATATATAAATACGTTCACATACAAATACATACTGTTTTTATCGGTATGTGAAAGGACCCATTCGTCCATAAACATGTATTATCATAAAATACATTAATGGCCAACAAGTGAAATTATTATGAGAAATGAATGTATAGTTTGTGGGACAAAATGAATAACTACATTTTCATGTACATGTAATTAATAAATCTTTTAAAGGTATTTTATTAAAGCCACAAACACAATAACAAAAATGTGAAATACACACGTTTTGCTACGAGCTACACCAAGCAAGGTTAGCTCTCCTCAGTAAACTCATATGCTAACCCCTGCTAAAGGGTCGACAAACCACTTGGTATGTGAAGTAATGATGGGCTAAGAACGCAAGTGAAAATCTGTCAACAAACATGACAACAACCACAAGTATATTTTATTCTTTGGCAGATTTTAACGAGACTTCATCGACGATCAAACCGAGAATGAGTTATATCTATGCAACGTAATATAGTTTTCAAAAAAGTCACAATGTAGGTCCGAAACCGACTCAATTGCCTAAATAGCAGTTGATTCGGTTGTTGGCAAAAACTTACCGTTTTCAAAAAATATTAAGTGGCATAATTATATAGTTTATGAGGAGTTCAACATACAATAATTTTCATTACGGGGTATATTGTTAAAATAACAATGGGCCATAACTCTGATAACTTTTACTGTCATCTATACAGTACATTGAGGTTGTTAATCTGTGCAAGTTTGACGAATACGTGAGGAGTTCAAAACACAAGATTTGCGATACGTACGGACGTACGGACAGCACCAATGCCGTAGTATATGCCTCCTCTTATAAGTAAGTGTGGGGTTCTCCGTGGATGATTCAAGGGATGTCAGTAGGATGGAACAATTTCTGAAGGAATGTTGTTCCAAAGAACCACTGTTCTTGGATTAATATTTTGAGATTGTGAGAATTTGTCTACATGCCATTGAGTGTATTATCGAGCATGTCTTCATGACCGCTCCAAATATACTGGAATTGAAATAGCAACATGACAAGGAACAATTTTGTAAAACAAAATTTGATAATCAATTATTTCGTTTGTCCTCTAATAGATCTTAGTTCTAACCGAGAGAATTCTGTTCGTCACAGACACTTTGTATGTTGAATAATTGTTGTGAATCCATCTGACTGCTCTTGGTTGGGCCATTGCTATGCTTTCTTGTGTGTATGGAGAGCGAACCGCGGATGCATATTCTACGTGAGACCTATAACAAGAGTTGTATAAGTTGTTTCTTTGACCTTTTTGTTTTTGTCTGGACATAACGTTATAAATAAGAATCCTAGTGGTCTGTGTGTCGTTATGCATAGTTTATTAATGTTTATTAATATGTTGCCCGGGTCGGCCTTTACACAGAGGACGATTCCCAACAGGCGGGAATTTGACACACCGAATAATTCCGGGTCTCGGCTTTGGCCGGTTTTTAAATCCTGGAATTGGGGAATTTAGACGCCGCAAAAAGCAGACAACCATTTAAATATGGCGGGCCATTTGATACACCAAGCATCTCCCACTGTTGGGGATTCAGAAATTGTAATGTTTGGCTCAACGGTAGGTGAGGAATTAGACACAAAAAAGAAAAAGTGTCTAATTATATATATTAATACCCCTGGTTATCCCAAATAAACACGCACCATTATATGAAGTAATACAAATTTAGATAGAATTAATTTATTTCATTAAAATATTTTTTTCATAAAGGTATTACAGACTATGTCTCTTTAACTCCGTAATTTGAAAAAATGCGAGTTACGCGCGTAACGTCATCAACAAAACGTTGCGTCATTATTTGCGTCGCTATCAGCACAGGCCTAAGAAATTATATCACAAAATACAGAGTTTTGAAATTCCCCACCATCCCGTCATTACTATACTGTATATAATAGATCTATTATATATAGTAATGACGGGAAGATGGGGAATTTCAAAACTCTGTATTTTGTGATATAATTTCTTAGGCCTGTGCTATCAGAAACAAACACGTGTTATTATATTAATGCTTATAATTTTGTTATACCGAACAAATTTTAAATGCACCATATATGATACTTGTACACAAGTTATTGTCATCTATATCATCAATAAAACGAAAAAGCAAACTTTAAACGATGTTTGCAGAATATACGCAGAACATACGAGCACAGACAACAGTTACTGTGGCATGTCCTCATGGTGCTAGTACTTAGTATTAGGTATTTCCTCCCGAGTCTATATGTAGTTGCAATAAGTTGGTTAGGTACATTATAATGCCTCGGCTATTTCATTCAAGTTTTCTTGATCATATTCTTTATTTTCTTTACCAGATTAATTGTATAACCTACTTGATGTTGAAGACAACTATGGTCAATTCTCGACTTTTTCTTTCTTCGTTATCTTTTGTTCTTACATCCACAATTTCATTAATCGTTGCCTCGATGTCCTTTATTATATCTGATTTCACTCCCTTCATTTCTTCTTTGCACCTTGTTCTATTCTTTTGAGCTTTTCTAGCATGGTCGTTATCTAGCTTCCCGTCTAGTTTCCATTTGTGTAAGTTTGGATTGTATTTTTCAACTTATGCAGTGAAACAAGTAGTTGTCCAGGCCACCACCATTGATCAGTGATAATTCAGCTAGACTTAACCCTGTGCATCTTGCGCCATTACACTCAATTTTATATTCGTCCATTATATACTTGTAATTGTCGTACCTTGGGTTCTATTTATTAATTATGGGATACATTGTATTATTATATTTTCTTTTGGTGTCACTTCCCAATAAATAATTTCTGATATTTGGTGTTGAGTATAGTTCATTTGTACAGTATATCTAGCGCTCATACGAGTTAGCAGTTCCTTTAAGCATACACCCAATATTTGATTCTACGATGCCAGTGGTTCACATGCTTTCTACTGCCTCTTCAAAAAATAGTAGGGCAAAAGTAAGACATATTTTATTTAAAACGTAGGAAATTCTGACATTAAAAAGTAGGGATAAAGAAGGAATTTTGACCTTTTTACGTCAATATTACCACGGGTGGATACAAGATTTGGTGTAAGAAGGGCATAAAATACATAAATTACAGGGCAGTTGACAGAAAAAATAGCCACATGAAAATTATAAAATTGATTTACTGTATTTTGAGAGCGTAGCGAGCCCGACAAAAATGTATGATTTTTATTTCTAATGAAAGAAGAAGTATCATTTTGCACTAAATTTAATTTTCATTTTGAAATGAAAAAGTAGGGATAATAAGGCTGTTTTGGAAGAAAGTAGGGCAAAGTAGGGCTCAGATCAAAATAGCAAGGAAAAGTAGGAATAGTAAGGCCCAGTAGAAAGTCTGGGTTCACAGGCATTTTATTGTGTATTTAGTAAGACCTTGAATTTGTTTCTGTGCCATGTACAAAGGTAGATCTACTTGTGTTCGTATATTCAAGAATCCTGTGATCTACCTCTCCCTATGTTTTTTACTTCTTCAATGTAGTCTCAATTTCTGAAATCAGATATTCTACTGCATAGTTCACTCCTAACTTGAAAGCTTAACTTTACTTATTTTTAAACTTTGCAGTCAAACCTGCTGACAACGTCCATCAGTGGGAACAGCAAACATTGTCTTTGTTGATAGGCGGTCACTTAATAGGTTAAGTATGTGTGAAAAGATAAGATGGAAGATGTCGCGAGAATTTGTGGTCTTTGCAGTCAGGTCTTGTATTTGTACGACTTTTTTACCATTTTTTTGTAAGTGGTCTTTATTTGCCGTTGATCACACAAACGTTAAGACAGTATTCATGTTGCTAAAACTTATTACGGAAAGTATATCTGGTTATGCTGTGTTGTATCTTATATCATTTTTATGTTAAAACAATTTGAACTTAGTGCTATAGTTAACATATCTTTAATTACATGAATAGCCGAGTGTTTAATACTTCGCATTGCATTGAATCCGTCTATAGCAGCAAACTATTTATACCATATTCTAGTCTACTGTCTGTATTTTGTTGGTCTAGCTACACTTGATCACACTCCTAACGCAACTCCTTCACTTTTTAATAATTGCTCGACTATTCAAGTAATCAATATTGGAGACATCTAGATGGGAAGATGGTAGATGGGAAGTCGCTCTTTGACAGTGGAGGAACAGCCTTTAGCCGAGTCTTTGGAGAGTGTGGAGGTGGAACCGAAGAATGTCACAGACCCGAGTGAAGGAAATTCAACAACTGCCAACCACTACTAAGGGAGTGAATCGTCAATCTGTACTACCCTCACCAATCTTTCGACGACCAGTTCCCCACGAGGGAAGCAATGAGTACTACAGGATGGACATTCGAAGTTCCCTGAGTCACGAAAGATAGCATCACCTCCTGTCAGTGGAGAGAGTGGCTACAAGTAGTGCTGAAACAAGGAAAACCCCAACAGAAGAGTTGTCCAGGTATTTCTGCGCAGTCAGTGTGGAGAGTTTGGAGACCTGGACATCAAGGAAAAAACACTATATAATGCAGTCCATGACCTAGGTAAAGCAGCGGAGAGAGCATCGTGTTAGTGATGGTAACGTCGTAACCATCACTAACATCAAGTGCCTGATCAACACTGTTGCCCTACCATCTGGAGAGTGTTCCTAGATAAGGAGGCGGAACACTCGTAGGATGGGTACATGGCTGATGGTGTTTGTGATAAGCAACAGATATAGTGTATAGTTACAACCATCAATATCGCACTTGACCTAGATTTTGTTGAGATGATCATTGTGACCAAGTTTCATAAAGATTAGCATGAAATTATTACCTCTATTGAATACGAGGGTTGTTCAAATTGGAATGCAAGTGAAGCTATATCTTTCTTGTATCAATGATTTTTTAAGAATAGTAAGCTGTATATCAAAGAACATTGAATTAGCTTTAAATTGATACCTCACATTTTAAAATCCGTTGAGTGTAGCTGTAACAATACGTCATTTAACACTGTCTACTCGTGTATACTAATGCTTAAATTATTGAAAAAAATGTCACTTTTTTCTGGCCAAATTCGGTCCTATTTAAGAATCGTTGTTTTTTTAATGCGGGAGCAAATACAATATTTTACATAACATGTTTGGTGAAATGGTGGGATGATATGTCTTTTTCATCAACTACTTGACAGTTTACGGAATTTAAAAGTGGTGTAATTTTATTTGGAAAGGAACACCATGAACGCCATCCAAATACCGCAATATACTATAAAAGGGTTGCGAAAATCATATTTGTTATGGAAACTGGTGGAATATTTACAATTAGGCAAGTAGCTCAATGTGTTGGCACATCATTAGGATCTATTCATACAATTATCAAACATATTAAAAAAATTAGGACGATAAGTACACTTTGGATACCCCTATCTGCTTAGAGACGCCAGCACACATGCCCTTGCAAACTGTCCACAAAATAGTTTAAACCAGTTTCTAGATAAAAAAGTCGACCGTTTGCAAATGTAATGACCATAAACTAGACACGGGTTGATTTTTTCACCCATGCGGCAGATCCTTAAACTAATAAGGGCCAACAAACACAGAACAAAAGTATGCATTGCAAAACGCACCATGGGCGTCAGCAGAAATGTACACCTTTTTCTATATAAACCAAGTTTCTACCATTAAATTTGATGTATAAAATAGACAATGGGTAAATGCCAAGCTTGAAAAAGAAATTTTCCTTCAGAAATTGAAGAAATACTCCGAAAATCGCTCTCAAAGCACATGTTTGAAGTATGACATGCTATTGCAGAGCAATGGGCCTCCACCTGCAGCAGCCATTAACGCGACTTTCTGAGAAGCGTGAAGGTTCTTCAGCTTTCCGACCATCCTGATTTGTCAAGCAATGTCCCTTGTGATCTTTATTTGTTTCAAACGACTCTTAATTTGCAATGTCGGAAGAAATATCAGATACGTTAAGATCTCGGTTTGGCACGTGTCCAGTATATGCACAGTGACCCTATGAATGATAATAAAATCGCATTTTAAATATGGAATATCTTAATGAAACTTGGCATATATACCGGAAATGAATACTGCAATAGGATCAAAGGCTAGTTTCAATAGAATCTATTAAGGAAAAAAATGTATGGGCTTAGTTGCATTCCAATTTGAACAGCCCTCGTACACACGGTTTTCCTATGATTTGACCTTGTGACCTAGTTTTTTTAACCCAGATGACCCAATATCGAACTTGACCAAGATTTTGTTGAGATGATCATTGTGACCAAGTTTCATAAAGATTAGGTCAAAATTGTGACCTCTAGTGACTACACAAGATTTTTCTAAGATTTGACCTTGTGACCAAATTTTTCACCCCGAAATACCCAATATCGAACTTGACCTGGATTTTGTTGAGATGAGCCGCGACCAAGTTTCATAAAGATTATTCCAAAATTGTGACCTTTAGTGCCTACACAAGCAAATTGTGGACGAATGACGGATGACAAGTGATCACAAAAGCTCACTCTGTGACAGGTGAGCTAAAAATGCCTCACATGACAAAGTCAAATATCGCTTAAATTCTTTACTTTATTGTTTGTTCATTAATCCTTCCTACATATACTTTAATTTGGTTTGAAGTAAAAGGTTATCTTATTTTCTGGGAATCCTGCAAGCGCCCTCACCCTAGGCAACAATGTGGGATTTTCATAACGTGCTATGCGTGTCATTACTCTTATATTGTGCTCCTATTTGGTAGATGGTGTAGGCACACTGATTGTGTTGAATACATTTGTTAATTGTTTTCTACATTAGTATAAAAGCATCTGCAAGTTTTCATAATGCTGGTTCAATTTTATACATGCACCAACCTACATCATTTCAACATGTTCAAAAGGATAAGATTTGGAATTTGTCAATTTTAGTAATAAAACTTGGCAATTTTGAATGTCGGTCTAAATGCCAGGATGTTCTTTTGTTACCGTGTTCATGTTTTTTTTTTTTTTAAATTTGACTATGCGTAGATATTATTCTGAACATCTTATAAGTGACAGGTTTGTTAGAGGACTTTGTAGAATTGCGCCAATAGCCGGTATTGAAAATAAATCCCACACTTTTGCCTGTGGTGAATGTGCTTGCAGTATCCATACATGCTAGATCTCCTGCATCATGCGCGAGTCTCCTGCATTTGAGACTATATTCCTGCATGATCAGAGGCTCGAGTCTCGAGTGTAAACCATACAATCACTGAACAGTTGAGGCATCTGCTTTGGGGATGTGAAGTCAAAGGTTCAAATTCCCGTAGGGTCCATTCAGACATCCACGAAAGGAAGTGAAAACAAAACGCAATAATAAATGAACAACTTATTTATTTTAGTACAACAAAATCAAATACAAAAAGATCAATGATAATTTTTGGTCCATTCTAATATAAAATCAACAATCATGTATTAACCAACTAATAACAAGAGTTAACATTAACATAGAATAAGTGGCATAAGCTGAAAGACGATTTATTTTCTACACAGAACCAACCAATGTATATAAAGAGTCGAGTATCAGGCATACATCGCTGGCTTAGAATAAGAAGGTCGTAAGTACAAAATCAATATTTTGAGAAAACAAGAAAAAACTGTTTGAAAACTAATGGAAAAACAAGCTTTTTAAACTTCAGTTTGGTCAACAGTACTTACGACCTTCCAATTCTAAGCCAGCGACATGTACAATACTACTGTGATCATTCGGCTATTATGAATCAATCGCTACATTTTCATATACATTTTTCTTAACAAGTAAGAAATTTAGGTGACTGATATGATAATCATCAACAATGCAAAAAGCTCGCCTTGAGCAGTAAAACTCAACCAGTATTCTTTGTCCGGATGTATAGATAAGACCTAGTCGAAGTTTACCAGAAACGTTCCTTTGGTAAGTAAAGATGGCTATTATTTGTTATAAAAGTTAGCTTTAAAATTGATAAAAAATTCTATTCATTCCGCAAGAGCCTCAAGTCTTTGTATTAAATGTCAACTAATAAACATTAAGGGATACCATTTACACAGCACTTTACTATCATGGTGTTTTAATTATCCCCTTAAAATTAACATAACCATTCACATTGACCCGATATATTTTGAACATACCACCACAAAATTAGGGAATTGGCAAAAAAAGCAAATATACAGGTATACATGGGTGAAAGTTCTAAATACTGTAAACTTTTTGTAATATTGTAATTGATATTGTTAATATATTTTAGAAGTTACATAGTACAATTAATTCTCAAAATACTGAACTTCTTACGAATACTGAAAAGTTTCACCCATGAATATAACTGCCACATTCAACCATTCTCTCGTATGTATTATAATATCAAAATTTACATATGAAATCTTCCCACAATTCTTAATATATACTGGGCGTCACTGAAAAGTTACCACTTATATATACCTCTGTATTCTGTAAACAATAGGACCTATCGGTACAAAGGTTTTATAGTGTGTGCATTTGAATATTGTTAAATAGGATAGCTGTGAGTACCCTGTAAGGTCAAAACATAGTCGTGTTTGTCTTTTAACACAGTGTACCATGAATTCTAAAATATAAGAGTCAAAGGGAGGTAACACTCATTGACGTCGAGTATACATAGAGTGCTACAAAAATCATTTAAATTAGTAGACAGTTATAAAATTAAACTTGGTTAAATCATTCAATATCAAATGGTCAGGCAAAAAAATAATTAGTTTCTGAAAATACAACTGCTAAATGCTTCAAAATGAAGAAAAAGTGAAGATGCAGGTGTTTTTAATCACTATAACCCTTTTTGATAGGCAGCGTGCATATTAAACCATCCTTTTAACTTATAAATATATTCAAATAAGTATGTTCTTCTCAATCACTACTTTTTAGTGCGCCGAACTTTGCGTCTTTTTCTTCTCCTTTTAGTGTTGCCAGCAGCTCTTTTCCTTTTTTGCATTCTCTTCTCTACATTCTTTTGTTTAAAGCTAAACTGTTTCTGGAAATACTCAGCATCTTCTTGTTGAGAAATTGGTACGAACGATCTGATTGGGGAATTCATCCCTTCTCTTATCCAATCAGGAATACCGTTACAACTACTGGACTGGTTCGTGGTTTTTGATTGGTTAGACTGCTTGTTCCAAGGTCCAGTAACTAAAGCACTAGAACCAGACCGTACAACAGAGGCCAGAGATATATTGTCATCAGAAGAATCACTCATGCTCCCACTATTCCTGAAACACAAACATAACACATAAATACAGGTAAACAATTTATTTCTTATTCCTTACAGATCTGAACTAGAAGAGGTTTTAACACAAAAACATGTTTCTCCCACAAACGCCACAACACTGGAAATTTCCATCTGACCTTACATTCCTGACAATATGCAAACTATGCTCGGTACCAAGTAATCATGTGAAGTTTCATTAAAATCCGACCAGTAGTTAAGGACAACCAATGCAGACAAAATGTGACATCCATCCAGCACAAAAACAATATGTCTTCCCCACACTTGACAAGTCAAAGCACTGAGAGTACACATGGGGGTGACTTGGCTGCAGCTATTAAAGCTCAAAACGACTTTACACGTTTTATGTTCGTTTTCTTACTGCCAGTCTTGTAAAATGTCAAAATAGGCGCACATGGCTGATCTAAATACTTGTAAAAAGGGGCATAGTATTTGGCGTACATATATAAATTGCATTAAAGTGGCACTAAAATTATTGTAAGCACCTATATGCCAGATTCTACAGTATGCTTGGAAACCATAAACAGAAGCCAAACCCCACACAGCCGGATTCCGACATAGTGAGTCATGTCTAGAGAAAGCTAGTATCTATATGAATACCTTTAAAACAAGTTTATTGGGAAAAGTATTTACAAATATGTATAAAGAAGTTTACCAACTACTGCCATCAGTACTGTCTGAAGTCTCAGCATCCATGGCTTTATCTGAAATAAGGAGACAATTACAGTAAGCCTAGGAGGGTGACAGAATGAGGACAGTCTGTGTTCATGGTTCATACAAAATTCTCATACCAAAACTCAAGGACTTTTCAAGGTAGAATATGCATTTTAAAGGTGTTTTTCCAAACATTCACCATGGTTAAAGTGTACAAAAATGCAATAATTCATTACCACTTTATACTCTATTTCTAGTCATACCCGAAAGTGTTCAATTAATCAAATAACAATGACATTCACACTCATACATTAATGTACTTTAATTTTTGAGAAAAAGAGCATTTTTCTATTTCTTTTTCACGCAGATCGTCGCTAAATGGTCAAGTGTGACCGCGTCCACTTGCCATGTAGATGTAGATATTAAATGTGCCATCATGACATCATCAATAAGCTTTTATGGATATTCAAGGTTGTTTGCCTGAATTCAAGGATGTTCGGTTAAATTCAAGTACCATTTTGGCATTTTTTCAAGTACTTTTCACGGTTGAAACCAAATTCAAGGACTTTTCAATGCCAGTACGAACCTTGGTGTTTCATTTTTGAGCAAGTCCTGAGTAGGGGTGACTATTGAGTCCATTTTTGACTATTGCAATACTATTGCTATTGCTGAAAGTACTACTGCAATACTATTGCAATAGTAATTACCATGATTTGATAATCAGAAATTAACTTGTAAATGCAAAGCTGCACTGTGTAAGATATCACTTTGTAGATCTACAATTTGTGAAAATGATTTAAAATGAATTGGACAGAAATAGATTAATAAAATTAAAGTTTGTATCATGTTGAATGGAAGAACGATTGCGATATTGGTCCTTTGTGGCAGTTTTGATGAGTGTGATTATCTAAAATTAGTTTTTAACGAGAACAGAAGTTGTTTTAATTTAATGATAAACTTTATTTAAACTATCGTAGCTATCGATAGTTTGGCTAACTATCGTTGATAGTACTTGGATCGAGACTTTTATTATCGATCCATACTATCGGGACACTCGGGATCGCAATGCATCGATATTTCGATGCATCAGCCCACCCCTAGTCCTGAGAACCTGACTCATCAAAATCGGCTGGAACTCATTAAATAATGGAAATATTTAATTTTTACATACTGCAAATTCAGTAAGAGCACATTGTTTTACATAATTAGTTAAATAATTTATCACCTAATTTGTCTGAAGTAGGTATTCAACAAGAGATTCACCATATCAAAGGGCAGTAACTCAATAACATTTGAGCTAAGCATAACATGTTGTCAATATAAACAACTTGGCTTGGTTTCGTCAGAGTTAAAATTCAACCAACGGTCACTAAGAAATAGTATTGACAATAACTGTCTACAGCTGACCGAACCGACAGTGGGACTCCCAATAGAACAAACATGCTATATAGATAAACCTGAATTGTACCCATCTTCTGTTGATGTTGCCTTCAGTGTATGTGTCCTCTCCTGCCTCTTCCTACCCACACCGCGACCAGTTCTGGTCGGAGTTACCTCCCCTTCTTCTCTCAAGTTCTGCTCAAATCTCGTCACTTTAACGTTGTTCACTTTCTGTCTGGGCATGTCACCATCATCGTTCACCTGTCTTAAACGGCCTCTGGTTGTCCTAGCAGGTGAGACCACCTCTCTCTCAGGTTCACGTTGTACTTCAATGAAACCTTTCTCTTCTATTTCTCTCTGTTGTTTGGCAGCTTCGTCATAGCATCTTTCAACATGTAACTTATACTGTGTCTTAATAAGACGTTCACATATCCAACATGTTTGGGGCTCCCTGTAAATGCAGTATTGTATTAAGTTTTTAAGCAATTTACTAGAAAACAAGACTGCGTTCAATAAACGCTTATGCCCCCTGTGGAAGCCTTGTCCATAAATAAGTCTAAGTCCAAAATTAGGTCAAGGTGAAGGTCAAAAAGGGTCAGGTGATACAGGTGTGTGGAGAGTGTTCATATACAACATCCATGCAAGTTTGGAAGCTTTGCAGCAAGCCATAATGATGCTAGAAGAAACGGTCAATTTGGGTTAACCAGGACGGACGGACGAACGGACGGACGGACGGACAGGTGCATCACTATATGCCTCCCGATCTATCGATACGGGGGCATAAAAATCATGTTTTTGTTTCATTTTTTGCTCAGATAAAGCATCATTTTGACAACATCCATACACTTCTATGTATATTCAAGGCTGTTTTCAATTAAATTCAAGTACCATTTTGGCATTTTTTCAAGGCAACACTTAATTCAAGTACTTTTCAAGGTTAAAACCAAATTTAAGGACTTTTCAAGGCCTGTGCAAACCTCACACTAACCATGGCTTTTTACATTTCTTAGCACTAGGTACTTACCATGGTCATGCATAATGTAAGTTTAGAAAATGTTTGGAGGTAGACTTACCCATCCTCCTGTCCAATATCTGATAATTGCTTCCAAACATTGAAGTCATCACCTGAAGTACAGATTATAAGATATCAAATGGGAAGTTTTGTTTTCTGAGTGACACTATGAAATATTTTGCGGTTCCAATGTAGACGCTATATAAACGTTAGACCACAAGGTATTTGCGGGCAGTTTCACCTTATTTTGTATGAAAGTTATTTTTGTAACTTCCTTCATGGACATAACAAATGTCTCATTGACTTCAACTTCTTTCAAATTTTCATACATATTCTTGTAGACTTCTACCCAGTGTCTTTGAATTATAACTGGGTAGAAAAGCTAGCATTAATCAGTAAAAGCTTTATTAATCTTATATGAAGGTACTTGTGAAAGGTATTTGAGCTATGGATCCAGCATCTCTAATAAATACTGTAATATCATTATTTTTCGAGGGAGTTGAATTTTCACTGATTTCGTTGAAATCGTGCAATGAAAATCGTGCAATATCCGTCCCTTAGATTTGTGTTTTATTACATCTTGAGAGTCTTTAAGATACTTCCCCCCTGTATGAAGGTTATAAATATAGACAAGATATCAGCTGTTAAATTATGCTAATTGTCAAATTCTCTGGATATAACATACAGCAAAAATAAGATAGAAAGTTCAACAAAATTTACAAAAGAATTCAAGATGCCATTGAACTTATGAACTAAATAATGAAACAAGTCATCACAATTTTGATAAATACCTACCAACTATATTAGATTGTTTGACCAGAGGTATGTGATTATCATCGGGTGAGATGTCTCTGTGTCTATGTTTGTGGTTGCTTCGATTGTGTCTAACATTATCCTCAGTTCTTTCGTGTGAAGATTGACTGGTACGGCTATCTGCTTCCTCTTCTGTAATATACATATACATGTTGTATCATAAATAATAAATAAATATACCAGATTTATATCGCGCCCTTTTTCATGCGAACGCACGTTCAAAGGCACTTTACATAATTGTGTTGCAGCCACAAGGCCGCATGTGCATCCTCTACCACTGCAGATACAGCATGACCAGAGGAACAGACTGAGAGAAAGCCCCTGAAGGGAGAGACATTAGATACAGGCATGTCTGGCGCTGCAGAAGTGCGCCTAGCTCTTATTTCGAATAGACAGCCTGGTTCTTTAATGTGCCCGGTGTATAGCACCGATACAGAGAATTTGACCTGAACCTGACCTATATGCATGAATATATTTCAAGGATCTTGTGTTGAATAAAAATTATATAAATTACCACGAGCAAATTGTGCAATATCGGTCCTTTAGATTTGTGTTTGTATAACACCTTGAGGGTCCTCGTGATCAGAAAACATGCAAATGGAGATATGAATATAGACAATATATCAACTTTTAAATTATGCTAAGGTTGAGGATTAAGCCAAATTCTCCGTACTATACTTGTTGTTGATACTATAACATGGCATTGAGACTTACTTTCTGAACACACTTTTTTATCATATTTAGAGCCATATTCCAACAAATATTCAGTCATATACAGCCGGCAGTTGGCCTAACCTGTTTTCTAGGATCTAGTTATCTGTCATTACTCACTTTCTCTTGTGGCAAGCAACTGACAACTTCATCGCATGTAAAGGACATAATTGTAGCCAATGTCAAAGAAGAACGTTTATGACCCGACCTATCCCAGTATTTAAGCCAGAAACGCTGGCATGACAAGGTGGTCCTTATGCACTGCCATAACGCCTAAGGCCAGAATCATGCAGAGTAAAGATAAAAAGAAATAACCGTTGGATAAAGAGAACACACTGACCTTCCATTGGAGTACCATTACAATCAGCTGCATGTGCTTCTATAACATTGACAGGAAATTGACGGACACAGATAGGACACTCCATAGTTTGTATCTGAAAGGTTCAAAACATCATTTTGTAACATCATAAAACTATGCTGAACTCATTCATAGAATAGTCCCATCAGGTAGCTGACAAAAGGTCAGGAATATCTTAGGGGTTCCATTTGACCATTGACATGACCACTCGACGCCTGAAGATTCTAAATAGCAATATTTTGACAGATGGGTCATACTTTCTGAAAATGATGTGATATTTTTTCTTGAAAATCCTGTACAAGTTATTAAACTGGCCCTTAAGAATCAGCCATAGTGAAACACTTCATATATTTTATAATCATCAACATACACAAGTTAACAACTATCAAAATTTCAATAATTGGTTGAGATGGAAGGCACATGATTTTAATTGCATAGTTACCCATTTTGTAATTGCCGACAGACGTATAATTACAGGACTAAGACTTAAGAGAATGTTTTATGAAATTCAGTCAAACCAGCGATAGTGTCAAATGAATTTTAGCAACCACCTCCCAATTTTCAAAATTAATACATACATATACATGTACAAAACGGCCACAAGCTTTACTACGCAGCTGTTTTTGGTGTACCCTTCATCTGGCTGATTAACACAGGTCAAGACTGTACTTGGTATCACATTGAATGATCAGGATTCAATTATAGTGACCAAATACACGTGGTTGCTCTTCTGATGACTATAAAGACAGGAGAGACTGTATACCCACTAACACAGGAGTGACTGTATATATTTTATACCTCTTTTATTACTTCCTCTTTCTGGTTATCCTCGGAACGTTGTCTTTTTCTTCCCCGACCTTGGGGCAACTTCTCATCGTCTCTTATTCTTCTATTACTCCCACTTCTATGTGACACATCCTTCGAGTGATCAACAAAGCTCTCTTCAACCTTTGTTTCAGTCCAATGTACATTGCCTTTTTTGTTAACCCTTTTCCGAGTGTTTGATCCTTTAATATCAGCAAGCGGATCCTCGTCAGACTCTAATGAAAAAATATCCGGAGAGGAGTCAGTATTTCTATCATCTTCATCTTTCTCCAATTGTTTACTGCTACTAGTGCTAGCACTAGGAGTGCGAACTTCACGTGTAGCAGGTTTTACATTACAAGCAGTTTGATTTATATCTGCCTTAACTCGTTGCAGTTCTTGAGCAGTTGCTACATCATTTAATGAAATAATAGGTTTTCGTTGTTGCGTAGTTTTCACGAATACATTACCACATGTTTTTTTCTGGGAGTTTTGAGATCTTCTACTTTCTACTACTATCTCCTCAGTCTCACCCTCAGAGTCGGAATCTATATCAATGGGAACATTACTCGATACTCCTAAACTTTTATCCAAGTTTTTAGTACTTTTTTCAACCTTTGGATCACGGGTACTGGTATTCTTAGAGTTTGTTTGCGATGTCATATTCATATTCCTTGCAGGGACAGTAGCATCAGATTTGTCTGGTGTCATAACTTTTTCAAATACGTGCAATTTTTGAGCAAATGTTTGTGAACTATTGGCCTTCGAATCTTCCACTTTTTTTCTTTTTCTTCCCTTGATTTCACAAAATTGTGTAGAATATAGATCACCCTGGTCATCAATGATCATACCAGATCTTTGGCTACTTGTAGTAGACACATCATCGGAATTATTGGAGTTAATTGATTCGGTACTAACTGGACAATTAAACAGTTTTTTAACACCTTTTGGTACATCTGTTTTCTCACTAATATTTGCATCTAGAGCACTATTCTTCAGCATTTTACCTTTCCTGACATTTGTTCTGTTACCACTTAATGTTCGAAGTTTCCGTTCACAGGGAAAGTTTTCATTAATGTTAGTTTTTATTTCAGTCTCTTCATCAAGATTTATAAAGTTAGTACCTCCTTTCTTAGACACGGAAACACTGGATTTCTTACTCTTTTTTATAACTGGTGACTGAGAATTCTCACTCAGGTTGTTCTGACAAACTTCGGTATTTTTTTCATCAAGTTCACAATGTTTATCATCAGCCTCATCAACGTTATCATTCAGATTACTGTCACCAATATCAGCTTCGTGTTCAGGTGTATAATCCATATCCTGTGTATCTGCCACACTCTCTTCTTCAGAGCTACTACCTAGTTTGAAACATTTCCGTTTAACCCTTTTCCTACCAGTAATAGTTTCAGACATATCTTCCTCGATATCCTGTGTTTCTTCAACTAGAATCTTACTTTCATTTTTCTTTGCTTTTCTCTTCTTTCGTTTAACTGGTACCTTGATTTCAACATCTTTTTCAGGTTGTTTTTCATCTTTTTCTTCTCGTTTTTCACCAACACTCTCCAGACTTTCCTCCGAACTTTCTTTCACAGTTTCAGTCTTGTTATGTCTCTTACTATGTGGTATTTTTCTGATCGTATAATCCTTCAACTTGGCTTGATGCATTGGGTTTTCAAACCTTTCTCCAGCTGCTGTTTTTCTTACATTTAACCAATCAATATTATCATTTTCGGTCTGAGTCTCACACACAGTTATCTCAGAGTCTTCCTTACTTTGCCTTACATACTCAGCATCACCAAAGACATCTTGTGTCTCTTCAACAAGTACTTTAGTGAATGCATCTATCTTCTTGTTCGACCTTTGCTTCCTAGATCTTTTAGAGTCAGAGGTTCCAAAAGTATTGTCAACTAAATTTGTTTCTTGTTTTTTATTCTGAACAGAAGTTTTTCCAACATATCTTGGTTTCGACTCTTGGAATTCGTCATCAGAAAGTTCACCTTTTGGGTCAATGTGTCGTGTTGCAGAAGTATTAGGATGCATTTCCATGTTTTTATCGTGTAGTTTTCTTCTCCTTAACGACCTGCTTTTAATACTGCTAGTGTCCTCTACAATGAGGTCAGGTAAATCATCGTCTGTATTATCCGGCGACTGGCTTCTCGGTTTCCTTAGTGGCCTGCCTTGTGATGATTTTGGAATTTTTTCAAACTGCAACATACGAAACATTAGATTATTAATACATCAATTATATAATTTCATTACCAGAATAAACTTTACTTCTGAAAAAGTTTTTAAACTTGCTAGTCCATATTAATGAAAGAAACTCCTGGATTTTCTGCCAGTTCAAAACAAAATTTGTCAGTCAGTATGTTTAGACTGACAGTTGTCAGGAAGTCTGAGGTTATTTGTCTGAAAAAATTATGATACCATTTACATTCCATCATTTTTAGGTGCAAGTTACACACATCAGTTAGACTAGTACTCTAGAATTATATTTTGGTCGAAGCCTTGCCGTCATTTAATCCTACATATCAAGTCCAACTTCAGTCTTCAACTTAAATTTTCCCAACCACTTTGACTCGAAGAGTTAGTTCCTAGAAACCTAGTTAGATCGACTGCCTGTTAGGGCAAGTTGACCAGAACCACTTTTACTTGCAGGCATCGCGAAAACCGTCGGTCCTGACCGACAAAAAATGCTTTGGTCCGGCAAAATTTGACTGAATGTCGGACCGTTGGTCCGACGGAGATTATAAGTCTGGACGGCGATATTCCCACATCGTAGTTGAAGATTATTGTGAAGAATGTAACACGAATGTATTTTCGTAAATCCTCGTCGAGATTCAATAAGATATCCCTCCGAAATCGTCAAAAATGTAACATAATTCAGCGAAATGAAGGTCGCGAAAACTGATTATTTTTTGGATGCGGATAAAACCCGTAGTACACGGTACGGATTCCGGAATGTTCGCGATTTTTTTTCTGAATATATTTTTATTTTGACGATTTCCGAGGGGGCTTTTTAACACGAAAAAACGTGATTTAGTTTAAAGATGTTTGATATTAAATGGTAAAATGAAAATAACATTTCTCTTGACAGAAAGTCCTGTCTGATATATGCTCATTGAATGGGCTGAATGAGCCCATTGTGAAAAGGCAAACTATCTAATTAGGCCTATTTGAAAACACTTGTTAACTGTGTGTTAAAGCTAACAATGCATTTCTAAATAATTTACCACTGAATAATTTAAGAAGAACATGCATTATCTATACATCTCTCTTCATTTGGTTTTTTAACTGTTTCCTATTAATATTGTTCGGTCCGGCCAAAATTGATTGGGTCCGGCCAAATTTATTTTATGCCGGTCCGGATGTCAGGCCTTTTTTTCTCACTTTCGCGAAGCCTGTACTTGCCCACCTAAAAGACTTTGTCAAGCCATGCTCTAAATCACTATTTCTACATAGTACTATGTTGTAAAAGAGAAACAACTAAATACATGTTCCCATGTTTCGTTCTTTTTACTTTCCAATATTCTGTCAGTTCATTACTCATGTTTTGCAGCAAATAGGCCTGAATATTTCCTGCCCAATTTTACTTGCACAGCAACATTTACTTGCCACAGGCATGTGGGTTAAATCGAAGACTGTAAGTTATTATACAAAATTAACCCACATCAATAAATCACATTAAAGTAGAAAACTGATTGAAAACATACCATAGGATAATCACCGTATTCATACGCACAATCTATTGGATGAATGAACAATAAAAACCTGCAATTCACCAATAACTAGCTGCTGGTATTAATCCCTTTGTATACAAACATGATCTCTCCTATTAAGACAATAGATAAGTGCAAACTTTATACAACCAACCTCATCATCGCTATCTTGTGATAAATCAAGGTAGAACGAATCTTGTCCTCGTCGTTTGATGTCAATGGTACGCGATTGATGAGAGCCAGGTTTGACCGGCGGACCCCAAGGTAGTTTATCCCGACATTGGTGCTGGGCTTTCTTCAGCTTCATTCGGAATATTTCAAACAACTGATAAATAGCCTTGGCACTACATTCGGACACTGTATTATCTCTTGGGAAGTAGTAGTCAGTGTTTTTAACAGTCTGAAATAAAAATATCAATAATCATCAGGGTCCATTCTCTATTTATCAAACAGAATTTGTTTCCTAGACATTACCATGCCAACGTTGGAACAACAACCAAAATACCTCTCAACTTGGTAACATTCTCAATATGACCCGTACCGATACTGGAGATCAGTATTTGGTATTTTGACAAGCCAAATGCTTGTTAACATTCGATTAACCGACAACCGCAATTATCAACCGTTTACATACTTGAAGTAATGATCTTCACCGATTTTGGCGATCAATTTTTGGCGAAATTTCTGTTTAGAATCGAACAACGTACAACCACAATATATATCAACTTGGAAACATACTTGAATATGTTCCATACTGACTTTGGCGATCAATGTTTTGTATTTTGAATGAATTTCAGGTGCTTTTGACATTGAAACTTGAACTTCCAGACACCGATTTCAAATTCTGGGAGTTTATGATGATAAAATAGTAAACCAAAGAATGTTTTTCATTCAAGTTCATTTCAAGACTGTGACAAATTAAGATTAATGACTTTTGTGGAAAACTTCTGTGCAGTGTCCACCTAATGAGGCAGTCAAATTGCTGTACTGGTATGTTTCCATGCAAACTTGCTATACCCAAAGTTTGATGAAGATGGATCAATCTAAACTTATTGACTGGAAACCTTTTTTATATTTTTAATAGACCCCACTGACCCCAAATACAATCTTAAGTTAGGTCCCCATGCCAGCTTGCTATATACAAAGTTTCATGAAGATGTATTAATCCAAACTCAAGTAATTGACCGGAAACACTGTTTGACGTCGACGCCAGCTGCTCCCCATACCCCAATCTAATAATCAGGTTTCCAGTGTCCAGACAGATATTAGGTTGGTTGCAAAAGTGAACGTCTACGTGATCTTTTTGGTATTTTGTCATCAAGGAACGTGTAGTTTCTACAAGAAACTGACATGTGACAGACAAAAATATTATGTGTACTTTATCACACAGGAATGAATATGCACGGGAAACACAAGATGTCACATAACTTTACACACACACACACAATTTGTTTCGCAAGCAAATTGCAACATCTCTAATACTTTAAAGAAACATTAACACCAACAAGTAGCAAGTCAGGCACCAATTATTGTATAAAAGCATACCTGTGTACAGACAGCTCGGTAGTGACGTTGTAAGGGAACATGAGCACATCCCGCCTGCAACAAATAAATCACACAATTATATTGAAGCACTGAATCTTCAAATACAGCACAGATACAGTATACAGAAAGGCAGGCGTAACGGAATTCATTTATATATAACTCAAATATCGAGTTTTCAAAGAAAATCTATCTTGGATTTCATATTCCGTGCAATTAATTCCCGAATAAAAATATCACAAGCAGACAAATTTATGCCAAAATGTTAAGTTGTCAGTTTCATCGAACGCAAGTGAGGCATCAATCTCTACGTTAAGTACTTTTGACTTTTGCAGAGAATGATTTGGGTCACTCGCGAAAATTTGTGTAATTGATGAAATGTTTGGAAGCATTAAACGGTATTATTCGAGTTTTTAACACATTTTATGACATTCAAGCATTATCAATCAAGATATCAATTTAGGTGCATAAATTACTGCAAATGGCCGGGAAAAAACATCTTGTGTAGGTTATTAAATTTGCAAGTAGCAACTAGCATTTTGCAAGTTGAAAATGTTGGCACTCACATTTTTTGGAAGTGGCAAAAAAAGTTAATTTCTACCCCTGATCCTTAAGGGAATTTCTAGTACTATTTTTAATTTGTCTTTGAACGAGCATAAGCTTTGAGTCACTGTTTAATGTAGTCTGATAATTACTATGTCTATAATCACACAAAATTTGAAAACTACCTTTGGATGATCTGATTTATTAGAACCCACAGAATCAGTTTGTGAATTAGTCCGGGATGTAGATTTGGTTTCCAGGTTTCGTTTATTGTTATTTGATTCTAGGGTAGTAGTCGGGGTAGAGGCAGATTTCTGACTTTCCATACACCCCTCTGCCTTCTCATCGTCCATTGGTTCAAAACTCTGGGAACTTCCACATCCACCATCCTGAAATAATTCGGCTAATGAACACCCTTTCTCAACAATTGTTTCAGTTATATATATATGCTGATTCTGATTCACCTAACCAGTTTTCCTCGACCATAGTCTAACCAGTACTAACTTACCCTTCTACAAGGAACAAGCAACTCCTCCACATGTGGAGAAATATCAACATAGTTGGCAATTTTCATGAAACAGTATGAACTGCCCTGGCTGGGTATTAAACCCAGATCCCAGGGTTACAAATCTAGCACACAAACTACTGGATCATGGCTGCACTAGGTTTGAATAGGATTTGAATCATTTTAGAATTCTCTTTATCGTTTGAGGGAATTGTCTTTGTCTACATAGGTATGAACAATACAGTTAGTTTACACCAGCTATTGTGTGCAATAAAAGTGACAACAAGATACAGAAGACATCAAATATCACCTTGATTTCATTACTGTTTGAGACAGATTTGTTGTCATTTGCTGGTGATGTAGCCTTTTTATCAACTGGTATCATTTCTTCAGTGCTTTCATCTGTGTCCACCAATGTTGGTTCTATCAGATTGAAACCAAAATCTTCCTCCTGCAAAATACAGTTAACTCCCTCAGACAATACCTAAAATAATCCTTGCAAAATCAGATGTTCAAACGATAGTGCCAAAACGTCACGATTCTCAGAAAATGACTTTTCTTTATGTATGTGTGATGCAGCCAGTGCAAGTAACTGATAAGTTTTTTTATAACACAATTTTCAAAACCATTTAATTCATACTTCTGGAATGGTAGACCCTTGTGTATACCATATCATAAATTTAATACAAATATTACCATGTCTTCTGGTGGCTGGGTTTCATCGTCGTCATCTTCATCAATATTACTAACATCCTTTTGTTCTCCATCAACCTGGAAATGATAGAGCTGTCATTTAACAGTGCACTCAAATATTCATGATGCCATGCTTGGACAGTATAATAAACATTTACATGGATTTTTTAGTTGAAAAGGGCATTTAATTTGGACAAAATGTGTGATAGTTACCTATTCCTGTGTATGGGTTGGGGTGATGATGGTGAAAGAGTAAGCCAAGTATCAAAGAAATCTGTTAATGGACTTTGAAGATATTAGAGGTATACTTAAACTTTAACATTAGCATTACGCTGAGGCTCGGGCAACTTCAAATAGTGGAGCTAAAAATGAGTAGGTAGGGCAACTCCAAACAAACAATTTAAGGTCAGTCCAAGCTTACACTGACTTACTACAAGTGACTTTATAGTGTAAATATTCATGTTTAAATATATGTTACTTTTGTTAGTATAAACTAGACACTTACTGGAGCAACATTACCACCTTTCTCTTCCACTAGCTTATTATGTTGACCAGGCATTTCATTCTTTGAATCCATTATCGCTTTCTGCAATTAAATAATATGTTCACATCAATAATTTACTCCCTCTAGTAGTCTTCTGGGGAGGAGGCAGGATATGGGACTGATCCAGGAAAGTTAAGAGAATTGTTTAGTTTACTTTGGGGAATGTAAATTTATATTCCCCATTTTTTACAAAGCCCTTCCGGATCTTTTTAATTTCTATAAACAAACAATAAACATTACTATATAATTCCAAATAAAGCAAAACTATTTAAATTGTATAGAAACACTTTTCTGAAAATAAAACAATTTCCTTCCCACTACCCCATTTATTCAATGAATACTGTATGTTGGAAGATTTTTATATTTAATATACACATGTCCTTTTGACCAGCATACTTTTATCCATTTTCAAACCTTGTCAGAGTGATTATATAATATTAAAGCACTTTTTATGTGTATTTGCATGATAAAAGTGCCTTAAATATGGTAGAATGATAACCAAGCTATTAAAGGGGCATGCCCTGGAACTGAAGTATCTCGAATAGCAATCAAATTGGTATCATTTTAATACCTAAGTCAAATAATGAAAACCCTGTAAAAGTTGTGAAATATCTCGCTAGTTTAAAAAAAAAAACATTTCAAGAATAACTTAATATCGTTGCCATCAATAAGAGGCTGACAGCCTTATATTCAAATCGATATACAAAATATTGAAGCGTGTGTCATTGATCAAATTTTAAAGTCAAATTCTTCTTTGACTTTTCGGTAAAGTTGGTTTACAAGTGATAAATGCAATTTTGTAGTATACAAACAAGAAACTCCAGTTTCTGGGCATGCCCCTTTTAATCTTATGATGTAAAGAAACTTGCCTTCAAATCTTCCTTTTCTTGTTCTGTCAAGCCTTCAACATCAAATCCATCTGAATTTATAAAGCAACTCCATGTACTAAACTTTGTATACACATGTTGTTCATAGATTCTAGAATAAACTGTCTTAGACAATACGGTTGAGAACCTATTAGTCTGTAAGCATTAAATTTACTAAAAATTTGTAAACGCAACTGAATTTAATGTCCTTCAATAGAAACTTAATTTTGTGATCATTTGCAAATCTTCAGTCAGACTATGTTTAAATATTAATGACTTTGTCACTTGCCCAATATGTTATCATTGTCTTCAGCCCTTTGACTTGATCCTTTCCCTTTCTTTCCATTATCAAGGCTTGGAAACTGAAATATATTTATAACAATAAGTTACACCATTTGTGGCTACATTTTTCTCAAGAAGAGGGGTATTGAAACTGGTAGAGTTCCCAGGCTTACATTTTGTGGTCCAAACAGGGATGAACATGCTTGTGGTAGGTAGGTAACTTTTTCTTTTGACAAATATTTGTTTTATTGTCAATAATTTTTGTTTTTATACTCCTTACACCCAACTTTTTTATAAATATTCTTTTGCTCAGGTAAGTACTAAGGAAACAAACAATATTTTATTTTTGGCCTTATAGGCCTAATGTTGATTGCCATGACATTATTACATGCATACTTGTTTTAATATAAATTATATTTTTCATTAAATCGTACATTGTATGTAGAAATACATCTATGCTACTAGTACTAGTAAGCTGCTTATTTGGCGATAGGCGAGTGCATGTAGATAGCATACAGTACCTTGCTCCAAGCACTTTATTGTCTTACACTCACTAGTTTGGTAATGCACAATACGGCATAGCTCTATGTAACAATACCCCACCAGCAAGCGCTCGTTCATCGGAAGCCAATGATTTTGTCTGTTTCGTCCACTTACAAAGTTCTATGAACCACTATTTTAAAGTAATTGTCTATCTATCTATCTGCCATACGCTCAAACCCCGCGTGGGGACATAGACCAGGAGCTGTTCTATTAATAGGAGTGTGTAACGCGACATAGCCTCGTGAGATCTCAGCCGTGATCACGTGAGCGATACTGTCGAGTCGGCCATTTTGTAAAATCTCGCCGATAGCGTCAACAATTACAGCCAACTTATTTTCAGTGCAATTAGTTCCTTCAACCCTATATCGTTTAAATAACATAGTTTTATGTTTAGATAAGTTGACAGACAATGTATTTGTGTGAATACATTCTCAAGTATCGGTCGATTTATCACAGAAATTGAACATCACAGTTGGCTGATTCCTAGTCTGAAGCCGCCTTTGTTCTTCAAAATGGCGTGAAAACAAATTTTATGCACTTTTGCTCAACGCCATGTGCACTTAATCTTTATGTTTTAACAGTAAAATTTTGATAATTATAAACTATTTATAATTCTCGAATGGTAGAAAACAATTGTGCCGCCGTATGAATTGAATTAAGAAATTTGGATGCGTTCAAAAATCGTCCATTTTGCATATCTAGCCATCTATTGACGCATTATTATTTTTTACATGTCTGTGTTAAATTACACTTTACTACTATATTATGTGACGCATTTTCCTTTTTATTGTTTTAAATCGGTAGTACTGACATACGAGCATTGCACGTGATAATTTTTTTAATTATTTATTGAATGGACAAAAAAATATTAGGCGGGTAAAAACAGGGATTTAACTATACTTTCACAAATATCTGGGACGATTATATTCAGTCCCAGCAAATACTGTATGTATATTAATTATTAAATAGAAAATACCAAAAAGTTTGCATATACATATATGAGAGAAATAAAGAATATAGCAAGAAACATGTCAAAAAGTAGAGTGTTTAATGTTTTTTTGTGATCTATGCTAATCATTTATTTGTTTATAGCGAAGTCAAGTGAAATACCCTTTATTCGCTCGATCATTTCATGTTTACATGAAAAAATGAGGTGACAAAATGTAACAACAAGCTTAGCAAGATCTGATCAAAGTTTAAGTATATAGGTGCCAGATTTTGACACCATATATTGATTGGGAATATATTGGAACCCCACTGTGCAAACTGCTTAATGGATGGCGACCTTGATTGCTTATCTCGATAGGGCACAGTGACTTATTAAGCTTATTACATAACACGATATAATGGTCAAAACCAATCATAGAAACTGCACGCAGGGGTTATGTATTGTTATGTAATTACCAAACCACATAGTGGGATTTTGTTTCTGTGAAATATATTATATACATGTTATTATAACGTGTTAAGAATTATGAAGGGGTCTGGTGTAGATCTATTCTGCATGTACTTGTGTTCTTAAAGTACTAAATTTTTGACCGAGGCAATTTTTAGGACTTATGGAGAAATCACAGTTTTCTTGTTGTAAATAACTTTGTAAATTATGATGAAGTATGTTTGCAATATATGCAAAGCATGTATTATATTTAACGACTTATTAATGTCAAACCTTTAAGTTTAGTCATTTAACGGATAGCACATGTAAACTTATCACTGACGGCCTTTTTAGCTCGCCGTTGTTCGTTGATTATTTGTTTGTTTTCAATAAAATGTAGAAAAGTATGAAGTTCAGTGTTTCGGCATTCTAAAACATTTTAATTTATCAAAATAGGATATGTATTCAACAAATGACGCTAATTTTACTATAGCAAATACTATACTAGGACGTTCGAAATGGTGGAATATATTTTAAGTGACGGCTTTTTGAATCGCCGTTGCGCGCTTAATAATTATTTTGTTTCTTAAAAAATTAGATAACAAGAAACTAGAATCTTAAAGGGTTTTATAACACAAAACTTTTTCGAAATCATATAATAATTGATAAAACGATAAACAATTTCAGTAATCTGTCCGATAGTAGCGCAAAAAACGTACGGTAAACAGCGCTAGGAATCGAGCGTCTGCAATCGATCGATAACCACGTGACCAGCGAACTATCTGATTATACCAACGGCGCAGAAAAAAATCAATAATTGGTTGATAAAGAACATCGATTCATTTCCCCTTGTGTTATCTAGGCCCTGCATAGACCTAAGACCTGACGTATTGTACAAGTATTTGGTAGTTAACCATTTAGCTTTGCTTAAGCAACTGACCTCATCATCAGATGATTCCAGCTTTGACCCATGTCGACGTAAACTTTTCCCAACCATAGTGTCTTCAAGTCACTCAGGACAACAGGCTGTAGTCACTGTGTCAGCAATAAATGAGTGAACTGCAGTTGTGTCACTCAGATCTATGCAACATAAAATTGAAATTAAGACTTATTAATATGACAACTGTACTAAAGGGACATACACAAGGCATTGTGTGAATGAAATGTAAAATGACAACGAAGTAAACAAACATTTCTAAGAAATTGTATTATGCTGTCAAAAAACATGTCGCGAAAACATGTTACATTTATGAGTATTTGAGCTTTAAAAGAATGATGTTTTCAAAGGTGGCAATCAAATTAATAACTTAGTAATTATCTTTATCGACAATAAATTTTACTGTAAGTAATTAAGAAAAGAAACAAAATACAAATAACGCAAAAAAATACTGGCGGGACATCCATGCGCCCGAAAGTTGTTATAAATGTAGGAAAGATGAAAATGTAGCAAAAAGAAGCGGGTGCAAGGTTGGTCACACTAATATCAGACAAAAACCGTCATGAATATTATTAGTGTTGTATATTAAATCTGGGAGAAAACATACAAATAATTTCGTCCCAGATAAGATATCTTTTCGATGTGTTCTTTTTCATTTCATCAAATATTTGTGTTCTCAAAACCACTTTTCGGGCCTCTTGAGCGCGCATATTCGAGCGTTTCGGTTCTTATCGTATAAATTAAGGAAGTGGTCTCCCTTGTACAAATTTAACCGCTAGGTGAACTTTACAATTTCGTGAAACCAAAATATGAAGATTTCAGTGTTATTACTTATTTGCCTGACAGTGACAGCTGCTTATACAGATGTGTATAAAATCGATGACAGGGAAGGTTTCGGGCGACGCTTCGATGGAATCGGTGGAATTAGCGGTGGCGGGGTCGGTGTCAAATTACTGTTTGTTTACAATAACCGGTGCAGGGCAAAATAATTGCCCGGTCATTTTATCCCAAACAATTACTTTCGGTTTCACTTTTGTAAAATGACAATGCGGCGTCATTGATCCATCATTTAAGTGTTAATGTGATATATACCGAAGGTATTGTTGATCATCTAAGAAATTTATCCAAAATTTTAGAAAGTTACTGTATTTGATGTCTGTATTTTCCTTATTTATAAAAAAAGTTCAACTGTCAAGAAGTTGAATGGTTGCTTTTAGCCATAGATGACTGGACTTGCTACAAAGCTTTCATACTTCATCTACATCTACACGATACTCCCGAACAATCGAACTCGATTATAATTGGGAGGCGCGTTGTCTGGAAAACAGACTTGCAAGGATGTTGTATTTGAACATTCTTGACACACCATTATCACCTAACCTCATTTTGACCTTCACATGGACCTAATTTTGGACTTAAACTTATTAGATGTTCAGTTCTTGTTAACCCAAATTTAGTCTTACATCAAGGCGTTGTCTTCAAACTTGACATACTTTTTTACTGTCATAAGCCCCTTAAATTATCAAAGCCATGTAACAATGTCCAACATTTTAACAGAATTATGGCCCCTGATTGACTTAGCTTTTTTTATGGACAAGGCTTCCATGGGGGCATAAGCGTTTATTGAATGCAGTCTTGTTTGGGTCAGTAAGTCAAAGGTGAAAGCCATGGGGAATTTAGGGACATTTTGTGTTCTACAAGCTTGTGTTACTGTTGAGGTGTACATCATGAAAAATCCATTCAATTAAGTGTCTCTTGATTTTTCATAATTATTTTCTGTGTTATTTTGTAGGCTACTTCAAAGCTGTTAGTTGGTTATCCTGAACCCCAAAGGAGTCAAATCCTAGATTACCTGTTCAAGGTACAGTATATTAAATTTACATTTTCATCTTCCCTTCGTCAGTTTCATACATTTAAAGCCTAGGTTCCACTGAGGAATTCCACATAGGCGATGTTTTCCCGATTTCTTCCCATACCATTTGATTCATCATAATTCCTTCCGATATCTCAAACTGTCTCATGCCTTTCCCTAGACCACGAGGAACATGTTCCTGATGTCCTGATTGCTCATAAATTTAAATCGGGAGTTCATTGCCAAGACAAGAAATGCTGAGTGGGACCTAGGCTTAAGATGATAATTATGGTAGTCAGATTTAATTATTACACCCTAATGGCTACATTGAGGTCAGTCCTTTTAAATCTTAATTGTTTGACAATGCCTCAGAGGGGATTTTGTACTTCACCGGAAGGAGAAGAAGAAGAGTCCATCCATACATTAGTTGGCATAATTCAGCTGTACTATTTCTCTGTAACCGCTGGTTGAATTTTAACGCAACTTCACAAGACCTTTTAGTACCAATCCCAGTTTTGCATATTGGCAGCAGAATATTCTTAGATCAATTTTCACAGAGTTACTGCCCTTAAATTTTTTAAGGCGTATTCATTTGTCGAGACTCTGAAGCTAATGTAGCTATCTTGTGATATCAGTGATTGTTCTTTTGTCCTTGTGAACCAACACTGAGGTTCATTAAATGTTAGCAACCACCAAATAGATTTGTTTTTTAGCTCAATGTATAGTGACAATGGCCGACATCAAATTTCAACAAGTTTTAGTCTATGGCCACCTGGCACACATATATCATCTTAAAGAAGCATATAATTCTATTGAAGCTTCAAAATAATACAATAAAAAATGGGGGTCATGTATCTTCTAAAAAAGATTTTGCTCATCAAAGATGCATGGAGAACATATTTTAGCTATCGCATGGATTGATCCAAGACTGGTTAGCCCCTACTCTACTTTCACTTTCATACTTAGGTAAAAATGTCACAGAATTCAAGATTAAACAGTTTCACTACATCACATACATGTGCACAATAACTTTAAACTCAATTTCATGATTTCAAAGCAGACTTGTCAATCCATACCACCATTTCCAGTCAATCCAATGTTTCTTTCAGAGCTCTTTGAGTATATCACCATTTGGGCCGCTTATGTATTTAGTGGTTCCTTACCTAAATGAAGAATGTTTTCATTAGTTGATGACGACATTCCAGTCACACATTACCTATTCAGACAAGTTTTTATTTGATTGCTAAATTGTTAAAAATCACCTTGTTTATTTTACATTTGAATCATTTTCAGCCAAATTTTGGTGCATCGCTTCATATACTGAAGGTAGAGATCGGTGGTGACGGTCAAAGCACAGGTACTGTATGATGTTGATGATTAATTAAATTGATGTAATTCGTGTATTACAAGCAATAGTTAATCATTGAACATTTCTGAGCTTTTGTGATCACTCTTCGTCCGTCCGTCCGTCCACAATTACTTGTGTAGACACTAGAGGTCACAGTTTTAGCTTAACCATTATGAAACTTGGTCACAATGATCATCTCAACAAAATCTAGGTCAAGTTCGATATTGGGTCATCCGGGGTCAAAAACTAGGTCACAAGGTCAAATCATAGAAAAACCTTGTGTAGTCACTAGAGGTCACAATTTTGGCATAATCTTGATGAAACTTGGTCACAATGATCTTCTTAACAAAATCCAGGTCAAGTTCGATATTGGGTCATCCGGGGTCAAAAACTAGGTCACAAGGTCAAATCATAGAAAAACCTTGTGTAGTCACTTGAGGTCACAATTTTGGCCTAATCTTGATGAAACTTGGTCACAATGATCATGTCAACAAAATCTAGGTCAAGTTCGATATTGGGTCATCCGGGGTCAAAAACTAGGTCACAAGGTCAAATCCTAGAAAACCCTTGTGCAGTCCCTAGAGGTCTCATGGTTAGCCTTATCTTTATGAAAGTTGGTCACAATGATCATCTCAACAAAATCTATGTGAAGTTCGATATTGGGTCATCTAGGGTCAAAAACTAGGTCATTAGGTCAAATCATAGACAATACTTCAATATAGGGTTGCGTACCGGTTTACGATATAAATCGAATACCGGTATTTTGCATTTGATCGATACATGGAATCGATCATTTCCGTATTGATGAAATAATCGATCAACAAGAAATACACATGGAAACCAATAATATCCCCATTCAAGTCGAGTTTTTCGATGTCCACTCAGTGTTTCGTCACAAAATTCAAACAAAACTGCTGTGAAATTAACCTCTTGTGGCTAAGCAATTGATACAAAATACTATAAAACATGTGTAAACAGAGTAAACCACGAACCATGTTAAGTTAGGCCTGCAAAAAACTCTACTTAAAAAAAAGAAAAAGCTAATTTCTTTGCTCACCGAATGTCCAAAATTGATAATTTGACTAACTTTTTGACCATGGAAATATCTGCTTACACAGTATATGAGTATTATTACTAACTATGAGAATATTACTGTATATACAGATGGTACTGAAGCGTCACATATGCACGATGAATGGGATGAGAATTATGAACGAGGTTATGAATGGTGGCTGATGGTGGAAGCAAAGAAGGTAACACTTATACTGTAAAATCATTATTTTTCGAGGGAGTTTAATTTTCGTTGATTTCGTTGTTGAACTGTTAATTGTTAAATCTGATCTTAACGAATAATCAACCCTCAAAGTCAGACAGGAGTTTACCCTTTCATGTTTTGTAATCCACAAATTTATGACCCCACGAAAATACATTTTTATCGAAATCCACGAAATTTAATACCAACGAAAATATATGATTTTACAGTATAATAACTCGATGGGTTGCCGGAAAACTCATTATAAGGATATCAGGATAAAACTTGATGTGTAGGAAGCTTTTCTGAAGACAACACTAGCAATTGAAAGTTGGGCCGGTGGGGTCAAGGTCAATATTACTAAAAATAAAATAAAATATTTCTGCTCAATTGCTTGAGTTAGGAATGAGATATCATGAGACTTGCTATTCAGGTTACTAAGCTTATGTAAAGACGACACTTGGGATTGAAAGTGGAGCCCTCGGGGTCAAGGTCACTGTTCTTAAAAATATTTTTTTAAAAACTTGTCTTCACTCCAAAACTTTTGTTAGGAATGAGATATCATAATGAAACTTGCTGTGCATGTTTTACATCTTTTATTTGACCCTGATGAAGGCTTGATGAAAGCCAAAACGTCGGTCAATAATAAAATTATGATAACCTCTTCTTCTTCTTCCTGTTTAGTACAGATCCCACTCTGGGGCAATATCGTACTATTAAAATCGTATGAGCGATGCAGCAAGTATTTACAGTGTGTGAGTTAAAAACGTTAAAAACAGCATATTCTTTATTCGCTGACCAGGCCACTCTGGAAGAGCTCGACGCCGTCGATGATAGTGGCTTGCTCAGGGAGCTGGTTCCAGAGTCAGATGGCGGAGGGGAAGAAGGAGTAACATTAACCTGCGTTGATCGTATAGCTACACTTACATTTCGGTATCTTTAGTTGATATTTCTTGTTTATGTTAAAAATATTGTTTTTATTATGCAGAGAAATCCTGATATTAAGATATATGGTTTACCGTGGAGTTTCCCTGGTTGGTTAAATCCTATGGGACAAAGAAATCCGTACAGGTTTCCTGTGCTTACTTCCAGTTACATCATAAAATGGATCAAGGGTGCATACAACCACTATAATGTTACAGTGGATTATGTCGGGGTAAGTCAAGTATTCATTTTATTATAATAATTCCAAAGTCACCAAATCCTTGCATTCGGAATAGGCTAAGACGTAATGTTTACACATCAGTAAACCTCTGTTTTCATTCCTAGGCGAAAGTGGGTGGAGTAAGTCAAACTGTAAATGTCCATCAAAGCTGTACACTGGCTCTCGTAGCTTAAATTTGATACAGAACCTTACCTACCTGTATGTTCATCCCCTGATTTTGTGTTTACTTAAACAAACAGTGCATCTAAACCACATTCTGTTTAACTATTGTTGTTCACCAAAAATCACGTTATACTGATGTCAGGTATATGACGTCATTTAATAAATAATTGTAAATATTGCGAGAGCAATTAACTGATATTTATATGATTGAAAGTAGTTTCAAAAGTCAGTTTGGAATAATAAGGATTAAACGACCCTTTGGGGCTTTACATAATGTGTTCCTTCAAATCGGATGTTTACACATCAGAGAGCTTTAACAAATGGTCGTTTAATCCTATAATATAGTGCAAACAAATTAACACGGTCCTCCAACCATATGATTAGCATAATTTATGAGTTGATATCTTGTCTTAATTTAATCTCGTCCTTTGTTTTTCATAACCAGAGAGTACATGTATTACGATTATGCACCAGTCAATATTTTGCCCGCCTGGGGGAGCAGCGGGCGACCCAGGGTGAATTAGACATTTTCAATTTTTTGATGTCTAAATTCCCACCCTGGAGACAATGCTTATTGTCTATATCACCACCATAGGGCATAGTTTTTCATGCGGTGTAGAAATTCCTGGACGAAAGTCTATTCGTCGATTAGGGCATCTAATTCCCGCCTGTCAGGAAGATTCGTTTGTCTAATTCCCCCTGTAATCCCGTCGCTCCCCTGGGCAAGCATAATATTGACTGGTGCATTATGTAAGAGGTGTACTGTATAAACACTAATCTAAAACTCCAGCAAAGCACAACTTTCTCATGGACATTGTTATGTTACGGGCAAGAAACTTTTAATATATTCATGCATAAAGCTCGAGGACCATGTTCATTTGTTCGCACTTTACCTCTGATATAAATTATATGGTGACTTTATTGGGCAGTTATAGAGGTTTATTATTTGGCTTTAAAAGTCTGGTCAGGTTTTAATTTATCTTTACCATTTAGGCTTAATAAAATTGTTAGAAACTGTTAATTTATGCTAATAGAGCAAATTAAGATTTCTCTTTCCTTTACGAAAAAGACCCCTATTGAAGACACTGTAGATCAGGTGTACATGCAAATTACTTAGATTTCTGTTGTAGTTTCTCTGTATTAAGTGAACTAATAGAACAGAATAGAACTACTGAGCTAATACATACTGTAAACCAAGAAATTAAGTTGCCGCAAAAGTGCTAAAAACATTAATATGCACTTTGCTGGAAACTAAAAAACTCGAAAATTTGTAGTCGCGAATATGCCGATAATCAGTAAAACGCGAATGTTAGTGTTTGCGAAAGTAAATTGGTTTACAGTAGTGTATCTGTACAAAGCTACTGTCAAAGTTCTACTCCATTATGTTATCAACTTATGATTGTTGTTTTGTTTACAGATTTGGAATGAGAAAGATTATGATGTTGTCTATATAAAGGTAAGTGTTTCGATCACAGTGTTATTGTCTCCCACATGTTGTAGGGGGACACATTGATTTCAGTGTGGACATACCACATCATATGTGACACAATGTTGGCTTAGAATGCAAGTAGAAATCTGTCTACAAAAAGTTAAAAACAACTAAGTATTTTATTCTACGACAAATCTAAACAAGATATCCTTGATGCCCAAGTCGAGAATGAGTACTAACCATTCAACTCAATATTTTTGTATATTTAGTTTTTGTCTGAAACCAACTCATCTGCTATGAGTCAGGTTCTAACAAAAAACTGACATTTTTGTGTCGCCTGAAAAGGCGACATATAGGTGTTACTTTGGCGGCTGCGGCGTCACAAATTGCTTGTCCGGAGCATAACTTTGTGACCTTAAGTTCAAATGACTCAAGATTTGGTATGCATGTTTCTTACAATAAGCCGAAGTGCAGTGCGCAAGAACCATAACTCTACCTGTCATAGTTTTTGAATTATTTCCCTTTGATTGATTTAATTAGAGCATTTCTTGTCCGGAGCATAACTTTGTCACCTTAAGTTCAAGTGACTCAGGATGTGGTATGCATGTTTCTTACAATAAGCCGAAGTGCAGTGCGCAAGAACCATAACTCTAGCAGTCATAGTTTTTGAATTATTTCCCTTTGATTGATTTTATTAGACCATTTCTTGTCCGGAGCATAACTTTGTCACCTTAAGTTCAAATGACTCAAGATTTGGTATGCATGTTTCTTGCAATAAGTCAAAATGCAGTGCGCAAGAACCATAACTCAACCTGTCATAGTTTTTGAATTATTTCCCTTTGATTGATTTTATTAGAGCATTTCTTGACCGGAGCATAACTTTGTCACCTTAAGTTCAAATGACTCAAGATTTGGTATGCATGTTTCTTGCAATAAGCCGAAGTGCAGTGCGCAAGAACCATAACTCAACCTGTCATAGTTTTTGAATTATTTCCCTTAGATTGATTTAATTTGAGCATTTCTTGTCCGGCGGATAACTTTGTCACCAAGAGGTTGAATGACTTGAAATTTAGTATGCATGTTTCTTACCAAAAGTCCAAGTGCAGTACACAAGAATCGTAACTCTACCTTGTGCCATTTTTTATTTTTGTCCCTTTGATTGATTTTATAAGCATTTCTTGTCGGTGGTATAACTTTGTCACCATAAGTATTAATGACTCCAAGATAGGTATGCATGTTTCTTGCTGTGACATTTTTTTGTACAGAGCATCACTTTGTCGTTTTTAGTTCAGATGACTATAGAACTCTTGTGAGTCGATATGTAGCCCAATAGTGGATAGTTTTCCATGACAAATGTGCATGTCGTCAGGCGACACATGCGACTCGCGGAGCTTTTATGTTGAAAAATATTTATTCTTGTGGACGCAACTCCTCCTACAGTTTTTGCAGCATTTCCTTCAAACTTTAACAGATGAACAACCTCAACATGTAGATGTGCATAAAGGAAAGAATTTGCGCTGTGACAATTTTTGACAGAATTATGGCCCTTTGTACTTTTATGCACTATACAATATACAGTGAATAGTTCTTGTGGACGCAACTTCTCCTACAGTTTTTGCAGCATTTTCTTCAAACTTTAACAGATGAACAACCTCAACATGTAGATTTGCATAAAGGAAAGAATTAGCTGCAATGATTTTGCAACGCGGGGGGTATATTAGTGTGCCGAATGGCGACAGTTCTAGTTTAGGTTGGATGAGTTTTGTGTCAAAAACCTTCTATACTCGGTACATTTAAAAATGCACACGCTTTGTCACAATGTTTGTAAAGTAACATTTCATTGTATTTTGACAATAGTTTATGTAAGTTCATGTAAATTCCAATGATATACAGAGTGTACCTGTTGCACAAAATGCAAATTAGTAGTGTGTAAAGTCCATTTGAAGTATTTTTATGCGAGTCAACAAACGGGTGTGGGTTTTTAAATACTGAGTATAGTTCATGTTTTTGTTACTCACAGATAGGATTAGACTCTGTTATTTCATTTTCTTCGTCCCATTGATTGTACTCAAATCATATAGAGACTACGTGGTCATATTATCCTGATACCAGGTCAACCAACAGTCCTGTTAAAATCATTACATACTCAGCATCCAGCATGGAATTTATTCTAGTAACATGTTAACATCTTCAATATGTAACAGCCTGGGATAGAAATTGCAATCTACCATTTTTAGCTAGTCTTTTTGAAGAAAAAGTCACAGATGTGCAAGGATGATATTAAGTACAAGAAAGTCGAGCGTTCAACACTTGTAGGCGGTGCTCTTGTTAGCTTGACTATTTGTAGAATGAGAAGAGCTATTGTACTAACTCAAGTGTTGGTGTCACATTTTGGTTAGATTGTGTTTGCTAGTATTCAATATTGCAACATCTCACATGGTATGGCACTGATTATTACCCCCAGTATTAAACCAACCCCCTCCCTCAGAGGATATTACAAGATAACATGTGCTCAACATACGGGATCTGTGCAATTTTGCACCATAGTGGGTGTAATAGCAGTACTTGGATCATTACACTGCGATTGAGTAAAAACTACTAAAGAAAATTGGTTTGTACAAATTTAATATGTGAGTGACATATGGTCAAATGATTGATCATATTTATTTTTCATGCTAAAGTGTAACTGTTGTGTGCCTGTTTAAATTTCTGACTGTAAACACTGGCTTGTTGACGATGAACTGGATTTCTAACATTAGGCTAATCAACCTAGCACACAAAAGCACCTAACCCTGAACTAAGTGCAAAAGAATTAAAATTACTTTTTTTTGGTGGCATTATATCTATACTTTCACCTAATCTCCGCCTTATATATAAAAGAAATTGTGATGTTCTTATATATAGAAGATTTGTGATGTTCTTATGTATATAGAGTATCAAACCATATGTGGTTTAAGCTGTGATCCAGTGGTTTGTGCACTGGATTTGTAACCTGGTGACCTGGGCTGGTATTCACAAAAGCATCTTAAGGGAAACCTAGATATTTTGACTTAAAAGTTAAAAAATTGAGCTGCTCATATTTCCCAGGAAACCAAGAATAACCCATGTTTTCTTCGTGGTTAGTGTAGCTCTTTACAATGCTTCTAAACTATGTTAAGCTGATGCACTTAAGGAAATTTATGAGTTTAAGAAAATAAAAGTTTTCCCTCAAGATGCATTGTGAATATCAGCCCTGGGTTTGATTCCCGGTCAGATTTCTTGAAAATTTGACTACAATTTCGATTTTCCTCCACATGTCGCAAAGTTGCAGGTTCCCTTAGGAAGGGTAAGTTTGTTCTGGTCAACATGCAGTCCAGGAAAACTTGTTAGGTGAATCGGCCTCCGTATATAACTGCAAACCTGTTGAGAAAGTGTTGAACCTCAATAAACAAACAATAAACATATGTTGTGTGCATTATTTTATGTGTCCATATGTTAATATCACAGTCACTGATTAAGTCCATAACAAACATTTATAGTATAAATGATATATCAACAGATTTCCTCCGCTATTATGTTTTAGCTCACTACTCTATAGACAGGGTACCGCATTTGCTTAAGTATTGGACACAGGTAAAAATGGGAGATTCTGAAAATATTGTGAAAATACAGCAATGAATATAACCATTCCCAATTTACCCAAAAGAGACTTGGAAAATATCAAAACCTGTATAAAGGATGCATCCAATTTTTGGTAGATTGATAACAGGGCTGCTATATTTGTTTGCGATGCAACAGTACAGTAAGACATTTATCCAAGATAGTCCTTTGAGTACACTATTTCAGATTATTAGTAAATAGTTTGTGATCCACACCTGTATACTAGTGCAGCGAGGAAAGTTTAAAAGGTTTAAGGAACTAAAAATGCCGAGCATAGCCATTATTTGCCTGTCAGCTTTCTGCTGAAATATGGCAGGCATATGAGTGCCTCCACCTGTATTTGAAAGTGGTCGCTAGATAAGACGGCAAGCATGCTAACCATTGAGCTACGGAGGCACACTAATGAGTGATGAATGATTATTAATGCCAAAATAACTAAACTGCTATTGCTATGGAAGACAACTCTGGCGATTCTTATAATCTACCAATTGCATAGTTACTTCCCTTGGTATGTGTTAATATTTTTCATTGTAACATAGATAAGAAAGATTTTTGTATGAAATGTCAAGTCTCATTCATCTTGGTGTTGATATATGCAATGGACTTTTGAAGCCATCAAAGCTAGAGACACTTCGAATTCCAGTTGTCGTGCTTGGTCGAACTGGACGCTTTGACTGTGACCGCTTTTCTTGGCTGTTTGGTCTGATGTCTGATTTCTGTACGACTAAGGGAGTCTTTGCTGTTGGTGTCGTGTTGGCATTATTGTCCCAGTCTGTACTGGGGGAGAAATATTTCCGCTTGGCTTGCGATTTCTTCGTGATAGTTTGTACGGTCTCATTGCCACAGAATTTGGCCACTTTGTCGTCAAGCGTTTCCAGTTTATTTTTCTCTTCGGTTATACGTTTTTGAACTAAATGTCTATAAAAGTGACCCCTGTCATTACGCTCATCATCGTCAAAGTATCTCACTTGTCGGATTTGAGGCCCTAATCTTCCGTTGTGAACAAAGTTATTAAGAGTTATTCCCCTTCTTGCAATATCCATTGCCGTTTTAGGTCGAAGGTCGATCTTGGATTTCTGCTGATCTATCATAAAGGATCCATCAATCTCAATGTCGGGCTCTGAATCATCATCATGTGGGATAGTAGTGTTACATGTATGATGCATGGCAGTTTTTGCACGAGCTGATCGAGGCGTTGTCATCATCGACGTATTTGTAGATGATATTCCAAGGCTAGTTTTAGGACGAGTACTTTGTCGTGCTTTGGCTTTATTCTTCATTTGGCGCGTGATGAGTTCGTCTATCGGATCTTTATCATAGTTTGGATCACTTTTAACGATTTCTCTCTGTCGTTCTCGGTAACGCCTCAATCGTTTCTTCATCTCGTTCTGTGATTTATGTAATTCTATCGCCGTCGAGTGTTTCAGTGTTTCGATAGAAGCTATTGTAATCTCAAACATACGCTGTTCTATCCTATTGGCTATTTGAGAAGCCTTGTCTATATCGTTTTCGTCCATTTTGATTGTTGAATTGGAACCTGAAATTAGATCAATAGATCAATGATGTTTAATTTGTACAAATGACCTTAATAAATTCTTTGTTTGGAGTTATACCCTACCTACTCAGGAAAATTCCTGAAAAGTAATACTGGTATATGTGAAAAGAAAAACATAAAAAACCTACCTACCTACCTACCTAATAATGTTGGGGTTACTCAAAAAAACCTACCTACCTACCCACCCATGATGAGGGTGTATATTGCTTTGCACATGTCTGTTGGTCGCTTGGTAGACCAAATGGTTTCCGCTCAAAAACTCAAGATCACACAAAATTAATTTTTTAGCTATGTCACTCGTGAAAATATTTATTTCTTTGATCACTCAGTGAAATAAAATTTGATCTTACGGTACATCAAAATCGACAAATATCCTCTATTTAATTCAACCTTCAAGTTATAGAAAAACCACACAAAAGCACTATTTAAATTGCAATTTATTAAGTATGACATTACTGTTCATCAACAATATGTTAAAAGAAATGAATCATAGATCAAAATGTTCATCATTTATAAAGGTATTTAAAGGAATAAGTCTGGTTTAATCAGAACCATTCATATTGATAATGTCGAAATTACTAAGAGTATTATGAATATTGTCAATAAAAAATATTATTTATAATGGAATTATTCGTACTTTATAATTATTTTATTGTGGGTTGAATGTTAGCGCGTTTCTATGTTAATGTATGAATTAATTGTTGAATTTGATTATTTTGCACTAAAATAGGTTTATCAACTTTAATAGAGATATTTTAAAAAATCTTGTAAGTATCTCAACAGTAAATACTGAGTAACTCAACAGTAAATATTGGTGACTTTGTTGGTTTTCTTTAGCTAAAGAGTTCTCACTGTGTCTTTATATGAACTGATTGGTTGTCAGTGATATTTGACAAGAGATTGAATAGAAATATATGTTGGTTAGAACAAGTATGTTTTATGTTCCCATCATATAACTACAGTCGTACTGTTCTATTCAATGCCATAAATATATATTTACAATCTGTAAGTAACGTCACATTGTCCATAACAACAACAACAACAAGCTGCATGTGACATTATGAAATTGTCCTAGCACATTGACTCTTGAAATCAGCATCAAACTTATTTGGTTGGACATTTTATATGTACCAAAAATAAAAAATTAACTGCATGCCGCAGACAAAATAGCAGACATTCTGTTTCAGAAAGATAGCAGACATTGCATGGCTGCTGTTACAGTAGTAGGCTTGCACAGCAGTCTCACATCATATTTTGCCAGACATGTCTGACGAACTGACATGTTTCCGAAAGTCTGTGCTTATGTCAATAAGGATCGACATCTTGATGCAATAGTGATCATAGTGAAATAGTGATCATAGAAAATTTACTTTTAAATGATTAATCTATGAGAATTTGACGTATATATTAAAAAAGATTATATTAAGTCAGACAGGGAAGGCAGCACTCAACCCAACCAGCCAAGCACAGAAAACATTAAAAAACACACAAAGCACTGAAAACACGACATCCCGTCCTGAAAGTCTTGCTAAAATTGCTTATCATTAAACCTGTTACACCTGTGTAACGTTACATCTGATGCTGTTTCTTGGCCCCATTGAAGTACATGTATAATCCTCCTGTAATTCTCACCTCTTTATCCAACACTAAGTTTTATTCACATGATGCATGCAGTACACAAAACTACTCAGTCTGTTTTATACGTCAAACTTTTTTGAAGGCTTTCAAGTGCATTATAATTTAATCACATTTTGACATACCGGTACTGCAAAAAATTTAATCCTATTACATTGGTCAATTGAATTCTGGATTGACAACTCGCGTAATATTAATATCGTAAGGTGATATAAATCAGAATAAAAAAGAATTACCCAGAAGTGCCTAGTTATTCCTATCAAAGTCTTGTCCTGTAATGACCCATGTCAGTTTGGAATTTTTCATATTAGTAATATTACCCAATGTTCTTTTATAGATTTGTAAAATTTTACTGTTTTCTTAACATTTAGTTCTGTACAGTTTTAGCGGTTCTATGTTATGTAAATAGTACTTATAGAATTGTATAAGTCTGGTTCTAAAGTACAAAAAACATTACTGGACTTTTATGGTACTTATTACTGGTCAAACTGTGGTACATTTCTTGTGTTATATAAATATTCATATTATTCTTTAAATAGTCATTATTAACCAAGCTTTCATTGGAATCAAGATTGCTGTAGACTTACATGTTATTGTTCAGTATGAAATTTAAATTTGACAATTTTTATATAAAAGAAAACAAATTAATTTTTTAAAAACATTGTCAGTGTTTGAAAGAAACTTCTAATGCAATGGCTTGTCTTGCAATGTATTGGTTGGCAAAGGTTGCTATTGACAACTAAAATTCACTTCTACGATAAAAAAAATAATGAAATCAAAACATGAATATCCAACATATTAAAGTGCCTAGACGTATTGTTTAATATGTAATCAGTGAGATTATGTGTAATATCTCTGTTTAAACTGATATAAAAACTTCAAGTTGAACTGTTGACCCCCCCCCGTTGGATTTAAATCCGGTATTTTATAGTTTACACATGAGTCTGCATACTGTTCATGTTGAACTTTGTAATACTTAGTTTACAAATATTGCCATTGGTTTAACAAGACTTAGTGCACCAGGATACAGTGTATTACTAACCGACTTATACGCTGTCATAACTCTTAAAGTTTGCCGTACTTACGACACATTTTCGTATATTTACTACAAATTTCCATACTTAGGACACATTTCTGTACTTAATTAAGACACATTTCCGTACTCTTAGGACACATGTCCGTACTTATGACAAACTTGCACAATGTCAGTAAAACAAGACCTATAGGACAATGGTATAATTCGCTATTACCCCTACCCCTCTTTGTCAAAAGTCTGTAATACCTAAGAACGTTATATCTTTATTAGTTTTCTGGTATTCCATGACTCTGTGAGCATTCCCAAAGACACACACCACTAGAGTAGAGGAATTTGACTCCCAAAGAAAGACAGATTTTGTCATTCCCCTGATACTACCCTTAGATAAATTATTTCCTACGTTGTTGACTTTATGTAATAAGTTAAAATATTTTATTATATGAATTATATTTTACTTTGATGATCGCTTTAAGTAAAATATTAAAAAATTATAATAACAATTTTATAGTTGATGACATATTTGGTTCTAGACCTGAGTTTCCTTTATTGTCCACAGTTCCAATTTTCAATGTAAAAAAACGATAACATACTAGTAAATTATTTCATACATAAATTGATTTTTTAATATAATATATTTAAAAATTGATTACATAAGTTACTCTATAATAATTATATACTCTGATGACACTAAGATGTAATATATCAAAATATTTGATTACATAAATTACTTCATTCTTTGATGACTTTATGTAATTATAATATATTAAAATTTGAAGTCATTGTACACCAATGTCATCATGTTGCCACAAGTTTAATACTATAATTATTTAATAATTTAATACTCTATAATTAAAATATGCAAATTTAATGGAGAAATTGATACTCTTATTATAATTAAATAATTAAAATATGCAAAATTTAATGGAGAAATATAAGCAGTGAGGCATAGTGAAAGTCATTCATTTGGGGAATATTTTAGCAAGCTGACTTGTGTATTGTAAAATCATACATTTTCAAAGGGTTTAAATTTCGTGAAATTTGCTATTGTAAAGTAGTTTTACGAGGGTTAAATGTTCGCAATATTCAAATGTCAGAAAGAACATTAAATTTTGTATATCCTGTGTTTTGCTACCCTTCGTTTAAGTTCATGAGTTCAAATTTTCGTGAAATATCAAATTTGCGAATATATCGAAAATTAATTTCTCGCGAAATTTTCTGATTGTATGGTTTTCTATATGGTAAAATGAAATCAGAAACTTAATTAATTAAATAATATTTGAGTTCATACATTTTGGCAGGTATTGAGACAGACTAGTGCTGAATATGGTGTATACGCGTATACATGTAACCAAATCAGTGATATCACGTCAAATCTCATGTTACGTATTTCAGCAATTAATCATACAGTAATTTATAACTGTACTTTCTTTGTAATGTGAAAATAAATTTGGCTATAATAACGAAATATGACTTAACCACACTTTTGTGCCTGTAAACCTACTGAGAGTTAGAGGCATTTTTGCCTTTGTGTGTCAGTCCTTTTGTCTGTCTGTCTGTCCGTCTTGAGCCTTTATCTCAGAAATGGTTGAGAATTGATATGAAACTTAAAAAACCAAGTGTTAACTACAGTCAAGACATAATGCTCCCTGAATTTCATCCGGAATTAAGCCGGGTTTCCATGGAGTGTATTATTTCGGGGCTGATTTTTTCGGCACGTAATAACGCCCGAAATACGCGCCGAAAATCTGTTTCCATGAAGCTGAAAACAGATGCATTTTTTTTATAAAAAATGCATACCTTTCATCGATATTTTAAAGAAAAATGGGACTCTCAGGCCATAACAAAAGATCCAATTGCATGTTTTTTTGCCCAATTGAAAGATAATGAGGTGGAAAAGATGGTGGTTGCATTTTTGGGTAGACAAAATGTTTGATGTTTTTCAAAGAGACAGGTATACTTCTATGAGCTTCTTGTGAACCTGTAAAACTAAATTCATGCAATTTAAGATGAGTTGTGTCAATACAGTGATTTTTTTGCCTCTTTGGGAAAGGGTCCGGGTCCGTTCAGAATGGGAATTTTCGCATCGTGACAACTTGAAATTGGGAATTTCCATGAAGCAGAAAGGCCAAATAAAACAGAAAAAGAGATTACATGTGCATGACATGTTAATGTTTACTGGTTTCTTTGAACTTTTATGCTTGACCATTTGTCAAAAATGTTCATAACTTAATCATTTTATGTCCGATTTTAAAAATTATTTTTTTAAATTGTTTATTGGAAATTTTTCCATTCAAATTTGCCTTTTTGCAATTGGGAAAGGGTCTGTTTTCCGGACCCTAATAAAGAAGGAAAAAAATCACTGCAATAAAGCAATACTAAAATCGAGGGAACTACGTCAATTTATACCTCAAAAGCCAATTTACGCACATGCATAAAAAATTTGCTACCCGAAGCGATTTTCTTCGGCGCGTAAAATATTACAAGCTGAAAAAACGCGTCAATGGAAACGGCAACATGCAATATAGACTGGAGCGAAATATATTTATTCGGCACGTGTTACGTGCCGAATAAAGATGCGCCCAAAAGCGTAGGTTTTACGCTTCATGAAAACGGGGCTTTATGAAAAAAAAATTTTAAACTAATGTGTATTGCGCTTATGTAATACCTTGGTATACAGTACCCACCCATTTCTCTTGTCAAATTGGTCTAGCTAAAACCAAAACTATAACAATAATAACAATTTTCAATAATTATGTAAGTTTGAAATTGTTATAAGTTATTTTAGGCCTAAATCAAATAATTTATCTAAATTGATATCTTGACAATTAAATGTGCGGCTAAAATCAATAAAAAAATGTAGACCAAACTTGCTTAATTAATAAACCACACCTTGAAAAGGCTGTAATGTAATTAATTATTAAAATAATGCAATATCAGTATAGTTAATTAACTCACCTTCAATCATTCGTTATTTACATTTATATGAAAGATTTTATGTAAATGCTTCTGCAACAATTTTTGTTCCTATAATGGTAAGAAAACAATGATAATCAATAGTGTTAAGATAATATTTGTCAATTAATTAGATGAGAATCAACACAGTTAAAGTGCCAGCGTTATTTGTTCACAATTTACAATATTAAAGTCTTCTTACCTTAGTATTCAATCCAAGGTTTTTATAGTAAATGAAGATATCATATAATTTCCCAAAATCAACTGAACAATCGCTTGACGGTACTGTATTTGTAAATAAGATTCTTTTAAACGTTTTTAAACAAGTGTGTTTATCTCTACTGCCTATTAAATATCTTTGAACGGTCAATGCAGTATACCACTTGTTAAATATGATAATATTAACACATTGGTTATTATTTAAGTGGCAATGTGTTTAACTATGAGGGGTTTACACTGTACTCTTGTCTGGGATAGCACAAGCACATTTCAATGTATTATAAGTCCAGGGCTAGAATTTTCAATACAGAAGCAAACAAAAAACTGTTTATATTTTGGTTTTGGATTAAAATTAAGGATTTTATCCTGCAATTTTATTGACCTTTCAATAAATATGTAACTTTATGATATCTGTACACTATAGATAAGTTGGTGAATAATATAATACGGATGCATACAAAAAAGTGCCATGTTTCGCAGACACCTTTGCATGAGATTGGTGATGGTAATGCAGGAGATTTCATTAAAATGAGGGAGATTTTCCATGCTCAAACTTCAAAATTATTGAAGTTCATATGCCTTTTTCACTTATTTTACTTTTATGACAATACCAAGCATGCTTCATGAAGCATTTTAAACTGATATTTGTGATCATTTTCATAATGTAACAAAAGATGTCAGGTTCCAATATGTCCAAGAAATGACAAAACTGACAGGTATATCTTTTTGCTACTTTGCATCTGTAGAATTTGTGACATGGTTTGACCTAATGTTTGTCGTTCATGGCTCTTAATTTGCTAATGCCATCAAGAATATATTAAAAATGATTCATTCCCTGGCTTATAATGGTAATGCCTTTCTATAAGTAAAGCACATTAAACTGAGACTCATCATGCTTGAAGGAGCATTATAGACTAAGGCTAGGAGTCTCATTTTAATCTGGTCAGACAATATGATACAATATTTGATTTTGCTATACAAATATAAATGGAACGTACAGTGTGAACACAGCTTTATTGTAGGGTATGTTATTATTGGATGACATTATCTTCCTCCATTATCTGATCTTCTGATAGCTTCTTTTATCATATTTTCAATGCTTCTTAAAAACTATTTTAGTGATCAGAAGTTTTAACATTGAAATTCATTTTAAAAATTGATCTGTATTTTGAAGTTGTCCTATACATATTTTCTGTTCACCTGGAGACTGTTCTAAAATAGGAAACAATATGGAAACGTACACTAATCAGACCCTAGGAAACCTTGTATGATGATAAATAAATATCAATTTGTTTGCTTAATCCAATTTCTGTATTAAAGAAATTGTTATGACATTTGCTATATTTGGTTAGCCAATTTAAAATCTTTTTTGAATTCTAAGCTAGGTAACAATGTTATCAACACAAACATTATAGTGATCCCCTATTAGGGATATGTTACAAAAAATGTTATCAACATTTGAATTAATTTTTTTTCTAGAAATTTGTTGGTTTGTTGGATTGTGTGATGGGGTGACCGTGACTAGTTCACATAACCAGTTTTATATTATCAACCAATTCTACATCTATTCTGCAAGCTAAACATTTGACAACAATGTTGATTTTCCTTCACATGTGGTGAAGTTGCTGGTTCCTTATGGAAGGGTATTATTTAGGAGTGGTTAGGATTATGTACACAGTCCAGGAAAACTGGAAAGGTGCATTTGCTGCTGTATACAGAATAGCAATACCACATGACTTTTGGCTACAGTTCCAAGACAAAATATGTCAATATTGGAAAACAAAAATCGTCATAAGTATTTTATTTCTTCATCGATTTCTATGAAATATACCCCACACTTTTATCACAAATTATTTGCTTTCCATGAAATAAAATCTTTTCAGCAGCTGTGCCATTTTGTCCAGCGCCTTGTGAAACCATGGAAAATACAGGTTTCACAGGGTGCTGGAAACAACGGTATTTTTGTTTTCCAATGTTAATAAAGTTTGTCTTGGAACTGTAGCCAAAGGTCACATGGTATTGCTACACTGTGTATAATATGTACCTGAAATGTTGTTGAGAAATGGTATTAAACTGAATAAACAATAAAAACAGATAAGACATAACTGGAGCTCTAAACAAAGTTTGCCTTCACTTCACTGATACATTTGTATTTTATACAAATAATTTAATTTGATCATTTACAAAGATTTTTGTTATTTTAAGGATCTCAATATTAATCGGAATGAGTTTACACAATTACTGGCCCATATATCGCTACCCTGTTTTAATCATTTGTTATCATATGCAAATATTAACAAGTTGTTTAAAATATCCATTTCTGATAAAAGGAATATCCAGCTTGGATTTATGTAATTGTAATTGTGCTTTGATTTTGTAATCAATCTTGTAGGTTTGTTTAATTACTAAATCATTCACTTATAGTCCAGTCAAGGTAAGAATAAAGTGACACAGCGGTCAGGTCCACTATTTCAGTGTAAAACCAATTATAAGGGCTATACAGACAGCTATAATTTCAGTGCTAGACTAACATACTATATTCGCTCTACCTGATCAGGCAATGGATGTAATCTTTTGTATACACATAAACGACAACGTCAGTCTCACAATATCCTATCTGGGCTGTAAATGTTCGTTGTTTCAATAGTTTTAGATCACCTGTCACAATCATAGTGACTGTGTGAGCTTTTGTGATCGCTGTAAATGTCCGTGTGTTGTCTGTCCACAATTGCTTGTGAACACACTTTTAAGTGGTCACAATTTCAGCCTTATCTTTATGGGTGAGTTCACATGGAACGCAAGTTCGGTCTAGCTAGACACAGGTTCCATCCGAAAGCATTTGTTTTCTACACTTTCTGTGCCTTCACCACTGAAGAGTCGAACTCCACTAACACTACCTCCTGGCAGGGTTAACTGGTTCCCTGTTTATGTACAGTATGCAAAATGAGCGGGGCAAAAACTGTTAAAGATATTCCAGGGCCAATCTTTTGATTGGTTGTTAAATTTAGAGACCTGTATTGGTGGTAGTAAACATCATTCATAATATATAATATGTAATAGCATACTCTACCGTAGAGTTTCCATGCAAACTAGCCCCTTGACTTGGTCACATTATAATCATCTGTACAAAATCTGGTTTCTTTTCAATATTTTAATTTATTGACAGAAAATGAGTGCAATACTGGTATCTTAAAGATCCACGAAAACTGTGCACATTTAAGGTCTTTATAACTCTTTAACAACTGGATTATAATAATAATAATAAAGACTTTATTTATAGAGGCAACATAGTTAGGCATCTGCCCAATCTTCCCTATGAGCCTCTTAAAACACATTTACATATTATATACAATTATAATAGGACAGTAATGGTCTGTAGGAGTTGAGTAACTAAATCATTATTAGTATCGCAACTCCATTTACCCCACTTTTTAGCTGTAAAAGAATGATAAAGAATTGAAATTTGAATGTAACTTCAAGATTTCTCAAGTGCTTTGATAAAACTGCGCACCTACTGTGCTGCACACAAAACTGACCTTCGGTCTATTGGATGATATAATCTATTTTAAGACCCGGATTTTGTTGTATGATTAAAAGCTTAGTCTAATGACCCTGATTAAAACTGTACTATATGGTGGTATTAAAGTCTTATACTATCTTACTGAAATCAAAATATTAGACTTAATCAAGAAAAGGATATTTAGTCTATTAGTCTTGATTCTTGTAATTCGAGAAAGATGCTTTAGTTTTCTGTATGATAGCCTTTTAATAGGCTGGCATTAAGTCTAATTCTTGTTTGCCCCCTTACAGAATTTGTATCTTCCTTAACCTTTGTCGTGGTTTTCTTTTCATTCAAGAATTCATTTTCACTTTTTTGTTTGAATACAACTAAGTCTGTTGTAAGAGCATGGTCATTCGGGGTTTTCCCTGCATTTATTACTCATTATGACTTCTGACCTAGAGGGATAAGACAGGTGTGTCACAGCTACAAGAAATTCAATGCAATACCGTAGATTTTTTCGAACAGACCCCTTGGTTCTTTAACATGCATGTTATATATTCTACACTGATATATTAATGCATTAATAAAGGAGTATAGTGGAACACATGACAAGACAACAGGTATTTGTTTCAATTTAGTTTATCCCTGAAACAAGCGAGACCACCCCTGAGTTGCCAACCAGTTCATCTCACGTTGGGTGGAAAACACTGGAAAGCATTTCAGATATGAATGCCCCAGCCGAGAATTGAACCAGACCCTTTCATCCATAGTCAAGAGCATTATTCACTCAACCACCTAGCCACCCTGCCACCCATCTTAAGCCTAGATTCCACTGAGGAATTCCACTTTGGCAATATTTTCCCGATTTCTTCCAATACCACCCGATTCATCACAATTCCTGCCGATATCACAAACTGTCTCTTGACTTCCACGAAGCTTCCACTAGACCACAATGAACCTGTTCCCCGTGTCCTGATAGCTCATTAGTTTCAATCAGGAGTACATCGCCGAGGCAAAAAAATCTAGGCTTTAATGTGACTTTAAGCTGTAAACTTGAAAAAAAAATTAGCTGTAAGCTCATGTTCTAAATGATTGTCATGTTTGTATAATTTTATAGGTAAATGTTTTGAACAATTCATTCTTGTTTGAAAACTTCCCTCTTCTTCGAATAAAATCTTCAACATTTAAATCCATAAGTTTACCTATTTATGTATGAAATCTGTATTTAATTGGTGTTCTTGTATTACCCATGTATTAAATATAGCAGATAAGATCAGATATAATGAGGTTATTTATGTCTGTAGAGTGCATTATGTCAATCTCTGTTATAGGTTTCTAACTCTTAATACTTCACAACCAATACACTACCCAATGAAATTCTGACCTTCACTATATAATTGTACATTTTGTTACCAAAATTAAAGTATTATTGTGTTGTTTTGTCCAAACACATTCTGTAGTGCGCCCACAATAATGGGAAAGGCAGGAAAATTTGGTATATTCCAAAAAGGCAGATTAATCAGATGTGCACGATTTATCTGCGATGTTTTTATTACATTTAATAAACTAACCAAATTTATCTGTTTACTTTATAGTAATTTGTAAAACCAATTTTGAAACATTTGACCAAACCGATTCATGTTTGTTACAACATCGCATTATAACATACTGCGAAGAAATGCTAATTTTCTTTTACTTTTCTTTTACTTTTTCAAGTTTGTAAATTAATGTTTATTCAGGTTTATGCTGTGTTTTAACAATATGTTTGTTATATACAGTCGCTGATTCACCTTTGAACATTATGAGTTTTTCAGGACTGTATCCTAACCTGAGTACCAACTTACCCTTTTAAAATGAACCAGCAACTTCTGCAGGATAAATCTGCCCTACGTTCAAGGAAAGTAACCTGCAAACATGTTTAACAATCACGGGTTTTTGTCGATATAATCTTCCGTTGTGCGATTCGTTTGCGGCATACAATTTTAAAGTACTAATTCCCGTTTTTTCCGTTCTCAGTTCGAAATATGTCCGCCATTTTGTTTAATTACAGAAAAACACGCTCACCACCTCCGGATATGGTAAGCCAAACTTGGCGTACGTGTCAAACATGTTAAACATACCCGTTCAACGAATAACAGGTGCGTACCAGGTGCAAAACGTACGTCACGTATTGTTTCCTTGAACGTAGGGCAGGTCTATGGTAGATGATTGAATTTGGCGGACGTGATGACTTGTAGCACTTGTTATTGTAAATAACATAATTAAAGTTGTGTTTTTGGTTTTCATGCCAAATTAGTATCTATTTGATTAGGACATAACAAAGTAGTACTATAAAAATACTATATAAAGTATATATAAATAGTATGTATAAATAGTGTATTGTATTTTATTCTTAAATCGAATCATCTGGCAGCAAGTGTTGAATAACAATGTATTTATATAATAGTCTTGTTTTGTATAGATAGGGTAGACTAATGTGTCCTAATGTAATATGTGTGAAATTTGTGATTGCGAAATTATTACTGTGAATTCGGGACATGTTATCAGCAAGTTAAGTTCATTGACAATGAAATATAAGGAGATGATGTTCTTTAAGCATCTGTCTGCAGTGATTTTTATCCTTCTTTATTAGGGTCCAGTAAACAGACCCTTTCCCAATAGCAAAAAGTCTATAATTTTGGAAAAATTTCCAATGAACATTTAAAAAAAAAGATTTTCAAAATCGGACATAAAATGATAAAGTTATGAACATTTTTAACAAGAGGTCAAGCATCAAAGTTCAAAGAAACCATAGCAAACAGTCACATGTAATCTCTTTTTATCTTTTATTTGGCCTTTCTGCTTCATGAAATTTCCCAATTTCAAGTTGTCTCGACACCCCCTGGGCCCTTTCCCAAAGAGGCAAAAAGAATGACTGGTCTGTCTATTTATAGGCTCATCAAGTTGCCTTTGATATGCTCCCACTGAGCCTAGTGCATGACTCCCAAGCTTTGGCTTGAAAGGTTTGTTCACATGGCAAAATGGTTAAAGATACTGAAGCTTATAATAGCCATCTTTCTCGATGCGTAATAATGTAGAAAGGTAGCTCCTGTACTGATTGGCCCTGTATCACTGGATAATTTGACTGGGTTGTCTCTATTTAACTGAAATACTGATGCCGACTTTAATCACAAAATAATAAGTCAAAACTGAGCCCTTGATATACTATAATAATAACGACTTTATTTAAAGAGGCAACACAGTTGGGCAAGCCCAGTCTTCCCTGTGAGCCTCAAATGATTAGCACATATATATACATGTTAACAATAATTTGCAAACAAAACATAAATTAATGATAATACTCCTGAAAAAAAAACGCATTTCATAATACTTATGTAAATAACAAACATGTGACAATATTCACAAACCTACTTGAAAGATAATATATGTTACAATATATGTGACAATATTCACAAAGACATATCATTTTGTCCACCAGCATAAAACCATGTGAGATATGTGTTTTTGAAGAAATTTAGTGAACTTGACTGACGTATGGTTAGGGGTATTTTGTTCCATATTTTTGGACCAGAGTATGCAAGAGATTTCTGCAGAATTCTAGTCTAGGTTTTGGAATGTAGAGAGTATTGTTTGAATGAGATCTTAAGGATGTATTATTAGTTTCAATAAATAGGTTGGACATGTACTCGGGAAATAAATTATTTAAGGACTTATAGACAAACACCGCTTTTTTATAAAAGATACGGTCCTGTATTTTCATCCATTTCAGATCAATAAATAAGGTTTGAGTTGGTGCATCATAAGGCTTGTCTAGAATTATTCTAGCTGCTCTTTTCTGGAATTTATGCAACTTATGTAATAAGCCATCACTGCAATTGCCCCAGATAGTGCAGCAATAATCCAGGTGTGGCAAAATGTAAGCATTGAAGAAAATTTTTCTCATGTGAATACTAAGATACTGCTTTATTCTTAAAAGCAGATACAGCAAAGAATTGCATTTCTTAAGTATATGCTCAACTTGGATGGTCCAGCTTAATTTATGGTCAACATGGACCCCTAGCAATTTTTCGACTTCAGTGAAGTCTATGTTCTGGTTTTGTAAAAACAGGTTATGGATAGTGCTTGTATTTAGTGTTGTGTAGATAGCGTTTGAGGGTGAGATAATCATTGCTTTAGTCTTTTGAGGATTTGGTATCATTGAATTCCTACGACACCATTCATCTACTGTATCAAGGCTAGTTTGTAAAGTGTGACAGACAGTATTAATGGATGACCCAAGTGCAGATATCGTAGTGTCATCGGCAAACATGTCAGTAGACGATTGTTTTACATGCAGAGGTAGATCATTTATATAAAGGATAAATAGGATTGGCCCAAGGACAGATCCTTGGGGTACTCCTGATGTTATTTCAAGAGAGGTAGAAAGCTTGCCTTGAATAGACACTTGTTGGGATCTGTCCGACAAATAAGATTTAAACCACTGAAGTGATGGACTTGAGATGTGGTATTCTATCATTTTATCAAATAGAAGTGTATGGTTTATCAAATCAAACGCCTTTGATAGATCCAAGAACACAGTTCCAACAAGTTTATTATCATTTATGGCATTTATCCATGTGTCAACAACAGAAGTTAAAGCAGTTTCACAGGAGTGATTAGAGCGGAAGCCTGATTGGGTCTTGTGAATGAGAGAGTTGTTCTCAAGGTATATTTTTAAATTATCACTTACATGGGTTTCAAGGATTTTTGACAGTACAGGAAGAATAGAGATAGGACGGTAGTTGTTTGTATCAGATTTACTTCCCTTCTTATAGATTGGAATTACTTTGCTCTCTTGAAAAGTTGTGGAAAACTAGATTTTGAGATACTTTGGTTAAAGATGTAAGTTAGAGGTTTAGCTATGATGTCTGCACTCATCTTAAGAAATTTAGCTCCCAATCCATCTAGTCCTGTTGCTTTACTTGTGTCAAGTGATTGTAGTTTTTTCGTGACAAACTGCTTTGACATATGATTTTACTGTAGGCTTATTATGAAGTGTTTGTATTTCTATCATTACAGACCTTGAGGAAGGAACTGGACAAGGCCGGGCTACAACATGTTAGAATTGTGGCCCCTGATTCTCCACGTATAAACGACTGGAAAATATCAGCAGATATACTGAAAGACCCGGAACTTGCTGCTGCCGTCGATATCATAGGGTAAACAGGGGTTCTATTTTGTTTGATTCTGCTTGTCTCAAAATTATATTAAAATAATATTATACCCCCAGATACATAGTATATGGGGGCTATATTGGAGTCATGCTTATGGTTGGTCTGTTGGTTGGTTGGTTGGTTGGTTGGTCCGTATAATTTTGTCCGCGCTATTTCTTCGCAACCATTGGTCTTATTTCATTAAAACTTTGCATGACTGATCAGTACCAAGTCTAGTTGTGCATATCGTCGTCGGACGTTGGTTGGATTAATTTTAAGGGAGTTATGGCCCTTTATTTTTTATACTTATAAATATTGTTCGCGCTATTTCTCTGCAACAGTTGGTCATATTTCATTGAAACTTTGCATGACCGATCAGTACCAAGTCTAGTTGTGCATATCTGACTGTGTCAAGCAGTTGCTGGGGGTATTCATCACATTCAGTGATATTTCTTGTTTTAACTTTATTAAATTATGTACAAAAGGGAGGAGTGTAGTGGAACACTCGACAACACAACGGGTATTTTGACAAAAAAAATTCCAACTAGTTTCGGCTAAATATAAGCCTTCATCAGGGATTAAATTATGTTTGTAAATAAATTATTACATTGGAGCACTATCCTTGTATAAATCAACCCTGAAGTATTTGAGAGTAGTGTTACACAAATTCTAGTGGTCATTTGTTTGCAAATCCTATATTCATTAGGTGACTTTTGCGATATTTATTGTCAACTTTTCTCAAGTAAACATAGGCAAAATATAGTGTGTGCCTGTTGTATATTAGAATACAATATTGTGTGTATCCAACAATGACGTCCTCGTGAATATTAATACTAATCCATTGGTCAATATTGGCAAAATGTATTCATTGACTCAGTATAAGTATTTCAGTTTGACGAGACTTCAGTTCCAGTAGCCAGCTTTCTTGAGTAAAAGTTCAATAATTTCATACTGTATAAAAAATAGTATTTTTGAGGTTTGTGTTTCGCTCATTTTTAGCTCCACTTTTCAATAAATAAGGGGAGCCATTGCAGTCACCTGAGCATCAGCGTTGGGATCGATAATGCAAATGTTAATGTTTAGGTACAACCTCAATTATTTTCAAAGTCCATTGACATATTGCTTTGAATCTTAGAATACTTGTTCACCACCATGACCAGGTAACTCTATCAAGCAGTTGTCCAAATTATCTGCCCTTTTTGACTTAGAAATCCATGTTAAAGTCAATTGACATATTGCTTTGATACTTTGCATATCTGTTCACTTCTTAATCTTACGTTCCTGTGAGTTACTACGGACACCAGTGCTTGTTTTACTGATATTGCAGAAAACTCACCATTTTCGTTGAAAACCTTTGACAATTACTAGTACCATTGTAAAGTATTTGAATTAAAAAGATATCTGTAATTACATGTATATAAGATAATGAAAGGAAACATATTGTATAACATGTCACATTATAAGTTGTTTTATTTGTGGTTGACTAAGACGGTCATATTAGTTCATGGTCATTCTGTTTTTCCTGTCTGATTGGTCAATGACCCCTGACTTAGAGGTATAGTCCGTTTAATTAGGTCTGTCACTTGTATACAAACATTGCAATATCATAACATTGTATTTTTATTGTTTTAAAAATTTCAATTGGAGAAAAAGGCAGTAAAAACCAAAGGGATTCGACCCGATAAAAATATCTTTCACATCTATACTAGGAGTATCTAAGACAGGGATCTGAGTTTATGACTGGCCCTCATATACCCAACTCAATATTATGTCCAATATTTGAACAAGCCGAATGCATTTATTTAATTTGTACTGCACACTTCAAAACAATATAATATTATACATAAAAAATACAACTTTTATCAATAAACGTACACAATGTCGCCTGAGTCAAGCTTAGAATGTTCACAAAATGGGTAAAACCCGGTTTGATGACACAGGTCTGGACAGACAGAAACTAGAAAACAGCCATCGATAAAGAAGAGAAACCATTGTTTACGCCATAAGTTGAGAGGTAATGACAGAGGGAATGACATAAGTTGAGAGGTAATGACAGAGGTAGTGACAGAGGGAATGACATAAGTTGAGAGGTAATGACAGAGGGAATGACATAAGTTGAGGGGTAGTGACAGAGGGAACGACATATGTTGGAATACACATTGTGTTTTATAACCAACAGTCTGTACAGATGTGCAGTCTGGTTGTTCAGTATGCTCCGAAAGTAGGACTGATGTCTCATATTAGACAACTTAGTGGGTTGTTGAAGTTTGACTTTGTGGGTTGTTAAAGATTGGACTGAAACTCTTAATCAATCAAAACTTAACTTTCAAATTTGTATAACTGGGAATTGTTCCATACTATATTGATGTATTAGACAATGTTACCAGATCAGTACAGAACTCTGTGATTTAGTGGTATAACATTTTACCTACCACTCATCTCCATATTCAGTCACTGTAAAATCAGTAGTTTTCGAGGGATTTAAATTTTCGTTGAATTCGTTGTTGAACTCGACCATGAAATATAATTCCCACGATCCATGATTGATCGATCTCTCAAATTCAGACTTAGGTTTACATTTTCCTGTTCTGTAAACAACAAATTGAAGACCCCACGAAAATACATTTTGATCAAAATCCATGAAATTTAATACCCTCAAAATATGTGATTTTCCAGTATACCACGATTTGGTAATTTTTACGGACACCGAAAATGGTGGCCGAAAATACGTTTTTTTACTGTTTTTACTCGTATTTTCACGATTTTTGCTCGATTTCCTTCAAAAAAAATTTCTTCTGATTCTTCTCTCATTTTTTATCTGCGTGCAATACACAACAGCGACTTTTACATGGGATTTTACGGTAACAATATGGCACTGAAAATGTTATATATCCTTAATACTTGGATCAAATTACTGTCTATTTGCTTATACTTTATTCTGTGTTTGTTTAATTGTCAAGATTTCTATTTCCAATGTTTATTTGATAATCTCTTGAGGTAATCATCTATATAATTTAAAAGCTTGTTATTCTCTAATTTATTTGAATTTGAAGTGATGGTTCAAGTAGAGTATATATATAATTATATTGTAAATTACACTTAATCATACGATCTATTCTCTGAACTTCATTTGGTTACTTTGTTAAGTTTGTACTGGTAACTTAAACTTCTAAATTCCAATTTTGTTTTCTAACCATCAATACTGTACTGTGTGAAAATTAAATTAATTTCACTATTACCGGTATTAGGCAGTGATCCAGTGGTCTGTGCGCTGGATTTGTAACCTCATGACGATCAAGGTTCAATTCCCCGTCACATCCGTGTATGTTTTCATCTCTCCAAGTTATTTTAATTGTTACAGTAAATTACGATAGATATATTTTAAAAGCAAAAACTCTAAACTCTGAAATTTATCCTGTTTTTGCCATTAATAAAGAGGAAATTTACATTACAGACAAAACAAATTAATATTGCAGTTCTGGTGACATGTTGAAACAATTGGGTAGGTCAAATAAAATATAATCACATGATTGTATTTGTTTATTGTATGTGCTGGAAAATCCTTACACAGGGGTTACTTCCAGAAAAATGCCATAAAATAATTTAGGATAGGGGCAAACAAATGTTTAGAGTTACCACGGCAATATTAATTTGTTTTGGCCTATACTTAAAAACACTGGTCTATCCTATGACTGTCATCTGCATGTTTGATTTAATCCATTAAATGTTATCATTCATCAATCCTGTTGTCAGACATATTTACATTAACAACTGGGTCACTTACCGTTTCCTGCATCCTAGGTAGAATCAAAACCTTATACCTGTGTGAGGCAACGCAGTCATGTCACTCTATGATTTACTGCGAAATGGGGAAAAAAACACATTTTATAAAACACAAAATACAAGTTTATCGGGTTAAATTACCTTGGTATTATTGAATTGTTGAAATACATTGATTTTTATCCACTTAAATTTGTCTTTGAAGTTGGATGAATGTTTATTAGTAGTTAATTGTAATCAATTAATGCTCCGGGATGTATTTGTCAGGGATGTATTGTTCATGATATTTTCTGGTGGGTGTCACTTGTTTAGTGGAAAAGGTAAATATTACATCAGTAAATCCGGTCTTGGCAAGGTTGAATTGTTTCCCTTCATCATCCCTGAAATAAGTGGTTGTGCTGGTTTGTGACACAGGAACTTCCCTTTAGCATGGAGGCTGATTAATATAAGTTTTAGGGGCTCTACAAAGGCATAATACCCCATTCTGAAAATAAGAATCATGTCTAGTACAATTCTGCATGCCTTTAGCATAAACCATAACATCAATAGCATTAAGTGGCATAGATAGTACTTATTCTCAGATTGAGCGTTGACAATGTCTCATTAAAATCTGTCAAAAATAAGATACTTTTGTTTTTATACGCCCATATACGTCCAGTAATTTGTCTGTACTCTAACTCAAATAGTTTTCGTGCGATCGTCTTCAAACTTGCTGACAATGCTTATGGACGTAATTTTTAGGCCAAGTTCGTTTATAGGCCAAATTGGCCCAGGCCTTCTTGGGTTATGGTCCTTCATTTACCAAAAAAATGTGAAATTGGCCTTGTCTGTACTCTAACTGACCAGAAACAGTTTTCGTGCGATCGTCTTCAAACTTGGTGACAACGCTTATAGGCATAATATCTAGGCCAAGTTTGATTCAATGAAAATAGAATGAACTCGGAATTTTAAAGATTTAATTTTTAGTTTAAAGATAATTGTTTAAAAATGTTTTGACATAATATGGGCTTTTATTTCACAATCAATATTTTTTGTCACTAGCACAACCAAGACGGGCGTATTTTGTGACATTTTGGCACTCTTGTTAACTTTGAGTTGACAGATTTCATCTTACCATCTTATGCCCACACTGTACAATGTATATGGATTTAGAAATGGTTATAAAGTATGTTTGAACTTATCAAATTGCAGGGGTCATTACCCAGGAACTTACAGCAACAAGTTAGCATTGGAGACTGGTAAACCATTGTGGGCATCTGAAGATTATAGTACATTCAACGACCAGACAGGTGGAGGATGCTGGGCAAGGGTAATTAATATAGACTTTCACTGATACTATCCTTCCTTTATAATTCCCTGCCAGAGATCGACCAATGACTTCTCATTTTCAGGGCAGTCCTGTACTGATGAGAAGCGAATGTATTCGGGGGCTTTATTTTTTTGTGTACGACTGAGACAGTTACAGTGTATGGCCATTCAATTTTGTCCCTGCCTAATTGGCCGATGACCTCTGGCTTCGAGGGAGAGACAAATTTTGTGTGAAACAAGGAATCGGGCACGCTCTTGCTCTTTCGAATACACTGCTTGGTTCTTTTACATGCTTGATGTATAGCAAGGATACATGCAAGACTTCCTCTGGGTTTCCAACCAGTTTGTCTCTAGTTGGATGGGAAAAACTGAATACTGTTTCTGAAATTTCCAGTGCCCCGGCAAAGATACGAACCAGGGACCTCCGGATTGGTAGTCAAGACTTCTAATTGACTTATTAGTATCTCAATTTAAGTGGGACCTCTTGCTCTCTGGTTTATTGCCCTGTCAACTTTCACTCTCTTTATTATCAAGTCCTGTACCCAGACATAATGATTTTCTGATCTGTTCTAAGGGAAGTAATACCCTGATGACAATATTAGTAAATCTTAAGTTGTCTCCTTAAGTTGTCTCCCATTCCTTAATGTTAAGATATAGACTTTCCTGTAGAATTGTCATACCCAGTCGTGGCACATCATTCCCAGCTTCGACAATTTATTAAGTATGTCGAATTTCCTCCACATGACATTGTAGAGAAATTATGGATTTCTTTTGGAAGGGTAAATTAGAACTAGTTAGGACTTGTAAGGTGAATCGGCCAAAGTATATAAATAAAAAATGTTTTTGGCGTTTATCCTGAATTGTTCTATTTGTCAATTATGTTTTTATGTACTTTCAGCTTTTAAATCAAAACTATGTGAATGGAAACATGACAGGGTATGTCTTATTGTATTATTTCTTGCTTCATTTATGAGCTTATAGCCTGGTTTAGTAATGAAAACATATATTTTGTTCTTTCTAAATTACAGTGATGAACAAGGTACATGAAAAGTAACATGTACATAACTATTTTGAGACAGAACAATTTTTACTGATCTGCAACATTTCTTGGGACATCCCTATCTTGACTTGATGTCTTGAAATCTTAAAATGTGATACTTGTTAGCCACAAAATTTTACGTCAAAGTAAGACCGGACTAATTCAAAATTCTGAAACCTGTTAAGCATTTGTATGAAATTGCATCGAACCAGCCTCCATATTGAAAATGGTGTTTCCATTCCTGAGGACCTTATCATGGAACTTTCAGCAGCTTAACTCATTGGTGTTTATTTTATTCTACTGTGTATACAATATAAATATGATTCTATATGTTAAATACGAACATCACAAGTTACCCCAGACACTTGTAGCTTAATGTACATGTTTATGTGTCTATAAACACATTCAAAGGTATAATGTATAGATGCAGTAAGTAAACATGCATTTTATTGGATGTGTGCTATTTTAGAACTATTAGCAGTTGTGCAAAATTTAAATAGGTTTCACCTTGTAATTGAATCGTATCCGATAAATCATCATGGTCCTACTTCAAGGTTACCCGACAGATTAAATATAACTGTTGTATGAGGGTTGTTGCAGAATTAAGTAGACTTTTGTCATAATTGTCAAACAAACAATGAAGCAAATAAAATATTGATTGTAATTGAACATGAAATTTCAAACCTTTATCATATGTGGGGGTTGGTGATCGAGCCTTCACAACATCGTCAATTAAACACAAATTTCAGTTTTAGTGCAAATTTGGTTTTTAATATGCATATTAGATAAAAAAGTAACAACAAAAGTGTACGTTATTCTTGAACACCCCTTTATGTACCATTTTTTCCAGAGACTTATCGTGGAATTTGATTGCCGCATACTATGACACATTGCCGTATACTCGAGATGGTTTGATGACAGCAGAGAGTCCCTGGTCAGGCACCTACATTGTAGAAAGTCCTATTTGGATTACAGGTTATTGTTTAATAATGCATGAATTTTTTATTTTAATTGTGAATCAGATACAATAAAATGTTGATCGTTTTTCCAGAGACTTATCGTGGAATTTGATTGCGGCATACTATGACACATTGCCGTGGACTAGAGATGGTTTGATGACTGCTGAAAGTCCCTGGTCCGGCAGCTACATCGTTGAAAGCCCTGTTTGGATGACAGGTTATTGTTTAACATATTACAGTGAAACATTCAATACTGTAAACCCTACCTAATCCTCTTCTGGAAATGCTAATGTTTCCTTTTTGCCGCTTATCATTCCATTCTACCCCATGTCCATTCTCTGTCAATTCTTGGTTTGTGGATCTTTTGGTCTTCCCCTATTTCTCCTTCTTTTTGGTGTCCATCCTATAGCCACCCGCACGATGGAATCTGGTTTCATGCGACTCACATGCCACCCGCACGATGGAATCTGGTTTCATGCAACTCCCGTGCCACTCGCAGGATGGAATCTTGTTTCATAGCTGCATTCAGCTCACATGACCTCTCCAGCTTTGTCTTTGGAAACTGTTGATTCTGTAAATCACTTCATAAATATTCTAAGATATTTATTCCATAAATTTCAGCATCAGGCTAAGTTTGCAGATTTATAAATCTGTAGTCGAATTTCCCAAGAGAGGTTTTCAAGTTATGAAAGTATACTTAGTATTTACACAGAATTATGAATTCATGAGAAACTCATGTCCCGAATAATAGGGTTATTAAATACATGGCAAATAATAGTCGACATCATTTGAGGTCATCTTACCCTCCCATGAAAATTTGAGAACAATGTCAATCTTCCTCCACATGACTTTGTGGAGGTGGTGTTTGTTCTTGTGAAAGGGCCAGTTAGTACTCGTTAGAATAACGTCCAGACAAACTGGTTAGGTAATCAGCATATTACTGAATAATTGTTGAGAAACAGTAATAAACCTGACAAAAACCACCATTGAACTCGACAAAATCTCTGGTATTAAAATCGACTTAACCCGGTGTTAAGCCTGACAAAAAACAGCATTAAACTCGACAAAAATGGCATTAGGCCAAACAATAACCAGCGTTTAACTTGACAAAAATGGCATTAAAACCGACCAAAAACAGCGAAAACCCAACAAAAACCATCATTAAACTCGACAAAAACTGGTGTTAAAACCGACAAAAAACAGTGTTAAGCCTGACAAAAAACAACAAACAAAAGTTTGTCTTGTTGAGAAAGTCTTAATATTGAGTATGCACCATTAATGTGAATCTAGTTCTATTCATAATTCAAATATATTGTATTATATTAATTTATATCAATCATATTGTAAGATATATAACAATTATTCTAGTTTGTGTCCATATTTTCAGCTCATCACACACAGTTTTCTCAGATCGGCTGGAACTACTATCGCCATGGCAAAGGTAGCGGCCATTTTGTTTTTGGAGGAAGTTACGTTTCTCTTGCTAGTCCTGATGGGAAGGATCTAACTATCATCATTGAGACCATGGTAAGTTCAGTCAGGTACCTATCTCCCGAGGCATCTCAAGTAGAAATCTCAGCTGAAATTGAGATTTTGTTCAAATCAGAGTCTGAATTTTAGATAAATCTGAAGTTAAAATTTTATTGTAATACAATCAGAATAATGTTTCTAAATTATGATGACAATTGAAGTTGGCCTCTCATAAAACGGCCACGACTTTTACTCGGGATTGTACAGTAACATCAATACACATCACAATATCTGTGATGAGATTTAGTTCATTTAGTGTACAAAGAACACCGCGAAGAAATATAAAAAAAAAATACCTATCAGGTACCAATATTAAATTTAAACAATATTTTTAGAAAATTAAGTGGGACTCATGTTATTTGTTTCAGAGCCACGACCATTCCATATGTGTTCGTCCTCCGTTACCAAAATACAGTGTTAAAAAACAAACCGTGAAGTTCCAGATACATGGACATTTTGTAAGTATATTTCATTTAGTTCAGTTCTTTTTGATGGGTGATAGTTTTCAGGATTGTTATGCCCCCGTATCGATAGATTGGGAGGCATATAGTGATCGGCCTGTCCAAACATCTTTCCCTGGTTAACCCAAATTGACCGTTTTGTCTTACATCGATATGGCTTGCTTTCATACTTGCATGGATGTTGTATTTGAACACCCTCCACACACCTATGTCACCTGCCCTCATTTTGACTTTCACATTGACCTCATGTTGGACTTCAAAAGTTTATAAGTTCTGACTGGCTTAGAATTTAACATTCTGTATTTTGATTGGCCTATAGAAATTAGCGCCAACACATGACGTCACGTCTGTTAAGAGCAAAAGTTTAATGATAAAATTTCATTTTACTGCCAAAATTCAGCGTTTTGATTGGCTCATAATGTAGGTTATATTCTAATGATAATTATCCTTATTTATTTGTTTTCTCCACACGTTGCTTTGACATATTTATGTACATTATATTCTAACAGGAAGGCATTACGGAACTCTACATGTGGAAGTCAACATTCAATTTCAATAAAAATGGATCATCTACTTTCTTCAAGAAACAGACTAATATAGAGGTATTGATCTTGAAATTTATTTATTTGAAAGTGTTGCTGAGGAACATTTGAACTATGTATAGTACACAGATAATCACCTGATCCTCTGACCTATATAAGCATAATTTACCAGCTGATATCTTGTCTATGTAAAACCCTAGTTGTATGTTTTTCATTAACGGGAAGTATTAAAAATACTGGTAAACACTGGATGCATTACAAACACAAATCTTAAAGACTGATAATGCACTATTTGCTTGTGGAAATTGATAGTACAACACGTATTCAACACAAGAATCTTGTAATATTTTCATGTATTAAGGTCAGGACCAGTTTAGTATCTCCACTCTCTACACAAACTGAAAGTTTAATTATGGTAAAGGCTATGAAGTGAGTTCAGTTCTGATACATGTCCATAATTATATGTTTGGTATAGCTCAGAGAATTTGACGCTATTCTTGACCTTCTATTATCATAATTTAACAAAAGATGCTTGAGGTGTAATACAAACACAAATCTAAAGGACTGATATTACTGATAATGCACAATTTGCTTGTGGAAATTTTTATATTCAACGCAAGAACCTTGTAATATATCTATGCATAAAGGTCAGGATCGGGTCAAATTCTCCGGTTTATTATTTTACTATATCATCAGGTTCAATTGATGCATCAAAATTGACTTAATTACATATGGACCTGCCTTGATGGCGTAGTGGTAGAGTGTCTGCATCGGGTTCAATGCCTGGCCGTGTCAAACCAACATTGTACAAATGGTACTGGTATATTTAGTTTGCTGGATACTCAGGATAGTCTGTTCCAGTGTAAGAATAATGTGACCTGGGTTACCCATAGTCTCCATGTGACTGAAATACTGTTGTCCAGTGACGCTTTAAACCATATTTAAAAAAAAAAATTCTACCTACCAGGTTGTGAATGGGGAATTTAGCATGGAACTAGATGTTGATGTGGTTGTAACCTTGACAACCGTTGCTACTGGAAACAAGGGAAGTTACCCAGCCCCGCCCCCTGCCAAAGACTTTCCATTGCCTTATAGTGAGGATTTTGAAAGTAAGCATATTTTAATATATTTTATTACCCAAATAATATTTACGGTACTGCAACAATTTATATTGTACAAATATTCATAGGATATGCATGGTAAAGTGTCAAGCCACAAGTTCCAACACTTAGTAACAGCTTTTCCCTTGAGAGTAAGTTCTAGTTGAATGAAAAGTAGTGTAATTTGTGAAAACTATTTTTGGGGTGGCTGGGTGTTGAAATGGGTGTAACACTCTTGACTTAGGCGAGAAGTTGAATATATTTATATGACACCACGCAATGGTAAGCTCTTTAAATTCAAAATCTTGACAAGGCCACCTTGACCTAGTCATTTCTGAAATACTTTTCACAGTTGCACACCCAATTAGCCATGAACATGGCTACTAGGAGGTTTCAGCCTCAGATCATAATGGTGAAGACTGAATGTTACAGAAATTGTTAGTTTATGTTTCTCACATGTATTGGGGAAGATAATTATTAGTCCCCTACCGATTTTTGACTGTAGGGGACTATAGGTTTCCCTCCGTCCGTCATCCATCTATCTGGATCTTGACATAACTCCAACAGTTTCCAAGCTAGGTTTATGAAACTTGGTATGTGGACAGGGGGCAATAAGAGGATAATGCACATCAAAAATATTTTGATTCTGACAAAAATTGTGGTTGCTATGGCAAAAGAAACATTGAACATGGCTTAAAACTGGTAGGAGACTTCTGTATTGCTTACAAGTCTTAATGACTTGTATTGATTTTGTGTTGGATATCTGGATTGACTAATGGATGTCTACGCTTGTTCTCTTGTAACCATTGGTCGTATTTCTATGAAACTTCACATGAATACTTGTACGTGGGACGTTCAAAAATAAACAGGACTATTGTCACAAAACGTGCATGCTAAAACGAAATTAATCACATTATATACTATCATAAATCGGAATCCTTTTTCTACATACTGTAAAATTATCAACTAAAACAAATACGCAGTCTAAAAGTTACAGGTGACTAAACCAGGTCACTAACGCTAACCCGGCGCACAAAATGACGTCGCGCTATAAAACACGGCGTTAGTGCTTTGCATAGGGCTACGAAATACGACGTTTATAGTGATACAGGGTGATGAATACATTCCAGTTCCACAATGAGTCACACAAGTAAAGCGTTGGCGAGTATCGCATGTATTTTTCGGGATCTTACATCGAATATCTGTGCGAAAATCCGTACCATGAAACGTTGGTATTGTTAAAATGTCTCGGTAACTGACGTCACAGACGTTCTCATGATTTCCTTTTACTTCCCTGTCTTAGAAAGCTGAACATTTGTCATTTAAGCATTTGGGACATTCTAAAACTGATAAACGACTCGCAGAAGTGTTTCCAAAATGTAGTTACGATGATTTCATACGATTTTGAGGACTTAATCAGCTTGCTATTGACAGAACTTGGTGTTTGTTCGTTTTTCCTTACGTTCTGGTGACGTCACTTTTGCGTCACGAAGTTGTCACTCTTGGAGTTCAACTTGTATTTATTTCAATACCTTACGTCCAAACGTCGTCATTTTTGCAGACATCGTCCAGCATGTACCATGTAATGATACGGCGAAGTTTGAAAACCAACGATATGATGGTATTAAAGATACATCCCATTACATAGTCGACATTTAAGGCAATTCATGGGCTGCGCCGGGTGCGTGTTACCATGGTTTCAAAATGGACTATTATAAGAGGATGTGATAGTGTAACTCGATAAATCAGATATCGAATTTTCGCAATTGAATTCCGATTCCATATTATGTAATAATATTTGTATAATATTGAAAACTGTACCCGTGAGAGCCCCAGTCCTGTTTATTTTTGAACGTCCCACGTAATTAGGCCTAGTTCTGCATACTGTCAGGAATTTTGTGTTGGATGTATTTTTACTGTGTTAAGCCCTTTGTGGGAGACTAACATTTTCATATCAAAAACCCTTCTTGTTTTAATTGTCTGTAGTTAGATTATAAAAGCTTTGAGATCAATGTGGAAGATGTTTTTTCCAGAATATTCAGAGTATAGTGAAGCGTATAACTTTGCTCAGCAGACAGGAGCATTTGAGGTGAAGGACGTTGGTGGAGAACATGGAAAGGTCATGAGACAAATGGTGAATAGGACACCTGTGTATTGGTGCGCTGCTGAATTGCTGGGCATGGCTACCAACTATATAGGAACACATGCATGGTTGGTTTGAAATATCATTATATACAAACTTTTTCACACCTTAACTTGTAGCATATACTAGGGCTGCGTACCGGTTTACGATATAAATCGAATACCGGTATTTTGCGTTCGATCGATACATCGAATCGAATGTTTCCGTATCGGTGAAATAATCGATCAACAACAAATACACATGGAAACCAATAATATCCCGTTTAAGTCGAGTTTTTCGATGTCCATTCAGTGTTTCGTCACACAATTCAAACACAAACTGCTGTGAAATTAACCTCTCGTGGCTAAGCAATTGATACAAAATACTATAAACATGATTGTGTAAACAGAGTAAACCACGACCCTTTGTGTTACATGTTCAATTGTGTTCTGCAAGTTAACATATTGCAAGCTAATACCTTCCTATTTAGGTGTTTTATTGCTTAAAGAAAATATCATATGATATATCGAATATCGATCATTTTGTATTGATACAAATATCGTACCGATCATTCTAACCGATATGCAGCCCTAGCATATACTAGGTATGAAACACAACAAATGTAACCACATTTTAAACGTTATAACTTTCTGTGTCAAACTGCCATGTGGTGAGCATCACCTGTCTCTTTATGGCTTGAGTCTGTTTTTATACCCCAGCACAACAAGTTGTAAGGAGGGTATACTGGATTCAGCTTGTCTGTCTGTCATTCCATCAGTCTGTCTGTCAGTCAACAGGATTCCTTCAAACTTTCACACATGAACAACCTTAACATGTAGATGTGCATGAAGGACAGATTTGCACTGAGATGATTTTGCCAGAATTATGGCCCTTTGTTCATATGTTCACTATGTAATATAATTATTGTGAAATATTCTTGTGAACACAACTCCTAAATTTCCTTCAAACTTTCACAGATAACCAACCTTGACTTGTAGATTTGCATAATTAAAAGAATTTGCCCTGCAATGACCTTTGCCAGAATTATGGCCCTTTGCCGGGGGGTATATTAGTCTGCTTACTGGGGACAGCTCTAGTTCAACTTGTTGTACTTGGTTTGTCTTCAATGTTACTGTCACAGCGTCCTTCATTATTAGTAATACAGTACAACTTCTCCTCAGCAGCCCTCTATAAAGCAACAGTAAAAGTACCTCTGAACAACAACCAAAACTTGTGTTTCTCAAAGAGTGTTGCTTTAGAGGCATTGTGCTATAATTCATGACATTTTGTGTTATACTGGGCGTCACTCTAAAAAGTTACCACTTATATATACCTCTGTATTTTGTATACAATATGACCTATCGGTACAAAATTTTATAGTGTGTGCATTTGAATATTGTTAAATAGGATAGCTGTGACTACTCAGTAAGGTCAAAACATAGTCATGTTCGGCTTTTAACGCAGTGTAACATGAATTTTAACATATAAGAGTCAATAGGATGGTAACAATTCATTGATGCCGAGTATATATTTTATATGGATATACATCTACCATGATGTCATAATTTTACAAGCTCATGAATTCTTGTTAATGATTTACTTGCATGATAAATGAATGTATGAAACATGTATGTTAACGGTTGTCTAATTTTATATATTTAAGGAAAGATATTTACGTAGAAGTGGATGCCAAGCTAGGATATGTGAATGCTACTGATGGTTATTTTGTTGGAGCTCAGATTAACACCGGCGGTTGTCATCTGATGGATTCTACTGGCATATTCTTCCATGTTTATCCAGACACTCAGAGATATGTGGTAACTAAAGATATAGGTATGTCTATAGGGAACCAATCCAGGGGTGGTATTCACAAAGCATATTAAGGGAAACTTAGTATTTTCTTAAAATCTTAAAATTTCCTTTAGTGTATCAGCTAAACAGGAATATCAAGATTATTGTTATGCCCCCGTATCGATAGATCGGGAGGCATATAGTGATTCACCTGTCCGTCCGTCCAGTTAACCCAAATGGACAGTTTCTTCTAGCAATATTATGGCTTGCTACAAAGCTTCCATACTTACATGGATGTTGTATAAGGACACTCTCCACACGCCTGTATCACCCGACCCCATTTTGACCTTCACCTTGACCTTATTTTGGACTTAGACTTACTAAAGTGCCAAATTCTTTGTTAACCCAAACTGACCGTTTCTTCTAGCTTTAATATGGCTTGCTACAAAGCTTTCATACTTGCATGGATGTTGTATATGAACACTCTCCACACGTCTGTAGCACCTAATCCTATTTTGACCTTCACCTTGACCTAATTTTGGACTTAGACTTAATGAAGGGCCAAATTCTTGGTAAAATCAAATTGACCGTTTCTTCTAGCATTATTATGGATTGCTACAAAGCTTTCCTACTTGCATTGATGTTGTATTTCAACATTCTCCACACACCAATATCACCTAACCTCATTTTGACCTTCACATTGACCTAATTTTGGACTTAGACTTATTAAGCGTCCAATTCTTGTTAACCCAAATTTCGTCTTACATCAAGGCGTTGTCTTCAAACTTGACATACTTGTTTACCATCATAAGCCCCTTACATTATCAAAGCCATGTAACCCTATCCAACATTTTACAGAATTATGGCCCCTGATTGACTTAGCTTTTTTTATGGACTATGCTTCCATGGGGGCATAAGCGTTTATTAAACGCAGTCTTGTTTTTAGCTCACCTGTCACATAGTGACAAGGTGAGCTATTGTGATCACTCTTCGTCCATCGTCCGTCGTCAGTGCGTCCGTCTGTCCATGCGTCAACAATTCATTCGAACGACTGCTTCTCCTAAACCACCTGACCAATTTCAACCAAACGTCACAGGAATGTTCCTTGGGTGGTCCTTTCTAAAAATAGCTAAAAGAATTGTAATCTATAAATAACTCTGGTTGCCATGGCAACTGATAGGAAAATCTTTAAAAAAATAAAAAATCAACCGCTGGCCAGATTTCAAAATAATTTTACAGAAATAGTTTTTGTTTGGCCCTCTTACAAAATTGACATTTTTGTCTTGATTCGTCAAAAAACATGGCCGCCAGTGGGTGGGGCACTGTTTTTCCCTATATATCTATAGTATAATCTTTAAAAATCTTCTCCTCTCAAAGTACTGGTTTGATTTCATTATAAATTTGTTAAATTGTTCCTTGGGTGGTCCTTTTTAAAAATAGCTAAAAGAATTACATTCCATGCAGAACTCTGGTTGCCATGGCAACTGATAGGAAAATCTTAAAAAAATCATAAAAAATCAACTGCTGGCCAGATTTCAAAATAATTTTACAGATATGGTTGTTGGGTGACCCTCTTATAAAAATGACATTTTTGTCTTGATTTGACAAAAAACATGGCCGCCAGTGGGTGGGGCGCTGTTTTCCCCTATGTTTCTATAGTAAAATCTTTAAAAATCTTCTTCTCTAAAAGTACTGGTTGGATTTCATGTTAAATGGGTAACAATGCTCCTTGGGTTATCCTTTCTAAAAATGGCTAAAAGAATTATAATCCATGCACAACTCTGGTTGCCATGAGAACTGATTGGAAAAACTTTTTTTAAAAAAACGCTAAAAATTAGGTACTACTTGATCAATGTTCACAGGTGAGCGACCTAGGGCCCTGTGGGCCCTCTTGTTTAATAGCTTAGATGCATTATGTAAAGAGCTACAATAATCACAAAGAAAACATGGTTAAATATGTACGGCTCCAATTTTTATCTTAAGTCAAAATATTTAAGTTTTCCCTTAAAATGTTTTGTGAATACCAGCCCTGGGGTTATAATGATCTGTCTACTAATGAGAGAAAGTAATTGGTTCCACACAATTTATACTATGTTCAGGTCATGTTTTCAAAATTGAAGCAACTATCATGGTGGCTAGTGCACTGGATTTGTAACCCAGTGATCTGGGTTTGAGTCCCTCAGTCTCAGCAGGTCATACACTTTCATGAAATTTTGACATCAATGTTGATTTCCTCCGCATGTGGAGTTGTTGCTGGTGGAAGCATAAGTTAGTACTGGTTAGAAAACAGTCCAGAAAAACTGGTTAGGTGAATTGGCCGCCATATATGACTGAAAATATTTGGAAAACAGTGTTGAATCAGAATAACATTTTCAAAAATGCCCATTCATGTTTAATATAACATTCAATGTTGAACATTTGAAGAAGGAAAAGTTTAAACAATTTGTGAGCTTATTTGGGGTTCTATTGTTCAGTAGATTTCCTGAAACTTGTTTTGAGTATTATGTTATATTGATGATGTAAGCCAAATATTGTTTGACACAGCACTTATAACCATGTTTGGAAACATTAATCCATTAAACTGGTGGGAAAATTGCAAGAGATTCTGTCGAGAACAAGTATATTAGAACTAATTAAGCTATTTGGGCCTGTAGACAGGTCATTGTATATACTACTGTTATATTTTAGCTGAAGCTAAAGTCATAAAGCTGGGACCTACTGGAGAGATGGATGCTAGAGGCTGGAATAATCTCAAACTGATCGTCAAGGTAATGGGGGCATACATGTTTTACTGGGGCGTAGCTGAGTCTAAACAAATGTGTAGGCCACATTATTTTATTCTTTATTATCCCGGGTGCATTCTTTGTAGTTTTCAGATTTTGCACTTGTTATTAAAATGGATGAAAAATCACAAAAGTAGAACAAAATTGTCTAGATACTATATGAATCCGGTTGAGTTTGACACTCCTATAAACCCTATACCCCCATTTATTTTATTGCATTTTTGGCATTTTAATTTCTTCGACTTTCTGTGGCCTATAGGAAGCTACACCCTTGTTTTACAAACATGTCGTTTTTGTTTTGTATCTGACCATTACTTTCAATTTGGCAATAGTAAGAATTTTGCAGCTCACTCAGTGCTCTTTGTTGTACAAGTGTTCATTTATTGTAGACGTATTTTCAGCGCATATTTTTTACCAACTTCTACCTTTTATATGACTAGGTAGGTAGCCATTACTTTTTCTGGCTTGATTTCCTGTTAAATAACCAGCCGTAGCGGAAAAGAATGCTTTTCCATTTGAACTTCTGTTCCTGCAACTCCTTAACCATTCTGTTGCAAGTATACCATTTTATGAATATTATATTTACTTGTATGTAAATCTATACTTTGTATTATATTTAAGGATGGCTATGCTACTGGTGCCCTCAATGATGAGGTGTTGTTCAACATTACAAACCCTCATGCGAATGCTAATGGATTTGCTGGCCTCGGGACGTCATCATGGGGCATGGCCGACTTTGATAACTTCAAATTGAAAGATGCCAAAGATGGGGAGAAAATCTTCAATGATTTGAAAGGGAAGGCGGAGATGAAGAAGGTGGAGCAAAGCCTGACATTGGGAGATTTAGAGGAGGAACTCATTGACAGGATTCAGCATCCATTGAAGCCATAGATAATCCATAATTTTAAGTGGATATATCCGTGTTTTTCTTACCAGTTTTGAAATTACATCTTTATCTTATGGTAATTATTACTAGTTTGTTTTCTTACGTGAAAACATTGCCAGAAGAACCTTACATTGTCAAATGCTTTCAAGAAAGTATTAATGCTTTGCATATATAATGCTTTGATTTTTAATTTGGGGTGCACACTTAATATTACTTTATACATACATTGAAATCAGTATTCGCAAGTTTTTGTTGCCTTATAAATGATCTTTACAATTGTAGCTATAGGTTCTTCTGCAATTTTTGCTTAAAAATATAAACTAGTAATTACTATATAGTTAAAACTCACTCAAAGGTAACTTAGTTTTCCATAACATAATGTTTCAAATAACACTAACAAGTTACTCTTTAATTAACACAATTTCCTATTTACACGATTCGTAAATTACACTCCTGGATCAACAGTTCCGTCTATTTGAGACCTCTCTACTTTTATCCTTGTGTTCACATTTATAGTTAAGTTCGCAATGTATGCAATATCTACTGATGCATAAGGCATATAGTGATTGTCCTGTCCATCTGTTCATCCATCCGAAAATGTTGAACAAAATTTTCAAGTTGTTGAAACTTAAATATTTTTGAAGTCCATCAAGGCATTGCTTTCCAACTTTGCACACTTGTTAACCATCATAAACACCTTGCATTGTCAAAGCCAGGTAACACTATCCAACATTTTATCAGAATTATAGCCCCTGATTGACATAGCTAGTTTTTAAGGACAAGGCTTCCACTGGGCATAAGCGTTTATTGAACACAATCTTGTTTCATTACAAAGGTATGTAAAAAAATAAGTTCTGCAACTTGCAAATATACAATATTGAAATGCTGTCATATATTTCCAGTCTAACTTGTACTAGCGACCATGCCTATTAAGCGACCTTTAAACTCCTCCCGATCATTTTTGTTCTATTTTCCTTTTGTATTAAGCGACTTTTGTCTAACGCGACCAACGACCACTATTTAAGCACTATAATTGACTGGTCTATTTTCATTAAGCGACCGAAAAAAAGTAAATCACTTGTTGACTGCAGTGACAGGTTGTTAATTACACCATACCTCGTCATAAAGCTTTGTTTGTTCACACTTCAGAGTTTGTCTTTTGTTAACCGGGGCCCAATTAACAGCGTTGATAATCACCATTGTGTCCGTAGGGCATGTCATACAGATGATTTTTAACTCGATTACACACATTATTACGGATTAATTGTTGTATCTTTTGCTGCAATCAGCTTGTTGTCACTTTCCATTTGGAAAGGGGTAAAAACCCGGTCTATTCCGTTTTGTTCGTTGACTGTGCAAGCAAAACTGACTTACATTAATTGCATTGTGTAATTTATGAGTAAATTTATATAAATGATCAATTGAAATGTTTATTATGACAATGCATACAAGTATAGAATCATCACAAAACTTATTTCCACACTAATGTTTATCAATCGAAGTTGAATGGTGTATTCGAACAGCTTAAAATAGGTAATTCGTTAATTACACTCAATGTTTCTAAAATTTGTGTTAAACTACCATTCCGTTAAGCGACCGTTTTCAGACCTTCCCAATGGTGGTCGCTTAGTACAAGTTAGACTGTATCTGCAAAATCTTTTTTTAAGCTTTTATCTTTGATGTTTGTTTATGAAATTTATGGATGTATGTTAAAGTTTAAAATATTGTCAAAGACCAGTATTAAACCACCTGCAAACAAAGACCACTAAAACAAAGTCTGTCGTGGAACTTTCCATGTTTCTTGTTGCACCTTGTTGTGGTATGAGGGGTGTATCATCAATAAAGTACTTCTGAAACACCCCTCGTTTATTTGGCTCTGATCTCCCGAAGCATCTCAAGTAGAAATCTCGGCTCACATTGAGATTTTGCACAAATCAGAGTCAGAGTTTTAGATAAATCTGATTTCAAGCTCTTGAAATCCTGCTGTAATAAACTCAGAATGATGTTTCTATTTTGTGATGTCAATTTTGAGGCCAGCCTCTCATGGAAATTACTTCAAAGATACATGACAATATTTGAAATGAGATTTATCTCAAGTTGAGATGCTTCTGGAGATCGGGGCTTGGTTGAGTATGCAAATTAGAATTTAAGGGCTTTATTATTGTACTGTGTATAGTTTTGATAATTGTATAACAATAATTATTTTTGAAGATATTTATTATTTTGTAATCTATAATCATGTGTTTAATGTACATGAGGGTAATACTCATATTGTAGCCATTCTTGTTTGTAGTTAGATTTATGGTGTCCTGTTAGGGCCATCACTGCATAGAAATAACTCAAAACAAAAATGCGAAACTACCATCATGATGGTGAAAAGTCAAAAAAGGCGTAACTACAATGGTGAAAGGTCAATAGTATGATGATGAAAACACTAAACAACAAAACTCAAAAACAGGATTGTAAAGACATGAAACTACGATGGTGAAAACATGGAATATTGAGTTTTCAACAGCATACTTTCATGTTGTCACCATCATACTTTTGACTTTTCTCTAACATATTTCTGACTTTTCATCATAGTTTTTGTTGTTTTGAGTTATTTCTAGTTAAGATGGCCTTAACCGGACACCATAGTTTTATATAGATGTGTAATATGTATTTGAGGGAAATACTCACGGTGTAACTATGTTTGTTTGTAGTTAAGATGAAGTGTTGTTTATTATTATACATGTATTCCAAATTTATTTCACCATGAACACAAAGCACTGAAATGTTGAATATGGGATTCTTTGTCAACATATTTGAAACTCAATTTTGTAGACCACTATTGAAATTGTTTAAATCATGATCCCTGTGTGTCAATTTTCCAGTTGAAAAAAGTCAAAAATCGTCTCTTAAACAATGAATAGATTTAGATGTTGTCTAGTAGATCTCTTTTTTAGCTCAAATCTTCGAGGAAAAAGTCCAGATATTGTTGTGACGGGTTCATGTGCGTCTGCATGTGCGTTGTTTGAGTTTATTGTCAGAGTCATTTTCTCAAAGACTATCAAAGGTATCCACTTGAAACTCAACATAGTTATTCACCATCACAAGGGGAGTTCATACTGACAGGGCTGGTAACCATGTGACCTATACTTATAAGATCTGCCCTCGTTACTTTTAGAATTTTTACTCAAGAGATGAGGAAGGGTACTATCAAGTTCGAGAAAGTCAAGCATCCAGCACTTGTAGGCGGTGCTCTTGTTACATAATTTATTATTTGCATAATATCTATATTCAGTACAGTAGAACTTTGATACCTTGAACAGTTTTGGCTCAAACACCCTAAAAACCTCTTACAGGTGCTTTGGTCCCAGCAACATGTTTATGTACCAGTGTATATACATGTCATCACCATAATTCCAGAAGCGTATAACTTCATTGTATCAGTTTGTGTGATAAACGCATTCAAAGATTTTGCTGACAATAGAACACAGTAAGTTAAATGTTTGTGGTTCCGAGATTTACCAGCTTCATGTTAGAACTATATGCATATAAGTTAGTGAATCTTGTAGAGTATTTCAAGACGAATCCAACGATACCAAGAACTCCATTTTGCCAAAGATGAAGTTGTATGCTTCTGGAAATAAGGTGACTATGTTGTAAAACTGGTAGTACGCTCAAAACTATTTTCCTGGTCTGAAGACAGTTTGAGGCATCAAAGTACTACTTTTGTTATAACTATCTCTATTTTTTTCAAGAAAGTAATGTATGCATATAAAAATTGTTTAGTGTATCAAAGGACTCGAAGTAGATGTATTACACATGAATATATTGTTCATTTGTTTCAGTTTGTGCAATCTGTGAATGTCAATCTATAAAAGGTTGTAAGTGCAATACACTTGTATGCCATTTGAACTTAGTAACATGTATATCATCGTTTCAAACAAATTAAGGACCACTAGCCATGACCCACCCTCCTAAGGTCTGGTGATTGGAGCGTCCTACTTTGGAACAGAAGGTTACGGGTTGGATCCTAGGTCAAAGTTGTTAAAATAGTACTGGTATAAAGAAATTCCTCTATTAAAGACCACCAATTCTATCTCCTATTCGACAGTCTCTCTTAACAGGTTAACCATTTCTATAGTATTTAACCTGTCAGCAAAGATCATCATTGATGTACCTATAATTTCCGTATAACTTCTTTACCTGGTGCTCAGCATAAGAGGGTAGTCCCACGACTAGTTAGCCCATAAAACGTTCTCAACATAAGAGGGTAGTTCCAAGACTAGTTAACCCATAAAACGTTCTCAACATAAGAGGGTAGTTCCAAGACTAGTTAACCCATAAAAAGTGCTCAACGTAAGAGGGTAGTTCCAAGACTAGTTTACCCATAAAAAGTGCTCAACATAAGAGGGTAGTTCCAAGACTAGTTAACCCATAAAAAATGCTCAACATAAGAGGGTAGCTCCAAGACTAGTTAACCCATAAAAAGAACTCAACATAAGAGGGTAGTTCCAAGACTAGTTAACCCATAAAAAGTACTCAACATAAGAGGGTAGTTCCATGACTAGTTAGCCCATAAAAAATGCTCAACATAAGAGGGTAGTTCCACGACTAGTTAGCCCATAAAAAATGCTCAGCATAAAAGGATAGTTCCACGACTAGTTAGCCCATAAGTGTCAGGATAATGATATAACTGGATAGACTTCATTTGATTGAAATATCTTAGTATGACTTTAAAAACTTGTTAGTAAATTAAGTTATTGCATAAGGTCTTTACTACATACTCACTGCATAACATATCAAGTTTGATATTTCATAAACACAAATACATGACATGTACAGTACAGCCTCTCTAGAGCTACCCCCTTTGGGAAACACAGTTTGGTTGTTGTACAGAGGTTGTTGCTCTTGAAAAGTAAAATTTAAAAGTAAATGGTAACTTCTCAATCAAAATGTTGGTTAAAGAGGTTGTTGCCCTTTGGAGGGCTCTGGAGAGGTTGCACTGTAGAGGGTTGTTGCCCTATTGAGGGCCGCTCTGAGAGGTTGCATTGTAGAGGGCTGTTACTGTATGGAGGGCCGCTCTGAGAGGTTGCATTGTAGAGGGCTGTAACTGTATGGAGGGCCGCTTTGAGAGGTTGCATTGTAGAGGAGGGTTGAACTACATTCAACTATATAATTATTATTATATATATAATTATATGATACCTGTAAATATTTTGGGTTCCATATTTATTCTGGGAGCATAAAAATTGTATGTTAACTTATTCCTGTATGATTAAATCATTCAATAGATCAAAGTATAAAATGAACACCAGTACATGTGCTTATAAAGGGGCATGTCCTGGAACTGAAGTGTCTTGAATAGCAATCAAATTGGTATCATTTTAATGCCTAAGTCAAATAATGAAAACTCTGTAAAAAGTTACGAAATATCCCGCTAGTTGTTTAAAAAAAATATTTCAAAAATAACTCAATATCCTTGTCGTCAATAAAAGGCTGACAGCCTTTTATTCAAATCGATATACAAAATATCGAAGTGCGCGTTATAAAGTAATTTTTTAAGTCAAATTCTTCTTTGATTTTTCGGTAATTATACTAAGTTGGTTTTACAAGACTTAGTGATAAACACAATTTTGTTGTATGCAAACCAAGACACTCCAGTTTCTGGGCATGCCCCTTTAATTAGATGATTTTATTATTAAGGTTGTCTTCAAGTGGCGAAAACAATCTTCAGCTCCATTTTTACTCTTTTACCCTATATTAGAATCAACACTATAAATAGACCTGGGGTGGTATTCACAAAGCATCTTAAGGTAAAACTTAGAATTCTTATAATCAGCTAAACTGTAAAAATCAAGATTATCAATTTTTTTTACATTGTTTAGAAGCATTATGTAAAAAGCTACAATAATTACAAAGTAAAAAATGGTTTATTCTTAGTTTCTTGGGGAAAATGTGCAGGTCAATATTTTTACTTAAGTCAAAATATTTAAGTTTTCCCTTAAAAAGATGCTTTATGAATACCAGCCCAGTTTTTAAGGGTCAGAATGGTGGCCCAATTATTGAGGTTTTGTTGTATATTAAATTAAGAATTTAGAATCTCATGTCTTGAATCTCATGCTCAAATATTGTACATGTTTTGACTCTGTGATAGTATCATTGTTCTCTAATTTTATGAAATCCAGGGTACGGTCTTATTAAGATTCTAAGTTTACATACACTTGACCATGCAGGCCCCTTTGAAAAATTCCATTTATTTCATACTGTGATAATAAACCTACATTCCTTCTATTTTCTGTATGCAAAGTGTTCTCCACTATTTACATGATTGTTTATATAGCGGCACAAATATAATATTTTTTCTATGAGACATTGTACATTATATATATTCCAGTGTGTGGGACAGTAAAAAAAAACTTGGGAGTACTTGTTTGTCATTGTTATTTTTCTTATGCCCATTTACCGTGACTTCAATTAGTCATCGATATAGTTTCACTTTTAATGTCTGTTATGATGAGTGTCTTATTTTGTCGAGACCATGACTTCAACATACATATACCAATCTTTCCTATACAGTGAATGTCAACTATGTGACTACCGATCAAGAGGTCCCTGGTTTGATCCTCAGCCGGGCACTTGGTCCTTTCTGAAACGCTTGTTACAACCCACAGTTTGCGGGTCAGTGGTCGAATTAATGTTTGTCCGGAGCATTTGGGATTTTGGATGTAACTTGGCATTAATGTGTACCATTATGAGACAAAGTGTCATGCTTAAAAGGTATCTAGACTTTAAGTGCAAACTGGGCTTTTCTTAAAGGTCAGCATTAAACTGTACTGGTTCTTGGATTGGTGATAGTGCTCTTGGAGATTCCCAGCAGTATAGAAACTATTTAGGTATTTGTATGACCCCTGGTTTCACTCATATGACCCGCTAGAGGTTGTACTGAATGACCACTATAGTGGTTGTACAGGTTGTACTGTATGGTCACTATAGAGGTTGTTGTGTATGGTCACTATAGAGGTTGTTCTGTATGGCCACTATAGAGGTTGTTCTGTATGGTCATTATAGAGGTTGTACTGAATGGCCACTATAGAGGTTGTACTGTATGGCCACTAGAGGTTGTACTGTATGGCCACTATAGAGGTTGTACTGTATGGCCACTATAGAGGTTGTACTGAATGGCCACTATAGAGGTTGTACTGTATGGCCACTAGAGGTTGTACTGTATGGCCACTATAGAGGTTGTACTGTATGGCCACTATAGAGGTTGTTCTGTATGGTCATTATAGAGGTTGTACTGTATGGTCATTATAGAGGTTGTACTGTATGGTCACTATAGAGGTTGTTCTGTATGGCCACTATAGAGGTTGTACTGTATGGCCACTATAGAGGATGTACTGTATGGCCACTATAGAGGTTGTACTGTATGGTCACTATAGGGTTGTACTGTATGGTCACTATAGGGTTGTTCTGTATGGCCATTATAGAGGTTGTACTGAATGGCCACTATAGAGGTTGTACTGTATGGCCACTATAGAGGTTGTACTGTATGGACACTAGAGGTTGTACTGTATGGCCACTATAGAGGTTGTTCTGTATGGCCACTATAGAGGTTGTACTGTATGGCCACTATAGAGGTTGTTCTGTATGGTCATTATAGAGGTTGTACTGTATGGTCACTATAGAGGTTGTTCTGTATGGCCACTATAGAGGTTGTACTGTATGGCCACTATAGAGGATGTACTGTATGGCCACTATAGAGGTTGTACTGTATGGTCACTATAGGGTTGTACTGTATGGTCACTATAGGGTTGTTCTGTATGGCCATTATAGAGGTTGTACTGAATGGCCACTATAGAGGTTGTACTGTATGGCCACTATAGAGGTTGTACTGTATGGCCACTATAGAGGTTGTACTGTATGGCCACTATAGATGTTGTTCTGTATGGTCATTATAGAGGTTGTACTGTATGGTCACTATAGAGGTTGTTCTGTATGGCCACTATAGAGGTTGTACTGTATGGCCACTATAGAGGATGTACTGTATGGCCACTATAGAGGATGTACTGTATGGCCACTATAGAGGTTGTACTGTATGGTCACTATAGGGTTGTACTGTATGGTCACTATAGGGTTGTTCTGTATGGCCATTATAGAGGTTGTACTGAATGGTCACTATAGAGGTTGTTCTGTATGGCCACTATAGAGGTTGTACTGTATGGCCACTATAGAGGTTGTTCTGTATGGCCACTATAAAGGTTGTACTGTATGGTCACTATAGGGTTGTACTGTATGGCCACTAGAGGTTGTACTGTATGGTCACTAGAGGTTGTACTGTATGGTCACTAGAGGTTGTACTGTATGGCCACTAGAGGTTGTACTGTATGGCCACTAGAGGTTGTACTGTATGGTCACTAGAGGTTGTACTGTATGGCCACTATAAAGGTTGTACTGTATGGTCACTATAGGGTTGTACTGTATGGCCACTAGAGGTTGTACTGTATAGTCACTAGAGGGTGTACTGTATGGCCACTATAGGGTTGTACTGTATGGCCACTATAAAGGTTGTTCTGTATGGCCACTATAAAGGTTGTACTGTATGGCCACTATAAAGGTTGTACTGTATGGTCACTATAGGGTTGTACTGTATGGTCACTATAGGGTTGTACTGTATGGTCACTAGAGGTTGTACTGTATGGTCACTAGAGGTTGTACTGTATGGTCACTATAGGGTTGTACTGTATGGCCACTATAAAGGTTGTACTGTATGGTCACTATAGGGTTGTACTGTATGGTCACTATAGGGTTGTACTGTATGGTCACTAGAGGTTGTACTGTATGGTCACTATAGGGTTGTACTGTATGGTCACTAGAGGTTGCACTGTATGGTCACTCTAGGGTTGTTCTGTATGGCCACTATAAAGGTTGTACTGTATGGTCACTATAGGGTTGTACTGTATGGTCACTAGAGGTTGTACTGTATGGTCACTATAGGGTTGTACTGTATGGCCACTATAAAGGTTGCACTGTATGGTCACTATAGAGGTTGTACTGTGTGGTCACTAGAGGTTGTACTGTATGGCCACTATAAAGGTTGTACTGTATGGTCACTATAGGGTTGTACTGTATGGCCACTATAAAGGTTGTACTGTATGGCCACTATAAAGGTTGTACTGTATGGTCACTATAGATGTTGTACTGTATGGTCACTATAGAGGTTGTACTGTATGGTCACTAGAGGTTGTACTGTATGGTCACTATAGAGGTTGTACTGTATGGCCACTATAAAGGTTGTACTGTATGGTCACTATAGAGGTTGTACTGTATGGTTACTAGAGGTTGTACTGTATGGTCACTAGAGGTTGTACTGTATGGCCACTATAGAGGTTGTACTGTATGGTCACTATAGAGGTTGTACTGTATGGCCACTATAGAGGTTGTACTGCATGGCCACTATAGAGGTTGTACTGCATGGCCCATATATTATAAAGCTTGCACTGTATGGATACTAGAGAGGTTGCATTGTAATTCCGAGCAGCTACCAGTAGGAGAATGAAAGAAACATAAACATTTCAGAAATTTATTGACTTTGACAATCATTGTTTATGTACAAGGAACAATAGATCAATATAACAGCACTAGAAATGAGATACCCAATACAATATAACCTTATCTAGGACATTACGTCATTCACTTAGCACATTCACACACCGTTATGTACATAAATACATGTCAAATACTAGCACAACAGAAGATGGAAATTTCCCAACTAAAATATTGATCAATACATTCAAATAAATTGTTACTAAGAAGTCAAAACTGTAAGACAGTTACAGTCCCTGAAATCAAAAGTACCCAGCATTTTATCATTTGAAGATACTGTACAGTTTTTGTTGACCTGTCAAAATTTACACGATTACACAGTAGCTGTATAACGCTAGCACGATAAATTGCAATAGTATTACAAAACAAACACAAAATCCGCGATATTTATCGTTTCTGAATATTAAGGAGCATGCAAACTTTATATGTTTTGCCAAATGTTTGAATGCTTTCATAGGCAAATGTTACAGTCCTTGATTTTAATCCATAACAAAAATATATGCAATATTGTGTTTGTTTTTATACTGCAATTTATCGTGTTAGATTTATACACCATATTATATTTTAGTAATCTTCACCTTTCTGGAGTTTGGACTGATCTATAGTGTGCAGGTACTATGGAAATATGAATTTTTTGACAGATAAACTCCAAAAAAAACTCCACACTCTACATCGATACATATGACAGCCATTGTAACAATCATATATACAATTTAAACAAGTGCCAACAAATACTGCAATGTTTTGATAACGAGAATTGATATAAATGGCAAATAAATTGTTCCTTCAATTTCAGATCAGATATTAATCATGCTGGGTAGAAGAGTATTCAGTAGCCGGTCGATCTGTGACTAGGGCAAATCAATAGTTTACGATGAGTTGAAACCAAATGCCTGTTGAAAAGATGCCTTCTGAAATTTAACTGACCGTTAATGTACATGTATATATTTAGCACAAATGTATAATTAGCACAAACCACATTTTTGATATCATATCATTGCCCACCTCGTGTAGATCAACAGACATGCAGTATGTCCTGATACAGATTTATCTGATATAGAAACAAGTCATTAAGAATTGCAAGCAATACAGAAGTCCCCTACCAGTTTGAAGCCATTTTCAATGTTTCGGTTGCCATAGCAACCACAATTTTTGTCAGAATCAAAATATTTTTAGACGTGCATAATCCTTTTATTGCCACCTATCCACATACCAAGTTTCATAAACCTAGCTTGGAAACTGTGTCAGTTATGACAGGATCCACATTTTTTGACGGATGGACAAAGGGCAAACCTAGTCCCCTCCGGTCAAAACCGGTAGTGGGCTAATAAAATGTTCATGCAGCTTCTGGCACATGTTTGTGTTGGACTGAAACAGTTGTTAGTTTGTGGTCACTTGTTTTTTCCCTGACAGACTAGCACTGGCCATTAACCTAGGAAAAACATGATTCTACTGTATATTTCACTTACACCACATACGGTTAGACATACCAGATGAATCATGTGACCTCCAGATTGAGACAGACATACTAGGCTGCTGACAATCCAAATGGCCATGTAATAACAAGAAGTGTGTAAATCTCATCAAGCCAAGTTAACAATGTAACAAGGTCCATAACTCTGCTGAAACAAGGTTCCAGGTTTATGTTTTACCGAATTACCAAAAGGAATCTTAAACTTACACACAAATTTAAATGTTTTGTAATTCTTTAACAACAACTAAAAATTGGGTAGGTATGGCTTCCAGAACTACTAAATCATTGTACTTACTTTCATAAAAATACTTCTGGAGATGTGTGTGGCACAAAAAGTTCAGCCAAATCCACAATTGTATAATATTACTCATTTCGTGGTATATATGGTTAAAAACTAGTATAAAGAATTACCAAAATATATCACTATAAAGAGAATACAAAAACTTTTAACAAAAGAGTACATGTATTACATCAAAAATTCCATAATGATCCACATCATGGGTTTATTGTTGATCCACATTTCAGACTTACATATTAATTTGATGGTGTTTTAAGGCAAATCGATGCTTAGAATGAGGCTGTAAGTACAAAATTGATATTTTAAGAAAACAAGAAAAAACTGTCTGAAAACTACTCTTTACATAAATGGAAAAAATAAGCTTAATCAACTATGGTTTGGTCAACATGACCAGCTCAGATTTTCATGAATATAGGCTCCTAAGAAGCACCTTGTGATGCAGATTTCAAATAAGCATGAGTGTTATAAGGTCTTAAGTCGCACTTCCGACCTTCTCATTCTAAGCCAGCGAACAAGTGTCATTTAGCAGACTTTAACAAGTGGTGAAATGAGTATCATTAGTAACATTGAAAAAATTGTAATGAAGAAACAGAAACATGAAGAAACGTCTTGTCCCTTGTAGTTGCCTTTTACGATATTCAAGTGTCACACTGTTGTGGCGTCCAAGACTAGGTGAGACAAGTAGCAATAGAGACATTATAGATTTGTTGTTGGTCCACATTTTGAACTTATCTTAGTCGTTATATCAGCTGATAGAGTAACATATACAACAACATAGGTGAAACTTTGAAATTCTAAAAAACCTGAAATCCTCAAAATTTGACGATTTATATAGGGAAAATAAAGAAAAACAGGCTTCTTGGCACTCTCAAAAACCTGAAGTTCAGTTGTGTGTCTAAAAACTTTCGCCCAAGCAATCATTTCATATAAAAGATATATAATTGATTTCGATAATCCCAATCTTACTAGGCATTACTTAACAGCCACTATATAGTTTACAAATACACAATTTCTCCTTATCATCCGCATTAATATTAATATTATGCAAAGTTCACCTTAAAACTTACTTATTTAATTGTCTAACATAATTCACAAATCTTTTAAATTGTCATAACATTATTCACACATTTTAATCGTCGTAACATTATTCACAAATTTTAATTGTTGTAACATCATTCACAAATTTTAAATATCGTAACATTATTCACAAATCTTAATTGTAGTAACAAAGTTTAGAAAATTGAATAATAGCTGAGGCTGTGGTCCAGTGTACTGGATTTGTAACCCGGCAATCCAGGTATGATTCCTGATCATAACCATTCCATGAAAACTGTGGAGAAGTTGTTGGTTCTCTGTGGTCAGGTATGTTGGTATAGCACAGAGAATTTGGCCTGATCCTAACCTATATGCATGAATATATATTACAAGGTTCTTGCATTGAATATATTAATGTCTGCGAGCAAATCGTGCAATATTGGTCCTTTAGATTTGTGTTGGTATTAATAATTACACCTCTATCGTCTTCGTGATACTTCCGGCTTATGAAAACACACAACCGTGGTTATAAATATGGACAAGATTAATTATGTTAATTGAAGGTCGAGAATCGTGTCAAGTTCTCTGGACTACACTGGTTGTGATACAATTCAGGAATACTGTTAGGTGGATCGCTGTCATATGTTACTGAAAATTTTCCGAGGAACAGTGTTAGCCTTAAAAAAAAAATTGTCTGAGACAGTTAGCCATAAGGTTATCAGTAAACAAACATACATAATATAAGCATGATAATTTACAACATGAAAACAAAACTGCCTATACTTTGGAATAAAATCAAGGTTCGTAATATTAGGCTATCAATCACTTCTACAGTAATAATCTTGAAATGAGGTAAAGTTTATAAGAAAGGTACAGATGTATGTTTCTTAAACAAATTAACAACTGAGAAAATATGCATCAATGACGCTCTGATCATGCAGCCCATATATGCAATCTAGTAATGAATTAAACAAATGATCTCTTAAAAAAATGTTTTGTAAAAATATCTAACATCCAAGAAAACTATACTTAAAAAAAATGGCCTCATGCAGAATAATCTATAGACTTACATACTACTTGTCAACCTTCAACAGTTACATTATTTTAACTTCATAGAATCATTCTGCAATTACCGGTAGTTTGGATAAGTCCAATTCATTACTTGCCGATGTTTGTTAAACAATATAAAAATTTTGACAGTTTTTTATGTCAAGTACAACATTGCAGTCCACATATTAAAATTCATACAGAAATGCTTTATTAAGTTCTTTGATGAAAATGTAGTTTACACTGACGTAAACAGAAGAAAACTCATACTAGATGCCCCAATAAGTATTTGTCTATCCATATCTTCAAAACTTTCAAACTTATGGCGTCATGAAAAACAAAACTTTATGAAATTCCAAATCTACGAAGTAACAATATGAAAATTTTCAGATATTATTTGTTTGAGCAAATGATTAAATTATAATGAACAACTTGAAATTGGTAAATATCACGAACTGGAGAAGTACTTATTCCACAATATCCACGAGTTAAGCACAGGTTTAAACTCCCACTTTGGTAAACAGATACGGATTCTCAGTTTGGAAAACAGGTACGGATTCTCAGTTTGGTAAACAGGTACGGATTCTAAGTTTGGTAAACAGGTACGGATTCTCAGTTTGGTAAACAGGTACAGATTCTCAGTTTGGTAAACAGGTACGGATTCTCAGTTTGGTTAACAGGTACAGATTCTCAGTTCTCAGTTTGGTTAACAGGTACGGATTCTCAGTTTGGTTAACAGGTACGGATTGTCTAATAAAGTTTAGTGCCTTAACAGAGTATGATACTGTCATGTCAAGCAAAAAACTGAGCATACACTAATAGGGGAACATAAGGGTTCTACTGAAGCTTAATGCCCAATCCTGAAAACAAATCGAAAATCTGTTTCCGGTGCCATAAGCACACACCACTACACCAAATCTCAGTTTAAACATTGTTCTTCTGCTAAAATCATGCTTATGAAATATCAAATGACCATAACTTTGTCAAAACTTCAAATTTTTTCATCAAGTAACCTTTATTTTCTCCAGAAAAATGTGCTTTTTCTAATGCAGCCAATCTGAATTTCCGGATCATTCCGGATTTATAGCACCCCTGGGAGTATCCACTGACAAAATCTTCAGAACATGCATCATATCAGACATACTGGTACAGTAACTATAGTAACAGAATGTATTCTAAAGAGAAAAGTCAATAACAGACAACATTTATAGTCAGGGCTTTCACTTGCCTCAAAAAATGAAGAGTCAAAATGACTTCTGACTCTCCAATTTTCAAGTATTATCAAAATATTGCAAAAATACTTGTGTTATAAGTAAAGTAAATATGACTCTTCAGCTTAAATTTTCAAAGTCAAAATGGGCATTTTTGTCAAATTTGAGTCAAAATGTATTTTCATGAGTCAAATAAAAGCCCTGATATTACATAAAGTACTAGTAAAATTTTCAAAAGTCATAACGGGCATTTTTGTCAAATTTGAGTCAAAATGCATTTTCATGAGTCAAATAAAAGCCCTGATATTACATAAAGTTCTAGTATTAGAGAGTATCAGAGAGTATTAGAAAGAATAGTGACTATGTATGAGTCTCCATGTGTTCTGTCAGTAACTGATCTGATGTTAGTTCTGTACCACAAACACCACATTTAAAGCTAGTTTCTGTCCCCTGACTCCCTTCCCCTGTTTCACCACTTGTTCCAGTCTCTTCATAATCTGGATGCATTTTCTTCAAATGCTTATGGAAATTTGTCTGAGTTTTGAAAGTTTTTGAACAACATGGACATTGGATTTCACTGGTATCTTTCTCTGATGCGTGCATCTTCTTCACATGACGTTGTAAGTTACTTTTGTTTTTGAACGACTTGTTACATATTTCACAAACATGACCTTTATTGTCTTCACTATCGGTAGGAACATCCAATTTTTCAGCAACTAGTTTTTCAGCGACAAATTTTTCCGCTGTAAACTCTGGTTCAAGGTCTTGATCTTCATCGAGTTCCTCGTAATTCTCCGCGTACTCTCCCTCATCCTCTCCAGCGTACTCCTCACCTTCCTCCATTGGCTGAAAAAACACATCAAACATTTGACTTATGTAGAGCTGTCAATGATACGATGATCAGAGGCATATCAAAGATTCTGATACATCAAATTTTCAAATTGCCATAACTTTTGATCCAGATGACATACCTACATAATTCAAACTGTTCTGCAGTGCTTTTAATGAGCTCCTTACTATTAAAGGGACTGCCTCACATATTGGTCTATTGCAAAAATAAAATAAAATTGTCAAACATTCGCATAATTTTGGTACAGTTGGCTGTATATCCTATAAACAACCACATTGACACATAAAATAACTTGAGAAACTTCGGCATTTGGTAGTTATTTAGTATTTTTACATAAAAAAATCTATAGGACCCTATAGAATTAACACTACGATTGCTTAAATTGCCTGAAATTTGTTCGCATTTGATGAAAACGAATCGAAAGTCGAACCAAATACCTCACTGTCAGATGTTTACGCTGTAGTTTGTTGATGTTGCAGTTCGATCACATGTGAATTACATAATTCACAAAGCATGTTGGAAGGAAACTGAGCGCTTTTTTTTGAAGAAAAAATACTCAGTGGGCGATATGGAGAGTGGTTAAAGTTGCTTATTGCACCAAATCTTTCATAAAGCAAGCAACAGTCAGTGGCTTTCTATTACATCGATACTTGGTTAGGTTGGAAAATCACGCTATACAAAAAATTAAGCCCAATCTGTGAGGCAGCACCTTTAAATAACATTTATTATCTTTCGTGAGCTAACAAAAATTGACTGGGGTTGCTAATCAGAAGACAAGTATCGAAGATACATTGATTTATCAATTTGTACATAAAGATGAACCAGTTACAGACCCATCAGTCATGATTCACTTATTCAGCCATTCTAGACTGTATTCATTGGGTATAGATTCAGATTTACAATAAACAATTTTATTAGCTTTGGTTTGAGTTTAGATTGGACCCATTTTGACAATTTGTAAATGTCAATTCAACCAAGAAAAGTGTTTTGTAATCCATCCGCTAAATCGATATTGTTTCTATCAATGACAGCTCTAGTCCTAGGTCAGAATAAATCTAGTTTCATCATCATTAATAATGACGAATGAAGTGTAAAAAGACCTGCCAAACCCTGAAAATACCCGAGTAAAGACAATATATGAATACACATTATGTAGTGATGAAGCTTGAAAAGAACAGTATAATAATGAAGCACAGAGTTTTAAGGTCGTCTAAAAAGTAATTCTAAATTCCCCACCAAAAAAAATATTTTTATCCTAAAATGTTTATCACAACCATCAAGTCTTTCTAGATGTTCATATTGGGCGATAAATGTTTTAACACTTTTATCGCGACACAATTTTCCCTCCTTATTTGCACCCTTTCATTCCCTCAACACTAAAAATAGGCTAGATCATGGCATGAAGGGTTTAATGTATATATCAGGGGTCCTACTGACAGAGGCATAATGCCAAATCCTGAAAATAAGACACAATTCTGTTTCGAGTGCAATTTGCACAAATCTCTACACCAAAACACTGTTTCAAACTTTGTTCTATTGTTACATTCTGCTTTAAAAACTTCAAATGACCATAACTTTGTTAATACTTCAAATTTTTTCATCAAATTACTTTTATTTTCTTCAGATTATTCAGGAATTGTAGAACCCCTGTGTATATATTAAAAAATTATGATAATTGACTAACCTCTAATTCCTCTCCCTCCTCATGTTCACCCATCACTCCCTCTAACTCCTCCAAGTCTTCTTCTTCCTCCTCGTCTTCATCGTACGGTAACTCCTTCATGTGATTCTCATTATGTGATTTCATTTCTACTTTACGGATGATTTTGTTACAAATTAAACACTTTGCCATACTAGGTCCTATCAATTGAAAGTTTTCAGCTGTAGGTGATGAAGGTCCTCCTACTGGGTATGGTTGAGATACAGCCCCAGGAAACTCCCCTTGTACTGGCAGCATATTGGATCCCTGCAACGCTTCATTACCGGCAACCATCATTCCATGCATTGATGGATCAGTCTCACCATCAGCATATTCGCCATATTCTTCGTTATATGCGCCTTCTTCATCATAGTTCTCATCATACTCATCTCCTAACATTTCACCTTCACTCATATGATCATATCCTTCCATACCATACCCCTGAGCAAACATCGCTCCACTCTGCTGAAAACCTTCCATATTGGCATTGTTCCCCATTTTCCGTAGATGAGCCTCTCTCATGGCTCTTAACGTCGCTTTGTCTTCTTCATCTAAGTCGTCCTCATTGAACTCATCGTCATCTTCTTCTTCTTCCTCATCGTATTCTTCATCCAATTCTTCATCATCGTCGTCAGGATATGGTCCATGGAATGGTCTAGGAGGGGGCATTTGAACCCCTTCTGGTGTAGGTGCTTTAGATCCTGTGGCCCTTTGCCCAGGCTGAGTCTTCTGACCCTTGGCATCTTTAGGATATTCCACAACCCAACTTAGTTTGGAGGAAAGCTGTCCAAGTTTAGCTTGTATGGCTCTATCAGCCTCAGACATGTTCTCAAAGTGTTTTTGTTTGGTCATTCTTATAAGTGTTTCTGTGTCCAGACTGTCAATGTTGTCTAACCTGAAAATCGAAAGATGCGAATAAGTCTTCAGTGACATAGATGCTTACTTAGGCCAAAACAAATTAATTATGTGGTTCTAGTAACCCGACCAACCCTAACTTTTTGGCCCGACCCTAAACATTTTATAGCCAAAAAATAAATATTTTTTGTGGAATAGGTGATTTTCCGAAACAGTACGAAAACTACGGCATTCAGTGGTTCCAATATTGATTTTTAAGGATGTATTATTCTTAAGTATCACTATTGATGATTCTTCCTTGGTTTTCGCATTGGCCTGCTAGGGTCAGAAAAATAAAATAATATAAAAAAAAATGTTTTTCCTACCGACCGACCCTATTTTTTTCCCCATGTTACTAGAATGACATAATTAATTTGTTTTTGCTTTAATGAAAGCAACAAGATTGACATTACTCTCTGTCTAAGGCAAGAATAAAGGAAAAATACCCCCCCCCCTTGTGGCCATGTTTTTTTTAACCCAACTTGCGTATTTGCACAATGCTGAACTAGAAATGTGTCAAAAGGACATGGATGCCCCCACTTGCCATTAAGCTATGACAATGGCCATACCCATGATTGTGAGTAAGGGTTTTGACCCTTGAAATTTCCAAAAAGCCAAATTTCGACCCTCAAGATTTTGGTTTAATTGGTCATTTTCTCTTAAAATCATGGGTATTTTGCCAATAAAATGGTAAACCATAAGTTGAAAGTATCAAAATTACCCTTCAGATTCAGAAGATAGTGCAACCCCTGAAATGGGACTATTGAGCTCAAATAGCTATTTTATCATTAAATTCAGACTGTTATTTTGCATGGTTATGCTGACTCGAGATGTTGAAATGTTCACATGTTCTGTACTCTTTTATTCCCAGTCATGGCAGGTAATGCTCTTCCTTGATTAGACAAAGATGTGGTATGCCGGATGTGAGTAAGTTTGCCACTTACTTGTCGAAAGGCGAGTTAGTAATGGTTACAATACAGTCAAGGAAAACTGGCCCTATTATTATAAAGCTTTTTTCATTCTCAATTTAGTTTCGTGTTCAAACATGACAATGTCTCATAATTTACTGAAACTTTTAAATTACTTGGATAGCCTTAAAAAGCAGAAGAATATATTCTGGTATAGTTGATAATTTAATAATTAATTGTTGGACTTTCCAGGAGGCAATCAAATTTCATACTCAAGTTGAGTTGGGACATGAAAAGTTTTATAATCAAGGGGCCTTGTAAGGTGAATCAGCCACCACATATAACTAAACATACAACATTCATACATGTGTACACAAACCTGTAAGGTGAATCCACCACCACATACAACATAAACATACAACATTCATACACGTGTACACAAACCTGTAAGGTCAATCAGCCACCACATACAACATAAACATACAACATTCATACACGTGTACACAAACCTGTAAGGTCAATCAGCCACCACATACAACATAAACATACAACATTCATACATGTCTACACAAACCTGTAAGGTCAATCAGCCACCACATACAACATAAACATACAACATTCATACACGTGTACACAAACCTGTAAGGTCAATCAGCCACCACATACAACATAAACATACAACATTCATACATGTCTACACAAACCTGTAAGGTGGATCAGCCACCACATACAACATAAACATACAACATTCACACACGTGTACACAAACCTGTAAGGTGAATCAGCCACCACATACAACATAAACATACAACATTCATACATGTCTACACAAACCTGTAAGGTCAATCAGCCGCCACATACAACATAAACATACAACATTCATACATGTCTACACAAACCTGTAAGGTCAATCAGCCGCCACATACAACATAAACATACAACATTCATACATGTCTACACAAACCTGTAAGGTCAATCAGCCGCCACATACAACATAAACATACAACATTCATACATGTCTACACAAACCTGTAAGGTCAATCAGCCGCCACATATAACTAAACATACAACATTCACACATGTCTACACAAACCTGTTTTCACCAACTGCTGTAGTGATATCCTTCCCTTCCTTTTTCTTAATAGGTGCTCCACTTGAAGGTTCAGATGTTCCCTTATCCGTCCCCTTTTCCATACCCTGTTTCAGGGCCTGACTTGGCTGATTTTCTTTGTCAAGTTCATTTTTCTTATCAGCCACTGTCTCTGACTGATTCGTACTTTTAACCTCACACTTAAGGACAGTTTCAGAAGTTTTAGAGCCGGCCACTTTTTTGACTGCACTGACAGGCTGGTTCGCAACAGTTGGTGAACTTGTCACTACAGCAGTCTGACTGACTGGTTTGTTCACTTTACTGGTTCCCGCACTGGCTTGTAATTGTCTCTGTTGTAGCTGTGACATTTGCAGCTGGGTACCAGGCAATGATTGCGACCCCTTATATTGCGCTAAGATTTTCTGAAACTCAGCGTCGGATAGTCTCTCTTCTGTGAATCCTCCAGATTTTGAGACAACTTTTGTGGTTTTTAGTTTAGCGGCTGGTTGACTGGAAGTTGTGTTAGATGGTGACTGAGAAAATGCTGGAGCTGTGGTAACACTAGTTGATGAACTGTCTACAGAACCTTTACTGACTAATGGTGGCACAACAGGTTCTGTTTTCCTACGTTTCATGTCACTTATTTGTGCCTGAGAAAGCTGGCCTGGTTCTAAAGGTCTTTTTTCAGCAGGTTTCGCCTGATTGTTCACATTTACACTTTTATTGTCTACAGTTTTTGTAACTGTGTCTGTTTTCTTTGTGGTTGGATCGTAATTGTTGAAGAGGAATGGGGGTATGACTGATGCTGGTATTGCCGCTGCAAAATAAGATGAATATTTATTAATATTTACACTGTAAAATTATTATTTTTCGAGGGAATTGAAATTTTGTTGATTTCCATTGTTAAAATTTACCATGAAATCTAATCTCCACTATTAATCAACATAACAAATACAGAACATGGGTTTACCTTTCTGTGTTTTGTAATCCACAAATTTACAATCCCACGAAAATGTATTTTTGTCAAAATCCACGAAATTTAATACCCATGAAAATAAGTGATTTTACAGTATTTTACAAATTCTACAGCTCATATATAGAGGATCTTGCATGAGTGCTCATTACATACGAGTTTTATTAAACAAGTGGACAAAATGATATGACACGAGTGTCATTTTGTTTTTGTCGACGAGTTTAATAAAACTCGTATGTAATGAGCACGAATGTAAGATTCTATTTATCACATAACCTTAGAAAACGCTAATTATTCTTCAAAAGGATGATGTACGCTGCATATGTTTCAGCCAAAATTCAGTGGTACATTGAGCGCGACGTCATGGCGACATTGATATTATCCTGACGTCATTGACGGATCAATGCATGGATTGGCTAACGTCACATCACGCTAATTTACATATTTATTGCACAGTCTGAGAGTGCCGAACGATATTTATGGCACGTCTTTACGGCACTCGTGGACCGCAGGTTATGTGATAACTATTGATCATTCTCGACACCTCATTTTCTATGGTTACCCTTACCACCAGGGTACGAAAGCTAGGATTAACACAGGAAGCTTATATACAATCAACTGCAAATTATGAAATATATTACATGGTATATGGCCAACATTCAGGGGTGTCAACAGGGCCAAATTAACAATCAGGAAAATCCTATGCAGCCCATTTTTGCCAAACAAGAGGCCTTCAATGACATTGTTTCCATAATTAACTCAGTTTGTATTACAGAAAATCCTTCATAGCAGATTAAACTCGCAATAACTTTGCCATTTCCTGAGATATTTTCATCAAATAACTTTTATTTTGGTCAGAAATGTTAGCTCTTTCAGGATTGATAAATCCGGAATTCCGGATAAATCAGGAGAATTCAACATTCAAATAGCATCTTCTCCTTGCCTTCTGTTGTTAGGTAACTAAACAGCAACATGTCAAGTTTTCAAAAAGACGGGTTTTTCTAACTAATTTTGGAACATGACCCATACCCAACTTTAATATTAGCAGAAATAATATAACCTGGCAAACCATACAATAGGGCTGCTGGTTTCTAATATAAATAGAATACAGTTTTTTGCATCTGATCGATACATCGTATCTAACGAGTCTGTATCGGTCAAATCAGTCAAAAATAAATCAATCAACAAAAATACATAAGTAAAAATTAAAATCAATAAAATACCAATTTAACTGTACCAGATTACTTTGAAATCACACAATCAAAGGCAAAGTATAGGTCTAAGCAAAGTATATTATTCATAGCCAGATTAAACCTTTTAAACTCTTAATTATGACTTAAACCTTAGGAGGTTGTCATATATTTACAAGCTTAATATTTATTTTATGGCTCATACAGAACTTTCAAAACAAAGTCTAAGAATACTTTTCAAGGAAAACAAACTACCAGCATCAGTGATTTTTTTTGCTTCTTTGGGAAAGGGTCCGGGTTGTTCAGATTGGGAATTTTCGCGTCGTGACAACTTGAAATTGGGAATTGTCATATAGCAGAAAGGCTAAATAAAATGAAGATTACATGTGACTGTTTACTGGTTTCTGTAAACTTTGATGCTTGACCTCTTGTCAAAAATGTTCATAACTTTGTCATTTTATGTCCGATTTTGATTTTTTAAATGTACATTGGGAATATTTTTTTTAAATGTTCTTTGGAATTTCAGATTTTCTCCCTTCAAATTTGGGTAAAATTACAGCCTTTTTCAAATTGGAAAGGTACCGTTTACCGGTTTCAAACAAAGAAGGAAAAAAATCACTGGGCATACAGGATTAACTATACCTGCACTGGTTCCAGGAACCACTGTGGGGGCTGTCTTATTGTTATGAGAACCAGCAACTGTTGAACCTGAAAACAAGACCAAAGCACAGTGATATAGTATAGTCAGTATATGCTTTCATGTAACTTTCTGTATTTCTTATGGTGTCAGTCCATCAGCTAGACAACCATAAGTAAAGTCAAACATAAAGTGATGTGATGTAAAATTGTACTGCAGTTCATCCAAATATCATGGTAGCCCAACTTTGTAGATTTGTTTAATTAGCAGAACGTCTCCTCCACTATATGTGAGACACACAATTAGCAGAATGCGCCATCCACTATATGTGGGACACACAATTAGCAGAACGTCTCCTCCACTATATGTGGGACACACAATTAGCAGAACAGGCCTCCATTATATATGGGACACAAAATTAGCAGAAGGTGTCCTCCACTATACGTAGGACACATAATTAGCAGAACAGGTCCCCACTATATATGGGAAACATAATTAGCAGAACATGTCCTCCACTATATGGGGGAAACATAATTAGCAGAACATATTCTCCACTATATGTGGGAAACATAATTAGCAGAACATGTTCTCCACTATATGTGGGACACATAATTAGCAGACGTGTCCTCCACAATATGTGGGACACATAATTAGCAGAACATGTTCTGCACTATATTTGGGACACATATTTAGCAGAATATGTCCTCCACAATATGTGGGACACATAATTAGCAGAACATGTTCTCCACTATACGTGGGAAACATAATTAGCAGAACATGTTCTCCACAATATGTGGGACACATAATTAGCAGAACATGTTGTCCACTATATGTGGGAAACATAATTAGCAGAACAGGTCCCCACAATATGTGGGACACATCATGCATAATGAGCAAAAAATTACCAGTACCTGTAATGAAGTGAAGAAATTTGTTTTTCATGTTGCCTACATCAGATGTTTTAACGAAGCTAAGAGCTTTAGGTGAGGCCAAATGACCAGTACAGAGCTCAGACGCACTAGCAGTCAATAACACTGTCTCTTCTCCAGTAGCAGACAGTCTCTCCAACTAGAAAATAGAAGGAAATAAAATAGAAGGAAATATATAATGTATTATAATAATCAAAGGCAAGTCTGATCAAAGGTATTATTTTATTTTGAATTATTTGGTTTATATTAAAGTCAGCTTGCAGATGAGGAAGAAATAGGATCAGTCCAGAAATTCCTGTGTTTCAAAGTCCAAAACCTGTTTATGGGCTGTAGCAGGGGCTCCACTTAGACATAATTCCCAATCCTGAAAACGAGGTGCAAGTCTGTTTCGAGTGCCATTAGCAAACAACCAAATACTAAAACTCAGTTCAAACATTGCTGATGAAATTTCAAATGACCATAACTTCAACAATTCTTTGAATTTTTTCACCAATGAACTTTCATTTTCTGCAGATAAATTCGATCTTTCTAGAGCAGAAAATCCGGATTTCTGGATTATTCCTGAATTGTAGGACCCCTGCAGTAGATATTAGGAATTCTTGCTATGTTGTGAGGCTACTATCTATGTAGACATGGAGTCACATAAATACCACAGAGTGAAACATTATGTATAGATAATATTTATAAAACTACCCACCAATGACTGTATTTCACACTTGATAACAACTTTGAGAGCTGTTTGAAATTCCTCAGAATCCCAGTCCTCCCCATACAAGGCCTCAGCTTGTTCTAACATCCTGAGTATTCAATCTGAAATCAAAGAATCAGAGATGACCTACAAATCATGTACTGGCAACTTATTTTAATCAGGGATTCTACTGAGGCGTAATGCCCAATCCTGAAAACAAGTTGCAAGTCTCTTTTGGGTGCCATTAGCACACATCCCTATACCTTAACTAGGTTTCAAACGTTTTATTGTTACAATTCAGATTATGGAACTTCAAATGACAATAACTTTTTCAATTTTTTCATCAAATAACTTTTATTTTGTACAGAAGAGATAATTCTTCCCAATGCAGCGCCTCAGGATTTCCAGATAATTCCGGTATTGTAAGACCCCTGTTTAATACATCAATTTATACAAGTGAGACATAATGGTCCTCGCATCAGTCAGCCTTGCAGTCTCAGAGAAGAACGAGTGGCCCTCTGTAGTACTCTACAGGCCTTCAGTGTTAACCCTTCGGGATGTAGTTTGAATATCAAAATTTAATTAAAGACCATGAAAAATATAAGTCACACAGCTGAGTTTACACTAGCCTAAGAAATTCAGGTTAGTCGTTCAAAAACTTCAAAATGGTTGTATGGATAGCACAAGAAGACCAGATGATCTAGTCGTCAGGATGTTTCACCGCCGAGCGAAAGAGATTGTACATGTACTTTATTGTACAAAGGAACACATGCTTAGGTTGGATTGATTCGGGGATGTGAGTAATCTAGACAGGGGTTTTACTGAGGCGTAATGCCAAATCATGAAAAAGAGTCGCAAGTCTGTTTTGGGTGCCATTAGCACACATCCCTATCCCTTTACTAGGTTTCAAATGTTCAATATGAGTATGAAGTGTGTAGGGTATGAAACGTAATACACTGCCGCATTGTTTTGGACATATGTGTGACAATAAATTCTGTTTACATTCGTTCGCTAATGGCGGAAAATAATTATAGCCTATTTTTCGTAACGTTCAGTTGATGTTTGATACAATAATAAAGCGCTGTCGCCTTTGTTTGACGATTTAGAAATATGTAAAATATGATTGTCTGTATTGTAATGTTGTTTGTTGGTTACTTTGTGAAGAGGCCGATTTTGTAATAAACAGACGCCGTTTCTGTTGTGAAAGACGCCATTGAACAATCGTGAATAGGGCCGATACGGAATAGTGAAGCAGCCGATATTCGGCCCCTCGAATAGAGCGAAAAAAAACCTGGAAGAGGCAGATTTTTTTAAGTAACAGACGGAGATTCATGATGTGATTGTGAACATGGCCAATCGACAATTGTGAAGGGGCTGATACGGAATTGTGACGCAGCCGACATTCGGCCCATCGTATACTGTGATAAAATGGACTTGTCATACACTATTAGGTAGCAACTAGGCACAATGTGCTGTCAGTGTCAAACTCCACAACAATGAACAATACATTGAGTCGGGGAAATATATTTTCGGGCTTGAAAATCGACCAAATGGAAAAATAATACTTCTTGTCATTAACTTTCTGTATATCAAAAAATATCGATAAGATCAAGATATATCAAACAAATACTGATGATTTACAGCCAATCATATTTAATATTATTTTTGAACAGTTTAAATTGGAGACGCGTTTTACTGCACTGAACATTCTACCATGATATTATGATTTTGCAAGGCGATATTGATTTAAAACACCATAAACGAGGAATTTAGATGTTGTATTACCATATGACACAGGCAATAATGTAATAGTACACTCGAATAGTACGCAATCTCGGTCAAATTATTTAAAATTTGACGCAGGATTGTACGCCATTTTCCGCTTGGAGATTGAAGAGTGATCAAGGGAAGTAACTCGTACTGGACAAAATAAAATGAGGCCCGTCCGTCGGGTTATTGTCATACATCGTTAAGAGACTCGATCGTGTATTATATAAAAGCGTACTGATGATATATTAAGCGCAATTTTACCGACTTTTGTGATAATTGTACAGCTACACAAAAAGCAAATTGTAGCATGTCAATCATCATCATCACCACCATCATCATCACCATCACCACCACCACCACCATCAAGTTTAAATCCCAGGTCCCACTGAGGAATTCCACATCGGCGATGTTCTCCCGATTTCTTCCGATACCACCCGATTCATTACAATTGCTTCCTATATCACTTGTAAACTGTCTCATGACTTCCCCGAAGCTTCCACTAGACCACAAGGAACCTAATGCCGATATCCTGATAGCTTATTAATTTAAATCGGTAGTAGGGGAGACCGGGGATAGTTGATACACGGGGCAAGTTGTTACAGTACTGATGTCCTAATAATAAAGTCACTTACGGCGTCTTTTTCTGTGTGGTCTGTTTCAAATTGACAATCACCACTTTTTGCGCTACTTTAGGATGGTTAACTCCTAGAACTATTGTTTGTAGATGAATAAGTACGATTTTGAGCCAAAAAAGTAAATTTTTGAAATTCTATATTTTTATTGCCTCATATTTGCGCATTCAATTTATTTCGTCATTTAAAGAGCCCTTGTTACTCAAAATGAAATTGTGCACTTATATATGCGATAAAAACTGTTGAATCAGTTCTTTTGAGTTCTCTACCTTGAAAACTAACCCATCTGGTAGGGTTGGGGCAAGTTGTTACACTAGCCAAGAGACAAGTTATCACATTGGTGAAATCTGTTTTTCGTCAACCTGACCTGTTTCACATGTTTTATGTGTTAATTTGGCTGCTGGGGATCTTAAGTGAGCATATTTAATGTTTCACAAGCGTGTAAGATTGACATTCTAAAAGTTAAGATACTCATCCACCAGGACCTCAATATACTATACATACATACAAACTATTTGAGTGGATCAGTAAATATCTCGCCAAATCTATTTTTTCCAACTAGAATTTAAAATACCACGATCTTCCATGTAAGAACAAATGACGGAACAATGTTCCCCAACACGTGTGATAAAAAATGCATGACGTCACCAGCTTTTTGGCGCGAAAATGTAACGTCGTCTGCTTAAATTCGTTTTTTCTGACGTTGTTTCGACTCGGTTACTACGGTAATTTAATTTAAAAAGCCACCATTCGTTGTCTTTAGGATATGAGAGTAGAGTAAAAAATATGAAGTTTTTAACCCATACCTTTCATTCACCATTGATATTACTCGTAACAACTTGCCCCGGGGAATGTAACAACTTGCCCCAATAGCGGGGTAAGTTGTTTCATTTTACCAGCCCCGTACAATTCCCTATTTTAGTAGATATATTCGGAATTTTAAACATTATTCTACATTGTTGTAACCAGAAAAGATCAAACATTCACGTGGTACTTGTTTGAAAGTATTATTCAAATTAATGAAGGTAGTATTCCCAAATGTGTGTAAAGTGTAACAACTATCCCCGGTCTCCCCTACATCGCAGAGACAAATGCGTAGTTGGATCTAGGCTTTAGCAACACTATAAATGTAAAACCCTACAGCTGCATTTTGATGATAAAAATATAAAAAAAACTTACCTTTTCTGTAGCAAAATTTCAATTTTCTCCAGAAAATCTTTTATTCAAAGGAAAAATATATTGTTTTTATAGAACAGAACAATAACTTTATTTGCATAAATTTCACAGATTATAGAGTAACAACATGATTATAATATTTTTATTTTACAATGGTATTGGTTTAAAGTTAGCCTAACTGTTCCAGCGACAAACAGTTGATTTCTTAAGATCTATGGCACCCACTTTACTTCAGTATGGAAATGTTGGTTATTATGTGTTACCATGTGTTTTCATGGCAACCATTAAGCGGAATGTCGTCAATTTTTACTTAACTTTCAATTGCGGTTACGTAATATATCCTTATTTGGAATATTACGATTGCTATGGTTTGAGATGCGTTGTTGATTATCACACATTGTGGGAGGCTGATGCAGTAAAATGCCCAACCCGTAATTGTGTCACAATTGTGTTTGACTTTTTACCTCAGCCGATGTACCAATTCCAGTATATCTTTACATTTGAGCGATTTTATGCCTTACCCATCTGGGTAACACACATCTATTGATTATGTATGTCATTTTATATGACCCTTGACTGACGAAATAAAATATTCTATTCTATTCTCCGTCTCGGAGAAGTTTACTTTAATATTAATAATTATTTTATAGCATTATTGCATGACATTTGCATGCATAGATGTACTGTTGGAAAGGTCTGGCATGTAAACATACCAGACGTTTAATGTTCAAAGTAATAACACAAATCAAATATAGCATGGCATAAAGTTGGGCTATGATAGTCCATAAACCAGTCCAACCATGTCAGACCTTTCCAACCAACCCGGTGTCATGTTATTTGTTTGTTGCATGTCATAAATATAACTGCAGAGGCTTGGAGAGGTTAATATAAATTAAGCGGACGGGATTTTTGCTGCTTTGTTTCATGTACGAGTATGTTATACTTATATAAATACGACGTGGGTGTCTAATGCTTTCAATAGAAACACTAACATAGACACCACTAATAAACACTAAACGTTGTTAGAAACGTCTCCGTCAACGTTTCTAATTTCTATAGAACAGTCAGGATGAACACTAATATTGATACTTGTTATCACATAGGACAGGTGTGCACGTGCAAATTAAATATCGACGTTTTTGCCTATTTATAGTGTCTAGGTAAATGCATCACTGATGAAAATTAGTTTACAGAAATTTATATATAGTCTATTAAATAGATGTATAAATTTTACAAAAACGTTTTCTTTTCATTCTGTTTCAATGACAATTACCTGTGTGTCGGATTGAAATAAAAATAATGCCGTTGGAAAATTAAACTATTTCTGAGTAGTGTTAATGCACAGTTTCAATATTTTGATGTCTAACCCCCCCCCCCCCCCCCCCACTTGGAGACAATGCTTACTGTTTAAATCCCCACCATGGGCATAGTTTTTTATCCTGACACTCTAATAAAAAAAAAAACGAATTAAAGTATCACTGTCCTTTTTCGCGGTGTCAATAATTTCGGACCAAAGTCAATTCCCCGGGACTCAGAGTCGATAAGGTTGTCTAATTCCCGTCTGTCGGGAAGATTGGTCTGTCTAATTCCCGCTGTATCCCCGCCGCCCCCGGGCGGGCATGATATTGACTGGTGCATTATATTATAACTTCTATTTTGAGCTAACCAAATCACCGAGCTGTACGGACATTAAGTATTTATTGAAAATAGAAATAATAGCCCTTACAATGTCAGCTAATTTTCTCGACCCGTAGTTGGTGTACATTTTCTTAATATGATTTAAGCAATCGTGGGAGAACAATGGCATACTCAGGGAGACGAGGTCCGTCGTGCTTATTTCAGAAGGAAAACAAAAGACTGTGTTGAAATCCCTTGGCCTATTGCTATTTCTTGAAATGCATATCGTGTACATGTAGCATAAGTAAATAAGCAGTACTAAACAATGTCTTTTGCACTTTAGGCATATTCTCTCAATGAGCGTCTACTCGAGGAGTATGCACAAAGTAGAGTAGAACACAAGCTATTAAATCATGTTTGCAAAGCACTGTATGAACAATCCCCAGGCTACAGAAATATGTTGGAAATATATGAGCCAGTCTCATGGAAAACATGCAAAAGAAATTTGGTTAATATCTTGAGTTTTAAGGAAGTTACAGCTGTTTTTGTATGCATTTTTTCCTATTTCAGAGCTTTATCAAAACCTTGGTACATAATAATATAGTAGTCACATAATGTCAAGATTTTTTTTCTGGGGACTGGCTCATATACATAATAATTATATATAACGTTACCACAAAGACAGCTTAAGTTTCAAAACGACTCGGTTCTTTTAGTTGTGCGGAGGAAAATAACTGCCTTGTACGATGCTCCATGTTTCATTGCTGTTAGCCGGTGCATCACGGTTTATCCCGAATCATCCCGGATATTCACAGTGTCGATACGGTGTCTCCCCAGTTAGACACGGTTTCCCCCGGATTAAAAACCGGGACTCGCCTGTGATACGAAACCGGGATTGTTTGTCTGCAGACAATATGCGTATAGTACATTAGCGGTTGAATTTATTTTCTCGTTCAGTTGAGTGTTGGACATTGTGTCGTGTAATTGTGGTCTGTTTTTAAGTTTCTGTGCTCAGTTGTGTCCATGTCTGATGTTTTCATATATTTCGTTGTGTGGGTACAAAGGGAGACTATTTTTCAAAACCCTACATTTTTATTGTAGAGTTGCTCCCCTTTGACAAGAAAACACGATAACGTAAACGAACGAAGTTTGTCTGCAGACATATGCGTATAGTACATCAGTTATAGTTAACTAATATTGTTTAAAATACACTGCTCTCACAGGTAACTGTATTATTGAAAATAAAAAAAAACAAATGAAACAAAAAGATTTGAGACATATAGCGTCTAGTGTAAATCAATTTATATTAATAAATTCGTTATCAATGATTCAGTTACCTGTGACTACTACGACAAAAAAACTAGTTTACTGTGGATGCTTTATATAATAATCATGGTACTTCAATGGATTACGTTACTGGTATGACAACGGAAGAACATAATACGGATTTAAACCCAGTTGTCTCAATTCAGAGTATACACTTCCTGTACAAATTTTGCCGCTATTAAACAGAATGGTTTTTAATAAGCTATGATAGTATTTTTTATCCCGTTTCCACATTTGATATGCATGTAGTTAATTATCATAGGACATAACGTACTATTCGATCAACAATTTTTGACAGTGACGTCATTTTGTCAACAATCTATAAATAAGCAGGGTATATCCCCAACGGATTTATGATTATATTAGATATAAGTAAGTCCGTATCAATTCTAATAGTCCAAACAACACATGGTCCTGTGGATGTGTTGGCTGCTTCTCACACAGGTGGTCCAAGTTCAAAGCTGGTGGTAGACACACTGTATGAATGTATTTTTGTATAATATACGGGAAACATATTTAATGATTTATTATTATAACGAATTGGACGATATTCTTTTGCCTTATGATTAATAAAAGCTCTTAAAAATCACATAATGTCTAAAACACGTTTAGAACAGACGTTGCTTTCTCATTATTCTTCAAAGACTTGTTATTATACCCCTGAGGACATCTGGTCACCCCTCGTATATTTTTCTGTCAGCACATGTTTTCCTAAGTCTGCATGTCAGTCGTTGTGGTGTTAAGACGAGTTACAAAATATAAACTAAAACTGCGAATGTTTAGAATCGGTTAACTACAATGCCATTATTTATTTTTTTCCAAAACATATTGTGTTCAAAATGACCTAGGAGCGGGTTTGCTGCTATGGCTCATGACTACATGCATATCTAAAACTAGTGACAATAGGCCTTTTCGACTTGGCTGTGTCGTGTAGCAGGTAATAGTATAGTTTGATTCCCGTCACAAAGTTACATCACTACTAAAGTACTAATGTAATATTGGGAACCAAACTATAACATGTTTCACGAAACAGTCCAGTCGAAAAGGCCTATTGTCACTAGTTTTAGATATGCATGTAGTCATGAGCCATAGCAGCAAACCCGCTCCTAGGTCATTGGCTGATGACTCGTTCCCTAACCAATGAGATCGCTTTTTTTCATCAGATGACCCAAATAGCAAAATGAATGTGAAAATCATTGTAACATTGGCTTAGTTTCGGTGATAGAGGTAGAAAGTGACCGAAGCTGGAACCATATTTGGATGTGTGCGGTGTTTTAAGTAGTTTATATAGTAAATTCCTAAATTTCTCACCGAGGCGACCAAGCATATACATAACATAGGGTCCATAGAGAACGCGGTTATTGCACACCCAATGATCTAAATTATCAATGCACTTTTTTACGTTAACCTTTATTCATCCTACTTTTAATGCGTCTTCACAACATTTAACTAGTGTCTGGATCTAGTACAGTGACCTATTCTAGAAACTAGAATCAGTACAATTCTAGTATTTTTATGTCTGGAAACCGGATAGATATATCCCATTCTTGGTTGCTCAGGGGATGTTTTGATGAATGTGAGGTCGAATTGCAGGCACACAATAACTGTGGTATTGGGACGTCGAGTAATTCAAGTTGAGTCCTTGTTACTGGTTTCATTGTTTCAGTATTTAATTTATCTATTCAAGTACGTATTGGTATTTTATGGCCAGCATTTATTTGCATCATTCGTGACATCTATAGCTCCAGTAATGTCAATATTGTGTAATTTATCAATCACAATTTAGACAACACCACTGCACATCTCTGGGATACCCATTCCAGACGCGTACCTGATTATTTTTGTATGCGTGAAAAGGTATTTTTACTGTCTAGAAACTGATTTTTTTCTGATGTACGTGGTGTTCTGTGGTCTATAAGTTGGCACAATATGCAGTTTGGTCCCTTTGATCAGGACTATTTAAACGTATTCGTCTTTGGTATACAGCTCACTCACGATCTAATTTAGACGGTTTGACATACTTCTGTTGCTTTTATTTTATTCGATATTTAAAATAAAATTTTCTATATTTATTTGTTTAGTTGGGCATTGTGCCTTGTATGTTTTTTTATGTTTTCTGTGCTCGACTTGTTAAGTTGAGTGCTTCCTTCCCTGTCTGACTTAATATTATCTTTTAGCATGCCACGTTTATCCCAAAATGACTTGTCTGAACCATGTCGTTGTCGCACGATTCCATTGTCATAATATGAAAAATATTCGTCGACTAAAACGTTTATGCAAGATGACAGTGCCATTGATCGTCTTTGAACGACACCTTATTAATGCTGAAAAACAACATGAATGTGATGTATACTGCAGCTTTATACACAAAGAGTTCGACTGAAAACATATGTCATGCTCTTGAAATATGGTAGTACATTCCACAGCAGCGTTTTACTGTGATGTTGTTTGTGAGTAGCCGTAGTTGTGAATGCACCACATACAAAACGTTATACCAACACTACTAAACTGTGAATGTGGCATAAAGTTGAAACTTGAACATTGATGTCACGTGACTTTGCAATCTTGTTCACTTTTGTTATGGAATTTTGCAAGTTGTTTAAATTACAAATTAGATTTTTATTAAATAAATTGCATTGCCCATATTTTTTAAAATATTAATTGCGTGGTTTAAATATTATTAGGTTGAATGATTTCAAATTATTTAAGTGTAAATGTACTATCCACTGTGGTTTTATATAATTTCGTTTGCACCAAATGTCGTGTTTTTGCCAACACGGATGGGACACCCCCTATATCTAGCATTTTATTCACATTTAGCGCATTTAATGAAATCAATATACCAAAAACAATCAATCGCTTTAATATACAAGAAGAAGAGTGCCAAAAGATGTTTGTATAATGACAAAAAATACAAGTATATGTATTCAAAATTCAAATTATTACAATAATAAATAGCTGCATGAATTTATTGTGAGGAGCGGTGGCCTCGAGGTAGGGCGTGCGCTTCTGGATGGAGAGGTCCCGGGTTCAAACCCGTCTGCGCCACTGCTTAATTTCTCTGAGCAAGAATAACCCACATGCTCCACTAGACCAAGGTGCGAATTTATACCTGTGAGGGCGGTGTCCGTACATGTTTGATAGTCCTGGGCGCCGCAGATCGATGTTGGCTGCACACCAACCAGGGGAGGAATAGTCTGCGAACGCAGGTTTCCTTAGGTCGCCCAATGACCATGGGAAGTTAAAATGCCAAAGGGTGGCTGAAGTGCTGAAAGCAGCCCTCGAAAATGTGGTACTTTAACTTCTTTATTCCACGACAACTTAAACTCTCTTCATCATAAAAAGTTGTCGACTAAAACCTAGCACATGAAGATGATTCTGGCTAGTTACGGAAATATATTTATATTGTTTTCTCGGTAAATGTTTGACGTGTATTGCCGAAATTAATAAAAATTAGTCATTTAAGCAAATGATGCCTATTGGTGCCTGATAGTTATTTTAGTCAAACTGAACGATAGACATTTTAGGGAATGCCACTTACGTCTACACAAACTACGTATTAAATTTACTGGATTATTCTCATTAAGGTGGGTATGTACGTATTTGTACAAATATTAAAATGGCGACTTAATGATATTATATATGTATACATGTATATAACAAGGACATGGATCTCGATTTCTTGAACCTTATCAAAAATTGAGTAGTGTAATAGTAACAAAATGTAATTACTAGTTTATATTCATATGAATAAATGTAGAAGAACTTCCCCTATATAATGTACGGACAATATTTTGATTAATTTTGAGGTGGGCTCTTGATGATAATGATGATAATAATAATAATGATAATAATACGCTTTTCATATATGTGACAATTATTCGCGAGTTTTTTTTTTGTTAAAAATCATTTGGATTAAATTACCTGTAATATATTTAGCTATAGGTTCTACTGCGAACGTTTTGCATAATACTATAAACTAGTAATTACTATACAGTTAAGTCGCAAATCGAAGACATGAAAAGATACCGAAACATCCCCGTTAACAGTGATTTTGTAATTAATAATTAATCATCTAATTAACTAATTAATTAATCAATTAAATTGTTGATTGATATATTGATATATGCAGATAAGTAGTTGATGTACAGTGCGACCACATGAGGTGTTGAAATGTGTTAATTCTCTTTGTAGTTTAATGGCAACAAGAGTGATTGACAAGACATTGCTCCATCAAATAATGTATAAAATATATTTTATGTTATTTTAAAGACGGACCCGGTATAAACTTGATATAGTTATTTCTCCATGCTAACGCATTCTCACGATTAACTCGAGTAACCCTTGACATTTATATGTCAGAAAGTGTAGTAAATATATATCGGTGACAATTTTCATAAAATCCGTGTGTTTGTTTATTTTTTATAAAGAACATTTAGTATTTAGCACTCGTTTAACCCCTACATATTTAGTTATGAACTTAATGAACTCTGTTTCTACTGGTCACTCGAGGTTGTCCGTAACAAAAAAACATAACAACAGTGAACACAAGCTGACAAAATGACACTATCATTTGCCGAATGAAATGCGCGATAACGGGAGAATGTTACATTTGTACATGACGTTAGTTTCGCTGTCAAGGTGATAGATTTCCATTTAAAGCACTTTGTAAACACCAACCCACACGATGAAGAAAATATAAATGTAAAAACAAAGATTCCTTAATTACATCCAATAACCATTTAATTGTAAGTGAACTTGTCATGAGACGTCGCAAACAATGCCCAGCTAAAGACAAAGACGAACACTTGACGGAAATATTCTCAACAGCCCAGCATTGGGTTCGTCGCCATTTATTAACTAATTGTTCACCGGGTATATGCAGCGGACAGGGAGATCTAATAATTTTGTCCGGAATCATATTTCCACTCGAGTTAACTCGCCACAATCAAGTGATAATGTCTCCATAATGTCACAGAGAAATATAAACATGCCCATTCCGGTAATCTAACCATGACAGCCTAGCATGTATGTCAGCGCGGGGCAGATGAGCTGACACAGATCCATAAACTGCAAATCTGCCCCAATCTAGGGGAAACACGACAGAAAGTTTGGCTCACAGATCTGGGGTGGTATTCATTATTGATCTTACTTGACTTAAGGATAAGGACAACCAATCAGATCACACCATCTCAAACTCTTGGTCAGTAACAGGTGATATGATTGGCATCTTTATTCTCCAATTACATAAGATCAATATTGTAAACCACCACTGTCATTCAAGCTAGGAGGAGATGTCAGCAACATTTAAAAGACGGCGAAGAGCATCACAACATCAAAACTGATGATATAAACGGCGAGTGTGTTACATGTGAGGTATTGTTATCTGATAATCTTTGGGGTCTAGTGATGCAAATTATTATGCATATCGTCATAATAGTTACTGATAAAAAATTACAAGATAATTATCTTGAAATAATTCATTCGTGTAATCGATCTTTATGCATTAGCATCGTATAAGAAAGACTGCATATAATTGATTTTGGTTACAACCGGCATTTTTAAAAGAGTTTTGGGCCCTTTTTGCTATACAATGTGTCCCAAAAGTCGATAATGGTGATATTACACACTTGTATTTCAACAGTCTTTAACATCCGATATTTTCATGCTCACAAGATTTAATCGAAATGTCTAAACTGTGTATATTAATGCGTCAAGCAATATGTACATTCAAAGTTTATTATATTTGCAATTGAGTTAGCACCAAAATCAACAATTTTGTAGGGGCATTGTTTTTTTAAGACCGAAAATCCTAACGGTTGTATTTGCATTTCCCGTCTGTAATCTTTACTAATCAACACTGCAATATCCTCAAGATGCTAATGTCTATGGGATCCTGTCGTTAGACTTTGGCATTTACTATTCTGGTGTAAAACCGGTGTACTTCACCTTCGTGTTCTTTAGGTACCTAATGTTGTGTTTGTGGTGAGATTTGAAGCTGCGTCTTGACAAAACACCATGTTCCTTTTTCACTATACCCCGAAAAGAGATGTGGCAAATATTTTGTCCAAACACGTTTTTGAACATAATGAACATAGAAATGTGCACTCACTTTTGACCGTTTGGGAATAAATTCCAGAGTATAGCAAATAGCAGCACATGCAATGCAACCGACAACCGGCAATGTCAACTTACGGGTAGAAGACTATATAATATTTTGTGGTAGATATATCAAATCATATACAATTTGAATGTTTATGTTTATATCAATATATATATATAACATAATTTCATTCCGGGCTCACCATTTGAGAAACAGCAAAACGCCAATAACGTCGCTGATAGCGGTGTGTGGTGGTCAAGATGAGGTGATCTTTTTATATTGGCCATAGTTTCCTGTAAATGCGTTGTTTTATGCAACATTTTCTGCACTTGTATCCGAAAGGCTGTAGTTTAACATGATGTACTTTGTTTTCTCTGTGTGTTTGGATATAAACATCTGGGTGCTTCTATGGGAGTTGTTTGCCTTCAAAAAGCTCACCACCACATCCCTTACCAAAGTGTTGTTTTTGGTCCGAAACATATTGCAAACAAACTAAACAGTGAGTTTATATGTTACCTGACACATAACTTTACACGATGCAAAAGGGAAAATTAATTTATATCGTGTTTGTATGTTCAATTCTGTTCAAATATAAGTGCGACGCCTCTAGTATAGGCGAAGCAAACTAGTTATTAATACACCGTGATGTATACGGTACTAGTACTCAAAATTTGGTCAGGTATAACTCTTTGAATGATAATCCTGCTAACGAGTCTTGAATTTGTATACCGTTCCATCATATTTGCGTAAAATTATAACAATCAGTATAACATCATTTGCTGTATTCCTCGCACAGACTATGGGCCAGTAAGTACTATGTAACATATTTGTCTGACAACAAAATGGAACAAAATACTAGTTAGTAAAAAGCAATGTTGATACAAACCAACGAATGTTAAGTAACTACAGGTTTTCAAAGTGGTCTTGGCTCACCAAATCTTTCCACTGATACCAGAAACCCGGTCGCTGATACCAGAAACCCGTTCGCCAATACCAGAAGCCCGGTCGATGATACCAGAAGCCCGGTCGATGATACCAGAAGCCCGGTCGATTATCACAGCTTTTAGAGCGTCAGACTGACATGAAATGTCGTGGTTTCGATACCTCGATTGAGTCAGTTATGTGATTCAAGGCGATTAGCTTTAGTCATGACATTGTAAAACTATTAAGTTTATATTTAACCCAACAATTATTTGACGCTTTTGCTGGATATATCCTTAGATATTCATCAGAACTTTGGGGTAGCACAAAATCATTAAATCAAAAGAAATACATGTACTAGTAGATCGACTAAACTTAGAGGTCTGTAAGATGTATCACCGATCGATTGCTGCCGCTAATCATTTGCGACATGTCTTCTGATAAATGCATATTCATGTAATTACTATCATGCTCATGTTCATATTTGTATAACTACTGTTTATTTCGTTATTTTGTACATATCAATATGCCTCTACATAGAGGGAAATAAAGAATTGAATGAATGAAGCTGCCAATATAGAGATGTTCATGTATATGGTGAATTGGGTCATTATATATACTCTTTATTTCCACTTTTTAGTGATTTACAGTTATATATAAATATCATACATACATTACAATGATTTATAAGGAAAGTGAAACAGTACAATTACGTTCATGACATGCATAATAGTATGTACAATAATAAGATAAATGTATATTAACACATTGAATTAATACATATATCCTTTCCGCTACCATAGCGTACTAATGCAGACTCACCGGGATGAATTGTCAAATATTCATGTAATTTTGGTATAGTTTCCTGTATATGCCATAAACAACCACATTGACATAAAAAATAACTTGGGAAACATCGGCATTTTGTAGTAATTTAGCATTTTTACACCCAAAATTCTATAGGGTATTAATATCCTATAAAATTAGCATTACTATCACTTAAATTGCCTGAAAGTTTCTATTCGATGAAAACGAATTGCGAAACGAACCGAATACCTCACAAATGTTTTGGCTTTAGTTTGTTGAAGTTACAGTTTGATCATGTGTGAATTACATAATTCACAGAACATTTTGGAAGGAAACTCTGCAATATTTTCAAACAGAAAAATACGGAGTGCCAAATATCAAGAGTGATTTAAATTGCTTATATGCCATAAATCTTTCATAAAGCAACCACCAGTGACTTTCTATTATATAAATACTTGGTAAGGTAGGAACATTACGTCATTCAAAATATTTGGCCCGATCTGTGAGGCAGCACCTTTAAGATCAAATTTGAGGTATCATTTACATTATGTACTGTGATGCTTGTCCCATTCCAAGATTAACACTTGTTAAAATATGTCACATATACTTTGTGGATGAATTTGCCACTTAGGTTAAAAAGTGCTTGTAATTTAAAGAGCAGCTGTACTTGGAAGACGCCTAGAAAGTTTTGATAAAAAAGTGACTGAATGAAAATTTCATCACTTGAGTGTCGCAGGAAGTCTGCTATTGAAGAGTTTATCTGGCTGTTTATATTGTCTATAAGTTCTGATCTATCCTGAGCAAACATGATGCATTCGGCAAGTTGGTGTCTATATATTTCATCTGTTTCAGATTTGCGCATTTTGCATATTAATTGGTTCTTGAAAGACCTATACAGCAGAACACGAACTGATGCGATAACATGGATTATTTCACTGTTTTTACATGGATATAACCATACATGTAATGGTTTCACTGTATTATGTATGGATACAAATCTATTGAATTCACAGTCACTTTTTTCTCTTTTTTCCATTTATTCATTTGAATATGGTGTATTGCTTTAGATACTATGTTTTTCCATGGGCATTTATTACAGAATGTAATGTTTTAAAGCGGCGGCCTAGAATCAGATGAAATATCATACGGTTGCGTTTTCTTCTCACATTGTAATGAGAGACATTAGTGATATATAAATGATTATGTGACAAGATATTGTAGACTTGCTAAGACAATCATGCAAGATACAGTGAACGAAAGAAGAAGATACCGACAAAAGAAACAATGGGACGACAATATTACTGAGTGGACGGGCTTATCTCTCAGTGGGTGTCTAAGGGAAGCAAAGAACCGGGATGAATAGCGGAAAATGGCATGGAGATCTTCTGTGGTGCCTTAACGGTCCCCAGACTGTGGGACAGGTTCCCCCAGACTGTGAGACAGATACAGTTAAAATGATCTCACTTATAAGATAAAGCCCAAGGTAAACCAATCAGCACCCTTACTTAGACTAGCTTGTTCTACTTAAAGTCTTGTCTCATTATCCAACAAGGTCTAAAATATAATAAACATATCGTTGAACCAGTCTACCCAAAATATTTGAGAATTTCTGACTTAATCGTTGATATCCCAGATTACAGATGTTTTCTGTTTCTGTGTTACACAAAATGTTAGGGCTGCCATAGCCTTGCAGGTCCTCATTCCTGTGGTATAAGCATCAATTTGCGAAAATGCCCCAAAACAAACAAATTCTACAAGAAACTACACATACTTTGATAGATCATCCTTTTCCAACACATTGCTTTATCTTTTATCGTAGTTGCACGAATGCACGGTGGGGAAACCACGTGACCAAAAGCGGTGCAGTGCACGATTTTCGACCCAAAATAACGTCGACTCAGGTAGGTTTTTTCACTCTAACTTCTTTGATACACCATTGTCTTTAGTCAGATAGCGCGCATAAACCCCGCGATTGAAAGCGGTTTCATTGGCTTTATGGATCTTGATGCAATTCTACTCCGTTTTTATGTAATCCTTGCCCAACCGATTCCAAATTTGTGAAATGTTTAGATAACGTACACTTCAGTTCGCAAATTATGCATCTAGCACAGCTTCTGTGGCAAATATTCTGTCAAATTATGGATTAAATGGAAGCTAGTTAATATTCTAAGCAGTGTGTGAAATATAAAATATGCCTCTTAAGAAACTTTGGAAATATCATCATACGAAGGGTTTGGTAACGTACACGTTGCCATATTTCTGAAGGTAACGTACACGTAAAATGTTTCATTTCTAACAATCCAACTGAATACTACAATTTAACTCGTCGATTAATAAATAGTTTATAGGTAAGCCCGACTGAATACAAACAAATAATCTATACCCGCATAAACATGTTGTTTATTCACAAATACAAAGTTTTTGAAGTCATATATTTGCAATAACAAATAGGCCTACTCGAGGATTTTTTTGCTTTGAAATGTGGACTGTATATATAGAGCGGTTAAAATATTGTGTAATATTATAACATGGTGAGATAAACATCACTAGATCTATAGATAGAATTTGACCTCTTAGCCGTAATCTTCGAATATTTACTATATAAAGTATATAGCTAAAAGTGCAGTCACGACTCAATACTCGTTTTCGATCTATAAACATCAATACTTCTAGAAGATATATCTATAGTCTGCCGACGACAACACTACAGTTACTTTTGTTTATAAATACAAATAAAAATGTATTGTGGTTTATAGTCATTTTCGTTAAAAAACAAAGGATTTTGTGATCATCGAACTATAAGGTTGTTGATCGAAAACGAGTAATGCGTCATGACTGAATTTTCATATAGTTTATACCCAAAGGTTCTATAGATTTATATCTCTCTTCGTAATACACGCGAGTAATAAACATTCAAATGAGGCATATGCAAGGGCGAGTCACTTTATTTATGTATGTATACATGTGTATTATACACATTGTCAAAAATGTAAAAGAATAAATTTTTAGAATAAAATAAATTTTACATCCCATTACGAGCCCTCTTGGGCATATATAAGCACACAATAACAGATGTACACGAACATTAGAGTTATAACCATAATTAAACATGACGATAGGTGCGTTAACCGCGGGTATGAATAAAATCGGGACGAAATGTACTTACGGAACATCTGACAACTACAGTCGTTTCGGCTAATTCTGCGCATTGGGGAATTCTACGCAACTTAATTTGCATATTCCAGGGATCGTTTTTCTTTTTTGTGCATGTTTGTTACTTATAAAAGGCATACCATCACAAAAACGGCATCGGATTACGAATAAGATTGGGACGAAATGTACTAGCGGAACATCTGACAACTACAGTCGTTTCGGCTAATTCTGAGCATCGGGTAATTCTGCTCACCTTAATTTGCATATTGTAAGATTATTGAAAATGCTTTCCATAGAATCAATGCATGGGTAATAGGTTGATACCCCCTGCCCCTAACTTTGGTATTTAGAGTCTTATGTCATGGGTCAACGTGCTCGCGGTATAATTCTCTACACTTACCGAAATCATCTTGCTTTAGTTTATTTACACCATGTTATAATATATTTTCAGCTCTGCAAGTCAGAACTTCTTCTAGAAACCTTTGATACAGTACCTACCTAAGCTCGATCATGATCATCAGTAGTTGATCAAAAACATGTAGGAAGATTTATCAACACCAGAAGTGGACTAGATCAAAATTTCACCAGCACCATTGAATGGCCTCAAACATTATGTATACAGTGCTGGTACAAGCACACATCTTGACAGTTCGATGACAACACATGGTCTGAACATAACCAATAGTCTATATTAACAGTTCCATGGGCGTCAGTGTCAACTCCAAATCTACGATAAATAATGAACATCCCATATTTGGCCACCCAGCGGACAAGCAGACATTCGCAGTATTTTCAAACTTGGTGCACGTGTGATGGTTATGAATAATTTACCTCAAAAATCACACGGCATTGTCAAGAAATATACCAAGCCCATCAAGTCGTGTTCACGTTGAAACAGTTGACCTGGTGATATTCTGTGGCTAGTTTCCGTCACTTGTTAAAAGGGACGTAGTCGATTCGTTTTGAATCAAATAATCTGTGCGAACACATTGTGGTACTTTATTTTTGCCGATACTTCATTATACACCTGTTGAAATTTCTATGTAGATGTTTAGAGGTAGGAACGGCTAATATTCTTCCTGTTCTGTCAAAATTTGACCAGAAAATTGTCAATGTTGATTTTAATTCACATGTGGAGATGTTGGTGGTTCCTTGTGAAAAGGACTTTAAGGTAATGGCAAGTCATACCATTCCATAAAATTTTCCAATCATGTTGATTTTCTTCCACAGGTGGAAAGGTTGGTGTTACCTTGTGGAAAGATATAGAAAACATGCCAGGCAAACTTGTTAGGTGAATCGGCTGCTGTAAATGACATTTAGACAACACTATTTAAACACTCTAAGAAAGTATTATTTATTCAATGTACATTTGTATGTATGTTTTGTTATTACAGTACAGTATATTTGTACATAAAATGCACTTATTAAACCATAATAAAATATTGCGTTTAATACGTATAATTACTGTCTGTTGATATATATCCTACTTTAACACTATCAGAATAATGCACATTTCTACAATCCACCATTTTTATCTAGGTTCTCTAACCAGATCAGGTTGGTTTGTAATCCAACTGACAGCCTGTTATCAAAGAATAGCTGCTGTGGTAGAAAACCATTGGTAGAACTTATGTTATTGAAATTGCAAGACAAACTATAGCCCGAAACAAATTAACCTGGTCCTCGACCTTTAAGCATTAAGGTTTTTGTGCAGAATAAATCAAATTTTGCAAGAAAGTCATGCCTTGTTGAAGGTGTATAGAAGTAGTTTTATAAAACCTCATAAACATTCATTATCTTAATCGCTGATAAAAACAAAGGCAGACATTAAATTATAGTTGAGCAATCAACTGTTCAATTATGCAATGAAATAGAAAGTTTGAGGACCAAGTTAATTTGTTTTATATCTCTCAGTCTGGAATTACTAGAATGTCTGTACCTTCAGCTTGGAAGGTAGAAAGTACTCGGGAGTGCTGTCACAGATAGAAAATGGTATCAAACTTCTGACAATTGGAAAAAGATCTTAAAAGTCACTGTGACATTGACCATTAACACAGGGAACTTGAAATCTGTACTACGTAGTCAAGAGACTCAACTGACTCGACAGTGTTTCTACCCTGATTTCATCATGAGCCGATACATAAAATTCATGAAAACATCACATTTTTATCAGACAATGAATATACATTTTTAGTTTTACAATAATAGCACAATTAACACTTTACTCCATATATGACTATATAAGACTAGTTTAACTGTATACACCATATACACTGAATTACATAAATGAATAGACAATCCCCTTCAATAAAACGTTGCACTTCATATCCATTGCCACCAGGGTAAGAGAGAATCCATTTTTTTCTTTTGTATGTCGGAACAGAAGTATGGGTACTAATTTCAGATCTTCTGTCAGAAATAATCAAATGTGTTTGTTCAGACGACTGTACATGTGTTTGTAAATGAGACCATGACCAGTCGTCATTGCGCTGGAATTTCATGTAAACTGTTTTTCGGTTTCCTGGCATACTCCGGTCGCTCATGAAGATCTGCCTCTCCTAAAGATTACCTCTTCTTCAGAGTAGTAGATCACTAGGTGGTATAGGTCTGATTGAACCTGAAATGAGAAGTAACATGAATAAGTTAATCCTTGATCACACATATACAGCCTTGACAAGCTTGCTGTCTCGAAGTGGCTGCTTTTTAACATCTGACTTTCCAGCCTGGCTGAGTGTGCATAACGGGAAAGTAATTAAGTAAGTAAGTACAATCAGTGCTGATATAGAGAGTTAACATTATTGACATAGACATCAACGTCAGGGCCATAAAAGTCAACTGAAATGACACTAAATAGATTTTAACTATACAATTTACTTTACTTAACCCTATATATTTCAATTATATAAAATAATTTGTAAGTGCACGTTACCTTATGAAAGATCGCGTGAACATTACCTTAAGAAATATGGCAAAGTGTACGTTACCAAACCCAGCGTATGATGATATTTCCAAAGTTTCTTAAGAGACATATTTTATATTTCACATACTGCTTAAAATATTAACTAACTTCCATTTAATCCATTATTTGACCGAGTATTTGCCATAGAAGCTGTGCTAGATGCATAATTTGCGAACTGAAGTGTACGTTATCTAAACATTTCACAAATTTGGAATCGGTTGGGCAAGGATTACGGAAAAACGGAGAAGAATTGCATCAAGATTCATAAAGCAAATGAAACCGCTTTCAATCGCGGGGTTTATGCGCGCTATCTGACTAAAAACAATGCTGTATCAAAGAAGTTAGAGTGCAAAAACCTACCTGAATCGACGCTGTTTTCGGTCGAAAATCGTGCACTGCACCACTTTTGGTCACGTGGTTTCCCCACCGTGGAATGGTTGACATAAAATAATCAATACAGTCAAAATTGACCGCCATTTTTAAGAGGTTCCTCGTTCCGGTGACATTCTGCTGAGGGAAGTTATTCTTAAAAGACTTTGTGTATATTTCTATATATCCGGTGTGAAAATGTCAATCAAACATCCGGGTACGTTGCAGACGAATCGACACTATTGTTAAAGTAAGTTTTGGCGCACTGAAGTGACTTTGTACTGAAATATTATAGAAAATGTAATATTTTACACACATGAGCACATTTGTAAGATTTTTACCATTTTTAGATGCAATTTAAGCATTATTTTTCGTCTACAAATTGCAAAAAGATTTTGTTGATATTTACCGAGGTGCACGATGATGACGTCATCGGAACTCGCGAGAAATGAGATGTCACCGGAATCCCGACTATCACGGAATGAGGACCTTCGAGGTTAGTATACAACATGTAGCCAAATATTTATATTTTAGTAAATCTGAAATTTACGGTCGGATGCATGTATTTGAGCCTAATTACCACTCTTCCATGCGTTAAAGTACTACCAGCTATACGTATTAATTCTAAATTACCAAAACGATCCGTGGACCAGACTTGTCTTGAGCGCACACCATGTCATGCATAACACTATAGTCAGGTAGTACAGTCCGTTTAATCAGGTCTGTCACTTTCAAACAAACATTGCAATATTATATCATAGCATTGCACGTTTTTGTTTTAAACAACTTAATTGGAAAAAACGCAGTGAAAACCAATGGTATTTTCTTTAAGCCACATACTTATACACATAGTATCTATAAAAGTAAGACTTTTTTTAGAGGAATTGCAATGTTTATGTACACAATGTTATGTAAACAAATGACTGACCTGAATAATTGATTTATACAATGTATACTACTTCTTTGTAGGACAGAACCCCACCAAAGTAGTACTTGAGAGGTCAGTCAGAGGAAAAAAACTTTTAAAAGCCACCAAGGTACAAAATCTCTGCCAGAGTTAAGCTAAGTACAACTACTTCATTACATTTGCAGTGTTTAATAAATGTGAAATGTCTCGTGTTAAGACAGTTGCTATGGCTCATGATCCGACACTGTTGGAAACAAAAAAGAGTGTTGTCAAAAAGTCAGAGACGTGGACAGGAACTCACATCATAATATACATATTTCAGCCCATTGTTGACACTCTTGATAATGGCATTAAGAAATTCTGCAACTTGACTTTCTTGCATTGAATTATAATTAGATCAAAATTAGACAGTGAATTTATTACTGTCACCTCTTTGTTTCTAAATGATGTAATAAAACCTAATTAGTGTCGCGATGTCTTACACACGAAATAAATCAAATTTAACTAGAGAATAATTAATTCAGAATTAAGTGGATAGGATTTAATTTATAACGGACATAATTTCCTCTAATTGGAAATATAGTTTGTACAACATATTCGTAGCAATTAATTCATCACAATATTAGACGTAGCTTATGATTTATCGCCCTTGCATATAAATCAAAATGCGACTGGTGTTCTTCCGTAGCCAATCAGTGTACAGAGTTGACTAATATAGCCCGTACGTGTACAATGTATGCTTACGATCTTTTGTCAACTTTTCTTCTTAAGGTTCTGTCAAGTAAGTACACTGTAGAATTATTTATTTTTATAAACGTTTGATTAATAGGTCGTTAAGTTACATCTATTATATTTAACGTTTCTTCTCAAAAGGTCAGAAAGATATTCCGAATAGACTGATGTTAATTAAATGATTTTATAATGAATTGCCCGTTACAATTACTGTATTTCATTGTGTTAAACATAAACACATGTACCCATTTATACCATTACATGACTGTCAGTTTTTTGTGTCTTGTCTCCATGGAAAAGCATTTGAAAGAAATGATTGACATTGCTAATTGCACTTTGAATTTTTTACATCACTGTTGAATGCATCACAAAGACATTGATGCGCCAATAGAACTCCACCCCTTCCATAACATTTGGATGTGGCCTCTGCATAGACATCGTACATGTATACGAGTGCAATAATTAAAGATCAATGATAAAAGCAATCAATTGAATTGCAATAAACAGTTGTTGTATATTGATGACTACTCTACGGTTCAATTTATACAAAATACAATAACAAGTCGGACATGGATGGCAGCAATCAACAGATAGAACACCAACGAATACGGTAAGATTTGTTGTTAAAGAGAGTAGAACATAAATTTATTCAAATCAGACATAAACAAAATAACTTACCTAGGTAAACGCATGTGCAAAGGCATAAAAAATGGCATTATGAATAATAAAAATAATAAATACAGAATCTTTATAGCTTTCGCACACACATTCTTGTTCAAACGCGCTTTACAGTCAAACTAGTGACTTGGTTTAAACGATCAAAGAATGCTGTTTTAGATAGAACAAAAAAAATAGTACAGTATGTAGTTTACGTTTTTCCATTTAGCAGAGTAAATGTTAACAATGAAAACGACAACCTACTTATACCAAGATAAAATGGGCGAAACAAATGTGTCAATAAGTCTCCTCAGTTTCCCAAAGTAGAACTGGAGAATTTGAGGGATTTGCAAGGGTGCATGGCACTCGCCATTCCAACCATCGGTTGTATCAGGGCTGTTATTGGTGACGTAACCAGGTTCAACAAAGACAATCACAATATGCCTGACAAAAAAGAACGTAAGAAAGGTGGAAAGGTTGAACATAAAGTATAACTACATAGAGGACAAACACCATTGCCGTACATTTAAAAGAACACTACAATAGATAGAACGGCCGTTCTTCGTTCATCGTACATCATTTCATAGAGATAATTTGCTTATTTTACTTTCGATGTTTTAGAACTTCTAGGGCGAATAAACAGATATATTGATAGCATAGAGACATACTATGTGTTAAATATTTTCTTGCAAATACAAATAAAGTGAAATATATTCTAAATCGTGAGTAATACGACATCAACAAAGACGTTTCCTCCCAAAGACTTCATCGGATTTATCTGACTAAATCTTGGCTGCATGGTTGCACCTATTACATTATTTGTTACATTGGTAGTTTTGATGAACAACCGAATTGAATCATAATTATTACTAAAAGGTAAAACTGGCTTATTTTAATTTAGGGTTATACAACAATCTTATTCAACAAATTTATCTGGACGAATGTTTCCGTTCTTCTTTTGGTAATGTTTAAAATATATTATGGTCAATACATACAGGTGTTCCTTAACATATTCTGTCATTGTATTTTATTATTATTGTATGATAAGTCTTATTGTATTCTATTATCTTTTAGTTATGCATTGTAATTTTCATTGTATGCATAGATTTGTTTTATTGTTATTATTTTCATTTTATGATTATTTTCGTTGTAAGATAAGTCTTAATGTAAATATTATTTTCAATGTATGATTCGTCTTATTGTAAACAATATTTCCAATGTATGAATAGTTTTATATTATTATTATTTTCATTGTATGTTTAGTTTTATTGTATTATTATTTTCATCTTATCACGAGTTGTGAAAAATAAACATAACAGCACAAATAAAACGACGAAGATTTAGACGGCTAGGACATACAACATTGAAAGACATCAATACCATCACCAGGGTATCTCTACGATAGACCAAATCACACACAGATGAAGGCCAAAAGAAACATGGCGCAGGACGATTAATAGGGAAATCAAGAACACGAGAAAGACACTAAGGGGAAATCTCAACTATTGCAAAAGACATATAGCAAAAGAGAGACTTTGTTGCAGCCTTATGTGCTAACGGGCACGAACAGGATAGGTAGTGAGGGGTGATCAATATACAAATGTATATACATAATGTCTACATTTGTCACTGTATCCCTGCAACACTTTCAGAATCTGTAGATACGTTTATTTCAAATTGTTTCATAATTGATTGTTATTGCTGGCCAAGGTTTGAAAAACCACGGTTTCTGTTGGCAACGTCTCTCGGAGTCAGGCGGCTCAAACTTTGCACATTGTAAACTGTATCGTATCATTCGTGCGTTTGTCGGCCGCTGCCACGGACTGGTCATTATTTTCCATATCTTTTCATAACTCTCCTTGTGCATTGTCTGAAATCCACCCTGTGAGATGAGCTTTAAGTTATGTCTTGTCTGGAACTATAACACTGTCACAGTAAATGACACAAATAAAACAACAACACCAGCCAAGATTTCTTTCCTCATTCAGAGATGCTAACTCCAACTGTATACATGTCCAAAACACAAATGTCAATATGGCCGATCAAGTGCACTTTCTTAATCCTTCCACGCAAATATGTAGCTCTGGAAAACACAGAAAAATTGGATGTTTCAATGCCAAGAAATGAAGCTAAATTTATAAAAAAAACACTACTGCATACATCTCTTATTGAATATACACATAACCAAAACCACTTAAACTGGACACCTCAAATTCACATGAACTACAATCTAGGACACACTTGCTGCAAAGGTAACACATTCAACCAAATATTTCTTTGGATTTAGTGTTTTCTAGTTTTGTACGGTAAATACTCCCAATCTATCATCTGATTCAGTTTCAGCAATACTGGTCACGTAGCAAAAACAATCAGTGCAATGTGCCACGAAATTATTTAAACACCCTCGTATATTAGGAAAACAACGTGACAATTTCAATGGGTACTCAAATGAGGGTAAAATAGACATACATTTTCATGGGAACAATTAATTTTATACTAGTTTTTTGTCGGCAACTATTTTATTTATGATAAAATGAAATCTTAGATATTTTGATGATTGAAAAAGCCAACAACGGTATTACACAAGAGTCCAGTTATTATATCCAAAATGAAATTTGTAAGAAAGTATTTTCTAATCATAAATATGTTCAGGTGTTGTTAATTTTCCCTGTCCGATTTTTTATAATCTTTAAAATCGAACAATCATAAGAATGAGACAATGGCTGGTTTTCACGAGAAATAAAAAGTGCCATTTGTGAAACAATATATTTATCTGAAATATTTCCGAATAAGCCCGGTCATATAACTGTAATATGTACATGCGATGACGTCATATCTACATACTATGATCTATGAAAAATAAAGGCATTGGTGTATACATCAATCAACAAATGAGCCAGTTTCTGCGACTTACGCCCTTATCGCAAGTGACGTCATTTTGAAAGCGAATCTCACATTATTATTCTATTTCCATCTGTGCGAAAAGAGAAACAGAGTTTCCGAGTGCATTTGATGTAATACTATACCGATCCATTCTTATGGCCACATTGAATGGTTTGCTCATGCTAAAACGTTTCGCAGTGGCTATAAGAATGGGTCCGAATACTTAGAATGAAATCGGAAAGAAGGCAGCTTGTTTTTGAATGCACGTCGAATATCCAAGACTATACCGGTACTACGAACTTTCATTCTAACGACATCCCGACTCATTCTTCTTCTAATACACTCATAACGGTATTTCTACAAAATGGTATACAATGTAGTAAGAAGTTTGGTCAATTAGACTTTCGAGCAGGTGCCTACGCATGTTTGTATCAACTTCAATTTTCACGAAGACTTAAGCGCTGTATTATCATATTTGGTATCAGAAACCAACGTGGTTTCCTTTTCAGTTTTGTGATGTATATTGTGGTGAGTACATGTGGTCTGTCATTTTCCTTTTTTAATATGTTCCCCTATGTGCCTTTCTTGCTAGGCAACTTCTGTTTATTGCTGCCTGCCTTGTCCAATTTTATATTATCTGTTTAGGAGACAAAAGTGACATAGCGTACTGTGGTGATATATCATTATATTGAACTGCACAGAAATTGATGAGTACTTCCTTACAGTGAATTAAGCTAAATGAATCATCAATTTGACCAGCTATCCACTGATCCCTTGTATCTTCTATTCCTAACCGAGAGGTCTTTCACTAGTCAACGCCTTTGGATAATTATTAAAATTGGTCATAAAAACTGTACCGATGGCCTTCTATTGTGTCAACATAAATTGCTCATAATTCAAAAACTCAGGTCGTTAAATCGGTTTTAAAAACTGTCAAAGTATTAAGATGATATTCAACATAAGGTTGTGTGGTCTTCTCCTTACCCGGAGTTTCTGTGTGATTTATCAGCAAGGGGTTGACACAGTGCTTTGTGGAGGTACACCGACTTGCCATTACCCGCAAATACTACGATATAAGAAATTGTTATTTACGAGCTCGGCATCTCGTTTACTATCAGTAGTCACTTTTGATACATAAAATCAGGATGGAAAAGAGGGCAATAAAAATATAATAGAATTAACATGCTATGGTTTGCGATTTTATCTATCACCTCTTACTGAGGTTATTTGGTAGAAATTAAACAGTTTAACAACATGTTTGATATATGTATGCAACATAACGAGAATGGAGGTATTTCATATAATGCCATAATGGTATAGTAAAGTACACATACCACCCTGACTATATAATAAATATTGTTTGTAGGTAGAGTACAATATATTTCAAATACTACTGTAGATCTATTAGAACATTTACTCCATAAACCTCTTATATATTTACCTACAATTATGAAACTACACAGTAGAGGGTCAAATCTACACCGGACAAGAGCCATGATCACATGGCCATCCCCCGCCGTATATGATTGCCACTTATGGGTCTAAATAGAAACAGGACTATATATAAAAAGGAGGAAAGAGATGTTAGGGAAAATAAATAAAGAGTTAATTAATGAAATGGAACCAGGCAGAGTTCATGCGAAGGAAAGATATTTTGGTTGATCACCCCCATAATTGCAATTCGTCGAAAAAATGTGAGGACCATACTGACAAAAATGTCTATAAAATCATCAAATTTAATTTAATTTTTAAAATGAAATGATTTCCCATGTGCCTTATAGTTATATTAATAATAACAAATCAATCACAAGCAGAAGATGCTATTTAAGATATAGTCCAGTTAGGATACTGTGACAGTGACGTTGCAGTTTATGTGTACGCAAAAAGCACAACCATTGTCTAAACAGGTAGGACGAAGTTTAGTATGTTAGTTTAGCAATGAAATTACAGTTGTTTGTACAGTATAAGCCTTTATAATCGGTTTAAAATCGTTATAGTGGACTCGACCGCTGCGTCACTGGATTTTTATCCTGACTGGACTATAGTTACGTTCGTATAATTATATTACCAACATAGTTGTAAAATTGTGTGAGTTTTTTCATTCTACAAAATATATAATGTCTAAATTCCCGAATAAAACTCCAATCAATGGGCATATATCACTATCAATTACCCAAACATTTTCTTTATACTGTTCTACACATACTTAGACCGAATGAATACAGGTTCACCTTGAAATTATCAAGATATAACATTTTGTATGACCCCACCCACCATATTTCATGCTTTAACAAGAATAAATTCCTATAATGTAAAATTTTTTTTTTAAATATTTTCCACCATATAACAATACAAATGCATGATTTAGTACAACGTATTACATTAACATTTAAAAAAATTGGTTCCAGTAGGGTTTGAACCCACGACCCTCAGGAATTTGTCAAAATTATTTCCAAATTAAACAAAGGGACATAATTTCAAAACTGGGCCATATAGAGTAATGGTTCTTGGTCACTGTCCTTCTCCTGGTTGCTGTCTATTCACCTACCAAGTTTCAAGTCAATACCTCAAAAAGTTTTAGAGTTATGCTCTGGACAAGATATGGGACGGACGGACTGAAGGACGGAATAACGGAAGGACGGACGGACGCATACTATTACTATATCCCTTCGCCTTCGGCGGGGGATAATAAAGAATGGAGACTTGAACGTTTCAATGTGGATATCATATGTCAACCGGGCACATTATTTTAAATCGTATATGGAAGTTAACAAGCCATAGACTTCTAGACTCAGCACACCAAAAGTAACCAAAAGTAAAAAAGTAATCACCTCCGAGCAAAACAGCTGACTAATGACGCATGTCTGAAAATTGATTTTATTGACATAATGTGTATTTTGCCAAAATGGTAATGGGAAGGCAGCACTGAACGGGAACAGTCTAGCATGAAAGTAACAAAACGACCAGTGTATAAATTGTGAGCTCTTCATGAAAGTGGTCCCGGTTAAACTGATGAGTATTGAGATTTGATGACTGTTGACTGATTACTTAGGTTTGAACGTATTACTGTTGAAGGTTTTGGAGCTTAAACTCAGATCCTTCCCCATTAAGCAACTAACAACGCACAACAAACTCGTTATTGCCTTCCTTGTGGATGTTCAGAATGATAACCACAAGCTTATGTCACTTCTCCATGACATCAAGACGCGTGAATTGTTCTGATAAAAGATGTACTACATATGTACACATCGCTGGCTTAGAATTACAAGGTCGTAAGTACAAAATCAATATTTTGAGAAAACAAGAAACAATTGTCTGAAAACTATTCTTTCCTTATGGAAAAACAAGCTTTTTCAACTTCGGTTTGGTCAACATGACCATTCCGATTTTCATGAAAATAGGCTCATAAGAAGCGCCTTGAGATGCAGATTTTTAAATGATGCCTTCTGACATGTCTATATACTTTGTTAGGAATTAATTGGTGATCGAGACTTGATAGGTTTATCGATTGGTGTATCTGTGACGTACATAGTTTAATGGATTAATGGAAACAAATGGGAAGACGGGAGCATTATGCCGTTGATAAACATGTATTATTATCCCTTACAAAAGATGAGATAGATAGATGAGTTGGTGCGTTTTACTTATCATATTTCAGTAATTATCAATTGATTTAGAAGCTCAGCTTAGTCAATCTGTGTGTAGACAATTTATTTTGTTATTTATGTCGCAAGGTCCGGTTTTGTCGACAGCTTTTACATTGAATTTAAGAAGAGAAATTTCGCGAACACAATATACGAGGGGCGTTCAATATATATTGTCTTCTTGGTCGCACATTAGAACATTCATTGATATCTGGAAATATTTTTACATTGCTGGAACCATCAACCAATCTGCAATGTTTCGTGGAATTTTCAATAAAATCTAATTCCTGGACTGTTGTTTCTGGTGTCTTTTTCAAGGTTTAGTAATAGACAATGCGTCTTTTTGAGAATAATTGTCCATTAAAATTTTATTTCTTGAAATAATCTTATTCAACAACTATTATATCGTCAATAATGTAAATGCCCTTCATAAAAACATAATTACCTGTACTTGATTGCCCTTTTTGTACAAAATAAGATCATATGAAAGTCGCGAAAATAGGTGTCAAAATAAGTTCAGAAAGCATGCTATTTTTCAATTCATATTTTTAATCAGTTTTATTGGTTGGAATTTGGCATATTTTTTATGCATGGACGTACGCCGTAGACCATCAATGTTAATTTCTGGGAAGAATTTGCGAACAAAGTAGAAGTGATATGAAGTTATTGGTGTGTGAACCAACACGCATAATTTTGTTTCAATAGGAGTAGTATCCCTTGTATTTGACCGTCTTACTCGTAGACAAAACATACTTTCATGTTGATTTTTACTTCTGGTGGAAACATAAGGATTAAGTTATCGTTTGGTATGTTGCAATTAAATGAATACTGACATTTACTTTTCTAAACCACTTCTGCTAAGATGACACATATTTCGCTTAAAATGACAATATGGCTAGTATACCCGAGTAGACCCTCTTCTAACTTTGATAAATTACATACAATTTGACGAAAAGCTGTGTACATGTTATTATTCAGATATAGAATAGAAACATACACCTTTTAGACAGTAATCGTAGAATTCTTCTAAATACTGTCATAGCAAAATGCAAAGGAAATTGACATTATATATTGAACGCCCCTCGTATGGTCGGTTTGGACACTATTCCGGTTTTCTCACTTTTCTGTGTTCTCACATTACACTGTATATGTCTATTGTGTGTCAAGCTGTTCCGCGTTCTGTGTTGCATACATTAACGACGGCAGCTTGACCTAACCAGTTTACCTGTGATTAATTATTTACAAATACTGACTTGCTCTTCTACCTACAACTGAAAACCTCTCTGTATAAAAAAGGATATGCCATGTATCCGAGGGTACGAAAGAACCTAATGGCATCACTTCAAAATGTTGCTGAAGATATAATTTTGGTGTTTTGAGTTTTTTTCATTATTATAACCATAAAGATAATGCGCACCTAACGAACGAACTAAGTGGCATCACTTCACAATGCCGAAGCTATAGGTTGGTTTTGTGGGATTTTTCATCATTATAATCGTAAAGATGAGGACCATCTTCCTGCAATGTTTTGGGGCCACCGTCAAATTAAAAAAGCCTAAAAGAACATGTTTGTGCTACATGTTAAAGGACCAAAAGCTGCATCACATACTTGAATCCCCTCGAAACTGCAATGTTTATCGAAAGAGTTTCTTTTCCGTAATGCTTTGCAAGATAACATCAAACCATTTTGAAGCTTCCGCTGGTTAAATTTCAGTCGTGTACGATAAAATTTCACAAATAAATTAAGAAAAATGTGTTTCTCCTGAAAACTTATGTTTTTGTAGTTTCGACAGTTCAGGGTGGTGCCACCGAACCTTAGAAGCTTTGAACCTTGGAAGCTGGTATCAGTATCTGTTTTGTTATTTAAGACAAGCCCATTGTATTGTCTCATTATGCAGGTGTTGAAAAATGCAATTAATAATTTATATGTATATATTACATGTTTATTATTAATAATTAATTCGTTTATACGTATAACTCAGAGGTTGATTCATGTATTGGTGCATGTTCAATATAATGTTAAATTGACAAACTTTTAATGCATATAGGTGCGTAAATTACATGTATATGTACCTAATAGGGTAAATATCACATTGTACGTAATTACTATGTGTTATTAATCAAAATTAAAATAGTATGGCCTTAATTCATCATAAATATTATAACATATATTTTAATTTTGTCTATTTGTTGTTTATAAAGTTATGAGGTTTTGATATTATACATACCTTTGAATTTATGATACATTATAATTTTAATCGTCTTATTTATCATAAACCATATTAATGACCCTTCTGATTATATGGATTAAACGGGCAAGTACTTATTTATATGACACCTCAGTTACAATTTATACTGCAACATAACCGATTAAGTATGAACCTTGCATACATTATTTCATGTTCTTAATTTATGGATATTGAATTTATGTTATTTAGTATCATTTTCGTGCATTTCACTATAAATTACAAGGCGAGTAACAAGTTATCATATTTTTCATAAAATTATAAACGGGTAAATAAACAACCGAACATTTTTTTAGAAAAAACAGGTGTGTGATTTTATTTACTTGTAATATGGAAATATTATTCATTTTCCCAACAGGTGCTAGAAGTCTGTATGAATGCCTTGTTTAAAGATTCGTCATAAGCAACTTAAGACATATTCGCTTTAAGGGCAACATTTCACCGCAAGATAAATAATAAATACGGTGTAATATTAAGTCTCCGATACTGTATAAAACCCACAGCCCACCCACGGATAGAATAGACATTATTATTATTCAACGTTAAGATGCAAAATCAATGTTATCATCCAAGCTCCGTCGTAAACTTCGTGTAATGATGTGTCTAACAATAATGTTACGTATTCAAATAAATTAATGTCACGCCTCGCTTAAGATCCGTATTTGGCTGTTAGTGAAACCACTCCAATTGGCGTGTTTATATTTAAGGCCAGCCTACCTTTCAAATTAAGTTGATTTATGCAACACAAACTCGACCGGTTGATGTTTTTAAAACACATTTATCATTGGAAATACTGATTGAAACGTAATGGTGTGGAAACATTTGGATTATCACTTCTATTCTTATCAGTTATTATACTGTGATGGACTTCATTGTGACTTCGGAGCACAGAAAGAGTTAAGGTGGAATTGAATGGTTTTTATTTAAGACGACGGGGCGAGTGAAACGTTTACGGGGAACAACACTTTCCAATTATAGTACGCGGAGTTTATGTCATTGATGATTTAAATTGTGCTCCTGAAGGTGATGTTGTTATTGTTAATAAGGCGAGAACGCAGATGAGGCAATTAATTTCAACATAGGACAATAACTAATTATCAATAAGATAGATGTATCTCTCAGGCGCGCACGTTTTACATACTTTGCACTTTTTGGATGCAAAGAGAATTGTAGAATTTCAACAATATCAAATGCTGATGGAAAAACAACAGCACCTGTTTGATCCATTTGGGCCTATTAAACGGCTTGCGATGGTCAAACCAAAGCCTCGAAACCCTGAGAAACCACTGACGTCGTTTAGAATAAATGATATACTAGCGGATTCAAGTGATTCTGACACTAATGATAATTCTGGACATGTCACTGAGCGGCGTAATTCTTCTCCACAAAGCATTAATAAAGACACAAAATACATCTCGGACAGTGATCTCAATCTAAGATGTAGACCAGATAATAATGTGAATTCTATCGAAGACGGACTCAGACTTTCGGACAGAGATTTCATACGTCCATGGAACTGTTCACCAAAATCCAGCGCCAGTTCTGACGCCGAAAAAGACACAATTCAGACCAGCAGTGGTATTCCGAATCGGAGTTATTTGTTAAAACTGTGTAATAAATCCAGGAGGTGTGATATTGACTCGGACGACGAGGAAGAGATTGATGTTGAAGCATGTGAAGATGACAGTGATGTGTCACTGACCAGCAGCGATAAAGATGTATCACCTTTGGATGCGCTGATGGCCATGTCCAGTAAAACGTTCATGGGTTTAGAAAGTTTTGGTAAGAATGCGTCTCAAACAAATCAGCACAATTTACTTTTGTCTGTGTGACTGTGTGTAGCTGAAACTCCAGTGCGATATTTTGTAATACAATAACAAACGCAATTTTCTATTTCTAAATATTTAGGAACCTGCAAACGTTATAGGTTGTGCTGGAATTTTTAATGCTATTACGTCCTTGGTTTTAATTGATAAACAAAATTATTAAAGGGTAGCTTTAATTTGAATCATGTCATAGACAAACTTATTTTTATATTTGAAACTGGTCCAATTTCTCATTTATTCTATATTGGATTGGTAATGGGCTTCTATGGTTTTATATAATTATTGAAACTATTCATAGAATATCAGTTACATAGCAAAGCAGGTCATCTTACACAGACAATAAAAATATTTGATAATTAGTAATTCTGAAATTAAAAAAAGCCGCTGTGTTGTGTTTTCCGAACAGATTCGTTGTAAATCACGCGTGGTTGCCAATATGTGGGAAAATGAATTTAGCAAATAATATTATGTACATGAATATTAATATTTATTTACAGTCAATGAAAAATATGAAAAAGAAAATAAACTTCTAGTGGGTATTTTATAAACAAAAAAATACTAATCAGAGTACTAGCACATCGCGATACATTTTCGGTCATTAGGGCTAAACAATAAGCGCTTATATTATAAGTCAACTGGGTTGCTGACTTTTAAATTATCGTTTGCATTAATGTGGTTGCTTAAAGGACAATCTGATGTATATATTTATTTATCACCGCTCTCTCTCTCTCTGCTATGTGAATCACCACATATATATTTTAATTACATGCATTAATCACCATAAAAGATCGGCGTTCGATTTTACATCAATGAAAAGATTAACACTACAACCTATATACACAGCAATAGTTGTTGAATTACTCATAGTTTCTGAACGGTTTGTCTCTTCGTAATTGGATTCAAGCTTATTCATTAAAGTTATTTTGCAACTTAATTGTTTCAGCTACGTTTGTTGAATAGAAATTTTCGCAAAAATGTTCAAGGACATACTTCATTCGTCAGTTTCTACCACTTTTACCAAACATGCCCTTCTATAGAAGGTTGTAAATAAAAATATTATATATGGCAGATACCGGAAAATAATGAAAATATATTACCAAAGAAGTGTTCTTATTGATTGAACGTTCGAGCAAACATCAATATCATTATTTAGATGGCTAAGATTGTATTTTACTAATTAAATTCAAGGTAAATTGTTGTATATTTTACCTTACTGGTGAAAGAAATAAACCGACTGAATGATAATAAGAATAATGGCCTTTACAATAAATATAAATATATTCAGATACAAGGTCCGTCATAAAATGTTAGCTTCCGAAAAATGTAATATTTATCTATAATATATATGAATAATATTAAGAAGGCAGCTAGTGTTGAACTGTCCTAATTTTCTAAAATAACATTCTCGTACATTTAATAAAATATATATATATACGGAAAAGTCAAATGTGGCAATTTAATAAATACAAATCTTAAATAGAAGCAAGCTATGCAAGTCCAACTTGTCTCAGAGTCCTCATATAATGAAATAATTTGCTGGATTGATTTGTACCGACACTAATATAGTAAAACATATTGAAAGAAACTATCACGATAATGTACTCTTTACAAGTCTGACGTATCTGTTCTACCCTATAACCATTTATTTTTTAAATTTAGATGATTTTTGTGCAGATTATGAATACGAGAATATTTAAGTGATGCCAAATATTATACTAAAAGTTCAATCAATATAAGGTAGGACTGAAATATTATGATTAATGCAGATTAATGCTTTTGTTGCTGTTGTTGTTGATCAGTGCTTTAATGGTGTTGTATAAATATGCTGTGGTTACCTAACACTGGTATAGTCCGTGTTAACTGTTTTAAATCACCTTTAGGTAGACTGGACTGAAACCAACATATATTTCTGCTATTTATATAATAACGAAAATAATCTAGATTTCGTAATAATAATGCAGTTTTTGTTCGAAATTGTCGAACGGAAGAAAAACGCGTACACAGCACAACGAATTAATAATTTGCTTGTATTAAATCAATAGTCATCGTTGCCAGAAAATTATATTAAAATAAAATAAATTAAATTAATATTTAATTGTTAGAGATGTAGTAAAACTCCGGCAGTAGATTTAAGATTATTTAAGTGCAAACACATTTATGTCATAAATTTAGTTTGAATACAGTAAATGTCACGTTAAAAGGTGGACGCCTTTTGATCAACAATTATCTAAGGTCACTTAGAGTGGACAATCCATGTCAGAAAACTACAAGCGAACAATGTATGGACGTTAAATTGTCCTGAATTGTCGTAAAATTCACACTCAGAGGCCTTTAAGTTTAACAATATTTCACCCCACTATACAGCAATGAAACTGTTCACTTTTAACTTTATTAATTCAATTATCACTTCCGTTTTTTAATACATATTTTATGTTAACATTGTGTGTAAAAATATGGATACCGTTTGAATTAGTAATAATGTAGTATGCACTTAAACTTGTTAATTAAATAATTTAATTTTCATAATTGTTTTGGTCGGTGTCTTCAAATACATTTTAATAATAAACTCCTTAGTGCAACGAATAGATAATCACATTTCGATAATGGTCTGATCAGACGTCGTGATGAAAAACTTATCACCAGAAACACGATCAACAGAACCGACACGAACCTTTTTTGTACAATTATAAAGGACTATAAATATACATCATTCAAAGTTAATACAATAAACAAGGAGTCTATGACCATTTGATTACTGTCCCTAAATGTAAAAATTACGTTTCACAGATTGTAGAATATTTATATATTACTTACTTACTTAGTCCTCTTCGTGTACTTAGACACATAAGGCTGATGTCAGCTTTCTCCATTTTTGTCTGTCCCTGGTTTTCTTGCCTGCTTCTTTCCAAGTCAGTGCCATCTCTTTCAACTGTCCATCAACCGTTCTCCTCCATGTTTTTTCCGGCCTTCCTCTCTTACATCTTCCATCTGGGGTCCATCTAAGAGCAATGTTTGTTTGATATTAAATCTTCTTGTTAAGAAAAAAAAATACTAACATGTTTATATATAATAAGTTTTGCGTTCTTCTATACATTGTGAATGTCATGTAAAATATATGAGTTTTATATTGTGTCGCTATATAGTGATGACTGAAACACTGTAAGAAAAATATATATTATCTAACATACATGTATGTCTATCATCATTAATATCATAATTTAGTATCACCATCATTATCATTATTAGTATCATCATCGCTATCACCAGTAATGTTGGTAATATTATGTGAATATTATTATTACTAAAAATATTATAACTGTCTTCAGTCTACTACTGCTAATAATAATAATAATAATAATAATAATAAGTATGATGGTGTGGTGGAGGGATAATAATTAGACAATTTTAAGGTGTTTCAAAAATCTGGTAAATATGATATTTTGAAAATATATAGCGTGTATGCAGTATATTTTTTAAGGCATTTATTAGTTTGTTAAAATATTGTTTGAAATATGGAAATATATCCCATTGGAATGTAAATTGCTAATTTTACAAGTGAAAAAATCAACGAGCCAAATTTTCATCTTGTTTTAAATATAGCCGTCTTTGTCGTTTCTTATTATTAATTAAAACGAAATCGCAGTTTTCATAACAAATTCGGAAGTGAAGTACACAGTTGCGTCCCTTTTCTTGGTTAATACATGTGCAAACAATTAACTAATTCTAATGTAAATAAGCTGAGCATTATCGTCCTTAAGTTGAGCCAGTGCAATGTGCTTATCTCTGTGTGAATTTTTATTCAGCACGTTACGTTTTATTGTTTAAATAATGTCCATTTACATACTGAAACAAATCGTAATACACGCATATCATAAATAATTTATTTGGCGTTGTGTGAAAGGGTCGCCCCCTTCTGGCAGTAACATGCTAATGTATATATTTGAATTTTGGAATATCACTAACATATTTAAATAATTAGTTCATGCTATCACATTAACAAGAATAAAATACTTTATCTATGTTTAGCATAAATATGTATGTACTGGTTGATTAATGAATGTAAACGCGAACATTTAACGTGCTTCATGAAGCACAAAAATAGAAGAAACATTTAACACAACTCTTGATAGTCATAATGAAGTTTGCAGAAACGTTGGCATTTGTTTTGTAATTTGTAATTTACTTTTGATAATCCTTTCAACTTGTCAACTGTTTAACTGTTCATTGTTAAAAATGTAGATGTGTGTCTCAGAATGCAAGCATGTTTGAATATATCTAGAATATTTTTTTTCAAAAATGATATTAATAATAAATGCCATGTAAATATATGAATAGTTATTATTGCATGTATAATCATTCATAATAAATGATCATTTCGGGCCAAATGGCAATTTAAATACAATACAAAATATCTAATTATGTCCGAATGAACTTCACATAATTTAAGTGCCGATAGTTGTTGCAAGTTGACTAAATATCCGTTATTAGACCAATCTTAATGAAAATGCAACTGAACTTATCTCTCTTTATCGTATTATTACGTCACATTACTTGAACCATACTGCATTTGTAAAAGAAATAATTTATTGATCATACAAGCATCTTATTTTGACACATGCAAAGGTTTACTCATACCTATGTTATATATATATATTGTGAAATTTAGATATGATTCTTCACACTTGGGATATTTTCTTCAATTTTAATTATTTACACACAAACTAGTTTCGCCGTAAAAGGTATATATATATAGCTATTTTATGATATGAAAATGCATATCATTTATCAGTAGACTATGGCTATAATTTGTGTAATTTTTTTTACCGTTTTGTATAAGCAAACAAAATGATCGAAAATGGCCATAGCATATCTTTAAACACACGGTCAATAGCATTATTTAGTCCAACTCACAACAATGCTCTAGTGGTTTATGTTTCGGGACCGGATGATGCAGGTTTGATCCGCGGCCGTGGTATGTGTATATATAATTAGCACATAGTTTATTAGAGTACTGCCAGATAATGCAATTAAACATTCTCCACAAGGAATTTAAGTCAAATATACACAATGTTACATTGAAATGATTTTAGCGATGATAATATGTAAAACGATAGTATTAAGTCGGACAGGGAAGGCAGCACCCAGCATAACCAGCCAGGCTCAGAAAATATAAAAACATATAGTCAAGTCACAATGTCAAACACACAACGGAACGAGAAAATGATCCGCTTGACCAATGCGTTTGAAATATTGAACATAATCAGAGCTAACATAATCATGTTTTAATTAACCTAACATAAGTAGAATATTATGAATTGCATAGCGTATTTATAATATAAAACACGATACTAGAGCTATGCCGAGTAAATTTACTGCGTGTCTTTTCATGATACAACCTACATTCAAACCATAATTCGAAATTTATAAGACAGATGCACAAAACCTTTGAGAGCAATGACCGACTATTTAGGTAACAGCATGTTAACGTGCGCGTGTGCTTTAATGACAAAACAAACAACGTGTTACAACAAATGTTCAAGTTTTTCCCACCGTTGAACAATACATATTAAAAATTGCAACAAGAATGGCAATTGTAAGCGTAAATAAGTTTAAATGCTGAATTAACAATTTGCAATTGTATAAACAGTTTTAAAAAGAATGGTAATAGAGGCCACCATTTACTAAATCCACCATTTGTAATTGTATAAATCAACCATTTGTAATTGTATACAATAGCAATATAAATTGTATAAAATAACAATTTAATTTGTATAAATTAACAATTTGTACTTGAATGAACAGTTTTAAAAACAATAATAATATAGGCCTTCATTTACTAAATGAACAATTGTAATACAAAATTAATTTGTAATTGTACATATTAACAATTTGTAATTGTATAAATTAGCAATTTGTAACTGCATAAATAAGCAATTTGTAACTGTATAAATAAACCGTTTGTAATTGTATAAATTAGCAATTTGTACTTGTACAGAATAACAATTTGTAATTGTATAAATCATCATTTTGTAATTGTATAAATAAACAATTTGTAATTGTATAAATAAACAATTTGTAATTGTGTTAAATAACAATCTGTATGTGTATAAATTAACAATTTGTAATTGTATGAAATAATAATTCGTTTTTGTATACATCTAAATTAACCCTATTTACTGTAATATTAACAAATAAAAAATCTACCATTTTCAATTGTAATACAATTTTAAAAAGAAGTCAAAAGAGTCGGAAGTTTAATGATTTAATAATAAACAGTTAAATAGTTTATTCAAATGCGAAGTCAGTTTCACTTTGTATTTACATAATGACGTCACACGAAACAAACGCACAAGGTTAATTGAAGTTATAAGAAACAACATCGTAAATTGAACAATGTTGACATGCTGTTTGGAACTACAATAACACCGATGTTACTGGTCACCTGAATTTAGCAACACCCTGTCTAAAGCATTTCATATTATAAAGTCCCAAAATCAGTATTGATTATATTAAACGGACATTTGTTTATTTATACAATTACAAATTGCTAATTAATACAATCACAAATTGTTAATTTATAAAATAACAAATTGTTAATATATACAATTACAAATGAATTTCGTATTGCAATCGTATTTGAGCAGAGGTATCAAGTGACCGATTATAACGTGTTATTGCATATAGCTTTGCTGCTCAGTACATTTTTGATAATCATATTGTTTCATTCTCGATTTATAGGGGATACGGAGGATACGTTCTGTGTCTAAACTTTATCTCTTGCATGGTTTGCTTGGAGCTGCCGCAGGTTCAGTATGGCTTTGAATTGTCTGTGTATAACGGTATTTAATTATACAGCATACACTTTGACATACTTACATGGCAATGATATATATCCATCTATTATTTATGCAGCGGTATTGCATTTAAATAATGATAGATTTTATTACATTATATGACAACGCTTGACAAGAAAAGTGTGAAATAAAATGCACATTAAACAAGTACATTAATTAAATTAATTCGTCATGTTAATTGTTAATGCATAATTGGAACACGAAATAGACACCCTTAAATCACCGGTTTATCTCACTTATGTTCCGAATTATATTCTCTCACTTATGTTCAGAATTATATTCTAAATCTAAAGAGATCTTTGGGAAATAGCGTTCATTTTAAAAAGTTTTGGCTGATATAGAAGGCAAATCATTAATGAAGTTATTAAACTTTGATTCAGCGTTATTCCTGTCGCCTATGCACCTTATACTTAACACTAAAGCACTTAATACCCTCATCATGTGAACAATCGTTTGCAAGATCATTATGAATGAATGTAGCAATTAATTATGAAACATTTGGTTGTTAAAGAATAGAATATAACCTTTATTACTTCGTGCAACATGTGTATCACTTAATACCATATAATTATGCACAACAAGCATAATGTATCACTACCCATTACATAATTTCGTAAATACTAGTACACAATCATGATATGGAAAAATTCATCTAAAATTGTCGGTTTTATAACGGCAAGATATTGTTCAGCAATATATACACGGAAAATGTCAAACTTTTGCCACAAGTCCTCCTTATTATTAAGCATAGTCACATATCATCTTTTAGGATGAGCAAATTCCTAAAAAACACCAGAGAGAATCTTCTCTAAACCACGCCTTCTAGCGGCGGGAAAATGTTTCAAAGATTTTCACGTGTGCCTTATTACGATATATGTAGATACGATAGAGAGGAGAGCTGATTTGAAAACTATAAAACATTGTTGCATATTTTATGTTAATACAAACCTGAGTTAATCACACCAAAATCACAATTGAAAATTAAGATCTAGAAGTTTTTTATACTACATTGCAAACATTACCAAGTTACTGAGTGTATTATACGAAACGTATACACTATTTATACTTCTAATAAAACACAGTAATACACATTAATTTGAACACTGACCCATAAACGTAGTGTTAATATTCTCACAAAACCACATATTGTAACGGGCATTATGCCTGCACTATAAAATGCAAATTGACCTGTCCATTACTATGTCAGTCGTCGTATTTCATATTTCTTCAGTCACTCGGTGCAAAAGTATAAACACTGGTCACCATGAAGAAATACTAGTATAAGAACAACGCTATTGTCTCCCTTAGTGTTGTAATTGCAATAATTAAAGATATACGTATACATACCGTCATCATTTCAACGAACAAAAAATACACGCTTGCATACCGGCATTGATAAATCGCTGGCTTAGAATTAAAAGGTCGTAAGTACTACTTGCAGCCTTATACGACTCATGCATATTTGAAATCTGCATCTCAAGGCGCTTCTTATGAGCGTATTTTCATGAAAATCAGAAGTGGTCATGTTGACAAAACTGATGTTTAAAAAGCTTGCTTTTCCATAAGTAAAGAGTAATGTTTTCTTGTTTTTTCATAATATTGATTTCGTTCTTACGACCTTCTAATTCTTAGCCAGCGAAATATGCATTTTCAAAAAGTAAAGTAGTCGTGTAAACCAACAAAATAACATTTTATCGTGCAGTTGTGCATTGTGCCGTGTAAATGTGGTCTGTCTTGATTTTATGTTTTCTGTGCTCGGCTGTTTAAGTTGGGTACTGCCTTCCCTGTTCGATCTTTATTAAATTGCTAGTTTTGACACAAAAATGCATCATAAAAAGACATAATTTTGTAGATTGTCATTGCAATGGCTCTTATTACGGATGTTTTCGCCAATTCGATCTCAAAAGGTATTAAATAATAAAAAAATGTGAAGGGCAGGATATAACCGTGCCGCGTATTAACTTTATTTGCATCGGGTTGTACTCAACTTCTAATTAACGATCAATACCAAAGACTAGGTCACAAATCCAATGTAAACGCCGTCCTGTGATCTGCAGGTGCATGTTTTGGCTAATCAGATTGGAGGACTGTCGATTATCCTTTTTCGAGCGCTGGGCAGCGACCTGAGAAATTTTGAGTGTCACGTAATGTCCTCAATGCCTAGTTCGGGAAGGAATCGAGTTGGGATCAAATGAAAATCTGACAATCACCGACCGAGACAACGTTCGCGCATCGGACATTATCAAGTGACATCTAGACCAGTTGGTGACCATCAGTTGACAGGGCAATGTCCGCCGAACAATTTCTCTGTCTAAGACCCTCATTATACATTCGACCTTTGAATATAACAAGAAGCCTAAATAAAATCAGTTCTAAAGACTGCAACGCCACCTCTTTTTGTCCAAGGATTCATCACAATAGTCATCAAGTCTTCTATGCAGCATGCTCTCTGCATGGATCTCTTCCTCTGATACAAAAGCAGCTACCACAGCGTTGATGCTGTATTTTCCTATGACCAGCCTCTCGATCGGCCTCGTAAATATCCGCTACCGGAATAACTTAAGTTGTTGTTGTATCATTTCCTCGGCGAATAAATGACTATAAGATTTATAGATACTGTAACCCCGGAAATCTACATTTTCCAGTCCTTGTTCGAAATCCATCTCGCGAGTCCTGCCAACCGCCCGGCCAATGTCTCTATGATCATCGCCAGGTCATAATACGCTAATACGTTCATATAAATGTTTCAGTATCCTCGCAAAATATGACACACGGACGTCACCCTCGGGTTAATTGGCTTATAATGTTTTCCGAATATTTCACTTAAAACTGCTCTATTGCCAACCGATCATCTCTAGCTACTCCTTGGGTACACTATACGTTGGATAATTACATATTGTTACGTTTTTGTCGTAGAATGCATTATGACACTATGCCATGACGAGTTTATGTCTAAGACCAAACTACACGATTGGTGTTGATATTCCTTACACTAAAGTAGTCGATTTATTCCATTGGTTTGTATAATATTCAGTTTGTAGGACATTTTGCTGGGATCAAACCATTATTAATTTTGTGCGTGAGCCGGTGAGTTACGGAGCTAAGCATTTTTCTTATTCAGTGTTGTGTTGGACATGTTGGTAGGTGTTTGTCGTGCTTCGTTTGTGTGCCTTTCTGTTCGTGCTTCCTTCCTTGTCCGATTTGTTGTTCCTTTATTTCCTTACGCTATTTAAACACATCAACGTGAGTAAGTGTGTCACATACCGGTATACACTTTTTAATTGCCAACATAGAAGCAAGATCCATGTAGTTATAATCGTTATGTCAAAACGAGTGGTTTGTCTGATTTGTCTCTTTCTGTTTCTGTCATATGCACTTACACACTAGCTTACACACGACGGCTTACGAGACTTTATCATTGTTTAAACGAGAAACATGTTCACAAGTTAGGATTTGTGATATGGTTTGCGGATACGGATGAAACGTTCTGCGTCTGTCTCATGCGTGGGTGGCGAGGCGCTGCCCTGGCTTTTGTATGACTTCAAATTGTCTGAGCATTACAGTACATTGTAATTATTACATAAAAGGTCGTTCTATTTCCACATAAGATTAGTCTTCTGTGCATTGTCTGTTAGAGAAATGGTTTACTAGTACTTGTATGTGCACTATATCAGTGTAAATCCTCTGTTCTTGTATGTTAAACTGGTCAACAGTGCCAATGATACATAATAATCCCTGGTCTTGAAAATTGGGGAACAGATCCAACACTAAATTTCGGTTACCTTGATATATAAGCAGTGCAGAATCAGTTGATGGACTTGCGGATCACTGCCAAATGACCTTTTTGTGACAATCTGTAGAGACGGTCGCCATTATGTTAAGCAATCAGAACCTTTGAAAAAACTAAAACGTCTTATACAACTCAAATGTACGTCAGCTTGGGCATTCAGCTCTTTGATTGCTGAAACTAGTTCATTCAGCATTTCAATAGCTTGGACTTGGGCGGATTATTTACTTGTTTAGTTGGACAGTGTACGTTGTTTATTTCTTTAATGTTTTCTGTGCTCGGCTTGTTAAGTTGAGTCCTGCCTTCCCTTTCTGACTTAATAGTATCTTTTTATATTGCATATCCACGCGTTGTTAGGTAATTTATTGATGTATTCCTGAACTTTTTACACCTGTTTTAATATGAGAGTTACACGTACAGCTAATTTTACGTTCAGACAAACGTCTGTCACTGCTGCAGACAAACGTCTTTCACTGCAATTTGGAAAGCTGGATAAAAAAGTCATATTGATCTATTGATCTTTGCAAAGCATACTTAAAGCGTAAGTTCAAGCTCTCATTAACAGCAATTCAAAAACAATGTGCATGTTTAGATAATGGTTGCATAAAGGCAGCAATGACTCTTGATCCTTTTAGTGTCCGTAAAACTCATAAAAATAATTGTGGGGTCCACCCAGTTAAATAGGAACTATGGTGTGATGGTAGTACAAGTTATGTGCAAGCTTGTGAGTGATAAAAACGAATCATGAAAGCAACCACTTCCGTGCAGCCAGTTTCTGGTCATGTTTGGGACCTCACTTCTGGAAGCCATAGTGACATATAGGCAGTTAAAAAAGGAACCGGGACTGTATACCGATACTCTAGGAGTGTTTAATAATGATTAAATCAAATCATAAATGAAATCGCTGTCGTGCCGTCAGGAACCTTGTTGACACACGCACGCAAGAACGATGGACGAAGGCTTGTGACAGATGAGCTAAACACCTACTAGGTACACGAGCGAAATGATAATTGATACACTAAAAGCCCAAATTATTGTATGTTTTTAAAAAGAGCCATATTGCACTGAACTATTTGTTGTTGTCATACTTCATATTGTTAGTACATGTTCTAGTGTCATGCCGACCAGTAGATTGAAAGAACTTTGTTAAATATAGTTAATCACGGAACGAATTGTTTCAACTACTGATCAGTACCCTAATCAAACAAGAAGAAAAATGTACAATTTCTCTAAATCACCATAAATGAAAAGTGTAACATATGGCGTCATCAGAACTAAAAAAACTAAGATTACTTCCGTACTTTTCTGCGATGACAAACCCCATGCAACGTTCATTGTATTGAATAATAGCCGTGTTGGTCGACTGGAAAAGACTTTAATATTTATTTTAATTGCAAACGTCTATAGTTTATAAATCATAAATGTGTTATATAATTGCATTGACAAAAAAGTAAACATATACTTTTTGTATCGTGTATATACATGTCGTATAAATTCTATTAAACTGTTGGAACTTCTTCGAGCTCTGTTGTTTCTGCCGAACGCTGCTTTCACTGTCTGATTCGGTAGTATTTTTTTTAAAGTTATGATAATGTGTTGAAATTCGCATCATTTTCGCATTGTACGTGTATAATACTGGTACATTACTTTAATAATTGATCAATTTCTACTATACACATTAGTTGCTTGGTTAGAATGCGTATTTTGTATGAAAAGAACGACAAATATACGTCATGCGTTACACCGATGTATACAATGATATTCCCTCTTTTATAATACAATTTGATCTAAGATAGCTATGCACTTTAAAAGGACTGAATTTACAGTTACAATACAATCTATTTATGTGGATCATATCATATGAATAACATCACTCTATATGTAGACTTGCACTTCTTATTTTCAATAGAATATGCGTAGCTTAATGGTTATCTACATTAAGGATACTAACATTAGTGCCACCAATTCATTGTACCGTGTGTCATGATACATATGCTTATCTCAGTAATGGATGTGCGGGAACCTTTGACAGGATATGCCCAATTACGTAATTAAACTAACAATAATTTTTGCTCAGTACATCACTTTGTGAGGATTTGAACACCATATGCCAACAGTTCAATAACGGCTTGATTTTATAGTCTATATGCCCATCATCTGGCGCCCATAAATGACATAATGTCGTTACATATTCTGCGTGAGCCATGCAATGTTCGTAACAAAACCTGGCGTGCTTTGGTCCTATTGACATGTAAAGTGTTTCTATATCTTCTAAAACGTTTCGCTATTGATACTTAAACAACGTGTCTGCACGGGGAATTGTGCTAATTAAAGTTTAATTGAGCTCGAGATCTAAATGGCAAGATGCACCAAATCGGCGCATATCAAACGTATTAGTATACATCAAAAGAAAAACGAACACACAAAACCATCTTATCTTATGCACAAAACCAAGAATTGCATGTACTTCAAGGGTTCAGGACCATATATTTACATCAGACGATGCACGCATGATAATTACACATCGATTAAGTTTAAATCATATAAACGTAGAATTGTTTAAATTTGTATAAAAAATGTAATAGGACAGGGAGCTCCCTCCTGTATAAAGGCTGCGACTGCTCTAAAAGCTGAAGGACGCGCCGAATTATAAAATAAAACGTAAGGCAATGGGAAGACAAAAAAGACGAATGAAATGATTAATTACAAGAGCATCACAGACAGCATATTTCAAATTTAACATAAGCCAATACGTCCTAATGCATTTTACCGTCAATGATGTCACCATTAGTTTAATTATGTAACATGCACGCTTAAGATTTTGACAGAGGGTTTATAGTCGCCAGGAGTTTTTTTAAAAACATGTTTGATCGGTTCAGAGGCAGCATATCTGTCGCAGAATAACATGTTGAGGAATATAACATAGCAAAAGGCAAAGCATGGACAAATCAGAATGTGCGTTTGTTTTCGCAGTAACTCTATATGCATTTTCGCTCGCAATTTAGAATTTCCATGTCGCCCGTCGGATGTTACCGTCTGGTTAAATTAATAGATTGCATGAGCCTATTTTTAGCTTTGTTGAATGCCATCAAATTGTACTCGGCAGAACTCTTGGCTACGAAATAAAATAGCAGAAGATACGGACAAACATATACCAATAAAGCTAAAACATTGACGGTCCTTTCTTAAGGTGGTTCGCAGTTTTGGTCGTATAAAAACAAAACCCACCGGAACATTATGAAAATTTGACAGTTTAGATCTTAAATGACGGCACTTATAGATAAACAGTTTTTGTTTCTTTCTGACGTCAGTAACCTAGCAACAAAATGACGTCAAAACGCCATACATTGTCACACTAATACGTGATGCGTCAAGGCCTAGTCAAAATAGGAAACAATGCGCTAAAGCATTGTCAAAATATATTTGTACACACTGTTACTATATAGAAAATAAAAGCTTAATCTAAAGGATACATAAATATTAATTGCATGCTATTTTTTAAGTGTAAATCGTTTTATTTTTGTGCTCTCGTAACTTGGGGGAATAAATTATTTACCTATCACATTCAATACTACAAACCAACAATACTCTCGTATTAATTATATGGAAGCGCGTATGGTTTTCGGAAAACCATTAATAAGAACTCTTTAGAAACGTAATTAACATGCTTTTACAAAAGTATCATTTCATTTTGACAAACTTATTGCTTTCTATATTATTTTCTTCAACATTTATGGAGTCATAAACTGACTATTATGCTATTACTATTATTTCTAAGGTCATGATTAAGATTTCGTCCGGAAACGCATTTGTCAGCGTATGGCATTTGTTGATCCTAATTATTCAAACAAGTAACAATCGCGTTCTTTAATTTATACCTTTAATGCTTCATACGTCAACATCTATGGCACACATTTTATTCTAAATGTCTAATTAAGCTTTAACATTAATTAGTTGATCGCTGTACCACCCACCGGTATATAAATATCTAAGTATATAAAGCAACCCATACTTACTGCTTACTAAAACATTAAAATAGATGAAAACATCATTATTGCATAGCAAAAAAACATTACTTGTGCATAATATTAAACGTAAATGCATGCAAATGTGCTCATCTATTGTAATGTTAGGGCAGTATGTCCTCCCTTATATATAAATATACCACGTCGCTTCCTAGTGACAGCTAAAGGAATATTACAAATTCTAACAAATGAAGAACTAGTTAAAATACTCAATCAGGTTAATTTGATTGCAACGTCAGTGCATAATTTGGCATAACTAGACGCGAAGCATTTCGTATGTCATCCATAAATATAAATATACATATATCACGCCACTTCCTAGTGACAGCTAAAGGACTATTACAAGTTCTAACAAATGAAGAACTAGTTGACCTACTCAATCATCTTAATATGATTGCACCGTCAGTGCATAATTCGGCACAACGAGACGATTAGTACCGTTACAATTATGTATAACAAGCATTAATTAACAGTCAGGAAGGTATGATATTTGCAATGGATGTCAGGGGTTCAAGCATATTAAGACATTGTATGGAGTTGATACGTTAATATTGTTACTTATCAGTACATATATCATTAAGTGCTTATTAAGTACTTGTCATACCAAAGATACTTTTTATACATTTTGTAGTTTGATACAGTTCAATGTTTTTGCGACAATCAATGCATTGATTCTGAACGCAGAACATATTTATAAATGCGTTAGAAAAAGATAACATCAAATCAAACAGGGAAGGCTTCACTCAACATAAACACCAGAACACCGAAAACACAAACAAAAACGAAAATAAAACACACATACATCAAACATACGTTACAATGACCAATACGTAACGGAACAAGTGTGTTCATATGTACATGACTCATGTGTTAAACTCGCATTTTGTATTACCCTAAACAAAAAGCATTGTGAAAGATACCTGTAGGTAACGTACATGATCTGTGATTTTTATTGCAAAATAGTTGGAACATTTCACTTACATTTCCTGTAAGCCTATATAATTCTCTGAAATGCATAGTAACAAGGGCGAGGCTAATACATGTTTACATATATACTTTATAATATAGGTATGTTACTCATGTAAGCCATGGTCATCTTGTCTATTTTGATTTGTATACTCAAATTGTAAAATTGGAATAAAGAACATATAAATGGAAGGAGCCAAACATACCATACCAAAACCAATGACTTCAAATACCACATAGGCACGGAATTAATTATGTCATTGTATACAGTTCGTTTATTTAAGCCTGTCACTTTTATGCAAACAATGCAATATATTATTATTTTCAATATCAAGTTGGATAAAAAGAGATAGAAGTTCCATACCTTATCAATGAAACCACTTTCTTATACAGACATTATTTGTGAGATAAAGGAGTTGATTAGAGACAAGGCAATTCACGTTTATTGTATACAGATGAATGATCTAAATAAATGAGTTTTTTTTCTTTTTTCTACTTTTTAGGACTTCTGACAGCTAAAACTAGGTATTTCAGCTATTTAACTGTTGGAACCAGGTCATTCAGCTTGGGCATTCAGCGTTTTGATTGCTGATACTGGTTCATTTAGAATTACGACAGCTTGGACATGGGAGAACCATAGCTTATTTAGTTGGGCATTGAGCCTTGTATGTTTTCTGAGCTCAGCTGGTTCAGGTGGGCATTGTGTCTTGTGTGTTTGTTATGTTGTCTGTGCTCGGCTGGTTAAGCTGAGTGCTGCCTTCCCTGTCTGACTTAATATTATCTTTATTGAACTAAGCATGATTCCCTGATGATATGTGTTTATTTATTTGTTCATGGAAACTGTTCAGTTAGTATTATCAACATAACTTAATTATACACATAACATAACATCTAATATTCTCTAGTCCAAAATTGAATGATGTCATGTTATTCATTCTATAACAACACTTTGTTCGACAAATGTATTTGAACTAGCGTCAAATAACGTAGCATAATAATCGAGAAACGGAGTGATGCAAAGAATAAGTGGCATAGCTTGTCTTAACCTTGGTTGTACCAAACAATAAATGCTATTACGATTAACTATTCAGATTCTGATTTCCCTTTACACCGTTGACCAATTTTCTAAAGATAAATCTCTTGTGTCAGTTATTATTAATTTTCACAGTAGTAATTGTTCCATTACCATTATTAAAGCCAATATTCGTTGCCTGCCCTGTATGTTAGTGTAATGTGCCGTTCGTCCTTTTCGCTTTTGCAACTGCTCGTTTATACGTTGTTTATGCCTGTGAAATTTGACTACAATATGTTGCATTTATAGTTTGTTTTATAAAGATCTCACATAATTCACATACAGGATGACCACTAATATGTCCGGATAACAAAATGTTATATGTACAAAACATTTAATGCCATTAACCTATCAATGCATTTCCATTAAAAGCACGAGTGTAAATTTTTCTTTTAATTAAATAATTGATCACTTCAATTGTCTGAAGTAGATATTTAATCGTGAAACAAGCTTCAAGCGACGTCGAAAATTCTCAATCAAGTTGTTGCACACTGCACAATCAACTCTTCTTTTTTCTTGTGGTTCCTTAGTATCAACCGTGCCCTTAACATAAAAAATAATCCATAATAGCTCATATTTTATCTTTATAACGTGCATGCTGTTTGACAGTATATTAAATATTACACACTCATACAATTTATCTGATACAATTACATTCGAAAAAGTGATATGGGTGTCTGGCTTCGCTTCCCATTCCAATTATTTAAATGTCTGTCAAAACTAATATGAACAGGTTGTGCAACATATAAATTATGAAACATTTCACAAGACTGAATAATTCATATAGAGGTACAAGATTAATTTCCTCAGGGCATCCTTAATGCTAGTAAGATGTCGATAATTGGTAACTGAACATACTATATGTTGCACCAGTCTCAATAAATCATTCAAGCATAATGTAGGTTCATGCTCTATGTTGAACACCATTTTCAAATATTAATATTTCAAAGGCACACTTCCCCAATAGTTTAAATATTATTTATGGTGTGTTAAATCACATGTATCCAATTACAATGATAATTGCTGCGCTGATGCATTATTTTATCATCATAATTGTGACGTACTAGCAGAAGTAGGACTCTGCACCTAGTCAGTTTAATATAATATAATTTCTTGCTGCTTTTTCATTGTTATGTTTGTCCATGTGACTTATTAGTCCCCTACCGATTTTTGACCGGAGGGGACTATAGGTTTACCCTCCGTCCGTCTGCCGTCAGTCCGTCAGTCAGTCCGTCAAAAAATCTGGATCCTGACATAACTCAAACAGTTTCCAAGCTAGGTTTATGAAACTTGGTATGTGGATAGGGGGCAATAAGGGGATAATACACGTCTAAAAATATGTTGATTTTGACAAATATTGTGGTTGCTATGGCAACAGAAACATTGAAAATGGCTTCCAAGCGGTAGGGGACTTCTGTAATGCTTGCAATTCTTAATTACTTGTTATCTTAGTGTTGTGTTCTTTTTTTGCATTTCGTGCTCTGTTGTTTCGTTTGAATGCCGCTTTCCATTTTCGATTATTGTCATCGTTTTGCATTTACATGATTGTATTGAGCGAAATATAAACTAGGATATGCATCATATAATTAGCTAGCAATATGTACACTGGCGTGCTCTGCTTTTGATGTCCAGTTTGTTATGATCTATAAACAAACATGATGATACGAATCGATAGGTAAAAGACCATTGTCGCTTTACATTTGATCCAGTCTTCAGGAAGCTATTTTGACTCGTATTATAACGTTTAAAAAGCTCAAAAATATTTTACTTCATTTAATTTTGAATTATGTAGATCTACCCATATAGTACAAGATCTTAGATTTAAATGTTTTTTTTTCATGAATTATGTTGAAATAACTTACTATGTTCGTATAGTAACCGATTTCTGAAAAATAAAGCAGTTGTTTTACAGTAGTAGCCTGGGGGCCGGCATACATATGTTAATATCAAACCTACATATTATGGAGGATCAACATTTAAATGATATATGGATATTAGGATTAATTAATATTCTACGTTCACTTAGTATTTGACAAAATCTATACATATAGTCATAACTTACTGATATATCAAGACAATATTTATTTATAGTTCGATCTGCATTCGTTTAAGTGAAATTAATTTATTCAAGTCAGTGCAGCCTATTGATTACACGTCATATTTAGTAGTTTATTGAATAAAGAAAAGAATAGAGAAAGGGGCATTCGTTATGTTACTTGCAAGGAGAGATGACTTATGGTCCGTAGTCATCCATACAATTTAACGCAATGTGACGTACACGCTCACACCTCACCAAACTGATAACATAATTAGCTCATCTATGAGCAAGCGATAACAGATTGAAGCCATAAATTAACGTATCTCACTTCCTTTAATTGATATGAATAAATTCAGAATTAAAAGTGTAATTGTTTTAAATTATGTTTGTCGTTTGTCAGAATAAAGAGATCATATGTGACGTTGTGCATAATAGGTAATCAATATCAGCCTGGTTTATGCGAAATTGTCCGAATAAATCACAAGTCACGTGACCGTTTTAAGATCGTGTAACATCTTGATAACCGGCACAAAAACAACAAGTCTTTTAATTATAAACACATTAAATTTTGTACCGGAAATAGTTGTGTATTTGTTTTGTCTATGAGACAAATATGGACTCAAACAAAAGCTATTTTGAAAGTTGTATCATGTGAATGTCGGTGTTTTGTAATTATATCTAGATATTATATGTATTTATCATTGTTTTATTGTCCATGGTTTTGTCATTTTGTTTAATGTAAATGACTCAGGTCAGATATTCTGTACACAATTAAACAGGAAACTAGAACAATGATTGTTAACAATAGTTGAGTACGCGTGTGCCTGTACAATACTTTCTTTGTAAATTGTGGGTATTTTAATTGACTGTTTTGATCTACCACTTGACTTTTGAATAATGACAATATAACTATTTGAAATGTTAATACAAGAATACTAAATTGTATACTACCGGTATAACATATTTGCTTCCACAAAACATCATGCCAACATATTATTCACGAATAAATACTTTTAAGATTAAAGAACACATATTTATAATTAATAATAATAACAAAGATCGTTACCATTTCTAAGTATTTATAAAAGGCATTTGCAAATTTGTTTTAAAACATTTTGTTGTCTTTTCTGGTTTACTGATATCTACAGTGTATATATGTTATATGTGTATTATTTGTGTGTAGGGTCCAGTAGCCTACAATACAATTAAGGAATATATCGGAGCTCAATGAAGGAAAACTATAAAACTGCCATATGAGTGTAATCAAAAATATAATATGCGGGTATGATAAAGTAAGACAACGAATTCTAAAAATACGACATGAGAACACCTCATATACATTCATATTGTCCTGTATGCGGGCAAAATGGAGATTGATATGAATTAAATCGAATATGTAACAATAAATTTCAACATTATACTTACAAATAAGCTTTCAATGAGTTGACACGGAACGCCAATGCTTAAGGTAATATTTCATTTAGCAGAACCCAATGTAACACCACATATAATGCATTCAAATATAAGGTGCAAGGGCATTATGTTAATATTTGCGATTGCTTCTTATACATGTATTTACATTTAAATTTATTACAAACATCATCAACTAAAATAATTTGTATAATGTTCTTGGTACGTGTCGACCATAAATCATGAATACGTTAACGTTTTAAGAATAACACACGTTTTGCATAAATAAAAAACCCAACGAACATCCAACAAGCGACATTTCTCAAAACTAAGTATGAACATTAACTTTATTAACTGTTCCAATACGTGTGTTACTTGGAGCTCACGAAGCATGAAAATTAATAATGATTAAAAGGATAACACTTTGTCTGTCTAACGTAATTTTGAACCGATAAAATCTCCACAATTCATTATCAAAGTACGACCAATTTCACGACCCGTTACGTAAAATATATTTCTAATCAATACGGAAGTTGTTGATTTGATAGAAAACCGTTGATAGTTGATTTGGTTTACCATGTCCTTATTTTCTACCGTTGAAGGGTACGAGGAAATTAAAACCGTTACTGATTAACTGAGACCTTTCTTGCTTGTAGCACATAAGTTAAATACTTGTCGATGTATATACTCTTTACAGTTTAAACAAACTCCTGTGATTATGCCTTGTAAATGATGGTGTGATTCTACTGGTATCTTTTGTAGGTGGACATTATGCTAGAGATATACACAATTACACGGCGAATGTCTTTTATCACATCTTTTTTTCGCGCCTTTGCTTACACATGTACCAGTTTTATTTTTGTCGTATATTTTATACCAGTATATAATATTATTTAAGTTGAAATAAGCATTTTTACAAAATGCTGTACATGTGTGTACCAATATTAACAAAACCAAAAAATAAGAAGAAATTTAAATGTGAGCTTGATAAAAGGCAGTTTAAAAGAGCCATTTTACAATACATTTCTTTTAACAATGTTTTTCGAAAATAAAATTTAAGATGCCAAAACAGCATATTTAGCGTGCATCGTGTTATTTCTCAGATATAATTTCATTTGACGAACGTCAAATCATGATCATTATGTCAATAACAACAATGGCAATTAGTTATGGTCAAGTTTGGTATTAGTCGTATTAAATGTTAGGTTTTTGTTTATAAACACCCTTCGACCAAGAATAATTGTTGTAGCTGAATGTATACGACAAAACCATGACAATAACGATTGCCTTTATACTAATTGAATCACTTATCCCTTGTCTTTGTGATGTTTACATGGTAATAAGACAGACCTTAGGTTTTACCTTTGCAACAAAGGACACTCATAAATGGACGCTATATAGCAGGCGTTTTGAAATTCATTATAATTATACACGTTTGCCTTAAGAAAAAGAATAATATCAAATTAGTTAAAATGTGTATGTTTTTTCTCTTCAGAATCTCGAAGACACAGAGACGATGATCAACAAAATAAATCTCAAATTCCAAAGAAAAAGCGAAAGACTCGAACAGCTTTTACCAACCAACAAATATATGAACTTGAAAAAAGATTTATACTTCAAAAGTATTTAACACCCAGTGACAGAGATGAGATTGCTGGAAAACTGGGACTGTCGTGTGCCCAAGTAATAACCTGGTTCCAAAACAGACGGGCAAAATTTAAGAGAGATATTGAGGAGATGAAACATGATGTAGTTACAAGTCCTAAAGTATCTGAGACAGACACGGATGTGAAATGACAAGCTGTAGTTACAACAAGTCCTTAAGGAACAGTGACAGACACATACGTGAAATGATATATTGCAATTGAATGTTCGCGAACATTACATGTATATAATCATAATTTCACTATGGCAGACATACTAGTAATATACGCTTCTGTATACGACTGTGTAGATAAACAGAGCATAGTTACGTGTTGGTAACTATTGGAGTGTCATTTGTTAAAGACGTGAACTCTGAAGTACGTGGATGGATTTGAATATCGGTTAGCACAGTGAAAGGAATCGAATGGTTAGATTTTGTTTTCAGCGAATGTACTTACAATAGTCAGACATCGACCCAATGTAGTACTTAATGTGAATGAATTATATAATATTCTGAATTGAAGGAAACTGACCACCATAATCGTCCAATCAATATTGTCACTGCAAAGAAACAGGAATTTGACATTCAACTCATAAACTATAAGAGCATCATAAATGCCTCTATACAACTGTAAATCAAAGATATATTCTCTGATATATCATTCGGGACTATGTTAAGTTAAATAATGCAGCATCCATTTAACAAAGTAAATATATGCTTTAAAATGTCCCTAGATTTAAAACAAAAACATGACAAGTTCAAGAGTTTACCTATATGTGTAAGTGTTATTTATCGCTTATAATGTGTAAAACAATAGTTTTGCCATATTTATGCCCCCATCTTTGATGAGGGGGTATATTGCTTTGCACATGTCGGTCGATCTGTTGGTCGGTAGATCAAATGGTGTCCGTTCAATAACTTCAGGATCATCAACAATAAACATTAATAATTATATGGCTGCAATTGGGGCATACATGTTTTACAAACATCTCTTGTTGTATTGTGATTTGTTCTTGTCATTTGTTAGGGTAGTATCTCAGCATCCATGTTAATGCGATACAGACACCATTAACATATCCATGTCATGTTGTAAATGTTTTGTAATGTACTTTATAAATTAAATCCTGATTGTTTGTCATATTTTAACCATCACTGTCTGGATGATTACGTTATATACAAAATAATTACACGTTATTGTATTTAATCTTTTGACCTTCCAATTATATTGATAACACACAGAATAAATGCAACTATACAGTAATATATCTGATACAGCATGTCTTACGAAACGAGAAAACACACAAGTTTATGTTGAACTTGATGAAACCGTTTATATCATTACTTAAACAAATGGTATAAATAATTATATTGTATACATACACGTATGTGATACGCACTGTACACGTATAGTGAATGTGCTATTTACTGCGTGACTCTTTCTCGTAGAATGTCCCAAACTGTTGCCTTCTACTCAATTTTAATATAATAGTTCCTCATTAATTTACGAGTAGTTCTAACTTAACTGATACTGTTTCTCGAATTTGGTTCTGTTGTTCCCTGTCCACGTCACCTGTTTTACTTTTAATTTAATGCACATCCAATGTTGTACTCGGTTTCTGTTATTTTCCAAATAAACCATTTGTGTTCTACACTTGTTTAATTTTGAACACATGTCGTTTTGATGTTTTCTTTTTATATCATATTTATAATCATTTATCCAGTTTTGTTCTTTCTTCCTAATTCCTTCTAGATATATTGCCTTGGTGTTACACCTCTAATGACCAACCTTTCCCACCTTTTGTTTGTTTTATAACCACTGAATATATTCATTTATATTGCATTCCATTGGTCGTTTGATTGATTTGCACTCATTATTACTATAATTATTTATTTAACTAACTGTATACTATTTGTGTATTTTAACCTATTTATTGCAATAACAGTTGTGGTCATCGGTATTCTTAATTATAATATACATGTATAAAGATTAAAACCAAATGTCTAAAGCGCCTTTGCATGCGACTGCATGTTCAAATGTGCTTATCTATCTAAAAAGTGACAATGTTTAAAAATTAAAATAAAAAAAAAATAATTAGAACCTAAAATATAGTACAGTTAACATGATTATTTCTTCAGAACAAAATATTTACATTAACAACGACCTGCTTCTCCCAGGAAAATATATACGAAAATATATCAAAAGGCCATCCTGGTATCCTTCAGTAGTACTTGAGAGGTTGTTTATTTGGCGAGCTGCACACTACTCACCATTCCAACCATCGGGTGAAATGTGATCTTACAGTACGTAACATCAGCTTCCTCTAATATATCGCTGGCTTAGGATTAGAAGGTAGTAAGTACAAAATCAATATTTTGAGAAAACAAGAAAAACCTGTATGTAAACGACTCTTTACTTATAGAAAAACAAGCTTTTTTAAACTTCAGTTTGGTCAACATGACCAATTTGATTGTCATGAAAATAGGATCATAAGAAGCACATTGAGATGCAGATTTCAAATATGCATGAGACTTATAAGGTCGTAAGTAGTTCGTACGACCTTCTAATTCTAATCCAGCGATATATATATCGAAATGATATAACATTTATGTTATTGTATGCTTAATGGTTATAATTTTATCGATTTGATATTGCAGTCCTAGTCAATTTACGAGTATCGATTTAGTCCCCAAATATTTTTACGACCAGTTCGTAGGCTTTAAAGTGCTATATGATTTATCATGTCTACTTAATTGATGTTTTTCACTTGAAATTTATAAAAAATCTTCGTATCCATTCGTGGCCAATTGCCCGTTTAGGTTATCTCGTAATATACTCAGTGCCATTCCTTTAAATTATCTATAAATTCATGGCCATGTTAGGTTATTGGCTTCCCTTGTACTGTCAAGGGTTGTCGTGAACCTTTTGTGTATACTGACGTTTAGTTTGTACCTAGTGGTGGAGGAGACTGTCGTCTGTAGTTGCGCATTTAGCCGCTTCCCTCGTGCCTTTCATTTATTTATTCACGCTGGGCTAGATTGTAGCCTTGTTCTTTTGTTCTTCGTATGTCCTATATAATAGCCATAAATAAAATAAAACAAGACAAACTCCAGGAATTATCGACGTTCCGACAATATTTTGAAGTCTTCATCGGGAATAATTATAAATAAAGAGACACCTATGTAAGAGCAAACATACAAGAAATAACCACATGCACGACCACACATCACATCACCCCAAAAGGAAACACTCAACATGAACAGTTTACATGTCGTTTTTAAAAACAATGAATCAACCTTGTCATTGACTTCAAAGTTGCAAAAGGGCACATGCAACCACTAAAACTAACAGTTTAACAAAAATGAAAAAAAAAGTACAGCGTCTTTATTTAAATATGTCACCAATGGTATATTGATGTAGGCTTTTAGTAAAGTCTCTGTACGTTCTAGTATCGCACATTGAAATAATAATAATTGTTAGTTTATATAGTTGATAACAAATTTAAATATATTTGCAATTTATGGTACTCACAAACCACGAATGAATGTATAACTTCTGAAACGGCATTTGTTTTATAACTCAAGCGCAATTTATTTCAATTCAAAACAGAAAAAGCCTTCCTATTTACGAATACCAACAGCTAGGAGCATGTACATGTTCAATGAAGTGTTTCCATAATTAAACTATACTCAATATTACAACTGTATACCCTGAACTGGTAATAATTGCTAAACAATAGACAAACAAAAAAAGCATTGCAAGTGTTAATACAATAACATATAAGAAATACACTAAGCAAATGTTCCAAATAGACTATTTTCTAAATTTCTTCAATAGATTACTGTCTAAGTTTTGATGTTATAATTATTATATTTTGTAGGGTGTAGTGTAGGCATTAATAAAAAGCTGGTTTGCCGAGTTTATAAAGTCATGTAATAAGACAAACTTTGCCTTTGACAATTGTTTGTTCATTATAGTTTATTTTTCCTGCTACTCTCGCTATCATTGGAATGTAATAAAAAATGAAAAGGGTCTAGTTGGAACAAGTTCACAGTATATATCACTCAATGACCATGTTGAAACAGTAATGTACCACACATGTGTTACTACTGTACAAACAAATCCTCGGGTGTAATATTTACCTGTTATACAATGTTTTACACCATCGCTTGATTTAAGGTTAGTACAATTTACTGTTTCTTTTTATTATCGATACTGATACAGTTTGTCATTACCACATGTCAGTTTCCAAAGAACTAACTATTATCCTTGACCGAAACTTTGAATGCTTGTTAAAGTGACATTTCCAAGAGTTTGTTATTTTTCAGCATAATAATTATACTTGTATGTTCTTGCTTTCTTGCTTAGGAAGACTTGTACTCCGCTGGCGTTTCGTCTTCAACATCGTCTTCAACATCGTCTTCAACATCTTTAATATTACTCACACCAGATCAACACCAAAAAAGTAGAAACTAAGTATCCAACTACAGGATTTGGATTATTTAAAATGTACAAATAATTTTATTCGCCATTCATTTAGTGGACACAATATATTGGAACGATGTGAAAACATATGACTAACAGTGTTTCTACGTTCATCTTTTAGTTTGATGGTTACTTTAACTTAAAGGAATGTTCATCAGTTATTCAAATTCACAACCACACAATGCAACATGAAGCCTATCTTCATATCTTGACTCGGAAATTAATATGAATCAGAATTTGTTATATTTATGGCTCTACTTGGGAGATCTGTCATGGAGGCCTCGCCATAACATTGTAAACGAATGATTTAAGCTTTGTGCACTTATTCCCACACGGCTGATACTATCGTTCATATTTCATGGCTTAGTTGACTTAATGTTACACCAAGCGGAGAGTGATGGTAATGCTTTGAGCAACGCATTTAGGAACAAGTTTATTACAGCGTTCGTCTAAAGATATCTCTCGGGTGGTGAACCGGAGGTACTTTGCCAAAAGACGAGAATACGAATAGCTGAAATGTGATCATTAAACTTAAATTTCTTTTTCATAGAACGGAAAGGAAGAGGCGATTTACGTAATATTTATGGCTGCCATATTTGCGTGAGATAAAACTAAATTATAATGTGCGTATAGGGGTGGCCCGACATTAGGCCACTTTTCAGTGGTTGGATTTTTGCAGAACATAGCGATTGCTTTTACTACTTATTGCCAATTGTCACTGAAATGAGTGTCTAGTATATGTAAATGTTATATACACTAGTCGAATGTTCTAAGTACATACCTTGTAATTTTCATTTAACTGTAAAAGTATTAGACCCATCAGTAAATCGAATATACCGTTGGATTCAGGAAACCATTGTTGATCAAGCTGAGTTAATCGCCATTTTGAAATATAATAATAACATACTAGAAAACGACTATTTATTTCACTGCTTAAAATAACAAAATCGCACATCAATAACATGTATGACCACCGTCTGCCCTGATGATAGTCTGACATCCTCTAAGGCATTGAATTGATAATGATTGATAAAACAGACTTATCATCTTTGCACCAAAACATCAAGTCAAGGATTTTTCTGACTGCAAGTTACAATTTGACGAAACAATCGTTCATGGATCATCATTTGTGAAAAATTTGGGTGCCTTCTTTGATAAAACTCTAAGCATGGACAAACAAGCTAATGCAATATCCAAATCCTGCTTTTCCATCTGCGTAACATCGGACGTATTAGGCCATTCATTACTGTTAATGTCTGTAAAAGTAACCTCAAGACTGGACTATGCGAATGTTTTGCTATGTGGTGCCAACAGCAAGGTATTAGGCAAACTGCAGCGTATCCAGAACACTGCTGCTCGTTTGATCACACTTACAAAAAAGCGTGAACACATTACACCGATCCTGCATTCACTGCACTGGCTTCCGGTGCCATACAGAGTACAGTACAAGGTCATTATATACACATTTAAGATCAAACATGAACTTGCTCCTGTTTACATGAATGAGTTGGTGACTGAGTACCACCCAACAAGATCCCTGAGATCAGACTCAGCCCAATTGTTAAACGTTCCGAGAACAAAAACTAAGACCTACGGTGAAAGGCGTTTTGACAAATGTGCAGCCACCCTGTGGAACAGTCTGCCAATAGAAATTAAAAACATTGACTCTCTGCTGGTTTTCAAAAAGACACTAAAAACGCACATGTTTAAAATGGCATATCAGTGATCAGTGGATGACACTTGCCAACTTTCAATAAATTAACTTTCGCGTGTACAGCGCTTTAGAGACTTGTTTTATAAGGCGCTTATAAATATTTTCAATTATTTTCAATTATTCAATTTTGATGTGTACAAATTGCTGCGGGCGTACATTCCATTCTAGTCAAGGGTTCGTTGTGAGTTCCGGTACGTTCTGGTGTTGCCGTCGTGCTCGGATGCGTCGCCCCAACTCATCCAAGACGTACTATATCGGATTAAGGTCCGAGCTACAAGGCGGCCATTCAATCGTGCAACCAAAATAGGAAATTGCATCAAAATCAAATTCCATGTGATGAGAATGTGCTCGTATCTTACAAAAGACATGATTGATAAAAAATAGTGAGTTTTGTTAAATTGTAGTAGTAATTCGGATGACAAATGCCTATCGAAAGTTACTTCCATGCTCAATCTCAAATTGCTCCATACAAATAAATAAACATATTCTGTTCAATTCAACGATACCACATTATTCCACGATGTTTAAGTGATACAACTATCAGTCAGATGTTGTCATAAACGTGTTTTGACGCATTTAAGGACTAAATGTAAATGACGCCATGTGACGTCTCGATTTTAAATCGAGTCAATAGAAACATGCAGTTTTTTCGTGAATTCATTGCAACTACCATAATAATAAGTGTGTGCAAGTGTTAAGAACCCCAAAACAGTCAATTAATGAATTAAATCTTACCCGTCTTATTGGCATGCCATTTCCAATCATTCCTATCGCACTTGCGCACTCCTCAAGCGTCATTTGCGTCATATAATAAGAAATATTTTTATGGCTTTATGTTTGGGGGTCGAATGTTAATCGTATATGAAATGATTTAAACACATTTACACATATTTGAGATGTGTATTCACACATTATATTAATAGAACACTTAATATATTCTTAACAGTTTAAAGATAAGAATATGTAGTTCATTATTTTTTTCGCATAATTTGCAAGCATAAATAAAAGAGCTACAATATATTATAATTTGTAGGAAAAGATGGGTTATTCTTCAAATTGCAAGAAACATGTGCAACACAACATACATTTGTACGTGAAATTATTTCAAGTTTCCACTTTTGTGAAATACCGACCAAGACATCAGCATATAATAATTGAAAATTGAGATATGTGAACGATTACATTACTATTAATAACTTCTTAAAAAGTTGTTCTTTGGGTCTCACAGTTTTGTGTATTTTGTAATATTTACCATTTAAAAGACTTACATGAACATTAGACTGTCTGAGAATGAAAGTCCCTTATAATTAGGTTTTCACTGCTAGCGTTATGATGAACTTTTAGAATGTTCCAAATTCAAAAGAAATACAATATATTGAGCATTTTAGTTCATTTGGTTGCTAAAGTATGCTCATAGGATTCCCAGATGTATATGCCCACCTGTGCATATTTGCAAGTGTAAATTATATTACACCATTGTCAAAAAGTGTTCTTATCCATAAATCAGAACCCTAGTAAAGCAATAATGATAAATAATGTGTATGGGTGTATCCTCTTACAACACCAAATATCATATTCAACTGCAATTCATTCTCAGCTCATTGAAAGCATAACAATTTGTATTTATATAGCATACTAATAATTTGCATAAATAAAGGATTAAATAATTACCAGGAGCATCACGTTCATAAGTCATTGACACTCTATACAGATCGTGGTGGAACATCATTTTTACACAAAACTGTAAAGTAAAGGCAATATGCACGGGGAAGCGAGAACGTATACTGGACTACGAGAGGTGTTCAACTTACTGTTTATATCACTTGATACATTACTATACACGATTGAATAGACACAATTAGATTTTATTGTGAAATTCATGAAAATACTGGGTGTTCAATTCTGTTCTAATATAAGTTGAACACTTCTCGTACTAATAGACAACAAACAACAAATGCTACACAAAGGTGATAACAAAGGGGCATACAACGTAGAACATGAAACATGTCAATTGTACGGACAGGACATTTGAAGGAAGAATCCAAAACAAAGTGGAGCACAGCGATTTACCACCACTGAGCATGGAAAATATCATTTGGTATCGAGTCTTAGAGAATACTTGATAATTGAAAAAAATATACATTTTTCAAATTTATTACGCATTTATCGATATTCATTAGATATGATTAAATTAGGTTTCATTTGACTTTGCAATTGTGTCTATTGGGTGCGATATACCTTCAAAGTCAAAGCCAAAATGTTTTATGTCGGTTATAGTTACACTCAACCACTTTTATAATTGGACACTTTTCAAGCCCTAAATGCGTTTAACTGTGATAATAATTTTCGACGACATGTTGCACACTAACGTGTTATGCAATAGTCCTAACACTCAAATCATTAAAAATCAAAATCACGTGCGAAAGTATGCGTGGTCATTCATGCGATAAATTTTGCATTTTCACCATTTAATAATATGGTCACAATTAAGGGGTATTTCGGGTTTGAAAAGTAACCAATTAGAAAAATGATTGAGTGTATAACAATGGAAACATAAGCTATGTATAGCTTTTTATCACAAGTCTTAACATGTCACAACCATACGGGGTGTTAAAACAGTTTGTTCATAACATATAGACACTTCTAATTTCCAACATCATACTTCATTCAATGCTAGAAAGGTTGTAACAAGCTGCCTGTAAATGATATATTCTAAGTATAATAAAATATTTGAGCTGAAACATTGTAAACAATTGTTTAATACTCTGTATGTATAGACACGTGCATGAAAACAGCTGTAAATATGAGGGACTAACGTGAGAGACCAAAACAAGTGATTGGTGAAATCAGATGGTTGGAAATATCAAACAAGACAGTAACATAGAGCATGGTGTCCCACAAAGATCATAGTCAATCGGACAAGAAAGACAGAACTCCACAGAAACAGCAGAAGACGAAAGTCTTAACAGTTTCAAAAACTTGTCATTCAACTCTGACAGCCTGCTACTGCAATTAGTCAAACAAATCCGGCACAAGAACGAATCATAAAGGACGACCACGCACCACAAGAACAACACACACACAGCACACAAACAGTGTACATGCACTTTTGAAAGAAAAGATGAAGCCTTAAGCTGAACATCGAAATTGCAGAATGGCAAATAATATTTACACAATGTCACGAAAAGCACAACATAATCCCACTCCATGTAACGAATGGCAATTACGTATATACCGTTTTGCGTGAGGTTTATTGTTAAGACAAATTTAGTTTACGAGGAGAAATGTTTGACCTGGTAATTGTTTTATCATTATCAAAAAAATAATGGCAATATGAATTGAAAATGTTATTTACAAATTTAATTACTTTACCATTCTTTAGAAACTACTAATTCGAGTAAAGTTAAAATGATCTGTAATAGTATTAATGCTTCAGTTAAGGACACTTATAAACCTGATCTGTTCCCAATTTGTGCTGGTGTATTAAAAAACTAATCAGGTGCGTAACTTTACGATTTCCATAAAAACAGTACCTTTGAGTATAAGGATATTTTTACTTATTGCTTAAAACACAGACTTAAATGAATATGAGACACGCTTCACAAGACAACACTGCCAACAGTTGTCACGATCATGCCAGAAACATATTACAAAATTGCAGGTAAATGTATGCCAGTTGAATATATGTCACAAATAAACGAAGGTGCAAAATAACAATTAACAGTAGTAAACAACACTATGAACGTCAAACATATAAAAACAACAAACATCTCGTTTTAGTGCATTATATTTTATTTCATCTAAGTTTTATAACATACGAGAATTAAAAAGTTAATGACCAATCAGACTGAAAACACACAGACGCAGCGTACTACTAGGCACAACCTTATTGGGCATTCGGCTTTTGTATTGCTGAGGCTGATTCATTCTGCTTTTCGACAGCTTGGACTAGGGTGGATCTTTACTGTCTAGTTGTACCTTGTAGGTGTTTTATGTTTTCTGTGCTCGGTTGGTTCAGGTGGACATTGTGCCTTGTATGTTTTTAATGTTTTATGTGCTCGGTTGGTTAAGTGGAGTGCTGCATTCCCTGTCTGACTGAATATTATCTTTTAAAACACACACACAAACACTTAAAAATCACAAATTACAAAGTATAGGTCACAAGGAGAAACATATAAATGTAGAAGAAAAATAAGTATATGTAGTTGCATTACTAAATCGAACTGATGGTGGCGAAATGTATAAGAGCTGCCAAAAATCGTGATCGCCGTCTGTTGTGTTGCACTTTTTTGGCCCGAACAAAGAATCACAAATAAGACTAGTGTTATCAAAGAAATGATGCATATTGTATTGCAGCTGGTTTCAGATTGCTACAACGCTGAATAGACAGTAAAAGAATTTGAACACAAAACATAAACTAATCCAACATATCTTGTTGGTCATTTCGTCCAAGCAAAATCTCGTGAAAATAAAACCGTGGGAAGCCATTTAGCAAATGTTGATATGTATATTGAGCATCATATAGTTGACGCTGTTTCAATTAGCAGATTCATAAAAGAACACTTATTTCAGGCAATTAAACAGCGTTAATACCCAAAAATTTCAACCAAAAAAGGAATTAGTTTACCTTTTAAACTGAAATAAATTCTATTTTGATCGGATGCTGATTAACAAAGTTTATGATGTAAAATACGTCTCGTAAATTTGCCGCCAAACAGCCGGAGATAATCGCCTACTACACTAACTGATAGGAAACTTATTTTGGTATAATGGGGTATAGCTTCATTGAAACTATGTGTTGTTGTAAACATCGTCTTACTTAGTATGTTTTTTTTAGAAAATAACACGGCTGACATCATTTCATAAAACGTTCTTTCCCAACTTAATCAATGTTTTATTACAAAGAACAAACAAAACCATGGTCCAAAGATGAAAGTAAGTTTCTACTCAATTAATGTTCATAAACATATACACTCTTCATTTTCTTCCAGCAAATCAAAATCTTGTGCATGCATACATATGAGTTTGAGAACTTAAATAAATACATGTCTTAACAACAAGGAAAAGAATGTTTGGGTTTCATTTCACTATTTTTGTCATTAGATTTTAGCGTCATGCGTGGCCAACTGTTTACACAACCAGTTTCCTGGAATTGACAATCGGTATTAACTTGCTATTCCTTAAGCAGTTGGCAAATCTGCACCTGTGGAGAAGACATGACCGCCGCTGTAGCCAATGTTACTGAAGATCATAGCCTTCTAAAACAAAACCCCAAAGTAAATATAGACAACATAGAACACTCAAACGCATAATTACGTAAACGTATGTAAGAAAACCAAATGATCAATAACATAGGCAGATATCATATGGTTATATCAGTGTAAAACATCCATAAAATATTTATATGCTAATAAACGGTGTCACATAAAGTAACATAATAGCATCACAATAAACATGTGCGCGGGAAATCTTATGTTCCAAGAGCGCCACCCATAAGCAAAATCATCATACGGTATATTCTTGGTTGAAGTAACAACATTTAATAACTATGTATAAACAGTTAATTGCATTTCGCCCAGAGGAAAAACAGACATGAGACGAGTTTGTAAATTTATAATAAACGGCGTTCTTTTGTTAAACAATTACAGTACTTCAAACATGGCGTTGAAATTAGCTGTCATCTATGACATGTCTACATAGTGTATACATACAATGAGATATTTCTCGTTAACGATTGATGAATGTTGTTAGCCTCCCCAGTTATTCAAATTATTCAAAACCACAAACTTGACTTCAACAATAAAGCTCAATAACAACCAAACAAGACAGTGATAAGGGCCAAATGTTGTTTATTGAACATAAATGATAACACTATTTACATCATATCTAATTACGATAAGATTTACCAACGTGCTTGTGGAACTGTAAGTACTGATAATGACTAGACAAAATGTGTCGCATTGTTCAGCTATGTACTAAAAATAGGATTTAAATCTCATAAAGAGTTTAAGTTTGGTACATACATATATTTTATCGTCGTATTATTACAAATAGCATACATATACCACATAAATAGCTTTACAACCAAATGGTGTACCACAGGTTCTTGCAACTAAGTAACGGCTCTCTCCTTTTCATGATATTATGTGCAATTGTAAAGATACATAACGTTTTATTCCAAACAATAGGATGTTTGTTCATTGTGAAACAATTCTCGGTATAATTTACTATCATCACTTGTTCCGTGAAAGCGAAGTTATATTGTTTATGTTGTTGCATGTTGCCCCTTTACAAATTGTTGTATCGCTTGTTATGACATTCCACACACAGCCTATGTTCCTTCTCTGTATCGGCTATGTTCCATTATATCATATTTATAATATTCCGGCGTTTGTGGCTATCTAGTTGTATTGTACGTACGTTTTCAACATTTGTAGAACATTTTTGACATATCATTAATCATATTGCACTTCTTATTCAATTCTTAAGTCAACACTGATTTGGCTCTTTTGACAAAAGATAATGACAACAAGAAAATAAAACCAAACATCTACATAGTTCTACTTTCACGTCTCAAGCTAACCCCAAAACAGTGCATCCGAGTGCCATAACACTGTAACTCGATATTCCCGCAGCTTCGGACATACTTTGTCTCTCATAAAGTTGGATTTGGCCATTTAATGTTGGGAAATAACATAAATTGCTTTGAAATGTGTGTAATTCGAATCTTTAAAATAATCGTTGTACTTCAGCTGAAGTTTCATTGAAATCCGACTATTGGTTAAGGGGAACAAGCCGGGAAACCCTTGTGACATCCATCCAGACTGACGTCGAACACAAAATCAATAAATGAAAATATTGTACACATGCTCAAATACACTCCGACTCTAATTCTTAAAACCAAAGCCAGTCGGTTTCGTTTATGTAACTCATTTAATTCTGGTTTTTAAATATACGGACTACCCTTAATTACTTAGCATGTTTTTCCTTAGAAATGGCAAATGTACGAACTAACATTTTTTTCTACATTAAAATACAATTAATAGGCGTGGTTTTATGTCTCCATATGCCACCATACGTAACCTTCGTTTATAATTATTAATTAGCAAATGTGTAATTTTTGCTGGAGACATTGTTCTTTTTCTTGGAGTAGAAAAGTCTAAAAAGTTGGGACAAAACGAATCATGTTATGACAAATTGCTTCATATCAAGCCCGTATGTCATAGCATGGCAATTACAGTATGTAATTATTTGACAATGTTGGCGGATGTTAAGGCTTTTGCAATTAATTTAAACTTGTTTGTGGTGGGATTTCGTCATGCAAAAAATTAAATAGCACTAAATACCTGCAAAAATCTATGAAAATGTTAAAACATGATTCCAATTACGGGGAACAAAAATATGAATGTCAAAACCAAACAAATGAGTAGCTGTGCGGGATTTATCATCTGTTGATGACAGTCTGACGTTGTCTTCGTTAACGTTTTAGTCTCCAGTATTTTACTGAAAATGCCCTTTTAATTATTGTCTGAAAAACCATAGACAAGTATTCTGAAATTGTTAGTTCATTATTGGCGTCTTTTAGCAATGCTTCTTTAACGACTACATTCCATCTTTTTTGTTTGTTACTACTATGACCTATGACGTCTACCATTAAATTCATCTTGTAACAATGGAGTATACAGGTATATATCAAAAGTAATTATGTAAGTTATATCACTTAAAACTAACTAATAAATCATCTTATTAGGGTCATGTTTCAGAAAAAACTGTTTAACAAAGCACTCTGTGGCGTCAGGATGGGTGATATTTAACATTTATAGCATGCATTATTAAACATAGACATATCATTTATGATAACATTAGGTGTTTAAGATACGTATTTAGAATTATATTGTTCTTAATTTGCAAAATGTCAAAAGTAATTCTTGTCGTTTTATGAACGACCGTCATTTGTTGCTTGCTCCTAAAAGTGAACACAGAACCGAAAATCCTGATACAGGTTATAGAGTCTGTCAAACTTAGTTTACTTTGAACGAATAAATACGTCGTATTTAAGTAACAGAGGCGATGTTTATCAAATTGGTAATCTAGAATAATGTACCTGCAGCAAACATATTATTGATTGAGCATCTTTTTGTTTAAAGGATAAAAAAATCTGACAAGGAAGGCAGCCGAGCACAGCCAACTACAGAAAACGAAAACAACACAGACCACAATCAAAAGGCACACTGTCCAATACACAAATGGAACGAAACAGCTGAAAATCCAAGTGTCAGCTGTTAAGAAGCCGAAAGTCCTAGTTTCAGCTGTCAAAGTCCTAAATAGTGAAGAATCACTGTAAATGGTAGAAACCTGCATTCCATTTCGACCATTTTGACCAGTATGAGATAACATCGGGACAATAGTTCTGTTCTGGAGTAAAACGGCCATGCTTTTCGTTACTCGGTATGTCTTAAGTTGCAATGATTACTAGTTTTGTTGTTTTGAGTTATCAAAAAGAAGCAGATATTACATGAGGAAAAATACAAACATAATTTTGGTAACGTGTGGAACATATTTAGGGAATTTGGTGATTAGAATGATGATGGCTCAGTGTGGTATGCGATGGAAAGGAATGTAATATAAATATTTACATGACCTAAATCGATGTTGTCTATGGTGATGCCAAAAATGTCCTGCAGTTGTTGTAAGTTGGACGATGAAACAATTTGGATGCAAAGCAAAACAACATATTATGCATGGGTACCAAATGATAATTCCAGCAAATAGAATGTAACGTAAACGAACAGCACTTGAAAAGTTAGGAAGTGTGCAACTTAATCTTTTGAATTTTTATTTGATTTAACTGCAATTACTAAGTGTATTGTGTCAGATCAAACCCTGTCTTACATTAAGAACAGATACAACGCGCATGTGACAAAAGACATTATATACAGACGAGCACTTGTTATACTTATATATGGCTAAGGCATAAGAAATATTTATGAACACAAATAACCAGACAAAAGGAACTTGCAGTATGATCTTACTTTAACATTTCATTGATATTAAGGTTGGCTTTAAAGATATATTTGGTCAAATGATTGACACTATGTGCCGTATGCATATTTGAAACAATAAATTTCAATTAAAGTTTGTAGTTCAGTATTCCTGTAGCGTATAACTAGACTGGTATTCACAAAGTATCTTCGTACAAAACTTTTAAAAAATGTCTAAGTATGTCAACTAAACATGACAATAAAAATTATATCATTATAATTGATTTTACGCATTGACTTAAGCGTTGTGTTAAGAGCTACAATAATCACTTAGAAAACATGTGTTAATCTTCAATTTGTAGAATGTATTTTTAGTTTAGGTAAAAATATTTATTTTTTCCGCGAAGATTCTTTGTGAATACTCACCATGGTTTGTCGAAACAATTGACAACGGGCAATGGCTTTTATCATTGTCATTTTAATCGTTACAAAGGTCAACACAATTTCCTATGGTCCTTAACATAAGTTCATAAACGCAACTGAAGAGCTGTAAGTAACTTCTTTGTTCTAGTAAAATAGATATTCTGTTGAAAAGAATGCATTGCATAATACGACTAATTGCGTTATTGTGATTGGCCTTACCAATAATGTTCTGCTGGCCAGAAGTGAAAAATTAATACCCGTTTCTACTTTGCAAATTGCTGATGTGTTGTTTAAATGCCTATATGAAAGTTCGCTAGTTGTTTTGCATTCGTTATTAATTATTAATTGCACAATAGGAGCTAGGAGCAAAGAAGGTCAACATCAGGTTCATTTATTGTTACAGTTACACATATTTTAAACTGTTAAGTGTGTGCCCTTTTCAAATTTTATTGTTAGAAAGGAAAAACGCTCTACGGTCCTGTATCAATATGTTCCTTACATAGTTTACGATGTGGAACAAATACACTGTTGTTTTAAATCATTTTCAAACGAGGTCAACGACGAATGATTCATAAATCAAGACAAATAAGCTTGACAAAGATGCTTGTTATGACATGACATTGATGTACAGGTAATTGTAAATTGTTGGTTTGTCAGTATCACCATAAAATTAAGATAATAATGAAAGCAATTTATTCAAATGAAGCAATTCTTAATGCAGATACTTCATTTTTACACAAATGAAATCGTAACACAAGAAAAGTGTTTTCTAAAAATAGAAACCCGTAAGGAGAGAAATTAAGTAAACTACCTCTGCCAGCTGCTACCTTTGACATTATGTTGCTATTTTTATGAAGAAAATGTATGCGGGTAATTGTGAATAAGCTGTTTATGATCTAATACTTTCAAAAGTGTCAATATTTTTTTAAAATGCGGTTCAGTTGGTCGAACTAAAATTGCCTTGAACAAGTGTGTTTGCTAAGCGACTGTCAGTATTTTTGGTTATAATTGATTCTATATTGTGTTCAACAGGTGTTGCTATAAAACTCATCGAATTTAAAATAGAGCTTTCGATACTAATTTTGCTATCATATACCTGTTCAATAAAGTAAATATATTTTATATACCATCCTTAATATTATATTAATGACGTCACATAGGATAGAAACGAAATAATAACAAGCATAATCAACTGGTAACTAAAATAACATAACATATAGTTTATTGACATTAAATTACATTAATACAATTTATAATCAAACAAATAATCAAATACATTAGAAAGAGAAAATATGGGAAGTCTGAAGGAAGAATATTGTGACAGGGTGAAATTCTAACATGGTCTCCTTAAGGGTCTTGAAAAAAGGATGATAAACGGTCGCAGAGCTATGCCATTTTAATTAAATGCCATTACATGTTAAAACCCTGATCCGACGAGATGGGGTCACTGGTTTGCTTAAAGTTATATCCGTACCAATCAGAACATTATTAAGGGTGATGGAGCGGTTTTAGTCCCACATTCATATTGTGTTCAAATTTTGTCAGGAAGTATAGGACTATATTCTGACTCAAAATATGATGATAAAACACTACGTCACTCGTTTCTCGAGTAATCAGCCCTGTAAGAAGTGTGTATGAATTATTTTTATAATTACATTGAAATTAGTAAATTGGTAGTGATGTTGAAACATGACATTTTTATTTAGTGGCTTTGATCTGAATAATGAAATATTTTCCAATATAGTTTGGGTACACATTGTTATACATGTCCAATATACAAACAATGGTATATTTAATTTTGGTGTAATATATACTGGTCTTTTACCCCACCTACTTCATATGTAATGTTTTTAAATATTTTGTAAAGTAATTCTAGTGATATATACATGTATCTTCAAAATCATGCAATAAAAAATAAATGTCACCGATAATTCTTTCACAAATTTTGTTTCTATTTTGATTAAATGTGACTAAATGCTGAGAAAATCAATGAAAAGTTTAAAATGAAGTTTAATAAACATTTAAATATCGCGAAAACATATTAACACAAAATAAACAAATTTTACAAAACAAACTTGACCCCGAAAAAACATTTGACATAAAAAGCATTTGTTTCTCCCCACCCGCCTATTTTGTAGTGTAAACTATGATTTCGATTGGTATTTTCCATTATAATTGCATAATGCTTATCGAAACTTTGATTAATTTAGACACAAATTTATGATGATAAGACAAATAATGTTCTATGACAAATGACGCATGCGCACTAAACCGATTCAGCACAAAACTGGCATCATAGATTATAATGTGTTTGTTAAACAAAGTGTTGTTGTAATTAATTGATTAAGTATCCTTTGGCGACGTATAGTTAACATAACTGATTTGTTCTTCGAAAATTTCATGCGTATATGCAAGAAAGTATTGCTTGAGTGTTAAGTAAAAATGGTCGCAAATTGGTAATATAGTATATCTTGTCGTCTAAATAATAACAAAAAACACGGCCATCTAAACACCACCAGCTAGAGTAGTAATGTTGTTGCATGGCAAATAAGGAGGGGGGGGGGGGGGGGGGTTATATACACATACAATAATAAGATTACAATATTTTGAATTAGAAAATTCGGTTCAGGTACAACGAAAGTATTTAGGCCAATGTTTTCAAAATGGTTTTTTAAACCTTATTCTGTTATAGATACGTCCTTAAAATTATTCAAGTTTACTTGAAATATTGAAATATTCAATTATGTTTCACAGATTCAGTCTGGCCGTGTCATTTTAATGTATACGTTTTATTATAGTTTTTACTCAAATTGTAAGATGAACTTACGGCCACCTTAATTTTGTTTATGGTAGCCTGAACAAGATTAATAATTTCTAAACTAAATCTTGGGGGCACCAGATAACCATTCCAAACCTCATTCGTGTTTTGACGTTGTGCCTTTTACCATACTAAGCCAGAATTTTGGTGGTCCTTCCACATTTGCTATGGTTCACATACAGGTATGCAGCTATGCAATTTGACTCGTCTTTGATATTTAGGTGGTACGCGCGCCTTTTATCTAACGAACGAATTTTCCCCGAAACATCCTAAAATGACAGAAAAACCTCTAAAACGACATTGAAATCATAAAAATGATATGTCACCAGGTTCGTTTTCGAGATAAACAGCTTTCTAATGACCTACCATTGTATTTTGTTCATTTGATCTATTTCTTGCATTTCTGTCACCACCATGTTCATTTTTAATTTTTTAGTATATTAAACCACTTTTAAACAATGCATGATATTTTGTGTGTTCAATGGTCATTCCTATTGACATTAGTCACAATTTAAGCTGCCTGGTGAACAAATTATTAATATTTACATGATAAATAAGTACCCCACCCATTTCCAAAAAGTGTGATTTTCAAATGAATGTAAAAACATATCTAAAGATCAAAAATCATTTAAAATTGAATATAAGATGAGAGTCATATAGAATATCAATTTAATAAATAAAAAATAGTGATCACCAGCCTTTTTAGGGAGCTATTAACCAACAAGTAACAATTATGAATAAATTTGCATAAATTAACCTAATTTGCATATTGGAATGAGATACAATTTTACGAAAAAAAGTTCAAAGTTTAGCTACTTCATATAACTTAAACATGCACTACATATTTTATATAAGAATATGCATATGAACAATTGTAGTGACTTATTGTACATCCCAAAGAATACGAGAGAATCTCTCGTATTCTTTGGTGCACCCATATACTTTACAATTGTGCCGTTCCCGCCCCACTTTTTATACATGTAAAAATAAAATGTTAAAACAAAAATCTATTTTGTAAACTAGTATTATGTTTATTTTCATTAATTAACATTTATATGCGATCATTAAAACTAAATTTCATGTTTGTTGTTCTCACCCAATACGATTTTGAAATTTCTCGTAAAGTGACAATTTATATTTTCTTCAAGTATATTTTTAAAGTCGTACAACAAACCAAATAGGATAAGGTTTATCCTTAAATATTAATGTTCATTAGTATTGCAAAGTATATACTTAGGTTTGCAAATGTCAGATATAACGTTATGTTTCCATAGCAACGTGATAATTAATTTTGTTCTAAAAACAACTTGAACGCAAGCCTTCGTAGTGTCTTCTTTTATTGCCTGGCAACAATAATCAAGTTACTACGTATTAGCAAGATTGGAACTCGTCATCGTAACATCGGTGGCGAATGTTTTGTTATGTGGTGCAAACAGCAATGTAGTGGACAAACTGCACCGCGTCCAGAACACAGCTGCTCGTGTGATCACATAAACATAAAAGATAGAGCACGTAACACCGATCTTCCTTTTACTGCACTGGCTTCACAGTGGCATCACAGTGAAAGTTCTCATATGGATATTTATCATTTACTTGAAAAAATGATAACAAATCGGACAAGAAGGCAGCACTCACCAAGAACTGCAAAGCATGAAAGGCACACCAAGGATATGAATCACAGTCCACAAGTACTAGCAACAATGACAAACACAAACATGAAGAAGTTGTATGCACAGAAACTGTAACTTTTTATTTCCTCATTTTTGACTTATTGTCCTTTGCTGACACCTACTAGGGGAGCCTTACGTGTCTTTGACGGCTTCTTGTTTATGAATTTATAATTGTGTTATATTCAGTTCTGATATCGTCTAGGGGAATAAATGATCGCCTATATGAATATCTAAGACACATAAGAGGCAAAATGTTATAAGAAATAAGATAATGAAAAATCGGACAGGAAAAGCAGCATTCACAAGGGACAGCCGAGCACGAAGGCACACAAAGGAACACACCAAAAACGAAATTACACACACGCGTTAAGATTTCGGTTTGGACCTTGTCCAGCGTATGCACAATATACTTACGAGTGATAATGATGCATTTATCATTTGAAAAAAAAGAATTATCAAACTGAAACTTCGTATTTTTGTTGCAGGTGAATTTTCAAGTTGATCAAATGATTACTTTCATTAACATCTATCAACAATACTTCTGTATGTGATATTTGCATTCATATATACCCATACGATGAGGTTCGTCATCAGCGTGTTCTAGTAACAGCTTGTCGCGTTTTTGTAACGTTACTAATCTTCGCAGTGGATTATGTTAATCGTTGGCTTCTCTTTTGGTCTCCTTTTGCATTCATTTGGCGTCAACAAATTGCGAATATTGTCATTTTAAGGTAAGATTATTTAAAATGAAGTTAGAATGCAGTTATAATACGAATACATTTAAAACGTTGTACGAAATTTCTTCATTCCGAATGTTTCTCGAAAGCTTTAAGCAAACCTATCGTCCAAAATACGGAATTGGGAAAGCAAGTTCGGAAAGCAGTCATGCATTTTCAGAATGCGTTCCGAATACCTAGGAATTTTCACTTCGACGATATTCCGACTCATTCTATCACATATGAGACAGGGGCTAAATAATCTAAGTGTTTGAATGGTTTATTTAAAGGTGCTGCCTCACAGATCGGGCCAAAATATTTGTATGACGTAATTTTCCTACCTAACCAAGTATTTATATAATAGAAAGTCACTGGTGGTTGCTTTATGAAAGATTTATGGCATATAAGCAATTTAAATCACTCTTGATATTTGGCACTCAGCATTTTTCTGTTTGAAAATATCGCAGACTTTACTTCCAAAATGTTCTGTGAATTATGAATTCACACATGATCAAACTGTAACTTCAACAAACTAAAGCCGAAACATTTGTGAGGTATTCGGTTCGTTTCGCAATTCGTTTTCATCGAATGGAAACAATTTTCAGACAATTTAAGTGATAGTAGTGCTAATTCTATAGGGTATTAAGGGTATTAATACCCTATAGAATTTTGGGTGTAAAAATGCTAAATTACTCCAAAGTGCTGATGTTTCCCAAGTTATTTTTATGTCAATGTGGTTGTTTATGGCATATACAGGAAACTATACCAAAATTACATGAATATTTGACAATTTAATTTTATTTTTGCAATACACCAATACGTGAGGCAGTCCCTTTAACATAGCAGTAAGACCATTGACCGATTCGAATTTCCCCTCCGAATGTTTCACGGTTTCTTTATTTTATTATTATTCCGGGTAGTCTCTTTTCTGTTGATTTGGAATTAGTGTAATTGTGGTATCAGTGTTGGCCCGAGAGGTGGCCCACTTATATTTGAACATATATTTTCATGCGCACAAGATATACTCGAAATGTCTCTATTAAACAGTGTAAATAAATATGTCAAGCAACTGTAACATAGTTATTGCAATAACCGCTCCGTTGTAGCCCAGACAGCGTTAAAGCTTTTGTTCCCTTATGTTTCCATTGTGATATTGAGCACATGCCAACTGATATTTCCCAGAGTTTGTAAATAATAAGATGTTAGATGTTAGATTCATGGGAGAGAAATACGTCGAGTAAACTTGGCTTGTATTCATATTGAATTACCTCCCTTTGTTCTACCACACAGTTACGTAGGCTTTAGTCGATTAGTCAAGCACGAGATTAAAGAGTAACATAATTCACCAATTCTTGAAATTAAGTATGCCAGGTTTAAGAGGAAGCCTCGTCAAATTTGTGATAATAATTCTAGCTTTTCTTACAGTAACATGTGTAGAACAGATGATAGCCCATTGTGTATTCATTATATTATAGCAGAAAATGAATGAATAGACCGAACCAACACAGAAATGGATAATAAAACCTAATGGGCCGACTTCCTTCTTCTTCCAAATCATCGTGTGAGGTGCTACCATAACAGCGTGCCTTCTTGCGAACTTCGGTTATAAAATCTATAATCACGGCTAAAAAGGTCTGATAGCACTTCGCGATTATTCAATGGTTAATTTATTACATTTACTAAACAATGTTAGTATTCTTCTTGATTTCATTTAGTGGAATATTTTCCAGCTTCATGCTGATTATGTTGGGAGAAATTTACATCTAAGATGGCATCTAAACACCCGTTCCTAATTGTATTGAAATGAGAATAATTAACGCTATTGATGAATGAATAGCGGATAGAATTTCGAATATTTCTCTTGATTCTGGCTAGATCGTCAAAAGGTGTTGGAAATTCATCAAATTTAATGTGCATTAGCAAAGCGGTAAAAGGCACCATGGAGGCTTTTCCACACGTTATAGATCATACAGTCGATTCCTCATCTCTAATTTGCCGGTCAGTTGCCCATAAACAAGGCATATGAATAGGCAGAATCAGTTATGAACTCGCCTGGAACAAATGGCATGTCCAGTCAATGTTCTCGCTACGAACAATTTAGACGTATGTCCTTTCTTCAGTGTTCCATATTGTTGTTCATGGGAAAATTCATATAGTCTGTCAATTCTACAGTCGTCACCGTGCTCTTAATGATGTGTAAATGTAAGGCTGTATGCGCGGAATTTCAATACAACCACAGCCACAAATATACTATACTTATTACTATTTACGACCAAATATTGAGCAAACAAGTTAGGAACAACATAGTTAGGAACAACATTTCTACATATTCGATTTATTTTGCGTGTTTTCATAATTTAAGCTGCTGTATAAAACTTTAAAATGCGCTTTGATATAGGCCTGTCGCCACCGTTTAAAAACTGTGTAAATGTGCGCATAACAGATCAATACTTTTGTTTCTCTTATATGTTAACACGGCATTTGATCAATTGTATTGAACAAAAGTTTGTTTTTCATAAAAATAAATTAAATAAAAATAATAAAAATTGATACATTACGAATGTAAATGTATTATATGTAATAAAATTAGAAAATGAAAAAAAGACAAAATACATGAATTTGGAGAAGTGCGCTTGAAGTTTCTGCAAAGGAATTAATGAATAGCTTAAAGAAACATCAAGTCTCCACAAACTGCCATGTAGTAGGGTGAACATTTGTACGAAACTGAATTGGTTATATAAAGTAAAACTGTACTCAAAGCTCTTTTACATACACGTGTTGTGGCATTAGTTTTGTTGTGGCCCATATTGAAGTCTGTGTTAGGGCATTCAGCTTATTTATTACTGTTGTTCTTTACTTTTTAGGACTTCAGACAGTTAAAACAAGGTATTTCAGCCTTTTTGATTACTGAAACTAGGCCATTCAGCTTTTTGACAGCTTGGATTTGGGCAGTTCATTTTCTTATTCAGTTTTGTGTTGGGCATTGTGCAATGTAATTGTGGTATGCGGTGTTTTTATGTTTTCTGTGCTCGGCTGGTTAAATGGAGTGCTGCTTTCCCTGTCCGACGTTTTTTTATCATTTTGTCCCAAATGCACGTGCTCTAGTAATGAATGCTTGATTATTGTTAATATCAGCATTATAATTAATATTATCATTATTTGTATTATAATTATTATTATTATTATTATTGTTATTATAATTATTATTATTGTGAATATTTGCAATAAATAAATTAGTAATACAATTATGTAATATCAATTAACAATTGCTGTAAACAAATGCATCATTAAGCATGCTTATTAATTAATGAGTAGAATAATGGAAGTAATTTCAATATACCGGTTATTTGTTTTTACCTGTTTTGAAGTAAATTCAATTATTTGATTTTTGACACAATCCATTTATGTTGGAATATCCGAGTAAAAATAAATATTCTATGATAAAGAATGATATAGCACGACTAGACTAGAACTTGTTTTATCTTACAAATCATTTTCGGTTTATTTCGAGGAAATTTGTACAAGGATTGGCCTTTAATTGAAAATATCGAATGTAAATCAATGCATAGTGACGTAAAATGTCTGATTTCAATATGTATAAATTGTACAATAAAGAGTTATGAGTTATAAATAATAAACTGTAAAGATATTCTATAATACACATGATAACAAACGGTGACATATAGCAATAAACTAAAACCGAAATTGCGCAATCTCGCAATGTGCAAATAGCATCTGATTGGGTATTAACTTAATAAGGCTGAAGTTTAGCAAAGTTACAAATTTTTAGAATATTATTATGTGCAAAATGTATTTAATTAAAATGGTTCGTGTCATTGTGAATAGTCTGTACTCAGGACGATGTTATGGTCTATGTCATTGTGCATAGTCTGTACTCAGGACAATGTTATGGTCTATGTCATTGTGCATAATCTGTACTCAGGACGATGTTATGGTCTATGTCATTGTGCATAGTCTGTACTCAGGACGATGTTATGGTCTATGTCATTGTGCATAGTCTGTACTCAGGACGATGTTATGGTCTATGTCATTGTGCATAGTCTGTACTCAGGACGATGTTATGGTCTATGTCATTGTGAAAAGTCTGTACTCAGGGCGATGTTATGATCCATGTCATTGTTCATAATCTGTACTCAGGACATTGTAATGGTCTATGTCATTGTTCATAGTCTGTACTCAGGACGATGTTATGGTCTATGTCATTGTGTATATTCAGTACTCATGACAATGTTATGGTCCATGACATTGTGCATATTCTGTACTCATGACAATGTTATGGCCATGTCACTGTGTATATACTGTACTCAGGAAAATGTTATGGTCTATGTCATTGTGAATATTCTGTAATCAGGACAATGTTATGGTCTATGTCATTGTGTATATTCTGTACTCCGGACAATGTTATGGTCCATGTCATTGTGAATAGTCTGTCCTCTGACCTCATATTGTACAAGTCTACAGAAAGACAACTCGTACTAACCGTATAGTTACAAAATCTGGCACAAATTATTTATATCCGTATGAACTATGAAGTTCATTAATTACCGAAAATATGTATGTAAAAATGAGCTAATCTCAATTTTCACATTACAGATATTTCGTTTAAAACCTTAATTTACAAATATGATACCTTAAGCATAGGTCGCAGTGAGCATTTTTTGCCTCGGCGATGTACTCCCGATGTAATGGACATTAATGGGTTATCAGGGTTATCAGGGTACTGTTTTATCAAAGCACTTACGAAAATCATAAAGTTACGCTCAAATTTAAATTCTTGATATTTCTTTAACAACTGCAAATTGTAGACGGATAAAGTGTGTAGGAGTTCAATAACTGGTTCATTATTAGTATTGAAGCTCTATTTACCACACTTAAACAAATGATAAAGTATTTAAATTTGATCGTAAGTGTACGATTTTCGAAAGTACTTTGATAAAAAAGTGCCCAGAACATCAGGAAGCTTCGGGGAAGTCATGAAACAATTGTGATATACGTATGAAGGAATCGTATTGAATCGGGGGGTATCGGAAGATATCGGAAGTACATCGCCGATGTGGAATTAGTATTTCTCAGTGTGACATAGGCTTGATGTAAAGTCCCTCTATTAAAACAAGTCAAAGCTAAAAAAAATATACCAGATTTATATAGCGCCCTTTTCATGCGAACGCACGTTCAAAGGCACTTTACCCATGTTGCAGCCACAAGGGCGCAGGTGCATCCTCTACCAGTACAGATACAGCATGATCTGACCAGAGGGACAGACTGAGAGAAAGCCTCTGAAGGGAGAGAGAGACATTATATACAGGCATGTCCGGCGCTGCAGAGGTGCGCCTAGCTCTTATTTCGAATAGACAGCCTGGTTCTTTAATGTGCCCGGTGAATAGCACCGATACACAGCTTCCTGTCACGTCCAGATACTTTGCAGACCACACGGCCAGCTATGGTCTTATATAGCGAAAATGTCTTTATAGTGAACTTTTTATTCTAAATTTAAATCTTTTGTTTATTTAAGATAGCATTTTTAAAGTCTTAAATTGACCAAAGTGGTCATATTAAGCAAAATGAACGAATATTTGATTGTGCATAATTACATAATTAGATACCACTGATGACGTATATATGTGCTATTTTACATATTTCACATTTATATGTAGTATATTGCGATAATACATATATCAAGGTAAATTGTGAAGACAAAAGGTGCTGTAAAAGTCCACTCAGTTCAATAATTCCTATTCAAATCGCTTGATCGATTACATACAAACATTGCATGTAAACCTTATCAAGTATCTCTGCCAATCTGATATTTCTATTCAATTTAGAAAATGACAAATTAAAGAAGTCGATCAGTTAAAGAGAATCATGAAAGCTGAACAGTTTAAATCAAAGTCGGTCTTTTAGACATCATGTATTCCAGCAGTTGCGCATTCTGCTCCTGTCGCTATAAATCAAATCCGCTTACCCACAAAAACTGACAGAACTTTATATCGAAAATATAAATCTAACTTCTAACTAACAAAAGGCCTAGCAATCAGAGTTGTCATGGATAGCATTTAACGTGTCATGTTTTGCTGATTTTCTGATTTACTGTTCAGTAACAACATTCTTATTTCCTTATGTCATTACATTGAAGTCAATTTTAAACAAATTAAAACCACCGTGGTTATGGTCATTTAACGATTTACCTGTCATTTAAACGACCGTCCCGAAATGTGCACCGGCCTATCAATCGCTTTCTGTCTGGGTGCGTATATGCGAAGCAAAAGATGTCAAAACAGAACACCATAAAAGAGTTTTACCGCTTTTACATTTAATTCATTTTAAAGGCACATGCCATCAACATAATAATAAGTAAACCATGGTACAACATTTATGTGTATTACATTATATAATTAACAAACATGTTACTATATATAGTAACACAGTTTTAACAATAAATAATCGGTATACACCGTAATCAACTCTCTAGATGTAGTAGTCTCTAAATTTCGCTTGGCGTTGCATTGAGTACAACAGGACATCATTTTGCCAAAATTAGGCCAAATAATGTATCTTTGAATAATCTCCAACAAACATTTTGCAAAGTCGTATATTTTTCTCAAAAATCACGTGTCATTGTGTGCGGGACGTCATGGACTTTTCGTCATCGACAGTGAACTACAAGCACCTGTCTAGCTGTATATTATGTTTGTACTGGTGTCCTATCAGGTAATAAGGAAGTTTCTTTTGACGCAATACTGGTGTTATGTATAGAGAACGTAACAGAAGCATAAAATTGAAACTGTCGCCCGGTGGATGAATATATTTCATTTTTATATATGACATGCCGCCATTTTACTATCGGGGATTGCCATTAAATGCTTACAATAGACTGGAGCTGTTTTATTCGCTGACAGAACGTCCATATATTCTATGATATATGGGTGTCATTTACAGAGAATGAATTTAAAGTACATGTATATGAATATTACAAGTTCTTGCAAGTGTTGCCTTGGAAACTGTACTGTAGATGTGTGTCGTCATGTTTTTGACTTCTATCTTTTTTTAAAAAAAAACACTTCCCTGTACCGTTTCTGTCCCCCTCCATGAGTTTAAAATTTCAGAATCGCACGGTGATGTTTGTTTTGTTTGTTTGAGTTCGACTGAGACCGTCGTAATTGCGCGGTCATCCCTGTTCTACCTGTCTTCGCAAGCTTTAAACTTTCGGCACCAATCATTTCACATGTTGCGTATTTAAATAGTTTTTTTTAATTAAATCATGATTGCATATTATATGAAATAAAATAAGTTAAAACGAATATTGATGTTTCGGCACATATTGTAGCATAGAAAGTGACGCGCATCTACCCTAAACAAGTCACCAAGAATTGCAAGCAATACAGACATTCCCTACCAACTAAAGTGTCCAATTTGTAATTATAATTGCTACTGTTTAGTATTTAAACTATATTTTATATTGTATGTTATATTCTGCCACCATACACGTCCGACTGGAACCACATCACCACATCACCACATCACCACATCACCACATCACCCCCAATAACAATACACTTACGTCAACATCATACAACCCAACTGTGTGGGTACTTACTGTATAACAGGCGATTATATTACTTTCCAATATACTAATTACATACAACACCTGGGGGTATAAAATATGATCCTAACTTAGAAAAGATCGTAGATATTGTATTTTATTAATGGAAAAGCCATAATTGGAACAAACTTTTGCAATGAAAAATGTGTTTAAACTGAATAACCCGAAGTTTGATATAAATTTACTTATTTCCATCCTAGCAAATATTTCACACTCATATAATATGACAAGTTGAGTTAAATTGAAAATGCCACCAAGAACGTTAGTAGCAGATGATATGTGTGTGTTTATCTGTTAGCAATGCCTTTTATTATTTAAATAAGTTAGCAATTGTTGCATGGACACCCTGGTTTAGTCGTATTAAACGCTGCTGAAGCACATTTTCTTCTATCAAAAGTTGCAGTAGTACCTTTTATATAGATGCATAATAAGTGCATAATTCACTGGGCCAGGCTTAGCATTAGAAGGTCGTAACTTACGCCCTTACATGACTGATACATATTTAGAATCTGCATCATAATGCGCATCAGATGAACATATTTTCATAAAACTCGGAAATGGTCATGTTGACCACACCGAAGTTTAAAAAGCTTGTTTTTCCATAAGTAAAAAGTAGTTTTCAGACAGTTTATTCTCCAAACACGAACATTTATTTACAATGTTAATATAAGTTTTAAAAAGCTAAGCATAATTCTATAAAAATCTAAGCATAATTCTATAAAAAGCTTAGCATAATTCTATTAAAAGCTAAGCATAATTCTATAAAAAGCTAAGCATAATTCCATTACGTGGTAATGGTTTGAAAAGTTTGGGCAAAGAATTTACAAGTGCTAGATTCCTGTAATACACGTAACAGTTAGGTCAAATAATGCTTTAATGACGCTTGTGATGCCGTGCAAAATGCTCCGAAAAAGATTTCTGCAAACAGCCGTAACTCCTTTAAAACCCGGGATAGGAACGGGATGTGGAATTAATTTGCATATTACTTCATTCTGAGTGCTCTTTTAAATTGTGGAAAAGTCAAAATTAATATAAAGTTATTTCAGAATAGCAAGTTTTCCTGTAGACCGGTTCATATATACGTTCATGGACACAACATACATACATATAACATATGTATAAACTACCACTTCACGGCATAATAAAATAATAAATTGATATGTCCCAATTACATGCCCACAAAGGTAGACCTTTGCCATATGTCACTGAAGTGTTTGGTAATAAATAATGAAAGGAGGAAGATTGGCTTCATAAAAAGGCTGAACCCGGCCCATCCATATAGTCTGCTAATTTCATTGCATACGCTTAATTAATGAGGCATGACTAGCTGATATTCATTAACTCCGTAATGACAGGGGTAGTAATGATAGTTTGAACGTTAAGTGTTTGGTATTGTGCGTTATAAGTATCAGTAATCGGGAACATTGTTGCTACCTTTAGCACGGTCTTTGATTATATGGGTATTATGTTCTACGTCATGCTGGGTAAAGAGAAAAGCATAAACCTAAATGATTTGAGGCACATTTTGTCTTAAAGATGAACAGGATGTTATAGAAATAAAGATCGCCTTGCTCTGATGACTTTGCATACTAAACAATGGGTATAAATCAACTTAATAGATACTGATTTTTATGGAAGATAAATAGCATATATTTGCACCGTAAAGTTGCTTATTATACGATTGGTGAGCATGAGTTTTGAAATCGTTGATTTATGTGCAGCTTTTACATAACATTTGCAATCGTACGCAAATTATACCTTAAGTAACGACGGCATAATGGCTAAAAGACATGCATACAATGTGATTTATGGCAACAACGTCGGGGTAAGTTACAAACAAAGCTTTTAAGAGGAAATCTTATACCGATTTCGGGTAAAGATATGAACATTTAGAAACCAGTTTTATAGTTTGTATTCGTAAGTTCTATAAATTATGTCGTTTAGGACGGGTTCTTTTTCGTATTATTATAAATGGAATATGAGTTCAAGGTTTCGCCATACCGGACCTCCCATTTGGAAAACCTGAAAACCTCGGCGATCGAATGTATCAGGACGCTTAAAATATAACTATACATGTCAATTAGACCACATAATACGTTTCAAGAAAATACCCCATAATAATGTCCTAACACTGTTTGTCCTCGGCCTTGTATGATGAAATTGGTGGATATAAATACAGGTGTAAGAATGAATTAATAAAAAAGACATGTCAAATCAACATTAAATGTCAGGGAGAGCACAAAAAAGATTTAATCGAACCCTTATTATCATTATGGTCCTTGATATATAGTGTAGTATGACAAAGGAAGATATCATAGTTTTGAAATTGAATTATATTAACACATATATAATAATATGTCAATGTTGAGATGTTCGTTTTTGCACAAAAACATGCATGTCATTGGTTCCATTGGAAGGTCATAACTTTGTAAATATTTGGAATTTTGACAAAAATCTTTTTTTATTGTGTACAGGAAAGATAGATTCGACAGAAAATGCCAAAAAATAAAATTCCAAAAATTTGTCATAAGGGCCCTTTTCTCAGATCTTGGCTCATATATAATAAACAAATACAATTACTTATCACAGTTTTGTGCTATAATTCATAGGTAAACAGAACAATATAGACACACACGTAAAAATATACTAGTAATAAAAATAAAAAATAAAACAAAATAAGCAAAAACTCATGAGATTTGCCTTAATAAATATAATATTGCTGATAATAAATTAAAAATAGATTAATCATGCTTATAACAGTTTGAATATAATTATGTTAACATAAAATATATTATCATATTTTGATATTATAATAAAATTAAGAGTTCTTGAACAAAGAGAGGTAATCTGAATTGCCATGTTGGTACTTAAAAATACTCTATTATATATCGGAAAATATGGAAATAAACAAACATGTTGCAAACAACTGCATTGTAAAAGTTAAATAGACTTTAAAATGTTCATTGACTCATGGTTTAAATGAAGCAAGGTAAGAATTAATTTAAAAAACATGCCAAGGGGTTATTAGGATCAAATTAAAATTGCAGGCCAGTTGAAATGCAGCTTTATAATAACCTTACAAATTGACACATGAAAACATGGGACTTTTGTATTTGTGAAATTTCAATTTTGGCTGGTTCAGTTTTGTATTATATTTTGTCATTTTGGCGTGTGCTGTACTTGTGTTCTGTGATTTTTCTTTTTTCAGTGGGTTTCTTGTTGTGCCTCCTTTCGTTTTGTGCTGTTTCTATTGAGTGCTGCTTTCCCTGTCCTGTATGTTATTATCTTTTTACAAGAAATATTTTACAAAGTCACCAGAAAAAACTGTAATGACAATATTTGAAAAGCAGAATAAAATATTGTAAGAAAGACAAGTTTCTTATGAACATGAACAGTTTCTAAACGTTTGAACAAAATATATCATCCATTTACAAAGTTATTGACCTTAATAATTAACCACGTTTGTCAAAGTTGTGTGGGGCGCCGCCAACTTCATTCAAACGTTATTTGACGTAACTGTAGCATGCATTTTATTTTAATGAAGTTTATTGAATAAATATTTAAATACAGTGGTTAATGTAACACACCAAATGGTTTCCCTCTCATAACCAAAGTGATTTAAAGTTGGCTAGATAGTTAGGAAAATATTTTTAAATAGATATTTTTTACAGATTCTGAAGTAAGAGTAGTAACGATTTTCCTTAATTTCGTCCCCAAACTTCTGTTTTCAGAATTAGATTTTTGGGCATGTGTGATTGTAGCCGATGGATTGTAGGAGGATAATCAAAGTTTTTGTTTATTTTAACCTTGGATTATTATTACATTGAGCTCTTATTTTATATAACAATGGCTCCGTTACAGATCTCAAGCTAACAGCAAAGTAGGATCCGATAAGAAGGATTGTGCAACCAAGAAAGGAGAATCAAGCTTCGTGAGTAACATGGCATACACTCTAATACAAATGTTGACAAAAACAGGAGTAAGCATATGTTGTTTTAAGAGGATGTGTAATTGGGAGTTATTAATGACTATGCTGAATGGTGTCGCAACATTATTACCATTTGAATTATATTGATGAATTATTATATTCTTAGTTATGCAGTTTAAAATGAACATCGAAGTAAAATCATTCTTGAGCATTATCATCATTTAAGAGTGTGATAATATTACAGCTTGCTTGGATGTTGCAGTTTGTAGAGCGACATACAATCTTCGTACCACAGATTCGACTTCTATTGCGGTATGGACAGGGAGCTAGGCTTACAAAACGAATTACTGTCACTCGATTCATTTATTCGGGTTAAACGACGTTTCTCAACAATTTTTTTCCAGAACAGTACTCTACCAGTACTAACTCCCTACCCTTCCATCACGGTGTGGACAAGTCAAGCGGTATATGACGTAGTTTTACTAACGCCACAAGTAAATATCTGTCAACAGAAAGTTTAAAACATCCGCAAGTAGTTTAATCTTTGATCGATTTCAATGTGACGTCATCGACGCTCACGCAAAGAATGAGTACTATCCATGTCACTTATTATTTTGTACAACAGATCGAAACCGACGCAACTTATGTCCAGGCTGTTGATTCGTTTTCGGGCAAAAACCGTTGCCTTTTGTAGAAAGGTATAACGTGGTGTGGATAGTACTATGGATAGTGTTATGGATAGCGGTATGTCAACACGGTACCAGAAACCGGCAACTTCTCCACAAATTTGACATTGATGTCAAATATCAAAGTAAATGTATGGAAATCCAACTCGGATTGTCAGATTACAAATCCAGCGTACTAACATCTGGACCACCGCCACAGCTAACTGTTACCCAAACGTTGTAGGCACGATTACCTAGATGGGCAGATTTTTAACCTTCGTGACATTGGCGGGTACGATTATCAACTCCATGTGTGGAAAAGTTGTCAATTCTTTGTAAAAGAGCATGTTAGTACGGATTGTTAATTATTAACAGGAATATAAGTCGACAGAAACCCGTACATGACTGGACAAATTTTGGAAAAAAAAGAACCAGCGTTCAATCTGATAAACTAACTGAAATGTTGATATATTCCATGTCAGCAAAAACAAATGTACCTTGTACGGGTGGTCTTTAATTGGTGAAAACTGAGAGTACATCAAACCAAATCAACTTTTAATATATAAATAATGATCCAACGTTTTCGGGCAAGAATAAATAAGTCCTATATAAATATTATCTCCATTATGTGACACACGTGACAAAGCTATTGTAATTCTTGTTTTATATCTAAGGTTTATGAGACTGAGGTTAAAAGAATAATTACTCATAATAAGAGATAAGAATGATATATATGAAGGTGGTCAGGACGGAGCTATTGTATATAACAATGGACACTTGCTTCCCTTAAATTATAATGTTTGACCCCACACACGGTGAAAACACGACCAATTAGCAGCATACATACAATGTATCTGGGGTCCATATTTTCATAAACATATCTTAGCTAAGATTTGACTTTTCCGTATATTATTGAGAGCTGTAATACCAAGTGAACGGATACAGTTTGGACGAGTTAAACTAGTTAATTATGATAATTCTAGTTCACATAAAATTGGTCTAATGCACTAGTTGTCTTAGGTAGCCCAATCTATCATACCAAAAAGTCAAATCTAAGCTAAGATATGTCTATGAACGGAGCCCAGACTCTTCGGTCGTATTTGTAAATTTGGAAAGACCGCCTTAATATCCGAAATGCTGTGGGTCCGTCTTCAGAAAGCTTCTTAGATACATGTATTTTCTAAAGAAATTTTCTTAGATGAAAAATATTTCATATATAAATTAAATAATCGCAATTTTTAACTTAGACAATTCTAACTGTTTTCTTATTAAGATAGATAGGCAAAACCCAATAAAGGTTTACGAGTAAGACATACTCCGTAAAAATGCCAATATCAGTAAGCATACAATTACAATTTAGATTCTGCTGTTGTCATCATTAGTTTATTCTGTTTGTGACAATTTAAATCAGATGTTAAAAACATCGATTGTATTGTAAATCTACAAATCCAATCTACATATGTTGAAATTTTCAGCACGATCATGCACGCCTTGACCGAGCTATGGGCAAATAAACAAGTGTGTACTTATAAGTTTTGCCGAGTGTATTTACTCAGTAAAATAAATATATTTTATACATGTAGCTATAATATCATGTTATGCGTCGTTGTTTAAACATAAAATGCTAGCAATGTATAATGATTGATGCAGTTTACGTCAAAATTCAAATTACCTCCCTTTGAATTAGAGTAAGTTTTTTTCGACTGTTTGTATAAATAAATATAACGCAAATAACATATGGAACCCGGAGGCGCCATACAAATCGCCATGACAATATGATTAACTTCTGCACATATGGAACAAGGATTCCATACAAATGACTATGCCACAAGTTGGTAAATCTTTCGACGCATGTGACAAGTAGATGCACTAAAGGACACATGGAACCAGGAGACACCATACATATAACCATGTGACAAACCTTTTGACGTTAGAACCAGTAGGTAGTCAGATCCTAATGCACAGCGTTTATTGAGAACATTTTTTTATTCCGTTTGTCTCTGACGTGACTATCATAGACTGCATCAGCATCAGGCACAGTCTGAAACTTGTTAGAATAAATCTACCTTCTTTATCTAGTTACGTAACAACACACTTAGCTAATGTGGTAAATTCATTCTTAAACGATCAGTTAAGATACTGTTACAAACACATACAATTCCCCTAATTTTGTAAGGAAATTATTTGACATAAGTGGAATGAATGACTAGGAACATCTAGTCTTCCACCTACTGAGAATAGAATTAAATACTGATAATTGTATCAACCAGAATACAACAGTAACTGAAAATAGAGTTTACAATTAGTTACAGGCATACGTCTCTATTGAATTGAATGGTAGGGAAAATACCATCATTTCTTCAACAAAAGGTCCCCAAAACGCTACAACATAATTCAGTTACCATCATTATTCTGTTAATTGTAAAAAAAACAAGTATTAGGGTAACTTGATGAATTCGAATGTGGGCGAACATAATGTGCAGTGAGTCGTTTGGGTTCTTTCCATGATCTTTGTCATCGAAGAGCTTGTCATTATAGCTCATGCCAGAACAATTCCAAAATACAAATGCACGGTAATTAAACAATGTAGGAATGTTCATGGGTTATCTGCCCATAAATACACAACAAGAAGAAAAACATTAGAGCTAGTTTCATGGGAACTCATAAACGAGTCTGATGACTTATGGTTTTCTGTTTCAAACGTGATACCGGTACTGTGTGCAAAGTCTATTATTGGGAATGTTTGACCTATCTCTCAAACGAGCAACTGTATCGAACGCCTTTAACCATCTTAACCATCATATCTACGTTAATGTACCAACCAAAAACAGTATATTAAGTCAGACAGGGAAGGCAGCACTCAACTTAACCAGCCGAGCACAGAAAACATTAAAAACACACAAAGCACAATGCCCAACTAAACAAGCGCAGATCCGCCCAAGTCCAAGCTGTCGAAAAGTATAATAAATTATAACTAGCTGAATGACCCAGTAGAAAAGATACAGCAACCAAAAGGCGGAATGCCTACGCTTGAATGCCAAAGTCGTCAAGAACAAATCCAACGACGCATCCTGAAGATCTTCTGACCAAACTGCAGGACTACGAAACATAGCAGGGACTCGCACAATACCAGATACCATCCAAACAAGACGCTTGCGATAGCTTGGGCACCTTCCAACTCGTTGCCCAAGGTAGTCGTATGTCAGCACCTCAAGTAGAATAAACAGAGGCCGACCAACCGAGACTTGAAGAAAAACTATTAAGTAGGACATGGAGAGCCGAAATTTCAAATGGAGACGGTGTCTAAAGTTGTTGCAGACCCACTTAGATAGAGATTGCTTGCAGTCGTATCAAGCACCAGACCAAGCTAGAGGGATTGCGTGATACTGAGTACTAGTAAGTGTTGTACAAACATTGGTGCTTCAGGTATTGTACTCAAGATAATAATTACAGTGGAGTGTCAAATCTATAACGAATGCTATTATCGGTATACAAACGAAAACCAGGTAAAATAGTAACCTAGCATAACATATTTTGACGGACACGTATAACTATACATTTGCAATTGAAAATGAGATTTCAATCGTCGAAGAATTTTAACATTATCAAACCAATTACTAACCCATAATTATTTTTATATGAAATATTATAGTAAATTTATATGAATTCATTACATTTGTTATTATTAATTGTTACCGGTAGTACGTTTGTGCTTTATTCTATCTGCACCTTCTATTTCTATTTATAGCGGTTGTAACAATTAAATGTGTGTACGGCGGGTTGGTTTGGTTTTGCCTAGAAAATTAAAACAGATAACCATTGGTTACTTTAATTCACGAACCAAATTAGACACATGCCTTAAAGTCATTTAACTGCACAAGTCTTTGGTTTTTTACTTATTGGCAATTCTCTAGTCATTTCGAGAGCAAATTGAGCCATATGTTGATTAGAGAACTAATCTGGCGAAAATGTGCGCACTAACTTTCTAAATACTTTTTTTTAACTTTTACTCTGTCAATAAATTAGATGGTGCATTTTGCAATAGCTGTCAGAAGATGGATTCAGAGAGAGTTAAGCGTATTGTCACACGGAATTACATTGTGACTAAATGGATAATTTTAATTCTAAGAGACCACGTTTAGAACCTTTGTGAAAAGAGACAGAAAAACACGAAGTTTGTACTCTTACGGTGTGCACACTATTTACATTGTTGTGATATTGATTATTGTCGACCTGCTAGGCTAGCGTAGTCGACAGAGTGTTAAAGCTGGTAAACTCCACCAACATTGGTTCGACTTTTTGATTGTTGAAACTAGTTCATTCTACTTTTCGACAGCTTGGATTTGGGCGGATCTTTCACTTGTTTAGTTGGGTATTGTGCCTTGTGAGTATTTTATGTGTCTGTGCTTGGCTTGTGTAGTTGGGCATTGTGCCTTGTATGTTTTTAATGTTTTCTGTGCTCGGCTTGGTAGGTTCAGTACTGCCTTCCCTGTATGACTTAATATTATTTTTTTCCAGAGTAGACCATTAACATTGGTTATTTCATTCACATGTGGAGGGATTGCGGAGCAATGCACTAGTACTGGATGATGTTAATTTCCAGCAAAACTGGTAAAGCCAAGTGCAAACCGAATATTGTTTGAAATGGGTTAAAAGTAGTTGTAAAATAAATAACAATTAAAATATCAACGTTAAAAGCATTTCATAACATACATATTTTGCAATACTGATAGCTGTGCGATAACGTATAATTGTATAGACGTTCGTCAGGAACATTGATATTTTATAACTAAGACAAAAAATAGAAAACTAATTACACTAATGAATCAATGTTATCATATAGACAATGCAAGAGTCAGCACAAGAAGCAGTCATCTGTCGCGAAGACCAAACTCATTCGCAGTGATATCCAAAATCGCGTAGCGACAAGGGAGATAATTGCTATTTCAGTTCATTTTTGCTACGCTCTTTTCTTTTCGGTGGTGTTTTTGGCTTGCATTCACATATCTTGGTGTGGCACATACAGTGGGTTTCAAATCAACTAGTGAATGTTGTAGTGCTGATGTCAAAAATTAATGATATTGAAGTGTTTGCATAGATTCAAGCAAAATATTTAGTTTTCTACTAAGAGTTTTTGATAATACCAGCCCAGTTCTTTTCGTTGTTGGTCTGTTCATTGTGGTTTCCATTTTCGTTCCCTTTCAGCGTTGGTTTGCTTATTTCGGTGCTGTTCATGTTCGGGATTTTCTTTTCGGTAATGTTTTGTCCTTTCCTGTTCTTTTATAGTTATAGTTTACTCCGTTTTGTTCTGTTCGGTATATCTTATTATATTACATATTTAAAATGCTGGCTTACATTGTAATTCATACATTCACACGCTCTTCGTCACAATATTGGTATAAAACACATAGCTCCTAACCTAATGCACAAAGGTATAAATAAATAAATAAAAGTAACATAAACATCCTGATAATAAAATTATGCTAACACTGCGCCTTGGTTTAAAATAACGTCCACAATTATTGTGCAAGCGCTTACGGGAAAACCAAGATAAAATTAGGTATGCAATAAATTACCTAAACAACTGCGTAAATGACGAAAATTCGTTTAACTTGCTAATTTAGAATGGGGTTTTAACATAATCGAATTAATGTTTATGAAGTACAAACTTATAAAATAAGAAAAGTCGAGTAAGATTTCGCACCCGTTTATATTCCATAGTCGCATGATCCTAATTATAGAAAACATATACCATTAATTTAATTGCCGCTTTATTTTCACACCAAATTCATCTGTTTTAACCATTTCTTTAGATAGCGTCAGATAAGAAGCCCAAGGGGATTCAACTACTTGAAGACTTATAAACAATCGTCAGCAAATACAATTATCCATAGAAATCTGTATGAAGTAAAATTAAAACCCTTGATAATTACACTAAGGGTTTTGCGTCTCTCAACTACATCGCTATTAATTAATATTCTTAATAGTATGTTCAGTGCGAATACAGAACACAGTTATTTCTCTCTTCAATTATCGACGTAATCAGCTAAATTGGACTATCAAAAGAACATAAACTCGTGTAATAGCTCAGAATGCACGTGCTCAATTGGGAAATTGTCATAATGATGTATGCGTTATTACGAAATAGTATAGAGCAATCAGATTATACGTACATTCTCTTTATTCATCAGATTGCTATAATGGCGCGGGATATTCCAGATATGTCTTTTATTATATTTTTTTATGTTTTTAAGTTTATGAGATTCTTGGAAAATCGACATAACAATAAACTACAACTTGTAACCGGCATAATAAGGTAAGTAATGTGCAAGAAGCCATAATCACGTAAGTGCTTCAACAGTTAATTGTTCTATAAATGCATAGCAGTTTAATCGTTGATAGAAAAAACTAGACTTAATATTAATTAACTTTCACAAAACACTTTAATATTATTACAATTAAATACGAAAAAAATAAAAAACAAATTATACTTCATTCGCAAATTTGATGATGCTTAAGTGTTCAACTCACATTTTGTTCTCAATTAGCATGACGCATTAAGACAAGTGTATATTGTAAAATACGACTTCAACTGACATATATTAAGCAGATATTGTTATTAATAAATATATATAGTTGACATTAAGTGTGCAGCCTAATAGTCAGAACATGATTTAACGCAAAACAAATATTATTGAGTTTCCTGGCGATGGTCTGGAACAATCTGCAAGTCGTTCCATTGCGTTCGTGCTAATCAGCGTCTTACAGAGCTATTTAAAGTCATCTTTGAAGCATCAACTTATCTGCAACAACAGTATGGATTTTCTTGGAAATAAGCATCTAATAAAAAGATAATAATTAATCGGAATAGGACAGCAACATTCAGCCGAAACAGCCGAACAAAATGCACAACAGCATGCAAAAAAGACAAAAAAATGTAGTTCATAAATTGTAAAAAGTAAAAAGTTGTTGGCCATTTATATCTCACAAAATATATTAAATAGATCAATCCCGTCAATTGCTGTACTGATGAGCTGAAGGCCGCAGTTTCGTATCATGGGTGCTTCATTTGTTTTCCATGACAGTTTGACCTAAACACGTTTTTTGTCCTCAAACTCTGATTCAGTTGTAAGTGGCCCTTGACAAATACTTATTTAGTAACACAATCGTACGAAACTAAAACACTGTATTAAAACAATGCCGGACACAACAACAACATACGAAGAAAACATAAATGAGAACTGCATAACTGACACAGTGTATTTTAATTTTGAGTTTTCAGCACCAAACAGTGAAGCAGTAACAGTACATTTGTACCGACATTAGCCTACCATACTCGTAGCCGGGAATTCATACACCTACCCACGTACCAAGGCCCGATGTGGATACTCGTGCAACTAAACAATTGAAACCGGGCATAATTGACGAGTAACGAAATGCCGTAATTTATCACAATATTGCCATATTGTTAAAATAATACAAAAATGTGGAACATGTTTAAAATATTATAATTATATTACATGTACTGGTATATATCAATAGTATTTTATCATTATTATTAGTAACACGTGCAAGTACATGTTTATGTTAGTAATTAAGTAAAGTATTTATTACAATGACATTGTACGTGTATTAATTTTATTTATTGCAAAGCACACGTCCATAATCCATTATTACACAACAATTACAACGATGTGCCCGATGGCCCTACAAGTCACCGTCAATTAAACACAAGCTAATTAGTATAATCACTTGAATATTATACGAAAAATGTCAAAACCTGGTTTTAATGTAGAGATATATATATTTAAAGTACTGGAATATCCTGTTGTTTGATTCCGTGTACTTTGAATCAGATAAATGATACAAATAATAGTTTAGTGTAATCAAAACCTTGCAAGAACAATGCCGTCGTAACAATGTACATGTGCAATACTCTGAACACTCGGTAAACTTCAGTGACACTGACTCAAAGCTCCTTGTGAAATTTGCATTACTTAACATTGATCTCAGACATTACCCATATGCAATCTCCGACCAACGTTCACTGGGAAGAACAAGAAAGAATAAGCTCTAATTCCTGTTCTGGAGCTCAACAAGAAAACAAACATGTATACATGGTTCGTGCATAGCAGCTCTATGTACCGGTTATTTTACCCACCGCCCAGTGTTTAAGGCAACAAACATACATAATGTTCTTATGCCAATAAAATAAACACAAATTGAAACTCTGCAGTACTTTGAATAAGAAATTCTATAAACTGTGCAACGAAATTAACAACACCGCCCTCGTTTTGGCTTACATCTTAGAAAAAACACTGTGTTGTCAAAGGTAGATGCCTCTTTGTGACTTCTATACCCCTTTCCTGTTATGTGCTATAGTGTAACATTGTATACCAGTGTACAGCAATTACGTGACTCTTTCTTTCCAGTGACATTGATTCGCTATGTTATTATATACGGTCCAAACAACTGTGTCCTGTTACAAACCTTTGCCATTGCGCAGTTTTGTGATGGCAGGTTTGTGAAAGAATACCGTATCAGATTTTCCACTTGTTTGGGCAATAACGAATCCTTATGTTTTGCTCTGCACTGTTGACCCTTTGGTACAAAAACTGCCTTGTATGTCAATGGCATATCGGTTGATATAATTACGTGTATGCAATGTTTAGCGAACGGAAATGCGATATCAGTTGACGAACACGTATGCCACTTGAACAGAGCCTTTTGGCAAATAAAACTTGTAGTATAGCCAATAGATAATGTCTAAAAACTGAGGAATCTACTGGGTGGCACTTTGTTTAGGCGTTTTTGTTTGACTGTCAACTTCCCTGGTACTTTATGGCAAGGTTCTGTGACTTTTATATTTTGATTGTCATCATTTTTGGGCATGTTCTTATAAGTATCATAGTAAAACGGTTTTAGGATTATGTTATTCGTCGGAACAACTCATTTACAAGACAAGAACACTTCTGGTCCAAATTCTCCTATTCTTAGCTCAATTATTGTCACATAATGATTATTTCCATGCAATACCACATCCAAACTTAGCATCACTAAAACGAAAACTTGGTGTAAGGTTTTACATCTATATACAAACGTATCAAGAGCTTGAAATTGAGGTATAGTGTGGTTGCAGCACTATCTTCTATTGTAATTAATAATGGTATTATAATGGGAGAATCGTAAATATGTTTTTGAATTTGTGGCTCTCCGATCGTATAATCGCACAATGTAACAAAATATTATTTGATTAACGAAATATGTTTAAACTAGAAAAAACATACTTCATTTCCAGGTTCTAAACACAGGGTAAAACACCACTATTTAAATACTCTTTAATGCTTTGGGAGCATGCTCTTTTTTATCTACAACTTAATATGGATCATTTCAGTACATACTGGGTTGTAACGTACAGTTCTTGTCACATAACTTATCAACAGTTGTTGTATTTATAAATTTACATGTCGACAATGTATTGTCATATGACAAAGGACCACGATGGAAATAAGAATTACGTGTAGTTCTTTTTTGTGTCATCCCTTACATGCGAATGTTGATTGCCATGACATAATTATTGCATGCATGTTTGTGTATTGTTTTAATGCATGTTTTGATATATTTTGTCATGTAAATTGTACATTGTATGTAGAAATAAATTGAAATCTATACATTTATCATTGAGAAGCTTCGGGGGATTGGTTCTTTGGCATGAAGAGGTACAATAGTAAAGCCTTAATATAAGGGATAAATGGAAAGCGGAGTTACGACCATTCAAGCTGGGATAGGCTTGTAGTAATTAGACTTACTATTAATATAAAGAATCACGGTTTAGTGTTGGGAATGGGTCATTCAGCCAAGGCTTTAATCTTTCTGGTTGCTGAAACTTATTCAGTCTACTTTTCGACAGCTTGGACTTGGGCAGATCTTTTACTTGTTTAGTTGGGCATTGTGCCTTGTTTGGGTTTTATGTTTTCTGTACTCAGTTGGTTCAGTTGGGCATTGTGCCTTGCATGCTTTTTATGTGTTCTGTGCTCGGCTTGTTTGGTTGAGTGCTGCCTTCCCTGTGTCACTTAATATTATCTATTTGGCTTAAAAAATAAATCAAAAGTCACCACTATCCTGCAGAGATGGACATTTGTACTATATTCTATTTGTGCATTTCGTGATCTGTTGTTTCTGCCGAATGATGCATTTCCTGTCCGAATTGTTGTTATCCTGTTCGTGTCCGGAAAAGTCCATGGGAGGAAAGCAAATTATTTATTGACGATCAAATATATTTAATGGTTCTGTGTGCTGAATCCATCAGTTAAGCCCTTATTGACGCCTAAGGAAACAGTTTCACTACAATACGTCTGAATAACACAATACTACTTATAAAATAAGGACAATGAAATATAATTATAGCGGATCAACAAAGAACTTGTTATAATTGAAAAATGAATATCGATAGTATTAAAGATATTTGAAGTGTTTAATACAATTTCAGAAAATAAATTAGTTATAACCTTAATGTGAAACGATTGAAAGACTCATAAAACACGAACGCATTATCTTTCGTGCCGCCAAATTTACCATTATGCTATATCAGTGCCATCGAATCATCAAAGCAATTTGTCTGCTCTTAAGTACGCTTATATCTTTCCTTAACCATGACACCTGTGTCGTCTTCTAATTAAAGATCATTATTTTAAAGCAAACATTCCAGTTCTCTATTATGTGCACCCAGTTTTTATAGCGTGTCATGATTTCAGGTCTTATAGTTTTTGTAAAGATTTAAAAAAAACTACCTGCTTAGCGATTATAGCTGGCATTGTAAGCATGTCACTTCTAAGATCAGTGTCTGAGATTAATCCACTGTTTTGTCTACTTGTAAGCGACACGATTTTGACAACCCAATGGATAGATCAAAGGGCGCCACTAACTACGCAAAACATCGCCATGTTGCCCATAAATGTGCAATCCAAACCTGTAAGGAGCATAATATAGCCTAGTAAAATTACATTGCATAAATGAAGAATACTAGCGGCTTGTTCAGATTGACTTCATGGTAGCAGTAAGCATTACCATACAAAGGGTTACTTAAACGCAATTAGTGCACTTGTGTGTTGGCATCCGGTCCTTCAATAAAGGGTGATGTTTCTGTAAATGGTTTCCCACAGCTGTGCTATTACGTGTATTAATTACTTACCAGATACTTGTTGCTAGAATGTCAAAATGTTGAATGCTAAATTTTACCAAAAATCAACTTGTTGGAAACGTGCAGTATTGTTTTGATATATTCTGTATCTATGGAAAAAGAATTTCCCGAAAATAGCATTAAGTTAACCAAACTTTTGAAGAAACAAAATGTGGAGACATTTGAAGTAAATGTTGGATCCATTTCTATAGATAACAATCAAATACATTTACATGAACAATATGGGGCCAAACAAATTCGAATCGTGAAATGTGTTTTATTATTGAGCTGGTGCGTTTGTTTCAATACAATATCCATAACATTATTATGAACATGTGTTCAGTCAAATTCAATTTTATAAGTATGATTTGTGCTGTCATTATCAACCAATGTGTCCTTAAACATTAGTACATGTGTCTCACAATTGTTGGAATCATTAACAATATTTGTTGTTGTTGATGCAATATCAAACGTTATAACACCACAAGTTCTGTAAATATAACCAGTAAAATAATTTTTGGTCTAACATCAAAATCAGCAATTTTCTATTAACTTTGTTTTATACTTCCGTTTCGATTACAAATACCTTTGCAGTTGAACATTTGGTAGCAATGCGACACAGAGAGGTATTACCAGATTCATGTTCAATGCAATTATTCTTATTCTAATTGTGGATGTTTTTTTCAATTAGTTATTGGGACCATAAAAGGGGATTAAATGAATTAAAATTAAATGTTCATATTGACGCAGTATATCATTAACAGAATAAAAATACATTTTTTGTACAATGGCGACGATTTGCTTTTTTAGTGCGGCATCGGTTAAAACCAATGCCAAAACAGTGTATTATTAATTTATATTTCACTGATAGGTATTGGCTTCTTATGTGATGATCCTTTAATTTATGGCCATGAATTTGATCGTTGATTTCGCACATGTTTCTCACTATGATGTATAACTCCAGAGAACTTGTAATTACTTCATATCTTATATACATATTTAATATTTATGCATTCTTATACGCCATAATTTATACTCTTCCATGCGTCATCATATGATTTTATTTACTGCTGTCTCAAAGTTACATTAATAATACTGATTGGAAAAATTACTTGTTATTATATTCATCATCATAACGACACCCGGTCTGTGTTATACTTTGTTCAAGGCAACATGAACGGGGCGTGAACATAATTGTACCAATATATGAGGTACAATTCAATTTGCATATACTATCTAGAACTACCGCAAATTACAAGCACATATATCGGTATGCGTTTGTTCCCGTACATCGCGTGCATTGCCAAACTATCGTCTTCTAATTACATAGCAAAAACAAATAATTTTCGTTTCTAATTAGGGATAGGGTGTACGTTTACATTTTAATGACAATCACAAGAAACCATGATCGCAGACGTAGGAGCTAGATCGAATATACATCGAATATAACACATTCCTAACTTTATTGATAATGATAATTATCTGCAAAAAGACGAACATACACGTAACAAGTTAATTACAACTTGAAAGGATATTAATCAGCGACAGACTTACTGTGTCGGTCGTATCCGTTACATTCGGCAACATGAACGAATATACCCTTTGTTATACAACGGTGCAAGTTTTTTTCACGTGTGAAAAAAGTTTGGTTTGGCTAAATAGACAAAGATGGCATGGGATATGATACAGTAATAATTTATTTTGATTGTTAATGTACATATTTATTATTCCTTATTACTAGCCAACACCCTTGCCTGTTTGATCAATTAATCATTTTTTTATTAGTAATAATTTACTATTTCTTTCCTAATCCATGGTAATAGTACTCTCATATACTCTGTATACAAAAAAAGAATTGTGAAAAATACGTCCTTTAGAAGCTGTATGGTTATATAGAAGGGGGATAACATATTTATACAAACACCTTAAAATATAATAACAAATCGGTCGGGAATGCAGCACTCTACAGAACAGCAGAGCGCGAAGGGCACAATTCAGTGTACAATTGCAAACTCTGCTTGAAAGTGGCTCCGATCAAAATAACGAATAATGGTATTTTATTGCAAATTATTGATTGACTATTTTAAAATTAAAAACAATATTGAAAGTATTTAAATTTACTATTGTTGACGGTGTTGGAGCTTAAAATTCGACCGAGCACCATTGAATGTTGAAAAATCCAAAACAGGGGATTACACGCAGAACGATAAGCTGAAAATAAAGTAAGCTTACATAGCATATATTATATAGAATGTACAATGCTAAACATGGTACTAAAAAAATATACACATTTACCGAAATGTTATTTGCATTTGTTTCTAAAGGATACGTACTCCTACTAACCGAGTATACATTTACCGAAATGTTTTTATTTGTAGTTGGTTTTTAAATATAATGCATACATACGCCTACTAATGGTATAGTACTCATGTCTTTTGAAAGGTTTAATAAAGATAAGACAAGCACAAAATAAAACGAATCTTCGTCTAAGAAATGTGCCCAGTCTTTCTGATTTATTTTGAAAAAACAGATTAGCACCGAATGATAACACATAAACACTGGTCAGTCCTCACCGAACATAACTGAATAATTGAGCTACTGCTACACAAATAGTGAAAAGTTAAACACTTCAAAATGTTTGCGACCATCATCCCAAACCCCACAGAGGCTGTAAAACAATGTTTATTTTCCAAACGCTAAACCTGTTGATATTCCTGCAATGACCCGAGATAAGTTGTGTTTATTGAGCTACCCATGTTGGTCATCTGGTGATTATTTCACTCAAGAGATAAGTGTTTGTATTCTCAGCAACTATGTACGTGCTAATTACCTTGGCTACTGTTGTTCTACAGCCCTTGTTACGATAACATTTATCATCACAACAAAGTGTTAATGTTTCCCTTAGGAATGACTGCACATTCTCAGTTAGTATGTGGCAGTTATAATTGATTCTGGACGGAATAACAGTCCATGAAAATTGATATCATTATCATTGACTTCCATGAAATCTTCTGTTTATCTTTGGTTCCATCCATGTAATTAATTTGTTTGTATACAATGAATATTATTATATTGTTTTATATTTATACATGGGTGCACGTTTTCATGTAAATATCCGATTTCAGGTTTTTGAGTGTACTAAATAGTTTGTTTTTCATTATTGTCTCTATTTAAGTTTTTAAGGATTTCAGGTTTTTCTGATTTTTTTACTTGCACCCATGTATATATACTTGTAGTCGTAATATAGTCATTTAAAAATGATCAGTATTACATCGAATGATTTATGTTCGAGAAAACATAAAAACTGGCTTTGTTCGGTATCTAATATTTGTAACATGTTTTATCGTGCAGGATAAACATTTCATATCTTTTTTGTGCTTTCATTTACGGTGTAATATGCTTAATTGTTATTAGTATGTATGCTATATGTTGCCGCGGAATCTGTTTTTAAAATATGCCGCTGGCTAGCGGATCGGAGGAGCGCAATAATCACACCATCTTTGTTATAATACGGGTCGGGCAGGTAATAATATTCCGTGACATTTGCTACCGACATGTTCTTCTTATGTGAAGAAGTTGTCAGTGAACTGCAGAACAACACGTTAGTCGACGGGAATTAATTCCAGGAACACTTTTTATGTGAATTATCCACATAATATGACCGAAAAACGGTTAAAACGGTATAAACCTCCGGATACAAACATGCTAATAGAAATCTTAAAGGAGGTCAGAGCGTTTAAGTTTTGATGGATGGTAACAAATTGTTTACGGGCTGAAATCTCACACGTCATTTAGCGGCTACCATGTCTTAGATGATTCAAACGATAAGACCAATTCTAAACATCAAGCGTCTCTAGTCCATACTTGATTAATCGCTTTGATCAGTGTACCTATAGCGTATCGATCCCGATCTTCCAGACGCTTGATAATCTTAGTAGGGAACCAGCCTAAGCGGCAACCTAATTCAGGTCCCCCCGTGGTGACTTCCACCATTAGCGTATTATCGACAGCATCGTTGACTCTGCTATATATCATTTTACCATTTAAGATAAACTCATTATTTTTCGCACACAGTTTACCTGTAGTAGAGAATAAACAGAGTGTTGTTTTCTCAGAAAAGGCAGTGTGACTTTGCTGTATACCACACAGATACTTCGTTATCATCTAACTGAGTTCAACAAACCGCGGTGCGAAAATGGCTTATCAGTTTGTTAATCCGTATATTTGGAATTTAAAATAATTACAGATAAACCTCATGCCAAGATCATCCCTATTATAAAACATAGCCAAACCAAAATGAACGCATTACCACGAATGTAACTTTATTCTGGAATAATCCCAACAACTAAAAACTACTTAAAATTATTTGCAAAAGTATCAAACATATTAATCCGCTATACATTACCACAACAGAAACCAGCAGAGCACGAAATGCACAGAAACAACACTACATGCAAATTGCTAGCTCTGATGCCGCAGGTCAAAATGACGAATAAAGAGATTTGATTACGTTTGATTGACTATTAATTTTAATCTTGAAAAGTATAATTGTTGACGGGTTAATATTGTCATTCTTTAACTTTTTAGGACTTCAGACAGCTGAAAATATGTATTTCGGCCATTTTACTGTTTAAACTAGGTCATTCAGCCTGGACATTCAGCTTTTTGATTGCTGAAACTAGTTCATTCGGATTTTTGACAGCTTGCACTTGAGCGGCTCATTTTCTCGTTCGCTTGTGTGTTGGGCATTGTGCCTTGTAGGTTTTTTATGTTTTCTGTGCTCGACTTGTTAAGTTGAGTGCTGCCTTCCTTGTTCGACTTAATATTATCTTTTTGGGAGCTTAAAGTCAGATCCAGCTGAATTTTTTGTCATTATGTTGAAATCCGAAACTAGGGTATTAGAAAGGGATACATGACATAGCAAAAACAGTAGGGCACCAAAGGCACAAAACAGAACATTAAAGACACCGCGAACACATAGTCCTTGTATAGTTTGTGAGGCAAGAACGGTAGTCTCCATCATATATTGCCAAATATATCACCAAATATAGTATTACAAACGTGCCAATGAATATGAAACCGTGCATATGCTTTGGATATACAAATGTACTAGTTTTATATGAGCAGTATCGTTAAAATATGAATTAACAAGCTAATCATTTTGACAGCAGCTTATGACAAAAGTGGTAAATTTCGAAATCTGTCTAAATATGTTCTACTTTCTTGGGTTGCTGCTGACGTATATTGCAATTTCTCTGAGAAAATAAATCTCTTCATGGTTATTAAATCGTTCCACAGAATCATCTTGCCATTCTGTCTCAATTTCTCCAAAATGCTTAGCAACAACCATATATTTAATACGAAATAAATAGAAATACTGCGAAAGTATTGTTTTATTTAATATATTTAATCATTTTCAAGTTTCATTGTCTGTTAGGTTCTAATTCCAATATGTATGAGAGACTTTATTTAATTAGTGGAACATTCAGACCTAGTTTCAAGTATACTTATCCAATCAGTGACAGTTAATTATCATTTAACGAAGCCAGTCATTAGTAAACTAATATATTTATTGCCATTATACAAGAGATATATAGATGTATACAGGTACAATGTTTTCCTTTAACAACTGGGTCCCATAATTTAAAAATAAAGTATTTCCAAAATTTAATGAGTCCTAAAAGGATAACATTAAGTCAGACAAAGAAGGCAGCACTCAGCTTAACCAGCCAAGCACAGAAAATATAAAAACACACAATGCACAATGCCCACCTGAACCAGCCGGGCACATAAAACACATAACAGACACAATGCCCAACTAAACAAGATAGGATCCTCCATGTCCAAGCTGTCGAAATTGAATCAGTTTCACCTATTAAAAAGCTGAATGCCAAAGCTGAATGAAGCCAATTTGAAGAGTTAAAGACTCGGAAGTAGCACCAAAATGAAAATGAAACCCTGTATGTATAGACACTACTCAGTTCTACTCGTATATAGTAATTTCACGTGATTAGATTCTCACAGGATACAAGTCATTTAGAAAATGATATATGGTTTTGGTGTGCAGATCATTAGCGCCCCCTACCGATACGTTCCAATTCTGTTCGCGAGATGAAAGCATTCTTAATACCAGTGAGACATATCCAAGGCCTCATAAATGCATCATCAGTTAAAAAAAATGGTTAACAACCGATGAAAAGCTGGCGAAACGTAAATATAGAAGGCGCTATAGCCCGGGGAATCAAGAGTTTTTGTTAAAAGAGTAGGTATTTACTTCAAACGAATAGACTTCTGTAATTTTACGGTATTTTCTTGATAGAAATTGCAGGCAATCACTAGAAGATAAGTACGAATGATTGACAGGGATTTTTGGAATTGTTACTAACGTCAATGAGACGTAATTACTTCATGAATATACACAAGCGTATCATATGAATAAATATACACCACAATTAGCTGGAAACAAAGTATATTAACAGAATGATATAGTTCGCACACATTGCGTCACACATATGTTTTAATAATGAATATTAAAATTATGTCTAAGAGTTTAAATAGAGAATTTCGGGAGGGTAAGAGATGCATTACAATCTACCCTCGTCATCTTGTGTGATCAGGAGTGGCTTCTGTTTTAATAAGCCCTTTCTACAGCGCTGCTTATGAAACTGCTTATATATAATTAAATTATACATTGCGCCCTGCTGATTCTGTTAAGTGTTACCAAAAGTTTCGTATTTCACCTTGAAATACTAGAACATAGCTTTAGATCTGATTTTAAGCTCCGTCAGCAGAAGTAATTTGCAAGCTTGGATTTTTAATCAAAGTAATCATATCTTTATGTTGTACATTTAGGGTCTATTAAATAAGACCTGTCTTTACCTTTACCCAATCCAACTAGATTAGAGCGGAGGTCTTACCCGGTCTTATCCGACCTTTAGAACTAGGTTAGGGCTGAGGCCTTTCCTGGTCTTACTTGAAGTTATGGTAGGTATAACTTATTTTTGACCCTTCTGTTCGTTTATCCAAGTAAGATCTGAATGTACCAAAAGTAAGACCTCAGCCCTAACCTGGTTGTTTATTGCTAAAAGAAAGACGGTATTCGGCTATGGGCGGAGTTACGTCCGCCAATTTGGGTTATGTATTGTGTTTGCAGAAAACACATGCAATCCACTATCTTGTCTATGCTGCAGTATGCGGCATGCTTTTAAAATAAAACCCAGACATTTCATAATTATCTCACTATTCGTCACGTTGACCGGACGGGTCACTTTCATACAGAGCTAGCCACTTGTACTATGTTCACTTTTGCCTTCGTGCTCTGTTGTTTTTGTTGAGTACTGACTATCCTGTCTGATTTGTTATAATCGTTGTGTGTAGGATTTTCTGTAGCGATTTTCATGAATCTGTTTATATATAATTACATAATAAAATAATATATACTGTGGTGCTGTACGTTCGTTGCGAGGTATATCAGATAAAATGTAATTATATTAAAATGTTTTGCGTCAGGTACGTACTTAATGCTGTTACGAAATAAATAAGGCATTTACCGCTAGATACAGCGCCATGTGAAATCGTTTGATAATATTTATATATCAAAATTCGAAGATATATGCTTGATAACTCGGTTTTTATTGTTCCTCCTTTCACTTTGGCTGAAAGGGGAAACGTTTTTATTGTATTTTGGAATAAGCAAGTCTCAAACTAAAATACGAGAGCTGACAAATGAAGTTCCAAAACTTAGTTTCTGCACGAGGACGCCAGGTGAACATACATGCGGCTGAATTCTAGCAAACATAAGTGCTGTCCAAGTACGCTTACTTGACTTCTTGCTCATATAAAACGTTCCCTTGTCGTTTAATACTGGATAGCATTGGCCGTTTCTCTTACGCGATACAAATTGTATGATATGTTGTATTTTCATATTGGAGCGCGTGGAATTGTTTTGGAAAACGTTTCCAACCAATATCAACGACGAATGGCGATTTAATTTGGTATAAATAACGTAGAATAATGATCACCTTTTGTATAATGGACTTGAAAAGTGTAATGGCATAGTTATAGTACATGTCATAGTATACATATACGTCTGTATATTAAAACCGACAATGTTCCAAAATGAAGGGACCCTTTAAGTTGTTTTAACAGTGTACGGTTCAGTGTATATAACAGAAAATATTAAATAGGACGTGAAAAGCAGTTCAAAGTCATGGTGGTTGACAAGGTTGCTTTTCCAGAAGCCGAGCATGCCGAGCATAGCCTTTATTTGCAAAAAGATAATATTAAGTCAGACATGGAATGCAGCACTCAACTTAACCAGCCGAGCAGAGAAAACATTAAAACATACCAGTCACAATGCCCAACTGAACCAACCGAACACAGAAAACATAAAACACATACAAACAATGCGCAACTGAACAAGTTATAATCCGCCCAAGCCCAAGCTGTCGAAAAGTAGTATTAATTAGTTTCAGCAATCAGAAAGCCGAATGCCCTAGCTGAACGACCCAGTTCCAACTGTAAAACGGCTATAATGCCTAGTTTTAGCTGTCAGAAATCCTAAAATGTAGACAATTAACCAAAAAGATAATATTTAGTCGGACAGGGAAGGCAGTATTTTAACCTAACCAGTCGAGCACAGAACCCGGGTCGCCAGATTAGACGGTTAGCGCGCTGATTATTGAGCTACGGAGGTACACTGTGCAATAAGGCGGACAAAGACTACGCCATATTTGTGGTCGCCACTCGCCAGACAATCTGGTATAAAATGAACGGTCATAGATATATCGTACATTACAAATGAACGGTAAACCTTCTATTGCACATACATACTCAGAAATGTTAATTACCTATAGTAATTAATTGGTTTCCTATCTGTTCTCATTTGTCAGTAATTACTTAGTTTTTCGTTTGATTGTGTGATCTTCATGTCATGAAAGACAATTACTACCTGTATATAATAGCGTTTTTCGGATCATTGGTTGTTTTGTTGTTGTATTTAGATAACTTATTGTCAATAGTGAACATAAACAATGAAGTAGCAATGTCTCGTTTAGCCTAGTAGTACTTGATGGATCAGCGACTTAACACAAGTTACCTGTGTTATGAATGTAATTAATTCGTCGAATGGTATTCCGTCAGTAAGTTACACCAAACGCGGTTACAACGTACATAACTTACCTTAAAGATAATAGAAAATCGGACACGGGAGGCAGTACTTAACTTAAACAGCCGAGCACAACAAGCATAAGAAAACACACCACATACAACAATTGCCTAACAAGCAACTGAACAAGAAAATGAACTTAACCACTGAAAGTCAAAGCTTCAGCAGTCAAAAAGTTGAAATACCTAGTTTCAGCTATAAGAAAGCTGAATTACCAAGGTTCAGCTATAAAAAAGCTAATTAGGTTAATACGAAATACGTAGTCCGCGACTTGCGACTCTTGATTTGAATGTCAAATTGCAAATAGAGCATAAAGTCTGAGCATCAAATAGCAAACAACAGAGTAGAATCACATTTTGCATACCAAAGCCCGTTTTTGAATTTTAAGACAACTGCTAACCACATTCTTTGAAATTTCTCAAAACACATTATGGAACATGCTTCAAATTTTATTGTGGTTTCGCAGAATGCCTACAATCTGTTATGTCAATGCAGATTCCAAACAGCGGATTTTGTTTTAAGTTTCGAAATTCAGAATGTCTTCGATGCTAACTTTCATTAGCAGTGAATTGCGGTCTTCAATAATGCACTATCCAATTGAAACCACGGCCCCACCCAGGGGAAAGCTTGAATAGCGGGGGGGGGGACTGTCCCGTGTTTTTACTTTACCGATGTGCCTATACCCGTCTGTTTGACACTGGGGAGGGGGGGGGGGGCAGGGATTTTTCCAGGGTTTTGAAAAACCAAAATTAAAAATTCCTGCCATTCCCCGGGGTTGGGGAGTGTGGTTTTAATTGACTGGTGCTTGATACATATAGAAACAGTTCCTTCAAAAAAAAATATTCTAGTACACCATATTTTTATAGACTACTATACCACATAGCTAATTAAGATTAAGTACTAGTATACAACATGTTTTTCTAAAACAAGTTGAGTATACAGTCACTTGTTTCTGTTTACAGAACAAAGAATATCGTCTTTCAGGAGCAGTGTCCTGCTTGTTCGTTACTCTTCACGAACAAAAACCATCAAGGTTGTGATTAGAATTTCGAATTCAAATACATCAAGCTTTAAAGGTGCGAAACGTAATTTTCTATCTGATTTGATTTGCGATAAAGAGTGAGAAGAAATAAAGACAAGCGATTACAAATTTGGATTACGGACTCTAACAATCTGGACTATAGTACTGATATTCATTCTGCTATATCGCTGGCTTAGAATTAGAAGGTCATAAGTACAAAATCATTATTCTGAGAAAACAAGAAAAAAATGGCTGAAACTATTCTTCACTTATGGAAAAACAAGTCAGTTTTTTAACTTCAGGTTGGTCAACGACCTTTTAATTCTAAGCCATCGATATAATCACTATTGGTACATACGTACAGTTATAAAAAATAATTAAAAGCCGATATTTCTTTAATTGGATCTCCCATCTGTCGAGACAAAATTTGAGGAAAAGTAAATTACTGTACTAAAGTTTCCGAGAATGAAAATATAGTCAGGAGAATTCGACACGACTCTCGACCTTCCATTAGCATAACTTAACAGCTAATATTTTGTCTATATTGATCACATTGGCTGTAGGTTTTCATAAGCGGGAAGAATCACGAAGACGCTCGAGGTGTTAAACCAACACAAATCTAAAGGACCGATATTTCACGATTTACTCACGGAAATGTTTATATTAAACGCAAGAAACTTGTAATATATTCATGCATAAAGGTCAGGTAAATGTCAAATTCTCTGAGCTGTAGCACATTGCACATAAGTCTTGCACTATCTATATATATACGTTACATTTTGAGCTCTATGCTAAATCTGTAGGAAGGTTGTATTCTGTCGGTGCGCTGTTGACACAATTTACCACGTGCACTTAGTATTCAATGAGTTGACCTTGCTACTCCTTCCTTCTGACTCTAAATACAAAGGTTATTTTGAGTACAGCTGGCGTAAAAAGAAGGAGCAATTAATATGATAGTAATAAACGTTAAGATATTCATTTCAGAGTTGTAAACATGACCATAGTTGTAAACTTTCATAGAAACACGTGCTTGTCAAGCAATAAAGTCATTGAAAGCGGACACCCTCCACGACAAAGGACAACCGAGTTCATTAAAAGCAAGATGAATAATACCATAATAATCCTGGAGTTAATCTACTAGCCATCAACATACAGAAGACGATTTCGGCGTTCGGTTAATGGCCCAGACAACCGGGCCTCCCAGCTCAATATGTCAACTCATTACCATAAAATCGAAATATGTTCACAAATTGACCAATTATGAACCAATCATCACCTCCCGATGGCGAGAAGGACTGTCTGAAACAATAAGTATTCCTGAAGGGAAGACATTTCAGGAATATCTATGGAGTGTTCGTGCAATAATGATAATAACATATCTGTCTCGAGAAAGTCAGTTTTCTATTAGCACCAATAATAAGCATTCCGACGCTTACTCAGTATTTTGCCTTTCCGAATCTTCGGATCACAATGTCTTATCGAATGTTATATTTAATCTTAGTATGTAAGTAAATAAGTACATTTGTAAGTAAGTAATGACTTTATTTATAGTAGATAACATTTTTGGTGTTACACCAATTTTCAAAATGGTTTACATTATAAACATTAATACATTAATTATATGATAACATACAAACAAATGTATGAAGAAAATAAAACAGTATTATCTTTTAGTCAAAATTAACAGTATAATTTTTAATGATACACATGTACTGTTTAAAACATTAAAATATAATTAAATAGCGTAGTGTACATACAACATCAATTTCAACTATGAACAAAAAGGATGATTAAAAATGTGAATACATTATATATACAAGACACTGAGAACGGTACACATAGAGAATGTCATGCGTGTAGTATTTAGTAGTATCTTGTAACCATTTCAAGATTGTCTAATATTTTACGAATCTTACTGAATACAAGTTTGTAATGAATCCATTCTAAGAGTAAATAAAGGTTTTGGACGTGTTATATGTTATGTTTTATAAATACTGTTTATAATAACGTCGCAGGTTTTTTTGTTATTCCACAAAAGATTCAAATGTGCAATGGCATATAAATATAAACATAACAGCCTCGGACGTGGTACCACGATCCGTTTTTAATGGTATTTTCACTTGATTTTGATTAACAAAATAGTGCTTTTAAAGAAAATTTTAAAAATTCTCGTACAAAATGGTACTAAACTACAACTTTCCAAAAAGTGTCCGCGTGTCACTGAGGGTATGTGAAATAAACAAAACGTCGAGCAGATATTCATAAAATGTATCACAGGGGTCAGTATCATGTGCTTTCGTTGGTGTTAATGGCATTCGCAGCAGTCAAACCCTCTCGTTAATATAAAAATTAACATACAGTACATATAAAATGAATATCCCTGATACAAAAATATTATTTGAGTCTGTGATTTTGACAAATTACTGTTTGCTTGACTCGATAACACAACATACCTTTCCCATTCTGACGAAATAAAGGTTTTTTTGTAAGGCTAATAAAAATCATTTGTATCAGAGCACTTTTAAAATTCGGAACATCTGACTTCATTTCCGGATCAGTTCCACATAATGCTGCCAGTGCAATTATTTCAGACCACGTTTTATTTATTCTAAACATGATTGTTAGTTCCCGTACCAACATACATACTTTAGGCAACAAGCCTTAGTTTGTTAACACCATTAAATAATTCACAGCTGACAACAGATATTCACTCCTGTGCATAGTTAACATGCTGTTATCGTGTCCAAAACAATATGTTACACTCAATTTACAAATAATCGTAATAAATATAATATGTCACACTGATTACCGTGTTTTTATTCCTATAAAATGTCTTTATCTTGATAAATTGCGCATTTAAACTCTTTTCCACGTCTATGTTTCAATGATGATTGATGCCATCACGAAATCGCGGAATTTTTAACATTTCGTTGATAAATGTTGCTAAATGTTTGCACCGTATAGTGCGGTTATTGTTGTAGTAACGGCGCTATTTGTGCCGTGTGGCGGCCGTAAAAGGCAGTCAGTGATGATACTTGCGTACAACCAATACCGATGTGTAGTTACATAGATTCTCGTTGTTTGCGCATCGTTTTTGTTTGGCGGGTGGGTTGTTGTGATAGGCGAATGGTCCAATTCTTTCGTACATAGCATTGTTAGATGATGGTGTCGTACAGTATGGGTTTGAATGCCGCAAACTACAAACTATATAAATACGTCCGTATGACAGCAGCAATGGAGATGAAGAAAACGCATGGCTTGTAATAACCTGGTCTTGACAATTAGAAAATGATAAGCGTTTCGTTCGTTATGTATTTGTTAGAAATTACGCCACATGGTTTATGTGTCGTTTATTCGTACAAACGTAATGAATCAGCATTGATGAAAAGTTTAGCATGTTGTTGGACATTATTTATGTCTATGTAGCCCTGCTCATAAAGCTACACATTACAATATATAAAGTGTCATCGGTTGGAATGTGGCGCCGTCTCTCGTGTAATGTGGTCTAATATGGCATAAGCATGTAAATTATAGCAGTGCGTGGCACGAAACCGTTTGACCACTCGACTATCACAACAAACCCCTCAAAAGGTTGGACAAGTAACCAGTATTAATGTGACAATACCAAACCACTGCATCGATATATTACACGGATCAGAGCAAAGGCAACACCAGCTTACGCGGCATAAGATTATTATAGTATACCAGGGTAGAAAGATGAATCAATGGTCTGGTCGGTCAAGTACCTTTTAAGAAAGCGACATGTCCTCTGGTACACAAGAAACTGTTTAAGTAGATTCTGTGATAATGAATAATTATGATCGTGTGATCCCGCATGAATTGAAAGACCCAGAACACTTAACCAAACTACGCCTGTAACGTAATGGGAATATACATTGAAGATACTAAGCAATGAGTGCTTGAAAAATATTGTAACGAAATTAGTTCAGGTTTGTTGCTAACTTAATCTGGACCACTTTGATGAAAAGCTAGCAGTCGGTACACTGTTCTTTTTGTTTCGTCCTTGCTCGGTAGTTTTTGAATTCTTTGAATGCTGCCTTCCACGTCAGATTTGTTATTATCGTTTGGTTGGTGTACTATTTATATTTACATTGTTGCTGAGTAATGGTCACGGTATGATACCCGATACATCGCTTCGCAGTTCCGTCAGATGATTGCCTTGTTTTCATGTGGCGATGTAACGCTTTGACGGAACTAGAATGTCATTTTCTTGAGTTCCGTCAGAGCATTACATTGGCTTTCAGTTCCGTCAGAGCATTACATTGGCTTTCAGTTCCGTCAGAGCATTACATTGGCTTCAGTTCAGTCAGAGCATTACCTTGGTTTTCAGTTCCGTCAGAGCATTACATTGGCTTTCAGTTCCGTCAGAGCATTACATTGGCTTTCAGTTCCGTCAGAGCATTACATTGGCTTTCAGTTCCGTCAGAGCATTACATTGGCTTTCAGTTCCGTCAGAGCATTACATTGGCTTTCAGTTCCGTCAGAGCATTACATTGGCTTTCAGTTCCGTCAGAGCATTACATTGGCTTTCAGTTCCGTCAGAGCATTACATTGGCTTTCAGTTCCGTCAGAGCATTACATTGGTTTTCAGTTCCGTCAGAGCATTACATTGGCTTTCAGTTCCGTCAGAGCATTACATTGGCTTTCAGTTCCGTCAGAGCAATATGAAAACAGAACAATTCTCAGACGGAACTGAGAAGCGGTGTATCGGGATTCATACCGCGATGTTGGACATTGCACCACTAACCCGTTACACGGCGATGCATATTTTCTACTCCAAAAAGACTCAATCCCTGTTTCAAGATATAAACACGTTGTTTCACGGATAAAATCATTTGTTTATGACGATATTGTTGCTATGTTACTCGCGTCATGATGGGAGCCGTAACATATACCTTTACACTAACATCCGTTTATGTCACAAAGGTCACATTAATGGCATTTATGTGAAATAAATGGATGTATCAATTTCCTCTGGAGTGCATAAATGGTCTATAAAACCGTATACATTTGATCTCTGTAAAAATCCTGTAACTCAATACCCACCAGAACACAACCATCATCCGTACTGCTACATTTGTGATTAATGCGCCCATGTGCTTGTTTAGAAGTGTAAGAAATTCAAACGAAATTGTTCTTGAAGTTTATGTTCAAATATGGCAATAAATTGAAATAATGCTATTTTCCATTATGCGTCTTTGTCATTTATTTGTCTACACAGAATCTGTGGATTTTTATGAATTATATTATCTTATAGGTTGTATAAAATGTACCCAATACCTTATATAAATTTTGAAGTCAGTTAAAGGAGTATGGTAAAATGATGTGTGTATGTTTATGTTTAAGTCTTACCTACAACATAGCTGTCATATGTTTATGTAGACTCCACACCGTCATATTTTCTAACAAAGTATCGACTAATCTTGGAACTACTTGGCGTGTGTTTAAACTTTTATAACTTCAGCAAGGGAGATACGTCTGTGCCCAATGTATAACAACCACAGTATGTTGCGGTGTGGGATCGAGTCGCAACTCGGTGTACCAGATTTACATGTGCTAGTAACTACTAAAAGCCAAGCCTTGTATGAAACAATATACAATATACTATTTGACCTCCAACGACTTATCAGGTTTTCGAATATTCGAAGTATTTTGTGAAAGGTTTATCATTTTTATTGAGATATTGGGTGCTATCGAGTGTGTTGATGTCGGAACTTCAATCCCACAGTTATGTAACCGAATGAACTTTAGAAAGTGTAATGCTAATTAATATATGGTAGTGGCTTTCATTAAAACAATTAAAAATAATAGCCTGTTTAACTAAACGATAAATATAAGTCTCTTTTAATGCCGAACTCAAATTTGGGTTCAAACTTCAAATGTTCCAAACTGAAAATTGTATCATGAGTTACTAAACTGTTATATCAGGAAAGCATTGTGGTTGGTCTATTACATGACCATAGTCAAGATATAAACTTGGGGCTGCTAATGACTGTGTTAGCTAGGGAGGTGAAGGGGGTATGCTTCTCTGGAAAACTTTGGAAACATGTGCAACCTATTACATTATGATAAAGTAAAGATGGCCTAATTGTTGCACCGCAAAGGAGCTTATTTACAATTATTTTTCAATTATTTTATTTCTAATAGATTATAACAATACCCGACCGAAACAGTATGCATGCCCTTCCAAAAGAAAAGAAGCCACCCTTTACGAAGTTCTATTATCTTTGTGCTGGACAACGAAATTGCAGAAGGGCACATACAGGATGAAGTTTAGTTGAAGATAAACAATCGGGAGCCAGGTTTAGAAAATGTTGAAATCAGTGTGTGCACCCCCATAGTCATTCAAATAAACTGTTCAGAATATTCCCAGATGATAAACACTCTAGATCAATTTGGTTAATGTACCTAATATGATTATCAAATGCTTAAAAGGATAGTCCAATAATGGAGCACTTATGATAACAGAACCACCAGCGATTTTGGAAAGAAAAAATAAATCTGAAAACAGAACACATGTGAAAAGTAATGCATAAAGTCCTGGTACTAGTGATTTTTCTGTAAAATAAAATAACAAATCCATGTTCGGACTTGACTGACAGTGTCATTTTTGGTCTAAGATTACGGAAAGTCTCTAAGGTTAGACAGCGCCGTCAATAAATTACACCCCGTACAGTCACGTGATGTCAGTGGTTGATATAACCTCTAAAAGAAATCAAGATTATCTTGATATCTGGAAAAATCAGAATTTCCTTCGAGATACATTAAAATGTCACCAGAATCGTGTATGAATTTTTAATGATATAACGGATGCCGTCCACACTCATGATAATGTTCTAACGGTCGTGATATGTTCGGTTTTTAATATTTTCAACAAACAGGAAGTGGCAGACCAAATCTGGAAGGGGAAAAAGAAAATTGAATGAAGCAAATACCATATGGAGATTACATGATTGGATTTTCATGAATTATTTGAATGCTCTATGCGATATGTCAGCATTTTCTTTCGTTACTGACTGACATTGCTGTTTAGATACATTAAAGTTAACAATACAGCGAATCTACGAGTATATTAGTTTAATTTGCTAATATGATCAAAACAATATTTTTAGATCGAAAATTGTTTGAATTGTAACGAATGTTCCCTTCCCTGTAACAAAGTATAATTGACTCAGCAGCAGGAACCGCGGAGCGCTAATGACACAAAAGCGCAACTAAAGAGCAAAAATAACACGAAGGACACAAAACACATGATAGTAAATATCACAGATGACAAGACCAACCGCCGATAAAGCAGTACAGCGATATGGCAAAGTTTAAGGACAGGTGTAACATGTCAGAAGAAAAATCTTTAACGTGTGATTTGGAAGAAAGCTGTGATTCCGGACAAATACGCTTTCGATCAGTATTTATACTTTTTTAAAAGTTCAAAGTTTATTGACATTATCAGCAAAGAACATTGCTTTAGGCCATTTACAAATAACAAATAAATAAGACAAAAACATATTTGAACTTTGAAGTATTAATAATTTCTTGGAGCAAATAGATAAATATGTACAAATAAAATTTCGGAGCTTTAACAACGTTTGTATCAACAATGTATAAATACTGGGTGGTTGTTGTATAATGAAATAAATACTGTGTCGCACATACAATCTAAAGCTGCATTTTAGACGTACCCTTACATACAACTTACATATGTCCTAATTTAGTGTTCTAATCTGATGGTATTAACGTATGCATGCATTAGCATTATTACCCCCATCTATTTTTAAATTGGCAATATGCAACTAGTAACTTAATCTTTCACACTGCCTTCCCTATCAGACTACCAATCTTCACAGCTTTAAACGGCCATAAAACCAGTAAATTACACCTGCAAAGTAAATAGATGTTGAAATTAAAACAGGTGCTCGGAATATTAAATATATTTTATCTCTGCAATTGCCTAATTGTTATGACAACAGATGTTGCACTCATGTGTGAAACACAAAAACCTACCATACAGTGGATAGACGAAAACACTTGCTTAAAGCCTAGCTAGCAGAACCGCTGTTGATGGGAAATGGCAAAAGAATGCTGATATGCAGGGCACTGATAGATTTAAATGAGGATTACACAAGGAGGGGCAAACACGTGATTATAAACAAAGCAAAACTGCCAAATCACGGGCAACATAAGTACTTATTATATAGTGATAGCTTGATTGTTAGCTTTTAAAGGTTTGCTTGTTTATACGTTATGTATGTCATTTTTCGACAATTTTGTGTAATATGTGGTGGCAAGTTTTCTTAACCATTTTTCTGAATTTGACCACACAGTACTAACTGGTCACATACGGATGACAATATCTTGGCGACGAACTCCTGTTCAACCAAGGAGACTAGCGTTTTACCAATTGCGCTAACCGTACAGCATCCAAATAAAAACGAATGAATATAATTATATAAACAATTAAAGAAATTTGTACAAATTAAAAGGTCTTCCTGTTTGAACTTTTCAAACATGTCGACAGAGACCATAGATGTGTGCAAAATTGAACAGAAACAGAACTTTAGTAACTTTACGGTCACGAAAAGCATGTTGAGATAATTTCCTTCTTTTCATTTCTACCACAGACATATTCCATAAACATGTTTATTAAACCAGCAAGATGTCTCACAAACTTCTACAGGGCAATACATCAAACTGAATCATAATTCCAATCTAAATGGTTCATAAAATCTATTAATATAATAAATAATGTTGGTTTTGTTCATAATCGACATACGAATCACGGAATCATAGCAGTTTCCGCTACAAATGAGCACATATGTTCCAAAACGCAACATGAACTGGGATAAAGAGATATGTATTGTTAAATTTACTTCATTGGAATTACGTTTAGAGAAAACAAGACATCGTTGTGTTCGAATGCTTTGACCTTACGTCGTTTGTGCTTTATAAACTAGTGCGTTTGCCCGTCTAATCGTATTATTTATTCTAGCTAATGCGTACGTGTTTTGGTTGACCGAGCTCATACTACAAGGTGAATAAATGCACAGGCATGTCCTTAGACACACGAAGATGTGTGAAGTCTCGTAAAATTGAAAAATATGATTTTAATTACATACTATGACAGGAAAGCAATAAGGTGGTATTGGTCTAAATGTTATTTACTGTACTTCCAATAACTTCACAGTTATTCATTTTACAACCCATCTTGACTGATTGCCATGTTTAGGGTGCTAGGTGGTCATATCCTATTTGAATTTGAGGTTGAAAAAACCTTTAACGATCTATCATGGTCCCTTTACTATTTAATTGTTCATTTAATATATAGATGCTCGTGGTGCATGTGACTCCTTCGACATTTTTTGTTGTGTATTCCCATTTGACTTGTGTCACTTTTCTTTTTGTCGGTGGTCGCCCCTGTGGTTGTAATTTTAGTTTTGCTGCAGTATATGTTCCAAATTGTTACATTTGTCCCTTTTAAAACAACAAGAAATATTAGCTTTAGACTTAGATAAAACAAATTATAGCTTTGAAGTTAAGTCTAAACTCTAAAGGTATTTCGCATGTTTCTACATTGCATTTTGTGTTTTGAGTGACCTTGCTCAGGTTACAGACATGGGTAGCCCTGTCGCATTTTGGTGTATGGTTAACTTTTGACTATCTTTTTGTTTCATAATAATTTTGTTCTTTTCTGTTTGTGTTCTGTCCATTCGTTTTCTTGTTACTGTTGTAAGGTGAATCTTTGTGCTCTGTTGGTTCCTCTGAAAGTTGGTTTCATTATCCGATTTATTATCATATTTTGGCTCTTCCTATGGCTCTTATTCTTTTAACAATCCCTTCGATCACAATTGCATCAGTGTTATTTATGTGTTTCCATTGGGTCCACTTTGTCTTAAAATTGTCTGATCCGTTTTAGTATTGTGGGTCTTTGAATCGATACGCTTTTAAAATACAATAAACGTACATATTTCATTCAAAATATGTAATAAATCAAGTTAATGCGTTAGTATAAAATATGTTTTGTTATTTCGTATACGTACACCTTAACATGTAAAAGTTCAACCATTCTTAATAAGATAGTGTAGTTTTTTGTTGTTGTTGTTGTTGTTGTTGTTTCCATATGTTACCAAAAGTCACGTATGTGACGAGTTGGTAAATAAAGATATTATTAGTGTGTTATATAATTGGTGACTGCATCAATACACATTCTGTAAAAATTTGTATTGTTTTAAAGGTAATTCGCATTTATCAAAAATAAGTAAATTGTTTTCATTCTTTTCGAGGTAACGTGTATTAAGTTTCTTTTAATGGCATCAAAAATTAACAACTGCTGTTTTTTTCAATTAAACTTAGTTACATACAATTCTAATTAAAAATATATGTTTACTATTGTCAGTGTATCCATTTCAAAGTATGTGGTAATGTCTTTATAATATTATTGATGTGATAGTATTGTTATTTAACACCTTTGAATATCAATGATATAAGAATGATATACCTGTATACCATGCAAAACGATACGGTTGAACGTATCCATTAGAATACATGTATACGTAAAACAGATGTCATAATTTGAAGGATGTTTTAAGGTCTAATTCTGTTTGCACTAAATTCTGGTGGGTCCTTTGAACTTTCCAACCTTAATTCGATGCCGGAATCAAATAGTGTTTTCTCAAAGCACATGCCTTATGATCAATGTACATGTATATGCGAGTGCTAAGTGTTTCCCTAAAGCCCCTTCATAACCAACTAAATTCTGATCCGATTCGTTTAGCCTCAACCAAGCTGAGAGTATTTTCGGAAGCGAAAGGAAAGTGGTCGATATTCGAACGCATTTCATTTTCAATTGACGTCGCCATTTGGTTTTGCAATATATGCTTGGCTCTTCCAGTCTCTTCTAACTTGAACGCAATGGACGGTAGAGCTTGTGAAGAACGAATATGAGGACTTCTCTTAAGTGTGGATGATCTTCCGCGTGTCCGTAAAGTACTGTTCACATGCCAGTGTTTAGGTTGTCCGCCAACCCCCTTCTTTACCATCAAGGTACCGGCTAGTGCTTAGTATTTCCAAGCCTCCGACAGACATCTATCTGTTCTCACACCCAAATCCACGATATAAAATTTTATGGTGATTTATGACCGCTTCTGTGCTAAAATGTTATTATATCTATTTAACAAATCAGATGTAATCACTGAAGCTTCTGTACTGTTTTAAATTGCCGAATTCTAAATGAGTTTTCTGACTTAAGTATTTGATATCAAAGCCCAAAAATGTGCCACACGCAGAGGCGTCGGTTTTACTATCTGTCGATAAGTATAAATAGCTCGTTATACCGAACATAAATCTAGAAGAAAGATTCGGCCTCTTATGCTTGCTGCGTTCTGATTGGACGAGCACATATGTTCATATGATTATGCTACATATATTTTGACAGTTTATCTGGGTTTTATATCATATTCTGTCGCTTATTACAGAACGGTTTTAAGTTGTAATTATAAGTAGAGCTGCTATTCAAAAAATGTACCAAATTACCGCGAGCGGTAGGAGTACTCTTGCAAATGCTACATGATAAATAATAACACTTTTTACAAAGGCCATAAATACTGACAGTACTGCAGCGTTGCGTTAATATACCCGATCGGCGTTAATGACTTTTCATGTCGTAAACTTTGCACTAGTTAGGTATAAAATTTTCTTGTAAGTATGAAATCCTGTCAGAACTCTCACGAGTTGAGATATTTATGTCGAAAATAGTTTTTGCATAATATTAAGCTCTATTAACGCGAAAAAATTATTGCAAACAGGGAGTTTCTACGATGACGGACAGATGTTATGGAATATTGTTAAATAGTTTTACAATAAATTATTCTTCCGGTGATTAATAACAACGTGCAGTTTTTTCTAATTGTTTCTTTATGAAATACTATAATTTTACTACTGAATTATCGTTGTTTTGGCTTTTGCCATCGGTGCTGCTAACAACATTAATGTGCTCTTGGCGACGGCGTAAGGACGAGATGTACCCGACAACGAGCACAACGAGCATGTCGGCCATCGTATCTCACAACCATCTGACGTTGGGAAAATGGGAACAATGAAACCAAAATTTTTTATCAGGCTTATAGGTTAATCAAGTGTTTTAGATATTTATTAATCGCTTAAATTAATTACATGTGATTTTGATTCTATTAATTTTTTATGATGATTTGACTATTAATGATGTCACTTATGTATTTGCATTAATCTTGGACCACCAAAATCGTACAAATGTTTGGCAAGGATGCTAAAGCACAGACCACCTAGAACTAGGCTGTTATGATAATTCCTTCATTAAATCAGAGAATTATAATAATGCAAACACATCGTTAAATAACTTAGTTTAATGATTTCAAATGGGTTTGTATTCATTAAACTCATTAGAGCAAAAACACCCCTAGTTATTTTGGGTGGTAACCATTCATTATAAGGTATAATTATTCATTGTCTTTTATTGACGAGCTACTGGTTGTAGAACCATATGTTAGCCATCTAATAAGATATGTATAAAACCTAAGTTATTTCCAACAAGGGCGTTTTCAGTGCGGACACAATATGAATATAATTGTAGCCTCGTTAATACTTGTTTTGATGTTGGTAAATTTGGAGTGGGTTTTAACAGTGCTGTAAACATTTATTATAGTGTTTACAGGTTTTGCAATAACACATCAATTAGTTCCTCTATAAAACCAGTTGTCTTAGTTTGTAGTTTCTGACACATAAAAGTCCAGAAGGTTGGGAAATATGGCGTAGATTCGTAATTATTATTCGTTAGGCGTTTCATGTCAGTTTATATTCATTGGCAATATAACTAAGAATTATTACTATGGAAACCTTTCCATGATATAAGTACCCACATGTATCCAGAGTCACATCTTACACTACACTGAGTATACAGTTATAAGCACTTGATGTTAAACGTGAAACCTTCGTCTTGGCTCTTTCATGACTCTGGAGTGCTTTGCAATATTTCTCTGGCTTTTCAACCATCTTCGTTAGCAATCATATATGATGTCGAACGGAACTTTGTTTGCGTATTGATATAAGAACAACACATATGTTATCGTGTATCAGATGTGAAGGTTTAAAAGTGATACTTATAGTTGTCAATGTCAGAATAGAAAATGAAGGTTATATAAATGTTATGCTAGTATATGAGTATATGATATAACAATTTCCTGTGTGGTGAAATTGTCTCATCTGTCAGAATGATCTCATGTTTGATTATTACTGATGGTAACATTGAAAACATATCCATCAAAACTACATCTTGGTCTTTACTGTAATTATGTGATCTCAATACGTACTTCTATTAATTTTGTACTAAATTAAAGTAGTGCCAAAAGACAATATTATGTCAGACAGGGAAGGTAGCACTCAATTAAACCAGCCGAGCACAGAAAACATTAAAAACATACAAGGCACAATACCTAACTTAACCAACCGAGTACAGAAAACATAAAACGCATACAAGGCACAATGCCCGTGAAAGAATTCGTACATACAGAACAACATACAAAGTTTTGATATGAAGAATATTATCAAGATAGTTCTAGGTCGCTCACCTCATTGGTCTTCCCAAGTAGGACCAACATATTGTGGAAACTATGTTATATATCCATTTGATACTTTAAGTAAAACAATTAGTGATGTTAAGACAATACTATAAAGCCATATCAATACATGTCTTGGTTTAGTTGGAGTGGTCAAAAAGCTTTTTTTCTCTTATTTGGCCTCATATTTGACCTCAGAGTACACAATATAACACTTGGTATATATATATATACATTATAGAAACAATTATTGTGACCAGATTCATAACGTTTAAGCTACAATTGTGACCTCTAGTGTGTAAACATGGTGTTTATTTGGTTCGGTCTGGTGATGTAGTTTCTGACATTGATGACCCAGTGAAAAATTAGACCTAGATATTACAGAGATGAATATTGCGACCAGACTTCAAATTGTGACAAATAGTGTGTCAACAATATATTCCTTGATTTGGGCTGATGACGTAGTTAGTGGGCCGGGATAACCCAACCTCAAACTTAGCCCATGTATCATAGAATTGATATTTGGTCTGTTTAAACCATGTTTTCCCTTAATTTAGTATGTAGAGCGTAAACAAATTCGTTGATGGCGTACAGAAATACGGAGAAGAGCGACCACTTTGTCACTGTGTGTAAAATGTACGAAGATGGAATTCAAAGACCAACAACTCACTTTGATTTTATGACAGTTGGAAAGGCTGTTATATTAATTAGCATTACTAGTATTTAGTTTAAGATATTTAAAAGTTATGATGTTCAAACTGATCTATGATTGACTATATGATATATCGTACGCAATATTCACAACAAATATCAAATAGGACAGGGAAGGCAACACTCAACAGAAACAGCAGAGTACGAAAGGAACAAGAAAAAACACACGAAAAAGAAAATCCACTGACAAATACAATAAAGAATACAAATGGATAATATTATAAGTAATGAATTTCAAAAAACAAAACAAAAAAAACTGAACATTAACAAAAACACAACAACCTACACTGGCAGCCTACAGTCTCGGCCAGTCAAACATAACCGGACTTAGAGCCAGAAGAAAAGACAGAACCATAAGTACATGACAAATCCCAATGAAACACCGTATAGCGCTGAGTGGAATGTTAGAGCGATGTACACACAACTGGTAGTAACACGTCTAATCAAATTGTTTAATTAATGCTGACATTCATTAACAAAGTGATGAATTAAATATTAATGTTTTGATAACTATCGTACTTTACGGTGTGCCTCGATGGTGAATAATGAAAACACAGTGTGTTCAGGGAAACCAATCGTCTTCAGAAAGAGCCGACTACTAGTGTGTAAGATTGTGTTGCATATTGGGCATTTGATTTTCAATTACTGCAATATTGAGCCTCTTTGAAATATGGAACATATCATGCATACAGGCTATTGGATACAAAAAACGTGGCCATTGTGATTTAAGTATATTTTAAGACTCTAAAAGGGGTTGAAAGCAATAAAGGTAAAATGCTCATAAAAATGGAACAATGACGGCAGCCCTCGACGTAAAAATCCGAACCCAGAAAACATAAAAACAACACAGACCATTGTACACATAACTGGACTAGAATATGAACTTAACCGCTGAAAGTCCAAGTTTCAGCTGTCAAAAGTCGAAAGTCTAAGCTATCAAAAAGCTGAATGACCTAGTTTAAGATATGAGAAGCGGAATGACCTTGTTTCAGCTATAATAGTGTCAGTGGTAAACAAATCTGACAGACCTAGTTTTAGCTGTCACAAAAGCCCCGTTCTCACAGATAATGTTTTCATGATCACTCTTATAAATAGCAGCTAGAATGGGTTTATCATCGCAAAAGCGTATGTCTCTGACAAACATATTTTCAACAATCAAAGTGACATAATTCTGGCAGTAAACATCTGACCTAACATTCCTAATAGTATGCATATCTAGGATTGGTACCAAGTATTCATGAAACTTTTCATTGATATCCGACCATTGGTTAAGGAGAACGAACGTGGACAAACGTATATGCAGAAATGCAGCAGAGAAATATGTATCCACACCTATATTATATGTGATGCCTAGGACCACTGAGGAACTCCACATCGGCGATGTGCTCCTGATTTCTTCCGATACAACCCAAATTCATCACAATTCCTTCCGATATCACAAACCGTCTCATGACTCTCCGAAGCTTTCCCTAGACCACGAGGGACCTGTTCCCGATGTCCTCATAGCTCGATAATTAAAATCGGGCGTACATCGCCGAGGCAAAAAATGGTCAGTTGCACCTATGCTTGAGAGACATCATTATAAGACTTGTACGTATGCTACAAACGTTGATAGATGTGATAGATGTGTACTGACGCAAAAAATGTCTACTGGTGATAACATTTCTATAGGAAATGCAGTAAAATTGCGTTTTCAAATTAAGAAAAATCGTTCATAATGTTATTATTATCAACAAGAACTTGAACATTTTACACCTTTTAACAAGTTATGTGTTTGAATTTCAAGTGATTCGAAGAAATAACAATATAGTTAATGGGTTAACATTTGAACAGAAATTAATTTATCACCATTAATTATTTAACATTTGGAAGTTATCGACATAATGTGTATTTAATAAAGCAGCTTAAAAGTTATGTTCAACCCCAAGTAGTTATATATGCTATTTCGCTATGCAGTAAAATCTAAAATTAATTCTTTGAAACAACTACACGGAATATAATGGTTAGGAATAAATAGTAATACATTTCAAACTCTAAATCGCACGGAACTGTTGGGTGGCAGTTGGTTTTTTAAAATGATACCCCACGTTTTTTTATTGGATTAACTGGTTATTTACTTGTTAATACATTGGAGTAAAGTAAGGATTATAAGACGAGATAACAAGAGGGCCATGATGACCCTGAATCGCTCACCTGAATCACCTTGCTCATGATATTTTTATATATGAAACTGTAGCCTCTTAAAAAAGACAAGTGCCTTGAGAAAGGACCTTATTAGGATGCTACAGACCAAATTTTATGAAGATCCATCAAGCGGTTCAAGAGAAGAAGTCTTTTAAAAAAAATTCTATATATCTCTTATGTAAAATTAAGGGATGCACGGGGTGGGGCCAATATTGACCCGGGGGTCATGATTTGAGCAATCTCGGTAAAGGTCCACCACGCAATGCTTCATGCTAAATATCTAAGCTTTTTCCCTGGTGGTTTCATCATCATTCCTAGGATCATATCCTAGGATTGCTCTTATGATGGCCCTAGGATTCGTCTTAGGTGCGTTTCAACAAACGTTCCTAGGAGAAATTTTGACTTAGGTGCTACTCTTCAAAAGGAGGCAAAATAAATGTATACTTTCGCGTTTTCTATCCGGTTCGCGCTATTTTTTTGTCAAGGACGTGTCAATTATCCCAATTTTGATCATGCACCGGCGCGTAGCCACACTGAGACACTTTTATCAATGACAATTTGAGAAACTACCAAAATAAGCATCCATTTGAAGAGATAACCACCCAAAATATTATGCCTGAAATAAACCCTGGAAAAAATTACCTCCGTGATTTGTTGTCTCTGGATACGGCCCTGATACAAGACATCCACGCGCCAGTGTTTACTATTGGGCCTAATGTACATGATCTAAATTGGTTTAATAAACTCTAGGTCTGCATGTTCTATAGTATGCTTGACTACATCAATGTTCGGGATGTAGACCAATGATGAATGATTCTGAAATGTCATCTGACAACAAAATATGGTGAAAAACTTTTATGAAAAAAATCGCATTACCAGTGACGTCACGATATGATTGATATTATGACGTCATTACGTTTCAAGTGCGGATCAAGAGGGGTTCGTACCTCTGACATTTCGGGCTAAATGTGAGTATTATGTGACAGTCGAGCTCCATCATATCTGTAGATTCCTTCAAAGGTTCCAATGATCAAGCAACCCATTCTTCATGGTCTAAGCCTAACTAGTAATGTTGATATTCCAGGGTGAACAAATTGATCTAGATCTGTAAGATAGATCTACCAAAAATAGATCTACCAAGATAGATCTACAACATATATATATACCAAAAATAGATCTACAAGGTAGACCTACCAGGATAGATCTACCACAAATACATCTACAATATAGATCTACAAGATATATCTACCAAAAATAGATCTACAAAGAGAGATCTACCAAGAGAGATCTACCAAGAGAGATCTACCAAGATAGATCTACCAAGATAGATCTACCAAGAGAGATCTACCAAGATAGATCTACCAAGAGAGATCTACCAAGAGAGATCTACCAAGATATATGTGTCATTTTCTGTTTTATTTTTGTTTACTGCTATATCTTAAATCTAAATAAGTTGTAGGATCTAGTTGTTAGATCTACTTGGTATAGTAAAACCTGTCTGAAAAGGCCAGCAATTGAAACATAAAAAATGGCTTTTTGAAAAATGGTCTTTCTTCACAGCTTAATTAAATATCATTGGATTGGTACAAGATAAAATTGTTATTGGTCTTTGCAGAGACCACTGCTTTTATAAGGGTTGCATTGGCTTGCAGGTGGTCTTAAACACAGGTTTAAATATACAACTGTTATATATTGGGCAGTGTAGCAGGAATAAACACAGTTAGTTACTAGTAACGGTAATTTTATTATTATAAGTTGTGACAGTAAATATTTCCACTGGCTGCAGTATTATTTTCTCCCAAATTGTTTCAGATAATTCAGCAGTCCATGACCGGAAAATAAATGCAAAATGATGTCAGATATGACTTAATTGTTTATACACATGACAAAAACTAAAACCAAAATTATACCAAGTACATATAAAAACTACTAAAATGTCTAAATACAGCATGTTAGAGTTTATTTTGTAACTTTTGTTATGTCCGGGTAGCTTAGTTGGTAGAGCATTTGCCCTGTAAGCAAAGGGTCCTGGTTAGAGCCCCCGGGTCTGGTTGCATATTTTTCTCACCCTGTTACAGTTACAATATAAACATTGGGCAAATATGTATTGAATGAATCTACACATCTATTTCAAGGATCAATAATTAAACTCTAAACTGAAATGTCACTCACTATCTTTGCATAAGGATCCTTACAACACCCTTAATATATTATTTATGACAGTCAGTGGTCCCAGCTCATTTTTTTAAAACATTGCTCCTAGAATAAGTTTAAATACCTTTATTATATGTCAGATTTATCCTGATTTTAATTATATGTCTTCTCTCTGGGAGATATACATGTCTCCTCTTAGATGAGTAGGTTTCTTAAATATTGGAGTGAATCCATCTATGTTCTTTTCTGGATATAGTTCTGCAATAATAAAAGGCAACTCAGTGAGTGGTGTAAATTAATAAACAAATTCAATTAATTGGTGCGTTTCAACAAAACATGGGACAGAAAATTATTCAAATATTTGTTCAGATCTATCCTTTAGGCCTATAAATACATGTATGTTATTGTGTTGTTTATTATGCCTATTTCTGTACTTAAAGCCAATTTAGATTAGTGTCTTGCAGCAGTGCCTGTGGTTAAACATCTTTACTGTGATGCAAGTGGGTGGGGTGTGTTTACACTACAGTTGTCCTTTGTCTTGAAACGTAGACTTCATCTCTCTACTGGATGCAAGCTTATTCAAGACACCTATATAATAGTATATATATCTATAAATTAAAAAAAAATGTAAGTTCTCCGTGGGGATGAGGTGAAAAGCTTTATTTTAATTTTTAACTGTGTCAAATCAATAAAAATGTCTCAGGCTTGTCAGTATTGTGACAACGTAGGAGTGATCTCCCTTGAAAAAATGACTGCTACTGAGTGAGCTAGAGTTTTTAACGGATAAAAGCAACATGATAAACATTGCAATAATAATGTAAGCAACGTAGATATGTCTAGGAAAAGAGAAAAACACGATTTACCTGGGTCAAAATGCCACCGGTCCAGCGAAGACATTTCATTGGATTTTGGTCGGAATTGTTTACACCTCGTACATTTGGACAATTCCTACTCGACAAACTTCGTAACTGCCCAGTAATACTTCGTCCCAAAACTATTCGGGCCTTCGTTTAGTAGTTGAAAATACTTAAAAAACATTTGAAGCGGTAAAAAATGGCGGCCATTATAGCAGCGATCTTAGTGTTCTATCCCACAATTCAATGCACTTAAGACAAAATTTCCTCCTAGGACAGCTCTAGACCACTCCTAGAGATAGGTGCAAATTTGTCTTAAAAACGAATTTGGGAATTTTGATGAAACGCACTTAGGAGGAATATTTGGACTTAAGATCAAATTCGATCCTAGGAATGATGATGAAACGCACCCCAGAGTTCTAGATGGATCAACTTTATTTGAGCAATTTTTAAATCCCCCTATGTCAGGAACATCCAGGCAAAATTTCATCAATATTGGTCAAACGGTTTCAGAGGAGATGTCATTTGAAAGTGTGGACGGACGGACGGACTCATGAGATGGTATTTGTGGGGTTTTCTTTTGTTCTTTCTTTTGTTTGGTTGCAACCCACTAGTAGCATTTTGCACCCCACAAGTGACGGAATGAATGGAATCTAATAGTGAATGGTGCATTCGTACGGACGGACGGACGACGGACGGTGAGTGATCACAATAGCTCACCTTGAGCACTTCTTGCACTTAGGGCACTTGTCTTCTTTAAGAGGCTACAGTTTCATATATAAAAATATCATGAGCAAGGTGATTCAGGTGAGCGATTCAGGGCCATCATGCCCCTCTTGTTTAATATTTCGGCAAGTGCTCCGATAAAACAGTACCCTGGTGTGTACTCAGAAACATGAGTGAGTAGGCGTGGTGTACCCTGCAATAAGTGACCCGTTCCCCGGTGTATTAGTATGTTGATTTAGTTAGTCATGTCTGTATATACATGTATATGACTTCAAAAATATGAAGCAAAGTATAATAACCAAGCATTGTGACATGATTAAATTGTTTATTCACCAACAGTAACGACAATGTGGTATCAACATTTCAAACGTACAGCAGGTTAACTAATTTCCCAAAGTTAACAAATTGTTTATGATTTTCCGTTTTTACGTTTGTCATTATAGCGAATCCCAGTTGGTGTGTCAGCTGCTGCCGCTCGTAGAAAACCTTCGGCTCAAACCGTTCACTTATTATATTTGTAATCCAAACATTGTCTCTAAATTCCATTTAAACTGTCCCCAGTTGCAACGTCTTCTATTTAAATAGTAAAGATCTCATTCGCGGCACTTAAATACGACAGAGATATTAATCACAAAATTTAATCGTAATTGTTTCCCATGCCAGCCGTGTACAGACACAATCGAACTTGGTCTTATGATTTACCGCATGGGCTGGTTTGTTTCATTTTCCAGTTGAAAAAATAACATGTCATTTCGACAAATTGTCGTAAAGGGACTTGTGTAATTTGTGACACGTCCCGTCATCTCGTATTTCACTACGTCTTATGAACTATTCTTTCTGTCATTATCAACACAAGAAACAACGTAAGAAATTAATTTTCTTGCGTAATTCGCGTTTATACATTGTTCTGCCATTTCACGTTGATCCACCAATAAGTCGGACAGACTTTAAGAGGCAATTTAGCGGATTTCACACGTAGTTATTCTCCCATGTGTAAAGTTAATGTTTTAACGTAAATGGAGAAGAGCATAGCAGCTATCGTCCCTAGGCCCTTGACAGTCCTGGAAATTTAATTTACACCAGGTTTATTTTGTCTAATGGAGATGAATAAGGGTTTGGGCAATCAAACGCGGAATAGGAGTCAGCTCGCAAAGGTGATAATGCGAAGTTAATCGGATTTCCTTGTCCTAACAGACATTTACGTTCAGGGCTGTAAAATAAATTTCTTAGAAAACTTGTTGTCTTTATCACCCAACTCAAATGGAAGATTTTCTTGTAATCCAATTATGATCCCATAGAACTTGTTAACATTCGCATTTTAGATACAAATTTCAGAATGAAATGCGAAACGGGGAATCTATACGACCAAGTCGACGCAAGCCTAGTTAGTGGAGGCAATTACAAAAGGAAAAAGACATGGTTTTACGCTTTAATTAAACTTTCAAAGCATTTTGTAAAGAATAATAAAACTTGTCATCGTAAAAGTTATAGTAATGCTGGCATTGCGTTTCAACAGTCGGTGAATTAACTAATAAAGCAAGTCATACCACAGCACAGAAATTAAACACGGAGTGTTAGTTATTTATTGTCTCTTCATCTTTTTTTGTTCTTGTTCAAGCCGCCTTGTATTCACGTCAATAGAAAAGATAATGTTTTCTTAAAAGCTTTGTTTGTGTTTCCGCAAATCAATCAGTTTTTGGGGTGTAAGATTGTGCTGTACACAGGTCATCTAAATAGTTTTACCAAAACTACCCACCATACATGTTCTACGCCGCTTATGCAAAGTTCGAGTCATAAATTTCACAAACTTATAGGTGTCCTTCAAGTTTCGTTTTCATTTGCAGGATAAGCAGTTTGTAATTTTATTACAATATGTACTCAATGTTGTGAATCAAACAACATTTCGAAACACGTAAATGACACAAACATTAAATAGTGTTAACAAGTATGTTTGCATTTTGTCCTTCGTTCGATTTTGTCATTGTTGACACTAGTATACGACTTTTCTAAGTATGTGTTATTTTCTCATAACGGGTGTAGAAGTTTTAAGATATAGATTCACATTGTCAGCATCGCCAGTCTTTGTGACATGAACATGACAACATGCTGACACAACTAATGTATTAAGAAAAGGTCTGAAACAATAGTTTGCAACTTTAATGGGTTTCTTACCTATACTGTACGGTGTCTAGCTATGTGACGTCCGAACGCACTCGGAAATCGCAACAACCCAAAACAAGGTTGCACCAGTAGCAAATTGACGAGACCACACCAATCAGGCGATATGGGTAACAACACTGATTATATGTACGGGTAGATTTTTTACGTCATGTACATCCTCACAATTAGTGTGTCGTTGATCAATGTTTCCTTGAGATCTGTGCGGGAAGGCGTTGTCTCTTTATGGCATGGCGTTATCTGTTAGAACTGTTTTACAGAGCATACAGTGTACTTTACGATAGAATCCTTTCAAGTAAAGAAATGGTATGAAGTTATGTTTGGATATTATATGAAACATAGACCTTTATTTCAAGGCTCAGTATTTCAAGTTTGCGTGATGCGTAAACTATTTTGTGCTGAAATGTTTGTATAGTGAACCTTCACTTTCTCCTGTGTACTGCCAGACCTTGCTCACGAGTTCGCTTTAAGTCCAACATTATGTAGCATTCGCAGTAAAGCATAAGACTGGTCTTTTTACAAAGGAATATACACTGTTGAGTGCTGCTTCGTAGGTTACCTTTGTGAGGCGTGGTCCTTGTGATTCGTTCTTGCAAGATGGCGGTTACTTTTTGTCGCTGTAACGGTCAATTGATTTTTTATTTGCCGTTTGGCGTTGGGACTTGTAATTGTTTTTTTGTGTGTTTTATTTTGTCTATGCCTTTCGGGCTCTGCTGTTTGTTTTTAGATTACTGCGACCGCTTTCGGTTGTTTTAGATACATCCGTTTTCATTTTAGTTATTGTTGGATAAATGTAAGGCTAGTGGTATATCATCAATCCAGTATTGCAACCCTTGTCTTGTCATGGTTCTATGTTCGCCTGTCCATGCTCATACTACAAGGTCTTTTCTGTGCTCGTCTGGTTCATTGTATATTGTGTACATTGTGTGTTTTTTTTATGTTTTCTGTGCTCGGTTGGTTAAGCTGAGTGCTGCCTTCCCTGTCTGACTTAATATTATCTTTTTTATGCTGGGTCATTCAGCTAGGGCATTCAGCTTTTTGATTGGTGAAACTAATTCATTCTACTTTTTGCCATCTTGGACTTGGGCGGATCTTTACCTTTTTAGTGGGGCATTGTGCCTTGCATGTGTTTTATGTATTCTGTGCTCGGTTGGTTCAGTTGGGCGTTGTGCCTTGTGTGTTTTAATGTTTTCTGTGCTCGGCTGGTTAAGTTGAGTGCTGCCTTCCCTGTCTGACTTTATATGATAGTTTATGTCGTTATTCAGTTACGTCTTATTGTTATCTTGTCATGGCTGTTTCAACAGCTCGCCATGCCCCCACCAACGTTTCCAGTATGTTAAACAGCGTATACGTTATCTAAAGTGATAAGTTGACCTCACTATAGTAAACAATTTGTTTTTATTTCCACTAAGTTCAATTGGTCTCAAGGTTTGCATATAACTCTTGTATTGTTTGGTTGAATATATGTAATTTACCGAGAAAGATTTACATAATTAGCATCGCACACATCATCAAATTAGTAACACTTGTCAGTTACATCTGTATAAACACACTGTACATATTTTCTTACAAATTAGATCACGGCTTCCAAAGGCTTTTGTCTGATTGTAGTAAAGTTGATGGATCTGTACAATCAATTACACACTTCCAACATGTTCCATCTACGTTAGTCCAAGCTACTGATATCTTCAGTAATTCATCTGAAAATGTGGTAGGCGAAACAAGCATGTTGGTATGTGTATCACAGTTCGTGGACTCCGACAACATATTGGCGATTGGAGTAGACAGCTTTGAACCAATGTCAGCACTATGCTTTGTTAGATCTTCAATTATACACACATTGTTCTAATGGTGAAATTATTGCTCACGTTCCTCGCTGGTGTTTTCACTATAGATCAGTTTTCTAGGGGCTAAATCGTTTCTAACAATTTGTAACTATGATTGAGTGTAATTGTCTAAGTTTTCGGCAACGGTAATGGGTTAGGGGGAAGGAATTTATGGACGTCTAGTCCAATCAGAATTAACTCATTCCGTCTGACATTACTCCCTTAACTAATGCGCTTATTTGGAAATTGAAATATGTTTTGCTAGCTCTACAAGGAATTAGAAGTGACGTTTGCAGGGTGCTATGGATAAGAGTGCCGAGAGAACATTAATACTTAATGAATCGGAAGCCGCTGATACTTCACCGCTTGTAGTAACGCTACTGAGAACTCATAAAATAGTGGCATTATTTGAAGGCAATTCGGGTTTTCAATGCGTTTGGTTTCTTGTAAGCGAGTGTTGTAACACAAATATACGTGAATGTTAAACTTTAAGTTCATTGCAACTTTTCTAAATGCATTCAATTATGTCGAAGAGAAAGACTTGACGCTTTGTTGAAGAATAATGGTGTTTGGTATCTCATCAATTAACAACCTAAAGTCTATTATATGCTGTTAACATGTACGCTGTTTGGAACATTTGCAATTACCATCCACGTTGTAACGTTTATTTTAAATTAAGTTATTCTTCTGTGGTGGATGTCCTGACGTGGTCTGTGTCTTTAATTTGTCAATATTCTACAGAAAACACGTCCAACCCTTAAGGTATTTTTAACAGCAAGCTCTGTTCTCACGGATGTTTATATGTATCAGACCGGCATGACATAATTGAACATGACAGGGTTTGGAATATTACTTACAGATTAGATGTATGAGACAGCCGAGTAGAATGTTCCCTGGATTTGGACGACAAACAGCTCCAGTATTCTCTATGGAATATGAAACTAGAATGTCTCTGTCCTAGTAGGAATAGTGCAAATATGGTTTGTTGAATAGATTGATAAGTTTGTATGGCTTATTTTGTGCAATTTTTTGGGGATTGGTGCGATGGCCGCATAGTTTAATGTGTTCGTATTACGCGTTACTAGGCGATGACTCCATACAGTACTGATTCTTACTGTGTGCAACATATTAAAGTCCAAATAAGGATGCAATTTTCTGCGCTATCTGATATATATAACATAAATGTTTTCAGTTGTACATGATTTGAACGGTCCTGAAATCGATCACAGAGCTTCTGGTGCTAACTGGACTTTTCACTAGCTCGTAGCCATGATAGCAAACACCACACACGTAGGGGACATGATCATAGAGAATGTGAAGAATATAACATGCTCAACCTGGGTTTCGATCCTGACCAGCCGAGTGACAGTGTATAGCTCTGCCGACTGTACCAGCGTGGTGGACTTCGGGGTCTGAACCAACGACTTGTTTTGACTTATATGCGCCCTTACATTGATAAGTTACAAACACGCGACAAGCTCACAGAGTTTCATTAACTGCCATCTTCAATGTAGGTTATCCAAGTAAAACATCGCAACTTCTTATTTTATACGGTATCCTCGGTAGACAATCTAAATATATAACGTGTATAATTCTCGTATAAAACCGTCATGTAAAAACAAGAAATTTCACTGGCAATACCGCAACATTTATTGCACTAACAAACGCGTCTGTCGACAATAGTTTAGACAAAGCCTTCAGCAACATTTCAACAGAATATAGGAATAACTGAATTATTTAAACACAATAACATGTTATTCCCAGACTAAAAGCCCTAACTACGAAATAAGTAGTTATGCATTTTGAGAGGTACGCAATAATACGATATTGAACAATTCGTATAAGACATTAATTGTCGTGTGGTATGGTTAAATTTGTCTGGAAGAACAATCATATTTGTTGCGTTGTCAAAATCTACATTTTCCAAATGAGACAAGATAATTTGTGAGTCTATTTAGAATGGTCGACGGGAAAAAATACTGTCTTGGTGGAACATAGGTAATAAATTTCCCGCACTCCTATCATCGTCTTCCATTCCCAAGATGGAGATATTTTATTCTACCATGACATAAATTACGGCCATGTTCTCCGCATGTGGAGTGAGACTTTGTCTATTGTCTGTGAAAGAACAAGCTAAGGGGTGTAAGATAATCTATTCAAGGAAACTGGCTACTTACGTGAATAAATTCCAAAAATGGCGTCAATGATATAATTTAATTATTCATAGAAATATTCATTAGTCTCCTCGTATTTCGGGATGCGTTTGTATTAAATTGTGTTGATGCCGATTACTTCGATTACCAGACTACTTCGATAACTGTCAAACACGTATTTGAAACGTATGATAGGCTATAGCTCCTTTGTATTCTGAATAATTATAATGGCTAAAACAATATGTTTAATTCAGCAAATAGTAACAAGGTTGTGATATACATTTGTACACGTAGTATGCTTTTTTTAAATCATAAAAATAAACGCTTTCGTGATGGTAAGTTGGCAACAAAAATACATACTAAAACAAACTTTTATAAATTCGAGGGTTCGTCACAAAAGTCTGCAAATAACTGTTGTCAGTGGTCTTAGAATGATAGTTTGTCAATTAGGTGGTACATTACTATATTTAGAGTGTAATGCATTCCAACGTATGTTACAGCGGCTAGATTGTAATCCATTAGAAGGTGTAAATGTATTACGATATCTTGATTGTAATGCACAAGGAGGTACATGCTAATATTTAGATTATAATGCAATTAGATGTGTGTATTAAGTTTTAAATGCACCAAGAAGGATGTCACTGTATTATATTTAAATGCACCAGGGAGGTTGTTACTACATTTAGATTCGAATGCACCAGAGAGGATTTACTATATTTCAATTTAAATGCATCAGGAAGGATGTTACTATATTTAGATTTAAATGCATCAGGAAGACTGTTACTATATTTAGATTTATATGCATCAGGAAGGATGTTACTATATTTAGATTTATATGCACCAGGAAGCCTGATACTACATTTAGAGTTGAATGCACCAGAGAGAATTTACTGTATTTCAATTTAAATGCATCAGGAATGATGTTACTATATTTAGGTTTAAATGCATCAGGAAGACTGTTACTATATTTAGATTTATATGCATCAGGAAGCCTGATACTACATTTAGATTTGAATGCACCAGAGAGGATTTACTGTATTTCAATTATAATACATCAGGAAGGCTATTACTATATTTAGATTTAAAGGCACCAGGAAGGCTGTTATTATATTTAGATTCAAATGCACCAGAGAGGCTTTATTGTATTTAAACCTAAATGCATCAGGAAGGATATTACTATAATTAGATTTGAATATATTACGACGTATGTAACTTTATGTATTTTAAAATGTATAACGGTGTACGGAACTATATTCATCATGAAGTCTGGTACTTTAATTAAATGCACCAGGAAGGAAGTCATTATAATTAGTGAGATTTAAATGCATCTTGAAGGTTGTTACTATACTTAGATTTAAATGGACCAGGGGTGGTATTCTCAAAGCATCTTAAGGGAAAACTTAGAATTTTCTTAGGATCTTAAAACTTCCTTTGAGTGTATTAGCTAAACACGAAAACCACGGTTATCAGTTTTTGCATAGTTTAGAAGCATTAAGGTTAACTTAGTTCATTGTTCGTGAATGTGACCAGTAATGTGGGTCAGTGCATTGTTAGTGCAAGTGGCATTTCATGCTTAGGACAGGGCATTGTTGGTCAACTGGGCCGTCCAGTAGTTGGTCAGTTCATTGCTGGTGAATGTTTCCTTTTATAACTATACATTTTGTATAATATACTAGTATGAGTCCGTCTATTGTTGGTAAATTTTGGTAAGTGCATTGGTGAATGCAGCCTTCCATGCGTGGGTCAGGGCATTGTTAGTGAATGCGGCCTTCCATGTGTGGGTCAAGTCATTGTTGGTGAATGCGGCCTTCCGTGTGTGAGTCAGTGTATTGTTGGTGAATGCAGCCTTCCATGTTTGGGTCAGTTCATTGTTGGTGAATGCGGCCTTCCATATGTTGGTCAGTGTAATGTTGGTGAATGCAGCCTTCCATATGTTGGTCGGTCCATTGTTAGTGAATGCGGCCTTCCATATGTTGGTCAGTGCAATGTTGGTGAATGCGGCCTTCCATATGTTGGTCAGTGTAATGTTGGTGAATGCGGCCTTTCATATGTTGGTCAGTGCAATGTTGGTGAATGCGGCCTTCCATATGTTGGTCAGTGCAATGTTGGTGAATGCGGCCTTCCATATTTTGGTCAGTGCAATGTTGGTGAATGCGGCCTTCCATATGTTGGTCAGTGTAATGTTGGTGAATGCGGCCTTCCATATGTTGGTCAGTGTTTGTAAGTACATGTCGTATTTCATGTTTGGGTCAGTTCATTAATGGTGCATGCGGCCTTAGGTAACGGATCATTACATGGCGGAAAATCTTTATTGATAGCCGCCCTTTACACTGTCCTGTTCCATAAAATTGTCTGTTGGGTAAGTGTGGGGTTTCTTGTACTGTAAAACATTAATCCCCAGTGATATGTGTATGCATTGTTCACTTTATATTTAAAAAAAGGACATTACAAGAATATTTCGCCAGTGTGCCTTTTGGTGGACTGTTTCGTTTTAAGGCGTTTGGCTGATGTCGGTCAAAAGCATAAGGCTGCTTCGTTTCATGCACACTGTATTTTTTTAGTATTGTTTGTGTGTTGTCCTTGTAGTATGTTATCGTACTTTTGGTATGTTGTTTTCGTCTGGCTCATTGCTCCTTTCATGTGCTGGCCAGTTTATTGTTGGTGAATGCGGCCTTCCATATGTATAAAAAACAAGTGTATACCTAGTGAGGTTATACGATTTTTCTCTGATTTGTTTATGTCATGTTTTCCTGATGTGGGTAAACGATGTTTGTTTGATGTATGTATACGATGTTTGTCTGGTGTTAGTATACGATGTTTGCCTGATGTGGGTATACGATGTCTATCTGATGTTGGTATACGATGTTTGTCTGATGTTGGTATACGATGTTTGTCCGATGTGGGTATACTTTATTTGCTGGATGTTGGTATACGATGTCTATCTGATGTTGGTATACGATGTTTGTCTGATGTGGTTATACTTTATTTGCTGGGTGTTGGTATACGATGTCTATCTGATGTTAGTATACGATGTTTGCCTGATGTGGGTATACTACATTTTCTGGATGTTGGTATACGATGTCTATCTGATGTGGGTATACGATATTTGCTGGATGTTGGTATACGATGTCTATCTGGTGTGGGTATACGATGTTTGTCTGATGTGGGTATACGATGTTTGTCTGATGTGGGTATACGATGTTTGTCTGATGTGGGTATACGATGTTTGCCTGATGTGGGTATACGATGTCTATCTGATGATGGTATACGATGTCTATCTGATGTTGGTATACGATGTCTATCTGATGTTGGTATACGATGTCTGTCTGATGTGGGTATACGATAATATTTAAGCATAGTCCCACTGAGGAATTCCGCATCGGCGATGTTCTCCCGATTTCTTCCGATACCACCCGATTCATCACAATTCCTTCCGATATCACAAAACTGCCTCATGACCGCCCCGAAGCTTCCCCTAGAACACCAGGAACATGTTCCCGGTGTCCTGATAGCTCATTAATTTAAATCGGGAGTACATCGCCGAGGCATAAAATGCTCAGTGGGGCCTAAGCTTTACGTCTGATACAAAGTTAATGTTGAATGATACAAACTATTTAAGCAAATTTCGAGTAAAATAAAATATTTTCAATAGCAATTGAATGCACCTATGTTTCAAACATAAGTTGACCGCTTAACAGTCAGGTCAACAAAATACGCATGGTTCACGTATTTTTATCTGGAAATTAGTCAACTTCTGTTATGACGAATGGCGATACATGTACTAGCATTCGCTACGTTTATATTGACAGTCGACTATATGACGCAAGCTCTGGTAAAGGGGTCGGTTATAGAAATAAAACAACAGAAAATACCAAATCAAGCCAAATCATATCATAGTAAGATTCCAAAAAATAAAAAAGACTCTATAGAGACACATACTTGACAGAATAGAAGGATCTAATTTCTGTTGTAAAACCATTGAAGGCTTGCTTAATAACCTGTGTTTGCTATACTCGTGTAAGAAATGTTGATCTCCAAAGACAACTCATGACGGATCTTATTTATTGTAAGGGTCCGCCAAGCTATGTCCGACAAACAATAAGACGTGACTGTCACTATAACTCCAACGCGATAAATTGCAATACAAAAACAAACACAAAATCCGCTATATTTATCGTTTCTGAATATTTAGGAGCATGAAAACTTTACATATTGTGCTAAATGTTTGAATGCTTTCATTGGTAAGTGTTACGGTCCTTGATTTAATCCATAACAAAATATGGGCAATATTGTGTTTGTTTTTGTACTGCAATTTATCGCGTTGGAATTATACTCTGTCGTCAGGTCACTTTTATAGTATAGAGCTTACGCCGAATAGCTCTACATATAAGCTATTTTCTTATGGTGAATAAATACTAACGGCCTCTGTAGCTCAATGGTTAGCATGATTGCCGTCTAATCTGGCGGGTTCAAATACGGGTGGAGGCACTCATATGCCTGCCATATTTCAGCGAAAGCTGACTGACAAAAATAGGCTATGCTCGGTAAGCTCCATTTGCAGAGAATGTGTATGTTGGTTCTAATAGAGCTTAGGTAAATGTTAGCTTCTCAATCACCGTATTACGACTCATATTATTGCCATTGCATCACAGCGAGTTGTCAAACTTCGGGGACGTTATATTTCTCTGAGTAGCAAACCACAAAACACCGTTAAATTTCTATAAAGACTTGTATACGATTTAAGACAACATAAATTCACCATTAATTTCTGTCTTGTTAAGCTATAATCCCTCTGATGTGACATCAAGCGCTCTGGAAATTAATTACAAGTTGGTTATATAGAAAACTAATGATAGGCCGAGACTTTTTGAACCGACAACTTAGGCAATTTTACCATTTTCACTCCATTATTTGATGCCTTTTATTGTCAATCAGATTATATTACCAAAATAAATCTTCTGCCAACGTTACCACTTGCTTATGGTCAAATTAGAGCGAATTAGTGAAAAGGACAAAAATACATCTATTAATTATCTAAAAATGTGAAACGATGTTTTTGGTTTGTAAACAATATGATAGGCCTGATGCTCGTACGTTAATCACCTAGCAATAAATACGCTAATCTGTCATTTATGAAATTAAAAATTGGAAATATGTCGAAAGGGGAGTTAAGCAAATGATGTATAGTCATTCCATATCGTTAAGTATATACTTAAATAGGCATTAAGTTGTAGAAAATCTTTCAGATGCTACAAATATATACCACCATTCCACACGTCACTTGTTGAATTTGTTGATGCGAAATTAATTCGTAAACGTTGGCTATAAATTAATTTGTAACATCAAAAAGAGCTGAAAAACGGAAATACGCAAATTAGGCAATTGATAGTATTTTATGACAGTGAAAAAAAGGAGTAAAATTGTAAATATTTTTTGCGCAAATTTTACTCTGAAATCGTAATATCTATCCGCATTTATTTAAATTTTTTTAAAATATCTTCTTAATTTTCTCCAACGGGACTTAAAGTTAAGAGTAAGATGCTGTAGCCGAATTTGTGTATCAGGCCCTAGTGTTATTTTTGCTTTTAAAATACTGAAAACTTACGCTGCGAATAAAAATGTAAATGAAAATTAAAGCCATTGAAATATTTACAAAAAAATGTGACAATTATGGTTAAAGTTTTGATAACATCAGTAATAATGATGAATATATTGAATTTTATGGCGCAATAAAAAATTGAGTGACAGCACGGCCAAAAGAAGACAATTTTATTTCGTGATAATTACATCTCGGCGTAGTGAAAACGAGATATTTCTTCGGTCATTTTATTATCTCCAAATATGTTGTTCCCCGTCGGACAAATTTGCTATCATTTGTAAATGATCATCGATTAAAAATCGCACCCATTAAATTAGAAACTATGCATAAAAATTACCATAAAATATTTATATTCGAAGGAAAACAATTCTAAAACAGCGCAACATTAGCGCGCACTTTTACGCGCGATTTTTATTTTCTTATACGCACCGTTCTCGAACGAATGTTCACTATTCCCCGGGTTTGAAGTGTTTAGTTTATTCTTAGTTTTAAGGACTTGCTGTAAAACTTCATTGAAGATGGAAATGTTAACACTCGAATTAAAGGTAACGAAGAAAATTGTTATCTCTGTTAATTGGTTTCCTCGGATCATCCCTACAGCATTAAATCTCCCGTAGTACTTGTATAATTAACATACAAAAATTTGATGAATTAATAGAATCGTCGAACACAGCGTATAATTAATAGAATCATTTTAAAACATTGTTGGTGATTTGTTTTAATGTCCAACACATTTTCTTAGTTTTATGGTAACGCAATTTCCAGCACAAAATCGAGTTAATTAGCAAATAACGTAGTACAGCGAGGCACAGCGGGGAGAGGCAGCGAAACTAGCAATCGCGTCAGGATTGGCTGTCGCTGTCTGTGACTCCGCCTACCATCTCGCGAGCTGATTAGAAAATGGAGAAAAGGTCATGCGTACGGATTCGTCCTATGCCTCTTTCTCTATAGATCAAAACACAACAGACATGAATTGCTTGTCAATATAGCCGTGGCTTATTAGCAATCAAGTACAGAAGAAAGTCAGATATCGAAAATCATAGAAATTCGTATTTTCTAATACGTGCCAGGCGAAGGAGGTTCCGTACAGATAAAGGATTGTTAAGTGCAAGTATTTCTATTTCTAACAGTTATTCAGAAGGGCTGATAATTAGCAGTGGACATCGTTCGAGGTCGGTACTACCTGTTTAGAGACACTCGGTAATTGACTTTTACGATTCCTTCGTGGCTTTGGAAAATAATTTTGTCAACACCTTTGACAAGCTAGCTGTCAATAACTGGAGATATATAACCTATTGCTGCATGGTCGACGTGTTTTGGATGTGTTAAATGAAGATAATGAGCGGTACATATACATAAGACCCGAGGGGCGATGATGGTCTAAACTGTTAATATCCATCCATCAAACGACAGCCAGGGTGATTGTAATACATAACTGAAGAACGTATCTCAATGACAGTGATACTAATGACCTGTATTACATACTGATCGATACAAAATAGAAGTGACTTAAAATTGACACATCGCTTATTGGCTACTTGTCATTGCAAATCAACTAAAATTGTGAACATTTTTATCATAAATTATTGTGTTTTCATTCAAAACGGATATTTATTAAAACTATTCCACTGTGTTCTGAGAGATCTATGATTTTGTTGACGGATTGAAATCATTTTTCGTTTTTTAAAAAAACCTGGATCAGTCTAACCACATGACGTTACCAATGCTTCGAATCCTTCCCCCACCGTGGGATTTTCGGATGATGATGTCTGCCAACATGAACAACGATGGCGGGGGAGATGGCATGAGTGACAAGTATGAACCTATAAGGAAATTGTCAATGGTGCAAGTACAGCCGCCGAGGAATCCAAACAAACCGTTTACATCTTTTAGAATCAATGACATTCTAAACGCAAACGGTTGTCGCACAACAACTGACCAGCTTCACAGCAGACACCAGCATTTAAATAAAAACTCATCAGATAAACTTACAAACGGTATGTCAAAGTCTCGTCATTCTGTACCTAAACCAGAGAATTCCAATCACAGAAAGTCAAGCACGCCTAGGCATATACATCCACACCATCACAGACGTTCGGAACAACACCAGAGAGCGGGTGTGATACCACCAAGTAAGATTGTCAGACCGTGGGATGTCTCTCCCACCCCGGGGAGACATTCTGAAGCATCATCTGAAGGGGACGATGAAGAAATAAATGTTGACGATGAAGAAGGAGACTCTAGACCGGTGTCAGCGAACCTTAAAGATGTTTCTCCACTTGATGCGCTCATGGAAATGGCCAACAAAACCTTCCAAGGCTTAGAAACATCAGAAGCCGCCGGTAAGAAAATAATCTAACTTCCAAGAACGCTAAAGCTAAAGCTAATGTCTGCATTATGAAGCTAAAGCTAATGTCTGCATTATAATCATAGGATTTTGTTTAGTTTGAGAATATTACATATATGCAATATATATGTACAGATGTGAATTAATACCTTCAGATACTTAAAAATCCATTTAGAGAATTTATTGAAAATAATAATATTGCGACCTTTATAATGGTTTCAATCCAAAATTAATCAGAAACGTGTAATAATGAAAAGCTAAACTACAAATGTAAAAGTTAAAATATCTAATTAATTAATAAAGTGATTTTAAAAATCTCTTATAACCATACATTTTATTACAAATTATTTTAAACATTCAATATAATAAAAAATAACAGAAAACAGAAATCTCTGTAAATAACAAGTAAAACATTACTAAATAATGTTCGTAAAATATTAAAGTAGTATGCCAAAATTAATTGAAGAAAAGTATCTATATAATATTGATAATTTTATGAATGATTCAAAAGTAATGTGTTCTGTTAGGGCAGTTTTAATTTCAGTATAAAAGTCTCACAACATTAGGCGAGATTACCGTATAATTATTCCCGTTCATATGAACATAAATAAGGATTACGGGGGTAATATTCGGGGTCATAAAACGCTCCTTAAAATATATGGGGATATGACTGAATTAACTAATATTCTCACCAAATGATTCATGCTATATCTGCGGTTTCTGTGATCTACTTGTTTATAAATTATAATATATACAAAAATGTTGAGAATATGTGTAATGATTTAATAAGTTCGTTTCAAACTAATCTAATTATTTTGGTGAAAGTTTTAAGGCACTAATGTACCCAAAAAGTCTGTTTTTCTTTATTTTCGCTGTATATAATTTTTTTTCACTCATGGAGCCGTTTCAGAATTTATGGATCAACCCATCTTTGCCCATTTTATTTGTGATTCTGAATTGGCAATAAATAAAATTACGTTTATACTAAATTCCAAAAAATGCATAATTTAAATAGTGTGTATATTAGATTACTGAGTATTAATACATAAATTATGTTGAAATAAACAGCAAATAATTTTATAAGGTTGTTGATAATGTAAATTGTATAATGATAGCTCAATTTTCGACGAAAACAAAACAATGCTCAGACAGTTCATATCAAAACTATTATTTCTTTAAAACTAACGTCTTATCCTTCATGCAAACTGATTTAATTTGGATAATGAACTGACGAATAAATTAAAACGCCTAGTTTTATTTATATATAGATCTCCAAGCTATGCTTACTTTTATCAGAGGCTATAGTCTCTGATTTTACCAGAAAACAATAAATCTGTACAAACTATACGTAATTTAAACTTTTGAAATATTCCAATTAATATCCGTATTGCCATAGAAATTAAATATTTATATTTTCATACAAAACATGGGTCGTTTGATTATTTTATTTTTTATTTGATTTTACTTCACACTGCCTTCAATGTACAAAGCGCCTTGTCACTTATATTCATGAACGCATGGCGGGAAACTTTATATTCCCTTCAAACAAACCAAAGTTCCCTTCTAAAATAAAACATATTAAAATAGTGTGCTTCAAATGAATTCATGATCTATACTACTAAGTAGGCCTACTGTACATTATCAATGAAAAGCAACATAAATGTGTTTTCACCTAAATAAGACTCAACTTTCCATTCACACACTTACAGATTGTACCAGTGTTCTAAGTCGTTGAACGCCTTGTTTATAGAGCATCACAGAATTGAGTTTACTGACTGTTACATCTTTAAATCAAATGGATGGAAAACATCATTAATTTATGAGCGAGCTTTTACTCGAGTGAAATCGGCCATTAAACGCCAAATTGCGTGTAGCATTCCCTGGGTGATAGTAAAATTCAAGCATTTAAGGGATTCCGTTGAAACATGCCATAACCGATAATTAAAGACCCTTCAGATGTTTTCATAGAAACGGGAGAAAATATTATACAATGTATAATTGGTCTTTTTGACAATCAAGACGTAATTCTGCTAGTTGAATTAGTTACCATGGAAAGGGTTTGAACATTTGGTATCCCTGGTTACTTTTCTTTTTAAAATTAAATGAATAAAATATCAACAGATCACTACAGAGAAGCACTCGCTATTTCATGTTGCACTTCAATATGTCTTTGCGAATAGTACTAGATCTAGATTCTAGTTGTTACATTAGATATATTTTGAATAACGGAGTGGTAAATGTCTTACCTTGCAGTTATATAGTATCTAGGTTTTACTTGGTTTCTATTGTTGCGCATTTCAAAACGCATTATTACGGCTAAAAGTTGTAAAAACATGACTTCTCCGGTAAAACTGGTCCCAAAATTTTACAAATCTAAAGAACTATTTCATCTTTTCTGGTTGCAAACCTTTTATTTCAAGGTTAAAAGGTTCTTTTATGAAACTGTCACTGAAGTAATATAAGTTGTTGATATGATTATGATATAGATACATATTTAATGCGACGTTTTGATCAAGATGTACCCATTTTAATGTATCCGTCACACCCTACAGCCTGTTTTACAAAACACATCACTGTTATAATGTAGATGTAAGTTCATTAGTATTTAAATAGATAACTCAACAGTTTCTCACCGAAACAAACCATACCCGTACTAATTAAGTCATACAGATAAAGACGCTTAACTTGTCTGTAAATTTGCCCCCCTGATTCGACATTCCTAACTTTCGGGATCAATAGGATAGATAAAGTATGTACATATCTGTAGTTGTTTGGCCTAAGGGTTGAAACGTAAACATTAACAAATTTGTTGAGAGCCTGGTCCCTAGGGTAAAGAAAACTCAATTGTCATTTATTTGAAGAGGAAATGTGATACACACGGAGAAAATAATACTTTGTATTGTTCAAATTGTTTTGACTTTAACTTTACCAATTGAGATTCGGTCAATCTAGGGGTGTCTAGTTATTTGACAAATTGTTATTTGCCAATAAATGTCTATACACGCCCCGTAGGTGGTAAATTGGTCTATCAAACAATAATACTACGCTGTAGAAAATAGATCGAGATTTTGGGTCGGTATATGTCGGACACGACTCAAGAATAATTTACAATGCAAACATGGCAATAAATGAATTTGTTGTAAATATTTACGTCACACTCATCATTTAATGATTAAAGCAAACACTCGAAGTGCTGTTTGTGTCTGAAATACTGTATATAAATAATTAATGCATCAAACTGACCTGGGTTGAAGTTTTCAAAAAACCAGATCGGCCCGTCTCCCACCTAGCTCAAACCAAATGGGTCTGTATCGACTCCCCGGTCTCTCGTTATTAATGAACGAAATACCGGGGTGTCTATACAGACCAATATGGCTCAAACCCCCTTTTTCATGCCAAGACGTATTCACACCTAAAACATACATGTGTAAGTTGTATCAATTCGGATTATATGCATCTAATATATGCATCTAAAAAGGAGTACAACACAAATAAGTACTAAACTAAGTATAAGTAAACACTGGCAAAATTTTGAACTTGAGAACATTTCAGAAAATGTGATTTGAGTTTAATGTGCGATCTCAAGAGGCTAAATGTCGAACATTGTACTAAAGCATTGTTTTGAACAGCTGTATATTATGCCAGATATTGTCATTGATTTAACTGCATATACAACTCACTGGCTATTAACAGCAACATGGAACACACACTGCGGTACATACAGTTTCAGCAGTACAAAATAATTAAAGAATCAAAGGTACATTTTGTTATTGTATTAGCGAAAGTTCCTAAGTTGAATATGAACCTGGCAAAGTGAATAAAGTGTTGTAGAAATAATTTAAAATAAACTGAACTCAGCATGTAAAACAAATTGTTTTTATAATAGAACTTGACATTAAATGAAATTTTTATTTAGAAATCATATTTTATATCAATTCGTATTTATTATCTACGGTAAAAGTAGTACAGTTTCGGAACAGAACTTCCCGCGGATTGTTATATTCGTCAGTAGTGAAATGAAATTAATTACAATTTATTACGATAAGTAAAATAAGTTTACAACATGCAGCCTTTAAATTGATATTCATTAATTTTATTATTCATTCTTATGCTTTATTCTAAACTCTGAAAACATATGAACAACGTGCAATTATACTTTCCATGAGCTTGAACATGTTTAGCAAAGATCTAAAATATTTTTTTTTAGATCTTTGATGTTCAATGAACATTAATGTTTTATTTCGTGTGACAAATCCTGATAGATTTTAAGTAAAAATAGGAAACATTTTCCATAAGAAACGGTCTATTCTGCCATCTTTTAAGATGTTTTATTGCTCAAAAACCGCAACACGTTCATGTAATTGAAATTGAAAGATGTTCAATGGGGCATTTTATTTTATGACACAAAATTCATTGGCTGAGAAATTATTGTCCACGGTAGGAATACATCACAGAATTGGGTGTTACAAAATTGCGATGCTATGACTCAACATTGATAGACGTAATGGTTGAATCAACGAGAGTAAAAAGAATTTCACAGAAAATAAAATTTTAATTGTTTAGACAGTCACTTTGAATTACAGTTAAACCTCACGAATGAGACCACTGTTTGTACCTTTGTAACCGGGCTTCTTATCGGTCGTAATATTGAGGTAAATCGCTTAGAATTAGAAGGTCGTAAGTACAAAATCAATAATTTGAGAAAACAAGAAAAAACTGTCAGAAAACTACTCTTTACTTATGGAAAAACAAGCTTTTTAAACTTCAGTTTGGTCAACATTATTTTCATGAAAATAAGCTCATAAGAAGCGCATTGAAATGCAGATTTCAAATATGCATAAGTCTTGTAAAGTAAGTCGTAAGTAGTACTTTAGACCTTCAAATTCTAAACCAGCGAAATGCAGAGCGGTCAGACTTCTGAAATAGTGTTAATCAATGTGCTCTTACATTTAAGGTGATATTTAAGTAAAGTTTTCACTATGCTATTGATATTTATTTCGCTACAAAGTGGGCCAATTTTCTTGTATAAATCTATTTAAGTTTAACTTTTATTTTATTAAACAATTTGAAAAGATACATGCATGCTATATCTCTGATTCCATATACACGTATCACATATTCCTTTCGAAACGAATTCAAAAGTTGGAAAAGAAAGAATTGAAAAATTAGAATAAATGTTCAAAATTGGAAATATGAAAACATACCGTTCGCGATTAAATTTCTGTTCTATTTAGTTTTGTTAAAGTGCAATGACTATTCTAATATTTTATTGCGTGGAATATCTGTAAATAAATCATTTAATGGTGTATTATTTATTATTAGTTGTATATTTATTATACCATATTTAAATAGCACCCTTTTCATGTAATTACACGTTCAAACGTGTGTGTATGATTCTAATATAAAATTAACAAGTCTTAAATCCCAAGCACGGAACAGTTGGATGGTTTTAAGCTGTTTTATTGGCTGTTTGAACTGCACAAACAGTAGTTTGTTACATACACAGTGTTCAAAAGAAAGTCAAGCGATTATTGTACTAAAAACAAAGATTAAGCCTGTTTAAGTCGTTATGTTGCAGCCCTTACAACAGCTTATAGCCAGCTTCATTTCTGGTAATTTCATTCCATTCACGTAATTAGCTGCAGTGCATTGAGCCATCCTCAAACATCGACTTTGGCGGTAAAAAAACATGGCGGATGCAATTATCGTCAAGGAACTCTCGCGTCTTGCGAGATCTATGAAAAAGACATTCTGTGCATATTGAACGGAGGTTTGTTGGTAAAGATACACAAATTTATGAATAATATATCGTATATGATTTCGTGACAGCTTTGCTAACATCAAAGCATTCTACCACATTCTCATTTCTATCGTTTGGGATTCTTATAAATTCAGGAAAACCCGCAAAATAATAATGGTAAAGGAGAAAGAATTCTTATCCTCTGATTGCCTTATTTCTTTTATGAATATTATACACTCATTAACGTTTTACAAAAAATAAAAAATAATAGTTTTTAAATTGCACTGAAACGAATATCAGGCTCAGCTCGAGCAAAGGCGTGGACTATATTTTTAAGTGCATTAAATACGGACCAATGCACTCATGATAAAAATCACTGCGCTGCAGTTTTATTCTTTATTACAAACATATTTCTGTTAATTACAAAATAACCTGTTATTCGATGCAGCAAAAACTCTCAGAGTCATACAATTTCAAAGTCGACAGTTGCTATGCTTTTTTCGAATCTCATGTTGCAGCGTCACATGGGCCTCTAGATTGTTTCTGAGTTTCTCGCTATTTCCAGTTAATTCGTCTAAATGGATTTCACACTGGGGCGTATAGTTATATATTTTCCACCTACTTCACATTTTCGCAAGCTATCTACAGCAAACTGCGATTTATCTCATCAAAAATGCCTGACGAAACTAAAGTAATTTAACCAACGTCTCTGACTATCAATTTGTGCGAATCGGTTAGTGGGAGACTGTTCCTTAGAAACACAAGATAAGAGAAATAAATTCAATAAACTTGAATGGCGGGAAACGTTTTATTTACATACAAACTAATAAATGCACGAATTAGGAAAGTACGTATCAGCTTACAGAATGCAGACTTTTATCTAACTTGGCATTAAACTCCAGTCCTTTCATGTGCATGGTGAGTTCAATAAATGCATATTAAATACAAATCAAGTAGCGAACATGAGCTATTTCTTATTAAGATAGTCATAGATACCAACATGTTCCTGACTGAGAAATTGAATTTCAGGATTGGAAGGGAAAGTGTTATATACGATGCACGGGATAGACGTGCATGCTTATATTGTTTATATTCAGTGTTATGTAAGAACATCCATACATCATTAAAGTAGAATATGAGGGATGATCAAAGTGTTCCCGGACTAATACTCTAAACTCTTCATCACGTGACCTATATTGCTGAAACTTAGTCATATAATAGAATAGAGTATCACAAATACAAACCCGATCATAAAAATTATGAAGACTTTATTTTACGAGGAAACTCATTTGACAATATATTCAATCCTCCATAACTTCCTCGAAGAAATATTTTGACCCATGTATACTTTTCTAAGACATAATCATGTAATAAATTACTTAAAATAGCAGTGCGATTGAGGACACTAGTCATTTGCTTATATAGGCTTTAAAAAAACGTTTGCAAAATCATATTTTAAACGAAATGAAACATGTATTATGATAAACAGTATTTTAGGGGACAAATAAACCCGCAACATTTCACCCACTAAAAACGAAACGTCCAAAAGTAATTTTATAATTATTATCAATATCACAATTAAATTTTTAGCATTTTTAATTGCCTGTAAAGATTATTCGTCAAATGGCTCAGAGTATGAAACATTCAACAAACGCCTTCCATTCTTAAAAGAATTAGCGTTAGCATGGGTACAAGTTTTCAGGTATATATGTACCAGATTTCAGGTTTTTAGTGTACCAAAAAGTCTGTTTTACTTTAATTTCTATAAATAATGTGACACTTTTATAGGATTTCAGGTTTTTTAGAATGTTTTACTTGCACCCATGCGTTAGTTCAAATGTATGAATAGTACTTCTAATCTGGGAGATAGTATCAAGGGTCCCTGTTCAAATACATAATTTGTAGGTATACTGTTTTAAGACTTAGAATTTTGTAATTTTGACTTCTATAATAGCATCTATAAATATTGTCGCCAGGGTTTTTTTAATTCAATAATCATAATATGGTACAAACTGGTTTGAATACAATTCTGACGACTTAAAGTTAGTGCTCTAAGATTTCCTGAAAGCCAGACTCATTTTGAGACCATAAACAACAAAATGACAAAAAATGGATAAAAGCAGCTTTTAAAAATGTCGTCGAACAACTGATTTCCCCATTTCGACAGACGTAGATTGGATGTAACTATGTTAGTCGAATGTAGATTTCTTTTATTGACTTTCATTTCTATCCGCAATTATAGCTATCTTCGAAACAAGCAAACGATGTAAAGTTGTATTATACCCAATTAAAGACCGATTTTAAGTTTCTAGGGCCGCATATTTTTATGGCATCGTCGTCAAGTAACCCTATAATAAACAAGTTACTCGCGCGTAAGAGCGGGCTAGAATTTTGAAGCTCTGGTATTGTCATTAGCTATAGCAAGAGTAAATTGAATCTTGTTCTGCTTTTGAAGTCGATAATAAGCAAAAGCTGATATCCAGAGGTGTCTGATTAGGAAACTGAATCTTTCGACAGGGAAATTAGCTGCATAATTGCTTTAACAAGTAATGTTTATGGGTACCAATTCAAAGCGATCAGTGATTTGTTCGCCGCCGGAGGCTGATTGTGAAATAATCAAATTTAGAAACAGTTAGCGAGCTAGATTTATTACTACAACAAAAATTATCGAAAATGAACAGAAAATAGATTCAATTTTTTGGTCAATCCAAGATCCATCGAAATATGAAGGAACCACAAGTAGTTAACTGTTCTCTTGAGTGTTTAGTCTGAGTAATTGTACGCGCTAATGTCGGTACAAGTCAAGTACGGCGCCACCTCGCTAGTGGAACACTAGTTGAACATCGACGCAAATATTGACTACTGACTGTTGAGTTGTTGTTGCTAGATAGTAGAGAAATTGACAGTAAATTGTAACCGTACATTTGTATTACAAAATTGAATTCCGCACATTGTTGAAAAGAGGTGGTTGATCACGTTATGATTGCAAATGAGATGTTGCCAGGTGTACATGACAACATCCGTGGACGATGCATTCGAATGACTCCTGTAATATCTTCAGACAGCAACCCTGTTAGAAACACAAAATAACGAAATACCTGTAACTGAGAGTGCTGATTAAGGTTAACTTTCCTTAAAAGCAATACGACATTTTGCTGAGGGGAGGTTCTTGTTGATGCAACGGCTGCTCTGGAGAGATGCACGTGTACGTGTAGTTTCAAATTCGATGGGTATTGAAGTCAAATTAATGTTTTAATCGCTGCTTGTTTTATCTGGCAAAGTTGCGTACGAACCGCGAGAAAATTGTACAACATGATTCGATTGTACAACATAATTAAAAAAATACTAAATTGGTCAATATTTGGACAACCATGCAGACTGTATAATTAACTGTTTAATATCTGTATAACTACACAGTAAGTGCCCAATTATTTGTTTTATAACTACTCAAATTAGTTAAGAATGTATGCACATTTCCTATTCATTAGTGGCTTGTAAAGCACGCTTTCGTTGGTCAATGGTTTGTAAAATATGTTTCCATTGGTCAATTGTCGTAAAACATGTATCCATTGGCTAACCAACTCCCAGTATATTCACAACTGCCCTGAAGTGCATTTGTCAACAGACATGTGTAAATTTTACTTTTATACACTACCAGAGGTCTATAAGCTATGATTATATGCATGTACATGTATACGTAAATTTATCTTTCAAAATACATCAATATGATTGATTGAACGATTTATTATTTTTATGCTACTTCTAGAGCAAGGGAAGCACTTTTGTAGATATTCAAATATGTTAAATGTATTATGTAAAACGATCGTGACGGTAAACGGAGTCGACAGATTGCATACCATTATGAAAGGAGTTCTTCAAATTACGTCTGTACTTTATTTTGAATTAAACAAGACATACTGTATGTATACGCAGTATGACTGCTAATTTAAAGTGAGAGAAAACGCATCATGCGTCTTTATCCTACATATACATGTAGTCCGATCTGACCAAAACATCTCCAGTGTGGTCCACTCTCAGGCCAACCATCTCCAGTGTGGTCCACTCTCAGGCCAACCATCTCCAGTGTGGTCCACTCTCAGGCCAACCATCTCCAGTGTGGTCCACTCTCAGGCCAACCATCTCCAGTGTGGTCCAATCTCAGACTAAACATCACCAGTCTGGTCCACTCTCAGACTAAACATCACCAGTCATGTCCACTCTCAGATCAAACATCTCCAGTGTGGTCCACTCTCAGATCAAACATCTCCAGTGTGATCCACTCTCAGACTAAACTCTCAGGCCAAACATCTCCAGTGTGGTCCACTCTCATGCCAACCATCTCCAGTGTGGTCCACTCTCAGGCCAAACATCTCCAGTGTGGTCCACTCTCAGGCCAAACATCTCCATTGTGGTCCACTCTCAGGCCAAACATCTCCAGTGTGGTCCACTCTCAGGCCAACCATTCCAATGTGGTTCACTCTCAGGCCAATCATCTCCAGTGTGGTCCACTCTCAGGCCAAACATCTCCAGTGTGGTCCACTCTCAGATCAAACATCTCCAGTGTGGTCCACTTTCAGGCCAAACATCTCCAGTGTGGTCCACTCTCAGGCCAACCATCTCCAGTGTGGTCCACTCTCAGATCAACCATCTCCAGTGTGGTCCACCCTCAAGCCAACCATCTCCAGTGTGGTCCACTCTCAGGGCAAACATCTCCAGTGTGGTCCACTCTCAGATCAAACATCTCCAGTGTGGTCCACTCTCAGATCAAACATCTCCAGTGTGGTCCACTCTCAGGGCAAACATCTCCAGTGTGGTCCACTCTCAGATCAAACATCTCCAGTGTGGTCCACTCTCAGATCAAACATCTCCAGTGTGGTCCACTCTCAGGCCAACCATCTCCAGTGTGGTCCACTCTCAGGCCAAACATCTCCAGTGTGTGGTCCACTCTCAGATCAAACATCTCCAGTGTGGTCCACTCTCAGGCCAACCATCTTCAGTGTGGTCCTCAAGCTAACCATCTCCAGTGTGGTCCACCCTCAAGCCACCCATCTCCAGTGTGGTCCACCCTCAAGCCAACCATCTACAGTGTGGTCCACCCCAAACCAACCATCTCCAGTGTGATCCACCCTCAAGCCAACCATCTCCAGTGTGGTCCACCCTCAAGCCAACCGTCTACAGTGTAGTCCACCCTCAAGCCAACCATCTCCAGTGTGGTCCACCCTCAGATCAAACTTCTCCAGTGTGGTCCACTCTCAAATCAAACTTATCCAGTGTGGTCCACTGTCAAGCCAACCATCTCCAGTGTAGTCCACCCTCAGATCAAACATCTCCAGTGTGGTCCACCCTCAGACCAAACATCTCCAGTGTGGTCCACCCTCAGATCAAACTTCTCCAGTGTGGTCCACTCTCATATCAAACTTATCCAGTGTGGTCCACCGTCAAGCCAACCATCTCCAGTGTGGTCCACCCTCAGATCAAACTTCTCCAGTGTGGTCCACTCTCAAATCAAACTTATCCAGTGTGGTCCACCCTCAAGCCAACCATCTCAGTGTGGCCCACCCCAAGCCAACCATCTCCAGTGTGGTCCACCCTCAAGCCAACCATCTTCAGTGTGGTCCACTCTCAAGCCAACCATCTCCAGTGTGGTCCACCGTGACCCTCCAGCCATCCATCTCCAGTGTGGTCCACCGTGACCCTCCAGCCAACCATCTCCTGTGTGGTCCACTCTCAAGCCAACCATCTTCAGTGTGGTCCACTCTCAAGCCAACCATCTCCAGTGTGGTCCACTCTCAAGCCAAAACATCTCCAGTGTGGTCAACTCTCAAGCCAACCATCTCCTGTGTGGTCCACTCTCAAGCCAACCATCTCCTGTGTGGTCCACTCTCAAGCCAACCATCTTCAGTGTGGTCCACTCTCAAGCCAACCATCTCCAGTGTGGTCCACTCTCAAGCCAAAACATCTCCAGTGTGGTCAACTCTAAAGCCAAAACATCTCCAGTGTGGTCCACTCTCAGACCTAACATTTACAGTGTGTCTCTCAAGTACTACCTCTAAATTTACAATTTCAAACGTTCCTTCTTCTGGTACTCCCTCAAACAATCATCAATTTCTAAAGAGTGGCCACTCTGTCATACCACACTATATCCAGTATGACCGCCCTAGTAGTAACCCCTTATGCGTGTGTCTCACAAGCAACAACCTCTCTAGTGTGACTCTCACAGCAACAATCTCTCTAGTGTGACTCTCACAGCAACAACCTCTCTAGTGTGACTCTCACATGCCACAACCTCTTAAGTGTGCCCCTCACATGACACAACTCCTTAAGTGTGCCCCTCACATGCAAAAACCTTTTAAGTGTGACTCTCACAAACATGCACAGTGCGCTGCCGAGGTTGTGGTGTAGATAAGATGCCAGATTGACTGAGCCATGTCGTTGTGTTTTTTTTATATTTTTCTTAAGATCTTTACTCAATCGGATTTGGCTTGTATTTTCAATACAAATACCCCGAGTTAGGTGTCATTCAAAACATATTACCAGTCAGTAGATTTATATATTTTACATCCTTATAACGACGCATATAATCCTAGTCCCTTGATGTATATACCATTATTGTAATACCCGGAAATTTAAAACTACTTTACCTCGGCGTAAATGTTGTATATATTTATGTGAATGAAATTATAAAACGTTCAAAACAATCGCTGAAAGTTGTTTATAATATGGTAGTTAACGTTAACAATAGACTGTAATTTGTAGACATCAGTTATATATTGATTTCGCTATAAGAACATGACATGATAATAATTCGTCTAGATCTATCCATATGTTATGCCGTTGTGCCGATAAAGAAAAATATGTTTTGCTCATCATGTATTTGATATATACTTTTCAAATTCACATTAGCATTGTGTTGTTAATAGAAACATTGCTTGTAGTTCCCTAGTATCCTTGTTGCTGATAAGCCTCAGGCTTTGAGATAAAGTGGTGTACAACTCGTTAATAGTTCGTTCGCAGCATCGCACCCTGCCGTCTGGAGCGCTCCCCTGGGGTGGAACAGGGCGATTATATAGCACTTATGCCGTCTGTGAATAGTCGGCCTGTTAGAGATTTCACTGATATAGCAAATGTACCTCTTTATCAAACTTTAATAGCTGACAGTAAGAATCAAGTTTGTACTGATGCTCTTTGGTAAACCGAGTACTCGTTCAGCACGACAACACTCGACTGAGTGACGTTTAATATGTAGTACTAACAGCCAGCGGCGCCATCGGGTGATATACGATTTATCTATAGAACTCATGTTTTTAGATAAAGCTCAACAATAAATCTTGTATCATAAGCTGAGTAAAGGAAATATGACATGTAGTCCTTCAAATCTTATACCAAAAATACATTATCAAAAGGAGAATGTTACATTGATAAATTGCAACAAAATGTATGGATATGCCTGATCAATGTTTTCATGTAGCTTATCTTCCTGCGTTGCCAAAACCTAGTCTCTATTTTATCTGTAACATTTTTCCAAACAGAAATTCTTAAAATATATTTGGATATCAATTCATTTTCCACGTCGTATGATGTTACCATAATGCATCTGTTTTTATCCTAAACCGACAACATAACAAAAGTACATGGGATTGAGATTTGACCACGTGCTTTTAATGTGTCGTATGTATAGACTGTTAACATGGAAAGTTGTCCGTTGCTTGTAAAAGAGCATACTGTCACTAGTTGGAATTTAGTTCCAAGAAACATGTTAAGTCAACTGACGACTATATACGACTGAGTTTCTTTTTTTGAACGCATGTAAACTACATGTATGTATAAAAGGACAACGAAACCAGTCACGTATCTTCTTGTCGATTTCATGTCGCCAATCTTACCTCGACTGAATGATATGTCCAGATGAATTACCACAATTATGTGTGAATGTTTTTGTTGACCATTGTGGTCAGAGTTTATGTAAAAATAATTATTTTTGGACATTGATTTTAATCGCAGTGCTAATCACGATGACTCGGCAACTATCGGATCTAAATGATTAGCAACCGCTGAAAACTTGAGGTCTATATGACATTGACGACCTTCATCTTTGTTACAATCCATAAGTTATAACACGTGTTTATTTGCATGGATGAGTATGGTGTTGCTTTTGAAGTCGGATCAGTAGTGCAACACAATCAAGGTTTAAACAATAACATTGAAAGATGAGTAATAACACCGCCATGGGATCTTCTAAAGTTGATCTTAAAGATCCGGATGGTCATAATTTCAAAATCACATTTAAGCGCTTATTTTACAGCAAAAAATATTTCATGTACGCGGAACAAGATATGTTTTGTGTACCATTATATTAGTTTATTTTTGAAACTGGGTTGTATGAACCTTTAATTAATATTTGATACGATAGGCATCTTCAACCCAATTAACACAAGACCAAGAAAAATAGCACGAAGTAGTTATCTTTATTCTTTGTAAACGAATGTGTATCACCGTGTTGTATGGGTTTTATTACACAGTTTTATGCGATCAACGGTCAATAATAAACAATATTAACTGTTTAAACGCGACAGGATACAAATTACGGTGACTTATTATCCTCGAATGACAAGTTTGCATTAACGTTATTATTCTTCTATTTTATATCTCTATGTGTCAGTGACGTCTAATTGCATTCTTATTGTCTCTCATTTGTCCTAATCAGTATTTATTGTTTTCATGGCAGTTTGTATGTCCAGAGAGATTTGTATATTATGGCTATACGTCATCGGTGTTTGTCTGATTTTATGTATAATTAATATAAATATCGCATAACGAGCTAATTACGGTAAGTGATATTCCACCTACGGGCGTAAAATCGCACTTACGAGTTGGAAGCATCGTTAGCTGATAAAATAACACCTTCATAAGGCAATGACTTTGTTCAATATCCGGTATGCGCAAAATCGATGCGCAGTAAACAAATTTTGAACTCATGTTCGTAAATACAATACTATCTCTTTAAAATAATACTCATTATAAAATTATTTAAATTATTGTTATCTTATTTATAGAAAAATTTTAATCATGAATACGCGGCAAAATAGGAAACTACAAATTGTAATTGATAAACTAGGAAGTGTAAGCATTGCCATGTTTACAATTATGCAAAATGAAGCATATTTGCCATCAATCATTGCCAACCCAGCTTCCTTATTGTGTAAGAAGAATAAATAAAACAGTCGTGTAATAAACCGACAATTGTTTATGCAATGAACAGATTTCAGTGCTAATTTTCAGCTAAGTGTGATTTAGGGAGTCGGTACTTAATGGATCATAAAATTTTCACACCATCTGCGGATGACATGAGTACCAGGCAGTTCTCACAGGCCATATGTTGGCTTATTAGCGGTAATATTTCAATTATGATATATAAATGTGGTATGTGGGCTTAGCGCAATTTACATACTCATAAACATAACCGTCTTTCTCATATAATCACAATGTATAATATAACTGAGTAAACTAACTAATGCGTTCACTTTATACCGAACAGGCAATTCGATAAGATTTGCGATTTAAAATCTTTGGCATGAATATGTTAGTTTGCGCTTCTTTGGATATCTTTGCGTTAGTTGTAAAACACTTTGCTACAGGTTGATTCATTCTTCAAATCCTTTAAACTTGATGTACCAGCAATTCTTGATAAAACCAGGGTTTAAACAAACCTGTTCAAATATCCTAACTTTCCATTAACATTGCAATAACTGGTTGAACAAAAAAAAAACGCGGTATGGCGTATTTGTACTAAATTACATAAAATTATAGACTGTCATAAATATGAAAAAGTTAGTTTTATGCAAAAATAAGGGCAGTTTCTTTCAAACTTTCTACTTAGAAAACTATAACATGTCGTACTCTGATATTAACCGCGTGTTCACAGCGGTATTATGTTCTCTGGAAAGCAATTAAGGAAATTCGTGCATAGTTTCCGCAAATTGTCTTCGTTCAATATCTCGAGTGTTTTCAACATTAAAGTTGCATTGCATTAATCTGTGGACTTTATTCCATGCCGCATAGGCAACATATAATTATTTATAGATTATCTGTCCTGGCTGGCAAATACTAGAATTTCAATCAATTCTAGTCCAGTCAAGTCAAATTACTAGTATTTATTGGCATTAAATATGAGTACATAGCCAAATACAGAAAAAATATAAATAAATCATAAATTGGCGGTAGAATAGTATGCATCATATATTATTCGTACAAATTCTTCCAATGCTACATAGAGGTCGATTAGATCCATTCGGACAATCAAATTATTTGATAGAAAAATGTACATTTATCATGAGAAAAATAAGTAATACAAATGTACAGTAGATATTCGACCCCTCGAACAGTTATCTACTATATACTAGTGCATTATCATTGAGGCGGGACCGAAGAACATATTCTAGGGTTCTAGGGTGTCCGAGCCAAAACTGTTCGAGGCATCGATGTTTGACACGTTACTTTTGCAAATCGATATTAATTAATTAGTACCAGCCCCTTACAAGAGGGGTGTTTGTGATTGTTTCTCATTAGTTTATACTAATTTATTTTCGGTCGATTGTGAAACATTTTTTTTAACTTATATTAATCACTCTCGACACCTCATTCCTGATGTTATCAATCGCCACGAGGGTATGCTTCTTATTACAAAGCCGGTGTCCGCTTTTATCTTGAAACTATCAGATGATAGATAATTGTACCGTTAATATCTAGAAAATCTTGAAAATACACGACCCTCGATTCCTTGAAATGGGGACTTTAGAGACTTTTAAGAGATTCTTTCAAACGTTCACCAGGAACGCAAATTCTATTTCCCTGGCCTAGGCATATGTTGTTTGTCTTTAATGCCACTATAGACAAAATGTGCGAAAATGCTATAAAATATGCTGTAATAATTCTTATTTTATGATAATAGACGCATTAGAGCACCAATTTCAATTTAATCAATGTTCTGTGTTCAGTTTGCCTCTAAGTATTCACATAATTGACATACATGTTAATTAAGTCTTTATGACTGTCGTAATTTGTTCCATTGAAATAAAAGCAATCAAGTTAAGTACAATAAAATGTATGAAATGAGAAATTTATATTATGATTCACGATCCATGTTTGTTCTGATTTCTTTTATAAAATACTTAGTATATCATAGAATCAGCCTTCGTTGTAGTTTAAAACAACACATGTTCAAAGGGATGGTTAAAACGATAAAAAAGTTTTAACATAGTCCGTGTTGTTATCCATATATCAACGTATTACTGATGTGGTGTGATGTGATAACATTGATATTGTTTATTTGCGCAACCTTTGAGGGGGAGGTGGTGCGTCGAATGCTTTCGTAAGGTGATTATGCCGTACCATACGAGTTCGAATCCCACTATATGTGCATTTTATAAACTATAAATATTGTAATAAATGGCAGACCAAATAACTACAACTACTGAGTAAACATAGAATGGCTACCTCTCTCTTGGCAAGCCTTGAAAAGTTTATTTTTTGGTAACATGGAATGGATTTTTACCAGTACTTGAACCAAATTGATTTTGTAGGTATCTACAGGAAACATTTCCTAAAAGTTTTAATTTCACTATTTAACTTTTTACTGTATAATTAGTCAGTCTTTATTATTATTATTATTAATACATTTGTACTTTTCTTATAAGATTTCCTTCTGAAGTAATATTAGGATTGTTTTTTCTAAATTTAAAAAAATGAATATTTGGTGAACATGTGTATGTACATATTAACATACGGTCAATTGGTCAGTGCATCTATACATTGAATGTATATGCACTACGTATGATGTTGATCTTATCTGGCGGTCATCTGTGGTCAGCTGGTCATCGGGTCAGTATCTAATTAACGATGAATTATTTCCAAGTGTCCGACAGACATTTTCTTTATTAACATTTTGACATACACTTAAAACCATGAAAAATGCTCTTAATGAACCTCGGTTTAAGAAAAATAAAGTCATTCCTCTGAAGACAGTAATTTGGGGTTTGATTTATACAGGGCTGTTAGCGATTCTGCTTTGAAGCAAGCCGCTGAAAATATTAGCTTACAAAAATTCAAACTTTTTTTCCATTTGTTTCTTTGAAGTTGGACTCATTTATCTTCCGCAGAAAATAGCTTCGCTAACTTGTGTTAGAATATAAATATCATTCGACTCGAAATGTAAATAACACACATGGCTTTGCAAAAAATATCATACGTATATTAGTTTTCAACATTGAAGAGTAGCAAATAACTAAATTAAGATTTTTTTGACATTGTTGCGATTAATTGAGCGAGCGAACGTGCCATCTTTATTTATCACTCTGTCATTAATCCTCCGTCGTTTGATGTAAGTAAAGATGGCGGATAACTTGATAACAATAGTTGAATAGTCGTGTGTGTTTCCTATGCATACCATGCTCCGTCAACAAGCTTGGAAACTTCAAAGTTTCATCGAAACAAAATACGTTTTAGTAGCTGGTTATCATACCGCTTTACAAGACTTTATTTTCAAAAGAGTCCATTGACCTCCATTTGTGGGTGTACAGACGTATGTACAGACGGATGGACAGGTTATTTTATTAGTTTTCCACGACGAGATACAACGAGTTAGGGATCTTTTTGTATCTGTAACAACCAGTTTGCATTTTAAATACTTTTTAAAAATAAAACTTTTTAAATCAATGCATGAAACAAAAATACTACAAAAATCTAAAACCGTCCATCGTATAAAGTGCCACCAGTGCTATGCAAATCATAAAAAAATGTAGTTTTACATTGGCGGCTAGATAAGACTCGCAAATGACGTTTTCTGTCGAACATCAGTCTGGTAGAATTCTTCCAAATCTCGTACAACGAGAGTTCTGTCAAATGACAGAAATACATAATAAAGCGGGGTCGAAATAACTATTTCTCAGAAATTATTGAATTTGTGAGAAATTATTAGTTTCTACTCGAAACGATCATATTTTATCACGATACACGCAGACGTTTCATCAATTCTTCATCTTTGGCTTGAATTGATCCCTCTTTTCGCTAGTTTCGTTACAAGGCGAGTACTTTATGGCTCTTTGGGGTGCTAGGAAGCTGTCGACTCAGTCTGAAAAACAGCGGTTCACGAAAAACTATCAAATGAATTATAGAGAGCCAATAATTACCCCAATGACTGATATGTTTACGGCAAGATCGGTTTTGAACACGTGTTAGGGCCATTTACCATTTTTAGTAATAAATTGTCATTAATATAAAAATAATTGCTCAGAATTTTCGCTTATTATCACCCTGGGATAGAAATTGATTCTTTTTGGAACATGTTTATCTGACAAACGAGAAATGTTTGCGAATGGTTACGAATTAGTATGGTATTATAAAAATATAGAATCTTCAACAAGTAACTTCGTATATTAAAATACATGTACAGTAAAACCCCACACAAAGACTACCTCATTATTTATCAATAAGACCATTTAAACCTAAGACCACAATTTTCAGGTACGTTTTCATTGGTTTTCTTATGATTTAATAATAACTTTTATCACATAACCTGCGGTCCAGGAGAGCCGTAAAGCCGTGCCGTAAATATCGTTCGGCACTCCCAGACTGTGCAATAAATATGTAAATTAGCGTGACGTGACGTTAGCCAATCCATGCATTGATCCGTCAATGACGTCAGGATAATATCAACGTCGCCATGACGTCGCGCTCAAAGTACCGCTGAATTTTGGCTGAAACATATGCAGCGTACATCATTCTTTTGAATAATGAGAGTTTCTAAGGTTATGTGATAAATAGAATCTTACATACGAGTTTATGGTATAAGGATCACAATGATAGTCTTATTATTGAGGTTTAACCGTTTTACTGTACAAACGTATATAGAAGGCGAATTGCATTATCAGTATTTTGATCATTTAACTGAATTTAACCATAAAATCTAGCCAATGTGATTTGATGACTTGATCAGTTTGAATTTAGAAATATATTATTATATACTTCATGGAATTTTGAATTGAACTTAATGATTAGGTTTCTTTGAATATTTGTGAGTTTACTTAACCGCTGGATTAGACCCTATGTTTTATAGGAAACCCCTCTTTTAGGTTGGCATATTTGATTAAATTACCCCCCTTGCGACCCACAGAGCCAAACATTCTGAAAACATTATGATTTCTGTAAAAAAAAATACAAAAAGCAATTTCTACAGATTAAATAAACAATAGTATGAAGTTGGTTGCCTGACTACTAAACTGCTAACCCTAATGTTTTGAAGAATTTCAAGGTGACCATTCTTCATTGTACAAGGCAAACTAAATACAATAACTGTAACAGTTAGTACACCACGTCCATGTAATAAACCCGTCACTCCATTCGTTGCGGTTAATTCAGTTACCACAATACTAATTTCGTCCGTTACGCAGCCTAAGTGGCCCCATTGAAATAGAAAACCCTTTTAGGGACTCATCCATCAATGTAACAATTTGTAATTTATTAAGATAATCGCTAATTATTTCATAAGGTACTAAACATGTCATTTGGTCCCGACACCAAGCCGCGAGTTTTGCAATCGAACAAAATGGTTCCCTGTTAAATCGTACTATTTACAACATGGCGCAAAGGGGGGTTACTGATACGATACCCTGAGGGACCGCACTAGCGCCACCCCGCGGCAGATGGCGCTACACGTAATTACTAGGCGAAATCTTTGGGAGGGCAAATTTGTATTTCTTTACAAAGCAGTTTGGAAGATGAATCACGGGTTTGGATATCTTTAAGTGACAAGGGGGTGTTAAACGCGTGAATCTTGTTAGACGCAAGAAAGATTCACACTTTATTTAATTCGGGGGACATTTTGTGGCGTCTAATTATATCGATGTTGTCAATGTACGGGCCGTTATTAATTAAGACTAGCTGTTGAGACGCCATGCTCCTTGAAAATTGAAACACGTGTTCTGTCGATTGTAGTAACAGAGAAAAAACCCGACCTTCTATTGTTTAATTTGCAACCGATTTTTATTTTGTTTAAGTAAACTTGTACCAGTATTGCGGAGCATCGTCACCACCACCAGCATGTTGGGTTATTATCTGATTAGATAATTGACATATGGCCTGATTGACTAATTGCTTCCCTGATTGGCATAGATCTTGCTTATCAAGTCCTAATTCGATAAAGTGCATGTTAACTGAGTGCTTTCCAAATGATTTAAGAATTGAAATTTGACTTCCGTGCAACACATGCACAGTCTCCGTGACCGATTGGTACATGCCTGAATCCCGGCGCGTTAAGAGCTGGAGGTCTGATGTTCGAATCCCGACCTGGTTGTGGATCGTATATGGCCTATTTGTGAGCCGCCACATAGTTACCGATTGCTGATCTGCCTTGTGTCTGAAATTTAAGGATAGGAATTGGTATATTCTATGAACGACATCCGAACTATTTGTTTTATTCGTACATGTACGTAAAAACAAGGGATTTATACCTCCAACTTTTTCAACCCATGAAATTGTCATCCACGAAAAGTGATACCCACACAAACATGGCTGTTTACTGTATAATTTGTATATGGGTAATACTTACCACATTGTGTGTGCTCGAGTCCTACCTCACAGGGATCTAACTCGCACAGTTACCCTACATTAACAATTATATCTCAATTATTTGCTGTCGCTCTGCATTGATCGCATAAAACACGAAACCGATTCTTGTATTTCGTAGTTATTGCTAAAATGGATACAATCCATGCCAACCCGTAATCGAGTAAAACGGGTCTCGGTCTTGTTAGCGCTGTATGTAAAATACCGCGTATAGACCTGATAGAAGACAGTGTTATACTAATATTTCTAGAATGAATATTTGACATGCGGAATGCTCCTAGCGTTTACATGATGGATATGTCTAATTTTACAAAGTCTCGGTGTTAAACATCTTCATTAAGGAGGGAATGATCGTCCTGCAAATATACATCAAGCAAAGTGAAAGCAAACCAGCAAACAGGGACGTGTTAGCATGCTAGAAATTTATGGTACATTCTTGAGTTTACATCAATACGATATGACGAACCACCAACTGACAACAGGAAAACTAAGCCAATGTTAACTAAATAAATATCCACTACAGGCTAGAAAGTATAGTCCGTTTAATCAGGTCGGTCACAAACATTGCAATATCATAACGTTGTATTTTTATTGTATTAAACATTTCAATTTTAAAGGACACATTAATAGAGATATTGTTTTGTTTTTATACACAAAGTTATGTAAACAAGTGACCGACCTGATTAATCGATTTATACTAACCTTTATTTTGTAAAGAGATTACTAGTAACAAATCAGACAGGGAAGGTAGCACTCATAAGAAACGTCAGAACATGGACGTAACGGCACAAACAGTACAGTGCATTCAAATTGCAGGTAGTCTTGTATGAAAGTGGCCATGGTCATAATGACGATTAATAAGACTTGATGACTTTCCATTGATTATTTGTGTTTAATTATTAGTTATTGATGTATATAATTTAGTATACAAGTAGTTCTATGCAACAGTATGGCCAATGCCGATACAATGTCATTGTTTGTTATGATTACGGTGCTGTGACAATCCGAATGCACACTTATTGCATAACTCTTTTAATATTACACGGTGCACACCTTTTCAAAGAGTGTGTTCAAAGCCGATCCAATGCCATTTTGTATAATGGTGATTGTTGTTCATTTCATAAAATCATGATGTACTTTCAAATCAAGATCATCATAATTTTATGTAAACGAAAATTTAAACAATTAATACTTGCACAATATATATAATTTAATACAAAAATTGTAATGCAAAACCAAAAAACAAACTTAGTAAATATCTTATTTGTACATGTCCTTGTCAATGGTGACATTTTGGAGCCATATTTTGCAAAAACGGACGGACGGACGTACAAACTTGACGGGGTGTTAATGTTTCTTTGCTCGGCTATGACTTTGAATACTTTGGTGTATGCATTTTCTCTGACTGCAAAAACCACATACATGTCGATGACATAATTGATACAACTAATGAGTATAAAGAAGTATCTGTTACCGATTACTGTATAGACATACGTAAGAATTGTGATGGATTGCTTGTTCGGACACTTAGCCCGTTTTGCCCAGTGATGTAGTGACTAGCCAGCACAGACATAATCAGTAGTGTGGGCCATTGCTCAACCACTATCACTGTAAGCGAGAAATGTGATCGATCACCAGTTAATGGTACTAGATGGATAATTAAGACATGGGAACACTTGGCTATTTACAACATTCCGATATACACTTTGACAGATTCGTAGGTCCTGACTAATTACCTTCCCGTGTACACCCTGTCTCTCCTGAACTTCTTGGAGCTAAATCAGCAAAAACTAGAGATGTTTGACTTTGACATACAACCTGTGGTGGCTGCAAACTTTAAACAACCGTCGGAATGTTTAAGGGCTTTAGAAGTTTGTTTAATTGCTAAAGCAACGTCTTCAGATTAGTTAAGAAAGGATATATGCCATAGAAAACTAATTAATGTCGTGGAAGTGTTTAAAGACAATTGATAAAACTTCGTGATGAAAATCAATCGCTCAAAATGCGTTTTCATGACGAACAATAAACACAAATACCTCAATTTAGATGTGATAGTGAATACATAAAAAGCGATCTATTAATGCTTCATTGAAAGTTCATTTGATATTGAATGGCCTGAAAAACTTATAGCTTACATGGCAATCCAGAAAGGCATTCTGGCATTTTTTGAATAATAATCTTTATTTATTTAAGTCTCATACAATATATACATTACAAATTCGACCCTAAATTAATGATACAAGCGCTTTGGCAGTGGCTATAAGAGACTAGATTTTTTATGTATGTACACATCAATAAAGCATCTATAAAAATATAAAATATTTATTCGAATGATAGCCCTTGCATTTAAATACACTTTAACTTGTATTTGTAAACAAGCTGTTTGGGTGTTGATAAGTAAACTTGTTGATTTAATTCAACGTCTGTAATTATTCGTAATAGATAAAATAAGGTATAATAATTAGTTTTCGCTAACCAACTTCAAACTTTTCAACTAAAGATAAGAGTTTAATGTGCTCGTTTTTATTGCAGGCTTGTTATTTCTAATTTCCTACATGTAGCCGGGGGGAGAAATGACATCTTAAAAGTGTAAAACAATTTATTTTTCCAGAATATGATTACTAACTAGAATGTAGTGTAGTTGGTTCCTTCTGGGTATGGTTTTATGACCGTTTTATGTACGCATTTAGCACATTCATTATTAGAAGGATACATAAAATACTCTAAAATATGCGTATAAAATAAATTGGTTTTGATAATTGTCCCTCGTTATCGAGAGTTAGAATACAACACATTCTTGTTATTTTTGAAATGATAGGTAAAATATTGTGTAATTCAAGGGGAATAACTGTTGCATTGTCGTCTTGCTGTATTTTCGAAGGACATCAGAGTATATACTCAATTGTATGTAAGCTCATGCATAGCTGATTCTTATAAAAAATACTGATAGGCAGCGCCACATAAACTGTATTTAATTGACTCGCCTTAAAATCCCATAGCATCTATGTACAAATGAATGAATAATATACTTGTAACACTAATTGAAGAAGATTATTATCAATTTATCTTTACACATTTTAGGGCACTTTTCCGTGGGGTTTTTGAACACCCTTCGTACTTGTATTATTTCTATCACAATAGAAAATTAAAGCTGGAATATTGAATGTATCAGAAAGTGCTTTTTAAAAAATGAATAAGGATAAAAATCATACGTTCCTTGCATTTTTTTCGACAAAACATTAAGTTAAATGTTTCAACTAAAATGTATCCAATTTGTTAAAATGAATAGTAAGAATCATGATTGCATAATTGAAATTATTTTTTTTCTGAATTTTGTAGTTTCCCTAAGATTAAAATTTTACCAATCGATATTTTCGCTCATGACCTTATAATTCTTATTAGAATGGCTTTGTGCAATGTTTTTCAAGTTACTGTAATTCGATTTGTATATTGTGTGTATGATGTACAAAAATGAGACATAAATAAATAAAAAACCTTGTAAAATCTAGATAAACAGAGTGAATAAAATAATATTAAATTAAATATTATAATGATATATAAATATATAGTGTGTTTGTGTATATTATTTAAAACAAGCCAATTCCAACTGAACTAGTTTGTATGATTGCGGCAATTATGACGAGGATCTATGGGCTTCAAAAATACATATATTTTTTTTGTTGAAATATTGGTCGGAGGCCTGAAATGCTGAAATAAATATTTTTATTGTTATTATTATTATTATTTATTGATGTTTCATCGACACGCATGTAGCATATGATAACAGTTGTCTTAACTTAATAGAATAGAAGTACATTGTCATCCCATTACTACGTTAGAAGAGACAGTTCAAACATAAAATGATACACATAAACTAATATACATCCAATTATAGATTGCAGTTAAGTGTAGTTTTATTGATACGAAGGTGTTATATCTGAAGGCGTTGATTTACATATAATTTGAATATCATTTGCATAATTTATGCACATCAAGTGTTTCTTACATGACGTTTTATGCTAGTTTGGACATTACATATATTGATCTCATAACTCAATGTGTTATTACATTTATTACATGGGGGTAACTTCGGGTAATTAATACTTTGATTAATTAGTCTTATTAATTACCAGTTGTATGATAGATGGTCTAAGTATGTGACCATGTGACGTTGTAAATTATTTATAATCATTAATTAGCCGAGTAAACATTGTTATAGGCTTCAACATATGGTGATAAAAAAGGTCAACGATATATTGGAAGACAAAAAGATATATAGTTTGCAGATTGAGCCGTAGATAAAAGCGTGTATCGTACGGAGATATTGCCTTGATCCTGACCTTTATGCATGAATATATTACAAGGTTCTTGCTTTGAGTATATCAATTTCCGCTGGTTAATCGTGTGATATCGGTCCTTTAGATTTGTGTCTGTATTACATCGAATATCTTCGTGATACTAACCAATTATGAAAACATAAACTCGAGGCTATACATATGTATCTTTATAAAGACAATGTATCAGCTATTTAAATTATGCTAATAGAAGGTCGAGGATTAGACGAAATTCTCCATACGATATTATGTTACTAATCATGTGTGTTTAAAGGTTTATCACACTAAAAGAGAATGTTGCGGTATTCTTACAACCTCATTTTTGTGTTAAATTATGATTGCATTTTATAGTTATTACTTGAGTATTATGAAAGAAATGCAGAAAAAATATTGCTAAAATGCGCGATTATTTATTGCAAACTTGACATTTCAAAAGTATTCCCAAACACTGATTACAACGAATGTATGTGAAATATTTTTGACCCATCCCAAAATTAGCCAAACCATTAAAGCAATTAACCACATATAACTAAAGCTATGTAAACTTTTTGCAATAAGTTCTTCTGCGCTTTTATACACTACATCTAGTAATGAATATAAAATCACAATTTTGAGAAAATAGGTTTGTAAAATGCTGTTTTTCGATTAAAAAAAATCGCAAGAGCAATGTATAAAAGAACAAATCACAAATATAATTGATTTTTTTTTCTATATTTTAGATGCTAAAAGAAGAGAACAAGCGGCGTTATTTGGAAAGCATTCGACACCAAAGAAACGACGGAAGTCCAGAACGGCTTTCACAAATCAACAAATATACGAACTAGAGAAACGATTTCTGTATCAAAAGTATTTAACACCCGCTGACAGAGACGAAATTGCCCAAAATCTAGGTCTGACGAACGCACAGGTGATCACGTGGTTTCAAAATAGGCGGGCAAAATTAAAACGTGACTTGGAAGAACTTAAAAACGACGTGGTCGCAACGAAACATCTTTCCGTAAAGTCTGGATCTTCTGATCAAGAACTAAGTATGGACTCAGACTCAGATTCACCAATGTCAAGACATGCGCCATCTTCGTCACCGAAACGTTGTCGAAGTGAAAGTAAATCACCGGAACCCGGACAAATTATGTCCGTAAAAAGTTTCAGTGACACCGGTGCGGATGTAGAAAGATGTGATTCGCCTGGAGAAATTATTGTTGATGATAAAGACGATTTTGAAAAAGTGGATACGTAGAACCCTATGTCAATATATATTTCTTCTGTAAAATAATTATATATATATCTGTCTAGAACCTATTGATCTTATAAAAGAAGTACATGTGCTAATGTATGTATGGGAAATCGCAGTAATAGATGTGTGCATATGTATTACTCGACTCTGGTGCATAATTAATGTACAGTCAAACCTTAATAATAAGACCACAGTTATTTGGACCCTTAAAACTGGTCTCATTTTAGAGTTGGTTTTAATATAGTGCTTAGATAAGGAGCAAAGGGGACCTGAACTTTGGGGTTTTAATTATTGTGAGGTGATCTTATAATTGCGGTAGCATTTAGATGAGGGTATACTGTAGCCTGTATCATGTTGATACTGAATTTCTATGTAAAGTGGCCAGTACAGCAAATGAGCATTGACCCTTTACTCCATAGTGATGCATTTCAACGCATTTTAACGTAACTGTTATGGAGATGATGTGTACGAGGAAAGGGTTGATGCCATTTGTGATTGTAATACGATTAAGTTGATGTTTTGTTCAATGCTTGCGGGTAATAATTAAGACAAGAGAGGGGTTAGTTCAAACCGGGTGGCGTGAACAAAGACTGGAACTGTATAAATACCTACCTAGAATTCCAAACTACCGTATATGTTTGCTTGCTCATGAATGTAATGCAAGTGTCCAAAGTTAACAAGCACCTGCGGCTAAACGTTTACAGTTGCTTAAACATTTGGAAAAATGCAATAGCAGTCACGTACGCTAGGTGGCCTCTGGAAGCGGATATCCATTCATGCTAGTATAAGGTCTCGGATGTTTATAGATTGAAAAAAATGTGTAGTCCGGAGACTTTGAACTGATCCTGACCTTTATGCATGAATATATGCAAGGTTCTTGCGTTGAAAACATACAACCGGAGTTATAAATATAGACACTATATCAGTTGTTAAAATATGTTAATAAAAGGTCGAGGATCACGCCAAAATCTCCGTACTATACTTCGATTTTATATTATCTCAATCCTTTCCTAAACTTTGTTTGTCCGTCAGTTTGTGATGTGCTGTCCTCGTACTGTTTTTATTATTATTTCTTATTAAAAATATTTTATAATAATTTATATGTGACTTTGCGAATTGTAATATTCATGCAATAAATCAGCGTCATACACGCTCCAAGACAGGGTACATTGTCGACATGGCTGTAGTCCTTGGTATTATATTATATGAACGAGTTAAGTTATCGTTGAATCCGCTAATTGTTCATTGCCAGAAATTGTATATTTTTATTTGACAAGCAGCAGTAAATTCTATGAAATAGACAAAACTGCGTAGTATCTGCGATAGTATTCACAAAGCATCTTAGTAGAATACTTCTTTTTCTTTCTAAAAATCTTGAAATTTACTTAAACAGTGTATCAGCCAAACAAGAAAATTAACATCATTGATGACAATTATACCTATTTTTGAAACATTATATGAACAGCTACTATAATTTCTAAGGAAACAAGGAATATTCTTCAAAATCCGGGAGATATGAGAGGCACAAATTCAAAGTCAATACATGTATTTATAAGTTTTTCACGAATATGCTTTGTGAATACAAGTCATGAACTATTTAAATAACTTACTTTGTTACCTTTTAAAGGTTTGTTTACTAATTAACACGTCTGGCTAAGATGGGTCGGAAGATCTCTGAGAATAAGATTGAAACACTTTCACTGATTTTATAATTATTAAATAGATACGTACATGTCATTGCCTATTCGACATAGTATAAAGAGCGAATTGTCTATTCGACATAATATACTGTGCGTATTGTCTATTCAACATATTCTACATGATGTTCCATGTACATACGCATATTCAGTATGAAAATTCAACATGATTTTATGTATGTATCGCATATTCTACATAATGGTTATGTATGTATTGCATATTCTACATAATGGTTATGTATGTATTGCATATTCTATATAATGGTTATGTATGTATTGCATATTCTACATAATGGTTATGTATGTATTGCATATTCTACATAATGTTATGTATGTATTGCATATTCTACATAATGTTATGTATGTATTGCATATTCTACATAATGCTGTGTATCGATTATTCTACATAATGTTATGTATGTATTGCATATTCCACATAATGTAGTGTAGTATTGAATATTCTACAGAATGATGTGTACGTATTGCATATCCTATATGGTAGTTTGTGCGTATTACTGGCGTGTTCTGCATGAATATCATGTCGAATTGTCACCCCAAACTGTCAGATATTGTCCCGATTATGTTTAAAATAAATGTACCGAGCAAAATTATGTGTATATTATGTAATTTTGTGGCATTTTATTGCTATTGTTGATAATTATGTTTAAAATTATTATGTAAATATTTACATGAAGGATAATAAACTAAAACTATATTTTCTAGTTCAGTGTACAATTTTGTCTTTGTTGTTGGACCCTACACTGTACATTAATTCGTGGCCGAAAGTGCCAATCCGAATCCGTATACACTTGTAACAAGATATAAAACACGCACACATGTATAAGCATATTAATGATCATACCGCATAACAATGCTTAATTAGTATGCATGCCCTATTATTGCATTGTCTGTGTACTTCGATTGTGACTTTTACTCTTCGACATATTTATTCATGTTTGTTTAACTTTGAAAGGGGCCAAACTGACATCGATAGTACTCACGCGTTGCGAAGACCGAACAGTCACATTATCACGGCACTAGGTAAAGCATTATCATAACTCGCTAACAGAATTAACCTTACGTGTGGAGCGTCAAACGAAGGTGCTATATCAGAGATGCATGATATTTCAACGCAACTTTCTTGGTGCTGAAGACCTTACCACTTAGACAACTGAGGTGGTATTCAATATTAGTCTTACTAGACTTAAGGATAAGGACAACCAATCAGATCACACCATATTAAACACTTGGTCAGTAACACGCATTGTGATTGGCTATCCTTATTCTTCAATTAAATAAGATCAATATTGAATACAACCATAGGGCTGGACACTGGAAATTTCAGAAAAGCTTTTCAGTTTTTCACATTCAACTAGAGATGAACTGGTTGGAAACCCAGAGGTAGTCTCGCGTGTATCGGTGCTATACCTTGGTAACGATAGAGAACTAAGGCGTTTAGGAAAAAGCTAGGTCAGCCCGCTCGGATTCCTTGTACAATGTATCACATAAACCTTCTGGAGCTCATTGACCAATTAAACAGGGTATAATCGAATGGCCACGCACTACAACTGTCTCAGTTGAACGCAAAAAAGTCAACCGGGCTGATGTACATAAATATCAGACGAATGTATAATGGGACGAAATAATCATAAACATAGCTCACCATAATATGTAAAACATTAGCAACGGTTATCCGAACAAACATTATTACTTGTATACAAGATTAAGAACAAAGGTATTACACGACTGGCCAACAGTCCGGTTGTTGTGCTGTTTTGATTTTGTGAAGTTGTTTTGATGTTCAGTGTGCAATGGGTATCGATTATTCCTTGTTGGTATTTAACGCCGTTTTTAACTATGGTAGGCTATATATATTGGTCAGGTGACCTCATCAGTTTTCTTGGAAATAATTATCAACCGGTACTAACTTCTCTTCAACAAGTTACTTTCTACTTCTCCTCATTTGAAGGACATGACAATCGCAAATGTCGAAAACGGACGTCCTAATGTCGTAAAAGAACACCAAAGTCGCAAAAGAACGCCATTGTCACAAAATAACACAATTGTCGCAAAAGAACACCAATATCCCAAAATAACACCATTGTCGCAAAAGAACGCCAATGTCGCAAAAGAACGCCAATATGGGCAATGAACATCAATGTCGCAAAAGAACACTAACGTCGCATAAAAACGTCTACTAATGCCACAAGAACACCACTGTCACAAAATAACACAATTGTCGCAAAAGAACAACAATGTCGCAAACGAACGCCAATGTCGGTAATGAACATCAATGTCGCAAAAGAACACTAATGTCGCATAAGAACGTCTACTAATGCCATAAAAACACCAATGTCGCAAAAGAACACCAATGTCGCAAAATATCACCATTGTCACAAAATAACACCATTGTCGCAAAAGAACGCCAATGACGAAAAAAACTGTTTGCCGGGTTGGCTGCAGATCGAATTGCTTAGGTTTAGCATTACACTAAGGTCAGGTTTCAGTCATAATAACCCCTTTATTGATTGTAAACAAAAATATTGATTAGTAGATGAAAAATCCACCGGAACTTGTCTGAAGCATGTTAAGCGATACCATCGAACAAACATTGATTTAATTTTAAATAAATACTACGAACAAGCGTCATAAGTTGCGATATCATTCAATATGGTCACTAAACAATTCCAGCAAAAAGCAAACACTACCAATATGCCATATAAGGCCATTGACTTTTCCATATAAAACAATTACAGAGCTCGGTCATAATTTATTTCTGCACGGATGCAATTTTGATTCAATAACTTGGACCTTTTATGTTGAAGTTAAAATTCAAACATATCAATTTGTATCCCATAACCACAGCATGTACACGGCTAATATGGCAATCCCTATAATTAAAGGGACACGCCCAGTCTTTGTGAAAGCCCGAAATGCGTTTGAATTTTAACGTTAATGGATGTTGGTCGATTACATTAGATGCTTTATTGTTCACGTATGGGCGTTCCATGACCGGTTGGTGTATTCCCGCAAAAGTATCTAAACCAGTAATTTAAACATATTAGGGTCGATTAGTTAGGGGCTGTCGAGTCGAAGGGTCAGGGGTGAGACAATATGTCAATGCAGCAGACGATTTTTACATTTTTCTGTCTTGGTGCAGAAACTGAACACCGTCTAACTGCCACAATACACGTGGCACGTAATTGCGCATTTCAGTTTTAATTAAAAAATTGATTATATATTACACGAAACTGGGCGTTTTTCTGCAAAAAGCAACAAACTTTGATTTAATGTTAAGAGAGTCATATTTTTACGTTCTTCTCTATTCGATAATATGACTAGAACAATTAGCGGGTAAAATAGACCGCATCCCGTATCGGAGTAGTGAAGGCGAGCGCACCTACAGGGAGAGGAAGGTCAAAGTTCGAAGCCCTGTAGAGGTCCTTCCAATATGACTGGACGGTGAACTCTTAATTTATGCAAGTCCATGGAATTTACGAACGTACGCTTATTGCGTTTTAAAAACGTATTTATTTATTAATTAATCTTAAAAAGTAATTGTTGCCAGCGGTATTGCACCTGGGTTCGTCTTGTCTGCACACGTACATACTAATTAAATTGTGAAGTCAACTGATGGTCAACTAAACTCAAACATTGACGGAAGCATGCAATTATCAGAAATAAACAAATATACCGGTATTATGTCGTACATGACCGCTCACCTGGTAGGTCTGATTCTTACACAGCAACGTTGTCGCTGAGCACTGAAGTCAAATTAAGTTTTGTAACTGTTTTATGAACAGTACACCCCATGTAGAGCAACGCTCTTTGGGAGATGCAAACTGGTCATTGTTTAGAGGTTATTGCTCAACAGAGGTTAAATTTATAGTAAATAGTGACTTAGGGACATTTTGAAGGTGTTGTTACAGAGAGGTTGTCGCTCTTCAGAGGGCTGCTCTTGGGAGGTTGCATACATACTATACATACATAGTCATTAATTATAATTAAATTTATTGTTTTAGACCGATGTTTAATTATATTCCAAGAGTCGAACTTCATTTGGATAGCCAAATTATGAGATTAATGTTCATTCACATTTACCCAGCAACGCCTGAGAGAGCTGAGACGTTACACTGAAATGAGCTGTATAAATTTGGATGATAATAGTACTGGGTTGTTTCCTTACGTTCAAAGGGAGGCAACTGTGGTTGGATTACTAGCACTCGGAAGATGTTCATATGATCTTTTCCATTGTGTTGTACAGTCAGTCCATGCAGTAATCTGTAAATACCATCCATAGGGGCAGTATGCGATGGCCCTTGTAGATAAGTGGCCCCAGCGGACAGGTTAATTACATTTGTATGATTGAAAATTGGAGATACAATGGATTGTACGAGGGATGTCCGGAAAGTTTTGAGACTGCATTCATATTGAAACGTAACCACTGAGATTATATATTTGAGATTTTTTCAGCTGATAGATCAATCTAATATAGACTATTCATGATAGTTTCATTAAGATATCACGAACAATATAAGTACAGGTAACAACTAACTAATCAACAGAACATGTATTCCAGTCATATATAGAGACTACCCAGTCACATAATCTTGATACCTGGTTGATAAGCTACACTACAATCTCTCTTGACGAGCAACACTTTGTCAAACGTCTCATGGCACAACTGTATGTACTGGAGAATGTACAGGAAAACTTCAACAACAAGACCATACGTGAGGCCCTTGAAAACTGAGTGTCTCGTAGAATTGGTATTAGAACTGAGGGTGGATCAAGAGCAAACTAGGTCAAATGGACATGAAAATAAAAACCTAAAGAATAACTTATCTTTGTGGCATTTATTCGCATTGAATTTGAATAAAAACGAACAAGTAAAAATGTCCTTTAACAGAATTAAAAATACGGCATGATCTTCCTTGCCATTACGCTGTAGTTTTAAGGTGGAACCAAAGTATATAAAAAAACCAAGGCCCATATATAAATATGGTATCAAAAAAAAAACACTGTTATGACTTTGATACTTTAATTGTTCTCTTATGTTTGAGGAAGACCTGCTATTGAGGTGGCCCCTTAAGTTGTACTGTACTGTTACTTGCAACAGCAACCGGTAAATGTGTGTACTTTAACTATTCGCTTCTCATTTTGCATTGGATCAGGTTTGCAGAGATTATGAAAGACCAGGCCATGATTTTGACAACAAGGCGTAGTCTGGCTTGAGTTGATGCTACGCACGCAAGCCTTAAAGTTGGTGATAATGGTGTTGGGGTCCTCATGATTGTGGAAATTTGACCTTAATTAGACGTCGGTCATTTGTACATTTTCGTCGGTTTTTTTCATATGACCTCGTTGTTCGTTGGATGGAAGAATACTGCATGAATTTGAATTAAAAGTGTAACAAGGTTGCCGTATAATACTAATTAATACTTAGTCGTATTATGGCTAATGTTACGGGAGATAACTACAACATGACTACAATATTGTACCGGACGTACGGACGTGTGGATTTTAACGTCGCTCATAAAAAATGCATGATATATGGCAACATGCATATCAAAATAATTCAAGATTGCGTTCAAGATGGTTTTCAAGCATATTCACCAAGTACCAAGTCTTACGTTCAAATCAAACAGTTCCATACATAATAAATGTTACAATGGGCAGCAATTGCCATACAACACGGACCATTTTAAACTCAGGAATGGTTCATACACAATTCGCACACCAAAATTCAAGGACTTCATCTTTTCCAGGTAGAATTTGTATTATAGTTTCGACTTTTTATTATTTTTATCACGACTACTGCTTAGCACTTCATGTCTCTCACTCGAAAAAATGCATTTACATACATTTAATTTTCAGAGTGTTTCTGCATCGTTTTTATGCAGATAATGTGTCATTTTGACAGCATCTATGTACATTCAAGGCTGTTTGACTAAGTTCAAGGGTTTTCCCTTAACCCCAAGTACCATTTCGGCAATTTTTAAGGCAACACTTAATTCAAGTACTTTTCAAGATTGAAACCACATTCAAGGACTTTGCACAAGGATTTTTAAAGGCCTGTGCGAACTTCTAAAACCCTGATAGAGAATACTGATGTGTCGGCCTCAATATCTTAGTGGTAAAGCGTCCACCTTCAGTTCGATCCATGCTACGTCATACCAAGGTACTGGTATAATATCCAGAATAACTACTTGTTCGCCCGGTGTTACGAGGACTGTTCAAATTGGAATGCAACTAAGCCCATACATATTTTTCCTTAATAGATTCTATTGAAACTCGCCTTTGATCCTATTGCAGTATTCATCTCCGATATATACGCGAAGTTTCATTCAGATATTCCATTTTTAAAGTGCGATTTTATTATCATTCATAGGGTCACTGTGCATATACTGGACACGTGCCAAACCGAGATCTTAACGTATCTGATATTTCTTCCAACATTGCAATTTTAGAGTCGTTTGAAACAAATACAGATCACAATGGACATTGCTTGACAAATCAGGATGGTCGAAAAGCTCAAGAACCTTCACGCTTCTCATAAATTCGCGTTAATGGCTGCTGCAGGTGGAGACCCATTGCTCTGCAATAGCATGTAATCCTTCAAACATGTGGTTTGAGAGCGATTGTCGGAGTATTTCCTCAATTTCTGAAGGAATTTTCCTTTTTCAAGCTTGGCATTTACCCATTGTCTATTTTATACATCAACTTTAATGGTTGAAACTTGGTTTATATAGAAAAAGGTGTACATTTCTACTGGCGCACCTGGTCCGTTTTCCAATGCATACTTTTGTTCTGTCTTTGCTGGCCCATATTTGTTTAAGGATCTGTCGCATGTGTGAAAAATTGAAACCGTGTCTCGTTTATGGTCATTACATTTGCAAACGGTCGACTTTTTTATCTAGAAACTGGTTTCAACTATTTTGTGGACAGTTTGCAAGGGCATGTGTGCTGGCGTCTCTAAGCAGATAGGGGTATCCAAAGTATACTTACGTCCTATTTTTTGTAATATGTTTGATAATTGTATGAATAGCCCCTAATGATGTGCCAACACATTGAGCTACTTGCCTAATTGTAAACATTCCACCAGTTTCCAAAACAAATATGATTTTCGCAACCCTTTTATAGTATATTGCGGTATTCGGATGGCGTTCATGGGGTTCCTTTCCGAATAAAATTACACCACTTTTAAATTGCGTAAACTATCAAGTAGTTGATGAAAAAGACATAACATGCCACCATTTCACCAAACATGTTATGTAAAATATTGTATTTGCTCCCGCATTAAAGAAACAACGATTGTTAGATAGGACCGAATTTGGCCAGAAAAAAGTGACATTTTCCCAATAATTTAAGCATTAGTATACACGAGTAGACAGTGTTAATTGACGTATTGTTACAGCTACACTGAACAGATTTTACAATGTGAGGTATAAATTTAAAGCTAATACAATGTTCTTCGATATACAGCTAACTATTCTTAAAAATTAATTGATACAAGAAAGATATAGCATCACTTGCATTCCAATTTGAACAACCCTCGTAGGATAATATGACTGTATGGGGAAGTCTCTATATGACTAAATACTGTTTTACTGTTGAGGGCCTTACGGCAGATTGACAATTATGTCAAATATGTCCCTCTATAAATAAAGTCTTTATTATTATTATCATTATACTGTTCAACTATGGAACTTAAAGCGATATTAAAATTTAGAATAACATACGATTTAAAACAAGTTCGCTTTTCGTCAGATGTTTATAAACGAAGTCAAATGCTGCATAACACTTAAAAATTGTCAAGCGCCTGTGCGAGCCAGACGCTATATATTGTCTTGTTTAGTTGTCAATACGCACAATCATCTTGTTATACGTAATTGCCTTTCCTCCCGGCATGCATTTATCTGTAAAACGGTAAAAACAACTACTACATTATACGGCATGATGACAAATACACTCTGTCCCAATCATTTTGATTCATGTCTTTGGATCAGGGTTTAACAAGCGCTCATTATAAATATTTTAGAACCACAGAGATCATCTTTCGATGCCATTGACAATGATAAATCAACTTTAGCTAAACACTTTGAACTAGATATGGCATTTATGCGATAGGCAAAAACATTGTGAAGTGTTTTGTCAAGATATTGTAGACAATTCTAAATCGACACACGTATTTTATTATGCTTTATTAGAGAGGTTGCGACAGTCAACGAGTACGTGTACGTCAATACTACTTTTGAGTATTTCGTCATCCAGGTATGTGTAGTTTCTACAAGTAACGGACGTGTGACAGACGAAAATATAATGTTTACTTTGTCACACAGGTATTGTGTATGCACGGGAAACCCAGTTAGAGTTTACTATATAAACACTCTTTGTCGATTCACGAAGAAATCATGTTAAAACTGTCATGTGATTTTACACGCACACGTTGTCTTTCGCAAACCAATTTTAGTTGCGACGCGTACATGTACGGGTAGCTACACGTACACGTAGTCGTACACATTCGCATCGCAACCTCTCTATTAGCACACCGGAGTACGACCTGCTCTCTGGTGAGCTGGGAGTATACAACCCGGCGTCTGGCGTCCGCCACCAATTCATGTAGACTTCTTAATGGAATTTAATCAAACTTCCAAGGAATGTTCCATGGATGGGCCTCTTTGCACGAACGCTCAAACGGTTTAAAAATAATTTTAGATCACATGAGCTTAAATAGATTTATAATTGACCACTTAAAACTCTAGACCTGTAGTAGTGATATTTTCATTAGGTCCTCATTTCAAGGGCCACAACCCTGATTATCAATACTGGCGGGGTCCGGATAAAAACATATATGTGCGCAGCGACACATGATGACTAACATCACTATGAAGTTTGATGAATGTAGCATGAATTACTTTTCAAGTTACAGACGACACAACATTTCTGGACGGACTGATGGAAGCACAATGACAACTTGGCAGTTCTAGGTGCTGAAAGAAGCATGCTGCAATAGGTATTTTTGACTGGAATGTTTCGTGGAGCAGGTTATAGTCATGTGTAATCTGGACACCGTGTAACAATGGACACCGTGTAACAATGGACACCGTGCTACAATCTGGACACCGTGCTACAATCTGGACACCGTGCTACAATCTGGACACTGTGCTACAATCTGGACACCGTGCTACAATCTGGACACCGTGCTACAATCTGGACACCGTGCTGTAATCTGGACACCGTGCTACAATCTGGACACCGTGCTACAATCTGGACACCGTGCTTCAATCTGGACACCGTGCTAAAATCTGGACACCGTGCTACAATCTGGACACTGTGCTAGGATCCGGACACCGTAATGTAATCTGGACACCGTGCTACAATCTGGACACCGTGCTGTAATCTGGACACCGTGCTGTAATCTGGACACCGTGCTGTAATCTGGACACCGTGCTGTAATCTGGACACCGTGCTACAATCTGGACACCGTGCTGTAATCTGGACACCGTGTTACAATCTGGACACACTGCTGTAATCTGGACACTGTGTAACAATCTGGACACCGTGCTACAATCTGGACACCGTGCTACAATCTGGACACCGTGCTGTAATCTGGACACCGTGTTACAATCTGGACACTGTGCTACAATCTGGACACCGTGCCAATCTGGACACTGTGCTACAATCTGGACACCGTGCTGTAATCTCGACACCGTGCTGTAATCTGGACACCGTGCTACAATCTGGACACCGTGCTGTAATCTCGACACCGTGCTGTAATCTGGACACCGTGCTGTAATCTGGACACCGTGCTACATTCTGGACACCGTGTTGTAATCTGGACACCGTGCTACAATCTGGACACCGTGCTACAATCTGGACACCGTGCTGTAATATGGACACTGTGCTACAATATGGACACCGTGCTACAATCTGGACACCATGCTACAATCTGGACACCGTGCTGTAACCTCGACACCGTGCTGTAATCTGGACACCGTGCTGTAATCTGGACACCGTGCTGTAATCTGGACACCATGCTACAATCTGGACACTCTGCTGTAATCTGGACACTGTGTAACAATCTGGACACCATGCTACAATCTGGACACCGTGCTGTAATCTGGACACCGTGCTGTAATCTGGACACCGTGCTGTAATCTGGACACCGTGCTACATTCTGGACACCGTGTTGTAATCTGGACACCATGCTACAATCTGGACACCGCGCTGTAATTTGGACACTGTGCTACAATCTGGACACTGTGCTACAATCTGGACACCGTGCTGTAATTTGGACACCGTGCTGTAATCTGGACACCATGCTACAATCTGGACACTCTGCTGTAATCTGGACACTGTGTAACAATCTGGACACCATGCTACAATCTGGACACCGTGCTGTAATCTGGACACCGTGCTGTAATCTGGACACTGTGCTGTAATATGGACACCGTGCTGTAATCTGGACACCGTGCTGTAATCTGAACACCGTGCTGTAATCTGGACACCGTGCTACATTCTGGACACCGTGTTGTAATCTGGACACCATGCTACAATCTGGACACCGTGCTGTAATTTGGACACTGTGCTACAATCTGGACACCGTGCTACAATCTGGACACCGTGCTACAATCTTGACACCATGCTACAATCTGGACACAGTGCTGTAATTTGGACACCGTGCTACAATCTGGACACCGTGCTACAATCTGGACACCGTGCTACAATCTGGACACCGTGCTACAATCTGGACACCGTGCTACAATCTGGACACCGTGCTGTAATCTGGACACCGTGCTACAATCTGGACACCGTGCTACAATCTGGACACCGTGCTTCAATCTGGACACCGTGCTAAAATCTGGACACTGTGCTACAATCTGGACACCGTGCTGTAATCTCGACACCGTGCTGTAATCTGGACACCGTGCTACAATCTGGACACCGTGCTGTAATCTCGACACCGTGCTGTAATCTGGACACCGTGCTGTAATCTGGACACCGTGCTACATTCTGGACACCGTGTTGTAATCTGGACACCGTGCTACAATCTGGACACCGTGCTACAATCTGGACACCGTGCTGTAATATGGACACTGTGCTACAATATGGACACCGTGCTACAATCTGGACACCATGCTACAATCTGGACACCGTGCTGTAACCTCGACACCGTGCTGTAATCTGGACACCGTGCTGTAATCTGGACACCGTGCTGTAATCTGGACACCATGCTACAATCTGGACACTCTGCTGTAATCTGGACACTGTGTAACAATCTGGACACCATGCTACAATCTGGACACCGTGCTGTAATCTGGACACCGTGCTGTAATCTGGACACCGTGCTGTAATCTGGACACCGTGCTACATTCTGGACACCGTGTTGTAATCTGGACACCATGCTACAATCTGGACACCGCGCTGTAATTTGGACACTGTGCTACAATCTGGACACTGTGCTCCAATCTGGACACCGTGCTGTAATTTGGACACTGTGCTACAATCTGGACACCGTGCTGTAATCTGGACACCGTGCTGTAATCTGGACACCATGCTACAATCTGGACACTCTGCTGTAATCTGGACACTGTGTAACAATCTGGACACCATGCTACAATCTGGACACCGTGCTGTAATCTGGACACCGTGCTGTAATCTGGACACTGTGCTGTAATATGGACACCGTGCTGTAATCTGGACACCGTGCTGTAATCTGAACACCGTGCTGTAATCTGGACACCGTGCTACATTCTGGACACCGTGTTGTAATCTGGACACCATGCTACAATCTGGACACCGTGCTGTAATTTGGACACTGTGCTACAATCTGGACACCGTGCTACAATCTGGACACCGTGCTACAATCTTGACACCATGCTACAATCTGGACACAGTGCTGTAATTTGGACACCGTGCTACAATCTGGACACCGTGCTACAATCTGGACACCGTGCTACAATCTGGACACCGTGCTACAATCTGGACACCGCGCTACAATCTGGACACCGTGCTACAATCTGGACACCGTGCTACAATCTTGACACCATGCTACAATCTTGACACAGTGCTGTAATGTGGACACCGTGCTACAATCTGGACACCGTGCTGTAATCTCGACACCGTGCTACAATCTGGACACCGTGCTACATTCTGGACACCGTGCTACAATCTTGACACCATGCTACAATCTGGACACAGTGCTGTAATTTGGACACCGTGCTACAATCTGGACACCGTGCTGTAATCTCGACACCGTGCTACAATCTGGACACAGTGCATAACTCCAAACCAACATTATGCTTTCACAAACAGACAATACAGTTCCGTTCTATACGATAAACGAATTAAAATTAAACCAAATTACTGTACACGTAAATTAAAATTAAATGAAATTACATGTATTTATACACCTATGTGAATTTTATGGACCAGAATATATAAGTTGTGTCATAAACGAAAGTATGCACGCGTTGAAGAAGACATAGAATAAATTCAGTTATCAGTATAAAACAAGTAGTTGTTGCATTTTGTTCTGCAAAGTGTATCCATAGCGACAAACATAACTATGTTATACAAAGACAAATCTAATTAACATGACTGAGCTGTTGTGAAACAGACACCTTTATTTGAATAAAAACAAACTGTATAGAATAAATATTTATTTTCCTATAAATCCTGAAAACTGTTTTTACAAAGCAACAATAATACCATGCATGTATTCCGTTATATCAATTTAATTGCAATTGAAGAGTGTTTCTTACTTGCTTTCTTTGCAACACTTATATGATGCAATAAAGTAAAAACTGTGGTAACGTAACGGTAATGCTAAGGTCACATGTTCCCTACGAGCTCATTACGAGCTCCGTACGAGCTCCGTACGAGTGGATTTGTGCAAACTCGCACGGCGTCCGTACGGAGCCCGTTCGGATACCGAAGACTTGTACAAGCAATCGTCGAGCATCGTACGGATTTTCTTAACTCATACGAGCATCGTACGGATATCGTATGATTGCATCTCTATAGATCGTTCGTGATCCGTACGAGCTGTGACCAGACGCTACGAACATACCAAACCGTTCGGATTTCAAAATTGTGAACTCGTACGAGTTGATCAATTCGAATTCGGATATTGTGGCCGTAGCTGCTAGTGTCGGGGCTGTCTTCTTCCACCTGGGTGGGGTAGAGCTTTGAGGGTCTAATATAATAACAACACCAATAAGTTTCTGTGTGATCTATAATACCTCCTGTAGTCGTATATTGTATATCGTAGACTTACATCTACTTCTACCTGTAATAATTGATATAAAACACTAATCTATGTATGCAATTCATGTAATATATAAAACGACATTAAAGTATGAATATCGTGTAATAATTGATATTAAACACTAATCTATGTATGTAAATCATGTAATATATAACGACATTAAAGTATATAAAGTTTACCAAATATGTGTATCGTTAAAGTATCGTATATTGATCTAAGGAATTCGATTGATTGATGGCGCGCGGACGGACAAAGGACAAAGGAATAATCAATCGTTACTGTTACTTGGTATGAATATAAAGGAGATCTATTACATGAAATAATGCATTAGAAACAATAATAACAACGTTACAAAACAATATAAAAACAAACTAGTTACCTGCAGGTTTTAAATAAAAACCTACAAAATTGGATTTCATCAACAAATGTTTACTTCTTATATGGTGTAATGGCGGGTGGCTACTGCGGCCGGAAATGGTCAGTGACGTGTTATATATATAGAAAGGTTAAAGTTGAATATGAATATTAATTAAGGTTAGATGTTACTAAATATTAGGTAAGATGTTACTAAATGTTACTTTTACTTCTAAAACTATTCAAACTACATAGGCTACCTACTAATAGAATTCTACCCTACGACATATACCCCCCACTTAGGAAAGTGGCGTCCCGACACTTCAAACATAATTAAAACCATAGAACATATTACACATTTGTACAAATCTTACTTCACTTACTAAATCTTACACACATACACACAATCTCTCGTTACCAAACATACAAATGCTTACCCACATACGTATACATAATATACGCATATAACGTATTAAAATAAAATACATATAAAGAATATATGGACGTAATCTGATACACTCCTCTGTAACAACTTCATATCTGCTTCGTCACCAAGTTCAACTTACCGTAATGGAAGTTAAATGCAATACCCAGTACTGTACCCCTAATCTGCATAATACCCTATAACGTTATCATCTAATTAAATGTGCCTTCACATAATGAACAAAAACACCGTGACAACTACAAATAGGTTCAAGTTATACACTTCTAGATAAAGCTATGCAGTATATACGTGGTCCGTTACAACACAAGGGAATACAAGTACTTGTACTATAAATATCAAAAGCAGCAAACCAATAATCACTGCACAACGTCGCAAAGCGTTATTACTATAATATGTAATATAATATACATGTAAACTAAACATTATCATGCAAAGCATAATACAATAACCCGGTTACAGGTTAATACCCATTGCACATATATTACTAAAGTATTGGTGTCTGCAATGGTACACTCACACCACAAAAAAAACCATCAAAGTAGTCATTAGCAATAATTACATAAAAAGCAATGTTACTCATTCTCGATTAAGTTTGCTAATCTAATTGAGTATATGTAACGAATAAAATAGTAAGTATTGCTCTGTACAAAGATATGATCGTGTTACGCTTCACTCGAACATAGCTTACTGACCTATAATGAGTACATATTACTCTATAGTACCATACGTTACCGTAAAACTTGAAAATTTTACCTTCTCCAGTCGTCTGATTCCAGCCACTTTGGTTGCCGTCTAAGCCTCTTAGGACGTATGTTGGTTGGTTCATCTGAATCAGAATCTTCGTCTTGGTCGTTGATATGAAGCGAGGTAGTTACCTGGTTGTGTTCCCTGCGCTGTGGAATAACGTAATACCATTTCCGGCCGCAGTAGCCACCCGCCATTACACCAAATAAAAACCTACAAAATTGGATTTCATCAACAAATGTTTACTTCTTATATGGTGTAATGGCGGGTGGCTACTGCGGCCGGAAATGGTCAGTGACGTGTTATATATATAGAAAGGTTAAAGTTGAATATGAATATTAATTAAGGTTAGATGTTACTAAATATTAGGTAAGATGTTACTAAATGTTACTTTTACTTCTAAAACTATTCAAACTACATAGGCTACCTACTAATAGAATTCTACCCTACGACACTAGCATAAAGAAATCATTTGAAATTTCACCTCACGTTACCAGTGCTACTCTGTATATGTATAACTGAGATACTTATAGCTAGCAATGTATAAGTTTTGTCACAAACCAAACAATTACCTCCAGGAACTTGTTCAACAAGTACAGAGATATGGAATTTTTATCATGTTTGCGTACCTTAGAGACATATATTATTACATTACATATGAAACAAACACATACTTCTGGAGAAGAACAATAATCGAATTAAAAACCCCGCTTATTGAGAAAAGAAAACTTTTATAAATTTTATAATACCGCGTGTTCCTAAAGTATAATAATAAACACACATTAGTATCTGTACTAGTACAATTCCGATTTGTAATTGACGAATATTTGATTAAAACATTCCGGAATTGACTGTCAGAAATGAGTGCTTATTAACAATAATACAATATAATTGTGTCGTAACGCACAGCTAGCATTCCGCTACTTTCATTGTACCGTTGTGTCGTTTCGCACGGCTAGCACTCCGCTACTTTCATTGTACCGTAGTCAGAGGATACATCACGTGGTAAAAAAAAATTCCTTAGCGAACAGAATAAGCAATGTTTTAATACAATCACCCAATATTAAGATCAAATTTTTATTGCAACTCGTGTTACATTTTCTCCATAGGGCTAATTATTAAACCGGTCAGTTTTGTCAGTCTGCCATTTTTTCGTATGTATGTCAGTCAGTTTTGTGTTTACTTGTTAAAAGTTAAGTTACCAATTTTGAAGGGCTGCTTTCACCAGTTCAGCCACCCTTTGAAATTTTAACTCCCCCTGGTTATTGGGCTACCTAGGCGCCCAGGACTATCGAACATGTTCAGACACAGCCATCACAGGTACAAATTCACACCTTGGTCGAGTGAAGCATGTGGGTTATTCTTGCTCAGAGAAATTAAGCAGTGGTCCAGACAGGGGTTGAACCTGGGACCTATCGATATCGAAGCGCGCCCTACCTCTAGGCCAGCGCTCACCACTTGTTCCAAGGTATCTCTGCTTTAGTTCTTAAACTGCATTCACACGCTACTCTGATTTGAAGGTTACTAAATGCAAGTTGTTAAAAGAGCATTTTTATGGAAATAACGCATTCAGCAATTGATTCCTAGAAATATTTGCTGAAAGGAAAAGTTTTGATACAGACTACTGAAACAAATGTAATGAGTTAAAAATCAATACACACCAAACTCATTGATCTTCGTGGTCTTCGAAGAAATCTACTTGCTAATATGTAACCCTATGGAGAAAATGTAACATGTGATTTTCTGCATGTAATCCGTATATTAATATTTTGTTAGTGGGATACCAAATGTAAATTTATTTAGAAACTGTCCAATGAAGTAGTTATCAATACAGTAATATATATATTACGAGGGCGTTTGACAAAGAACTGCAACATACTCTAACTTTTTATTGACCGAATCATTTACAACGAAACTGACAAACAAACCTTCACGCATTGCTAAATGCATTTAACTTTTAATTTAAGTTATGTTTGGTAGGTTGCAAAAGATTCAACATTCATGTACTGCCATACGATTGACCAATTATGCTTCCTAGAATAGTACCTGCGCCCTAACGAATGCGATTTAATTCATAATTTAAGTAATAAAGGGTGTGGCTATTTCAATTGAAAATGTAGTTATTTGTGGTTATTTAGATCTAGCAGGTGCCAAAAAACCACTCTAATCTATGCTTTTTTTTGACGAACACCATTATCTATCTAATGTAGGGAAAGAGCTATTAAAATTTGGCTAAAAATTACGGATAATGTGAATTCTCGTATAAATGATATGTATACCGATCTCACTATAAATGTTAGAAATACTTCATGGGCAAGTCGAATTATGTTAACTCTATTATAGAACATCTTGGGTTCGGAAACTTAAGGCTTCATTATGCTAATCGCATATAAACTATTTTCCTATTATTACAACTTAACTTTATTACCAATATGTCCTAAACTGGAAGGGTGCAATTAACTTAATGCCTAAATTAGATACGAATTGTAAATACAAAACTGATTATATATTTGTACAAATGATGACTAAAGAAAATGGTTGACTCGTTTAAGATTAGGATCTCATACTTTGGAAATTGAAACAGGAAGATATAACGGAACAATAGGATAGGTAAATTATGCACCCAGCATGTTGTTGAAAACGAATACCACTTTCTTTTATGCTGTAGTAGATATTCAAACATTAGAAAACATTTTTAGGTAATACATCATGGCCCACTACTAACACATTTATTTCCCTTATGTCGGCTAATAGAAAATCAAAAATGCAAAATATTGCTATATTCATCAAACATGTCCTATGTGTACTGACACCTTAACATCATTACTGTCTCTTAAGGTGGAACCACACTATAAACGATTCCCTGACCCATATACATTTGTACACATTTGGTATCATAGTAAACTTGATTTATTCCTAATTCAACGTCACGTCTTATAGCAGCCGAGTCAAGAAATAAGAATAAATAAATATGGCACAAAAAAGTATATTACCAGAACGTGTATATTGAAGTATAATAACAAAATTAATGTAAATCATGTGGAAATAAATCTACGAAATTAATTGTGTGGAATTTATATCTGCGAGTCAGCCTCGAACATAAAAAAAACGCAGGAATAAAAACCCGCGGAATTCACCCGCTATACGGTATCAACTATCAAGCATATTTGGAAAGTTGACGGATCTTTTTTCAGAATCGCTGGCTGGCTGTACCTCTATGGTTGGCGAATTATTTGACAGATGCATTAGAAATAATGATGGGATGTCAGTTTATTCACAGTAAGATATGATATTTATAGTATACATATATCGCCTGTCAAATAAACACAATATGAAATGTTTTAGGAGCAATGTAAGTCAGTAATAGTTGGCATCATACGAGGACCAGTAGGCTAGATGTAAGCGGGCAGACTGGCGAACTGTCTCATATGACTACAGACGACGATATATCGACAAGTCTTCACACTTCAATTGAAGTTCTTTCTTAAGATAGACATTTTCAGTTAGCAGTCAGGCTGAATGTGCGAATGTTTTACAAAGCAGAAACTGTCTATGAATTGATGGTAGTCGTATTGACGTCTCAGTAAATAAATGTCATGAAACCCCTGGTAACCTGTTGAAAAGTCTGTCTGTTATTTCGAGAAGAACTCTAAATCGGAAACTATCAGTAATTATTATGCGTATGAACAAGCAGGACACAGGATTAAGGTTGGCACACAACACGTTCATTGTACTCTATGATAAAATCCAACTTGACGGTGTCGGCATATCTCAGAAGAGTCATTGATTCTGATTAGGTAGCCGCCTTGGTTTTTTAATACCATCAGACTCAAGTATTGTGTTAAAGTGACGATGCTGAGAACAGAAGAGATATATCTTCTCCAAGTTTACATCGAGTTATTTCACAATGTGTGACCGACCTGTACCTTAGAATTAAAAATTAAGGGACTCTTTAAATAATAGATGAGTTTTACAAAATGAAAAACAGTCCGGTGTTTATAGTACATGGATAATGGCGAATACGACGGCGAATACGTCCCTTATCTGTGGGTGAAGTGTTGATTTGTAAAGTTGGCCTTCCCTACCCGACCGATGCGCCCGAACTACTCGGGTTTTTCATCGACGCCGAATATGTTCCGATTAAGAGCATCTTAGCATTTTATGGCTGTGTTAACACTGCACATTTCTATGTACATTTATGTGCTTTGTGAGGCATCGGGAACAAGTTCCACGTGGTGAAGGGGAAGCGTCTGGGAGGTTATAAGAGGAGAGGGGTATCGGGAGAAGTCCCGATGTTTTCCCGACGTGTTGAGTAAGTCAAACTTCCTCGGGGATGTATTCCCGATGGACATACGAGCTTTGAGAGGCATCCGGAAGAATATTGAGACATAATTTATTATTTGTGATGTCATGTCGGGAATATCCAAGGGAGGCATCCCCGAAGCACGTCAGACATTCGGGGTGCTTCCGCGAAAGAGAAGTCCGCAATGCTTCCCGGAGGCTACCCAATACGTAAGCGATGTTTCGCTGGAGGATCACGAACGGGAATGCACTACAGAACATATTTCTCATAGTGTAGGGGAAGCTTCGGGGAAGCCGAGAGTCATTTTGTGACATGGAGAGGAATTTGGGTCAGGTGTGGGACATCAGGATAGGTGTCATCGGGATGTACTCCCGATGGAAATTAGTGGTTTCGGAAGGCGTCGGTAATAGGTTCTTCGAAAACATCGTCGATGATTTTCCCTCAGTTTTTTTAAATATTGTTTTAATTTCTACCTGTCGATAGCATTTAAATGATACGGTGATGATCACATTATTCTGACACCAAGCGAGCCAGCAGTTATCTGGACATAACTACTAGTATGCTGAACGTCAAGCTAGGGAAATATACCAGTACCATTTATAAGGATCTTACCCGAGGCCTCTCGCACGCGAAGCTGACGCTCTACCACTAGGCTATCAAGGCGGTTAAAAATTCGTACTCAAAAGTTTATACATATGTGTTTGCATATTTTATTGCGTCAACATAAAAAGACTATATAATAAACGAAAACATGTAATACACTGTCTTGAGTTACCAACTTACCACTTCTGTATAATTTATGTTAGTTCCGACAACGATGAAGTTTTCAGTTGAACGAGGAAAAAACGTAGGAAAGTGTGAATTGGATCAATAGATTTTTACTATTTGCGTGAGATATTTATTACTCAAAACGTTGCATTATTCATAGTAGGGTGGTATCCCGTATATTCGTGATGTAATTACACTACCAAGTTACGCATAATTTGACAATGGATATTTAAAACATACAATAAAAAAGCGTTAATACGATTGTGTCACTCCTATACACGGGAAAGCTACGAGGTGTGTGGATAACTCACTGGGAGTCTACTAAATAAAACCCTACCATATATATCATAGTAGTAATATGTGTATGATCTGACAAAACTCTACAAACTTCGTCTTTTTGTGTGAAAACGCCATTACGTACAGACAATTTCTCCTGATATATGCCTAGTATGTTTGCGTATTATTATCAGTCCGATAGACATGCTAAGTCCGAGAACTATTTACAAGATAATTTAAATCGATGATCAAATAATGATTCACACAATGTACATCGGCTGGTAGTTGGAATACGAACTTTAAAGGGGAGCAACGTTGCAAAATTAGTATTTCGCCATCCATACAATTTACTTAATGTGATTTTTGGCATTCTGTCATCAATTATAAGTCATTTGTGAAAAACATCCTAATTGTTTGTATTTAGTCTATTTACTGGATAATCGGGAAAATTGGGAGAGATAATGTGACTTGAAGCATGAAAACCATGTAAACACCTAATAGTATTGAATGTATTGTTAGGCTGATACACTTAAGGAAATGTTAGGAAATATTTTTCTTCTGAAACGCTTTATAAATACCTGGTCAGATGGTCAAGACATTTATGTCATTGTTTCAGTTTGGGTCGTCGTAATGTTGTCCTCGTGTTTCGATATCACGTAATGTACCATGGTAACGTGAATGTGGTGGCGGCAGTGATCTATCTCGAGAGGGCATGGTCAACATTCATGTAGAGTCGACACGTGAGTCGTCATCAGAAACGTTCTTACAATCCAAACACAAATACATCTTAGATATCACCCAAACTATTCACATGTGATAAAACATATTCTTTAGATTTATTACATGTATTTCTTAGTTAGACGCACCATGTGTTGTCACATTGTGGCGTGTTATAAGACCATGTATGTCTTTTCAAAACAAATCATATGTATATAAAAAAATAACGATACACTTATATAATAAATCATTGAAACTCGCATGACATATCAGCTATAAAATTGTCTGTTTACGGCCGAACAGCCTTCTAACACAGAAATTCGGTGTAAAAACCTATTACCCAAGAACTCATATTTATAACCTGTTAGATTGTTTCAACGTGGGATAATGAAAACTGCTAAAAAGAACAAAAATAACACAATTCGACCAACTGGGAGTATGATATAATGAAGACTACAGCAGGATATAAATTCTAGCAAGATATAACATTTTTATGTTTTATAACATCGTCTGTTTGTTGATATGCTAACGATCAGTACAAAACTGTTCTGACGTAATACCGAGGAGCTAGTATCCATATTCATAAGCTCTTGGTTACATCTCCGGACATATTATTTATAAATGACTCGGCCTGTGATCGTTGAATAAAGTGAAGTAATACCTTGAAAAAGGTCAGAATCTTCTCTTCGTACACGGTTTATCTGGCAACCCGGTTCGACAGCGATAAAGAAAGCTGTCTTATTTTGGTGATATTTCGGACATGCATTAGCTGAGCCGGCTTTAAAATACTTCCCTGATCATTGTGTCACCTGCCAGTTGTAAACAAGGCTTCGCTATCAGCCCCAGCACACTTGGCTTTTTATCCTTATAAAAGCCCTTGCATACAGTCGGTCATGTAGAGTAACGTGTGTATTTCAGCTCAGTGAATTTAAGAAGTAACCCGGAAAGAGACTAGGACCACTCGACATCAAGGCGTTTGATTCACAAAGGAAATATTTATAAGAATATTTAGCGTAGTGTAATTCGAATCTGCACTGCACGACACCATCACCTAGCAACGAATGCATTGGACCACTCTGTTATAAACAACCCCATAACATTGCGTCCCTACATAAAACCAGAGACGAAGATTGAGACGGATAGGTCAGGTAAGCCGAATGCAACCAGATGTCATCCCTAGGTTGACGATAAAATGGACACAAACAGGAAAGATAAACGGGGTAGACCGAATGAAACTTGGCGAAGATCCACAAACCGAGAACTGACAGAGAAAATAGTGAAGATTGGGTCAAGTGGAGCGATTAGCTGCAGAAAGTGAACATTGGTGTTCTTTGGTGACGGTCTAAGGGGTAAACTAGTCCAAAGAGGATAAGGGAGGTAAAACGTCCGCACAAATAAGCAGTTTGGAACAATATGACGTGATCTCACAACACCAGTAATATAGGTTATATTGATAAATGGATATTAACACTGAAAATCAAGGCAGCACTAGACTCGTTAAAGGTGCTGCCTCACAGATTGGGCTAAAATTTTGTATATCGTGATTTTTTTGCAATACACCAATTTGTGAGGCAGCCTCTTTATACAATAACATAATATGTTTACTCGACATGCATATCACTCGTAATTGTCGTGGTAGTGCACATGACCCGTGAAGTCTCAACTTACGTTTTGATAAATAAAAAAGATAAGTACTCCTCACCATTATTTGCCATCATTACCACAAGTCCATGTTTACTTTAATTCTGGAATAAGTCTATAAATTCTGCCAACTGTAGATAAAAACAGGACTATTATCTGTTAGAATTTTCCTGCAGTATAGTATTTGCTTGTCTTGATTATACAAACGAGTGATTGGTAAACATAATGGTACTTAAGGCGCGGTTCTATGAGTGGAATAACAATTCCGTTTCTTTGTTAATATCGTTCATATTCCTGATTTATAAAGCATCTTTTCCAAATGAGAACAGATCCAAAGTGTTAACAATTTCCCGTACGCGTTCAGCAATTTGATAATTTGCACTTCTGCCTAGATTTTCCCCTTATTAAGCAAACTCAATTGTCGATGCCAGTTTGCAAATAGCGTGCTGTTGTCAGATAACATTCAATGCTCATCTTTTACCTGCTACAAAACAATATATAGGTTGCTTTATGATGTATTCAGAAGGCAATTATAAACGTTTCTGAGGATGATTGTAGTACGAACGTCAGATTGCATTTGTAAAGATTTATTGCGATGGCGGTGGAAAAACATGGCCATGAATTTTGGGGTGAAGTATTTTCATGCTCATGTAGCTGATTTTGATAGATTAATCTCCCAAGGTGTACGCTTTCTGATTACGATTGCCAAATATTATTTGGTATTAGTTAATACCGGTATTTCTTTCATTTTCTGAAATATTGAACACAACATGCTAGCCCGTGGAGCTTCGTCAAGCATACTTTTTAAGCGAATAATATCGACGTCGAAATATTGGCGAATTTCGCTAATATACGAAAATCGCAAACATTTGCCTTAGCTCAGAATGTAGCTTACAAAGGACGCTACAAATAAATAGAAAAGTCGCTAATAGTATTGCCACAAGTTTGATGTCCGAACTTCAAAATTCGCTAATGTTTCGACCCGCAAAATATCCATATAAACAGTATATATTTGCACAGTAACTGGAACACTCCTGGTTTTAACGGTAAAATGTCATTTAAAAGTCAATTTAAAAATCAATGTGAAAAACCATCCGCAAATAACGTACATAATTTCTGATTATATTGTCACCATGTTGCTCTTCATTTACCCTCACTATAAATACCTACCTTAACTCAGTGATGAGACCAGTTGTCAAGGTGGTCATTATATTGAGGTTTTACAGTAGAGAAGAACCCAATCTTTGCGTGATAGAATGATAGTGCTTCCGTTGGTACCCGTACATAGTAAGATGTACTATTATTTTTATATTGTTATAATTTAAGGGTGTTACGGTGGCCGGATGGTTAAGCGCTCTCGACTACCTATCCAGAGGTCGTTCGTTCTAATCTGGGCCGGGTCACTGGAGCTTCAGTGTTTCCCACTCAACTGGCGATGAATTGATTGAAAATCCAAAGGCATAATCGGACACAGATAAATTAGCTGGGTTATGAATAGTACTAGAACATTAACATTCGTATTTACATTTTGTATATGAAGCGTATTAATAAGGTGTACTAACTTCCGATTACAAAATAGCTCAATCAGTATAGAGCAGGATCGGGTCCCTAATAAGGCATGTTTTTATTCCGCGTTTTTCTTCTCTTATATATGAGCCAGTCTCCAGGAAAACCTGCTATAATGACATTATGTAATTACTATATGTAACAAGATTTTGACGAAGCTCTAAAGTAAGGAAAAATACACATCTATTGATTCTATTTAAAGTAATTGACCCATATAGTACTATACCTAAGCTTAAAATTTTCCTATGAATTTTATCGAAAACACATACTTCGTTGCTATGGTGATCAATTTCAGAAAAGTACTCCGATTGAGAATAACGAGGATTTAGTTGTTTTAAACAGAAGTAGCCTTTCTCTGAATGCAAACAATTTCGATTTTGATATATATTTTGAAAAGTGAAACATAATTATAGAATTTGGTACTATTTTGAACAGTTTATGTCAAGAAGTGATCAAATAGTGTAATAATGAAATACTTATTTCAGTTACGTCGAATAACGTTTGAATGACGTTTGCGACGTCACACAAAAAGCTCCGAATAGGGACTCTACAAAAACAGCCGTAACTTCCTTAAAACTCAAGATATTATTATAATTTCTTTTGCAATTTGCTTATTTAACATTATCCTGTAATTCTATGGAAAATCTTAAAGTCAAACTTTTGTCAAAATAGCAGGTTTTCCTGGAGACTGGCTCATATATATTTGATACTTCTTAATCTAAAAATAATAAGAAGAAAACAATTATGACAAAAAGTGAAGACACAACGAGGATTCGAACCTTCGCACAAAAATATAATGCCGAGAATATCATCTATTGGCGGATGTAATAGTATTTTCGGTACTATCATCTATACCTCGCAATAAATCAAATGCCTATGGTCTGCTATGGTCATGTTTATCTTCGAACTCAAAGCTAGGCCTTGACCTTCCGAGATATAGACACGATTCTTTCGCATGACATACCTTCTAATGGTGACGCAGTTTTTTTTAAATCACAATAAATGACATAGTTATGGTCCGGACAAGCTAAAGTATAGTCATTTTTTCCTAAAAAATCCAGGTGTGACATTGACCTTGAAAATATTTCAAAATTGTTGTCCATGTTACACAGTGGTAAAAAATGTGCTAATTATTAAAAAAAGCTTTCGATAAAAGAAAAAGTTACAGCCTGGACAAGTCTTGTGACAGACGGACAAAGTGACTCCCATGGTGGTTGGGGAATAATTAAGGTACGGTGCACCTGAGAATCTACACAAAGGCGTCATTATAACAGTATACGTGATTGCGTAGCCAGTATCAAAATGCTCACCAGTCATGCGCAATTATTTGTATAATACATGTCTAATTACGCATTTTGATTCCATTTATCCCTATGAGGAGGCAAAGGTATAAGCAGGCTACTAATGGACATTCGTCAAACTAACATAATGGTTTAGATGAAATTATCAAAGGTTCAAAAAAATTTAACTGTACGCTTGTCTCTGAAAGAACACGTTACAAATGATATAATCGCATCATGAATAATGAAATGGCATTGTCTCTCAGAATACCCCTTGCGGGTAAAATAAGAACTGTCGTCGTATATATTGAGTTCGTGGCTAGACGTCTGTCTTTGGTGTGCTTTCACTGTTTATGACAAAACGCGTAGATCCTGTACCGTAAATTATAGAACTTTACTCTGTGTAATCAAATTTATTCCTGAACAACAAGAATATGAACACTTTTACCGACCGTATTTTGTAATTGAGTTTATCCTAAAAATATTCCCATATACTCGGAAACATGGAATACTTCATGAAATGAATATCAGACGACTGCATATGTAAAACTATCGTCTGCTCATCTGGAAGTGTAGTAGGAAGTGTATCCGCTATTGAGGTCCGGGATCGTTCCGTTGCCGCGTCATTACTAAATTCTAAATAAAAATGGTACTTTGATGAAGTAAGTAACATATATTTCTTTGCATTTGGATGTTTTAATAAACCAGCATGAAATGGGAAAAATGACTTCTCTTCTCCTATACCCTCTTGGCGATGAATACAATCAGCTAGGATGTATCGAGAGTGGTTCTTATAAGTCGTAAAGAACAGCATCAGCCTCATCCAAAGTAAGTCAAGGTTTTCATATCTAAGTCTGAAATTCGTGTCGACGCCTGTCAGCTTGAGGTCATATTATGTCAATGATATATGAAAGCAGTCATTACTTAACAATATTTCAAGGTTCAATGTGCTGGTATCCCGCACATGTTAGCTTATCAATGTGAGCGGTAAAATCGAATTGTGTTTTGTTTAATGCAATCTTCAAATTCTATTTCTTGACTCGACTGGAAGAGTTGATTGCCTTTTGAAAAATCTAGTTAACATTCAAGCGGTCGGAGTGTTATCAGTTTTGGTAAATATTGAACAGGACTAGTATTGATGTTTTTACTGATGATTTGAATGCCTCTTGAGGAACCATACTGGTACTCCGAAAGACTACAGACATTCCTATACATATTTGCCATTTATTATGTACTACGTATTGTCCATTTTCGAACACCCCGAACCATTTTATTTTACAGGTAATTTAGACATATGCTGGTTTGTCGGATGTACCAATTAATGTACAGTCTGTATACGAACACACGATATTTTACAAATATGCGTAACAAAATACTTACGGCGAATTTCCTTGTTTGAATCGATGCTTAGTTTATCGACATTGTTTTTACGCGATACAATCTTAGAGCGTCATAGACCACGTGATTGTCAACTTCAAAACCATGTCAGTGATTAATACCAACCTGAAATTAACATCAAGACTTTCGAGTCTTATTTCTACTGTCTGGCTTTCTTCCTACCACGAAGAGAGTAAAATAGTAGGCATACTGTCGAAACTGTGTAAAACAATTTAATATTTCTCAAATATATCCCCATAATGTTGAGAGCCATGGTTAAGTACGGACTACTTTGGCAGGCGATTCATCCAATTCGGTAATTCAGTTCCATTCAGTACGTTCATTTCCAATCCTTTCCGTCATTTTATACAGTGGAACTCACTTATAACGATATTGTTATTGAATTATGTTTTAAATTCTACTTGTCGAAAGAATTTCAATGATACGGAGATGATTAAATTATTCTGACACGGAGCGAGCCTGCAGTTATCTGGAACTAACATTATTCTGACACCGAGCGAGCCAGCAGTCACCTGGACATAACTACTAGAATGCTGACCGTCAAGCAAGGGAAATATACCAGTACCTATTATAAGGATCTTATTCGAGGCCTCTAGGCTAAAGAGGCGGTTGAAACTTCGTACTCGAATGTTTATACATGTACATATGTATTTGAATATTTTATTGCGCCTACATAAAAAGACTATCTAATAAACGAATACATGTAATACACAGTCGTGAGTTACCAACTTATCACCTCAATATAGTTTATGTTAGTTTCGACAACAATGAAGTTTTCAGTTGAACGAGGAAAAAACATGGGAAAGTGTAAATTGGATCAATATATTTTTCCTTTTTTCGTGCGTTATTTATTACTCAAAACGTTGCATTATTCAAAGTAGGATGGTATCTCGTATATACGTGATATAATTACACTACCAAGTTACGCATAATTTGACAATTAATATTTAAAACATACAATAAAAAAGCGTTAATACGATTGTGTCACTCCTATACACGGGAAAGCTACGAGGGGTGTGAATAACTCACTGGGATTCTAATAAATAAAACCCTACCATATATATCATAGTAGTAATATGTGTATGATCTGACAAAAATCTACAAACTTCGTCTTTTTGTGTGAAAACGCCATTACGTACAGACAATTTCTCCTGATATATGCCTAGTATGTTTGCGTATTATTATCATTCCGATAGACATGCTAAGTCCGAGAACTATTTACAAGATATAATTCAAATCGATGCTAAAATAATGATTTAGAAAATGTACATCGGCTGGTAGTTTGAAAACGATCTTTAAAGGGGAGCAACGTTGCAAAATCAGTATTTTGCCATCCATACAATTTACTAAACGAGATTTTTGGCATACTTTTTCGAGAGATATAGCTGACATTCTGTCGTCAATTATAGGTCATTTGTGAAAAACATCCTAATTTTTTGTATTTAGTCTATTTACTGGATAATTGGGAAAACAGTTTTGGGAGAGATAATGTGACTTTAAGCATGAAAACCATGTAAACACTTAATAATATTGAATGTTGTGTTAGGCTGATACACTTATGGAAATATTTTTCTTATGAAATGCGTTATAAATACCGGGTCAGATGGTCAAGACTTTTATTCCATTATTTCAGTTTTAAGATGGAGAACTACGTGAGTTTGATAACATTCAGGTAGACTCGACTCGTGAGTCGTCATCGGAAACGTTCTTATAATCCAAACACAAATACATCTTAGATATTACCCAAACTATTCACATGTGATAAAACATATTCTTATGATATATTACATGTATAGTGAGACGCACCATGTGTTGTCATATTATTCTTTTCAAAACAAATCATATGTATATAAAATATATAGATACACTTATATAATAGATCATTGAAACTCGCATGACATATCAGCTATAAAATTGTCTGTTTACGGCAGCAGAGCCTCCTAATAAAGACATTCGGTGTAAAAACCTATTACCCAAGAACTCATATTTATAACCTGTTAGAATTTTACAACGTAGGGCAATGCTAAAGTACAGGAATAACACAAGTCGACCAACTGGGAGTATGATATAATGAAGACTACAGCAGGATATAAATTCTAGCAAGATATAACATTTTTATGTTTTATAACATCGACTGTTTGTTGATACAATACCGATCAGAACAAAACTGTTCTGACGTAATACCCAGGAGCTAGTATCCATATTTATAAACTCTTGGTTACATCTTCGGACATATTATTTATAAATGACTCGGCCTGTGATCGTTGAATAAAGTGAAGTAATACCTTGAAAAAGGTCCGAATCTTCTCTTCGTACACGGTTTATCTGGCAACCCGGTTCGACAGCGATAAAGAAAGCTGTCTTATTTTGGTGATATTTCGAACATGCATCCGCTGAGCCGGATTTAAAGTACTTCTCCAAAAGCATCTCAAGTAGAAATCTCAGCTCAAATTGAGATTTTGCTCAAATCAGAGTCCGAATGTGAGATAATTTGACACTGAAATTTTACTGTAATAAATTCAGAATAATGTTTCTGTTTTGTTTTCGCATAGAAACTATCTCAAACAATAGGTGATACAATTTGAGTTGAGATTGAGCTCAGATTGAGACGTTACGGGAGATTGGGGCCAGATAATTGTGTCACCTGCCAGTTGTAATCAAGGCTTCGCTATCAGCCCCAGAAAACTTGGCTTTTTTTCCTCTCATATGCCCTTGCATACAGTCGGTCATGTAGAGTAACGTGTGTATTTCAGCTCAGCAAATGTAAGAGGTAACCCGGAGGGGGAAACGAGACTGGCATTTCAAGACATCAAGGCGCAAGTCTGATCTGTAGACTACCGCTCCACAGACAGGTGTATTTACAGAAACCATCATGGCACATTCGTTTGATCCACAAAGGAAATATTAATAGAATAGATTACACGTATACGTAGTTGTATTCGAATCTACACTGCACGGCGCCAACGTCTAGCAACGAACGCATTAGACACTCTGTTATAACAAACTTCCAAAACGTTTGGGATCTCTACATAAATCCAGAGACGAATATTGAGATGGATAAGTCACGTAAGCAGAATGAAACCAGATTCCATCCCTATGATGACTATGAAATGGACACCAACAGGAAAGTGAAATAGGGGAAGACCGAATAAAATTTTGCGAAGATCCACAAACCGAGAACTGACAAAGAAAATGGTGAACATTGGGTCAAGTGGAGCGATTAGCTGCAGAAAGTGAACATTGGTGTTCTTTGGTGATAAAAAGGATAAGGGAGGTAAAACATTTGCCCAAATAAGCAGTTTTGAACAAAATGACATGATCACAAAACACAAGTAATATAGGTAATATTGATAAATGGATACTAACACTGAAAATCAAGGCAACAGAAGACTCGTGAAACAATAACATAAGTTTACTCGACATGTATATCACACGTAATTGCCGTGGTAGTGCACATGACACGTGAATTCTTACACTTACATTTTGATACATAAAAAAGAGAAGAGTTCCAAGCCATTATTTGCCATCATTACCACAAATCCATGTTTACTTTAATTCTGTAATTAGTCTATAAATTCTGCCAAATGTAGGTAAAAAAGGACTATTATCTGTTAGAATTTTCCTGCAGTATAAGATTTGCTTGTCTTGATTATACAAACGAGTGATTGGTAAACATAACGGTACTTAAGGCGCGGTTCTATGAGTTGAATAACAATTCCGTTTCTTTGTTACTATCGTTCATATTCCTGATTTATATAGCATCTTTTCTTAATGAGAACAGATCCAAAGTGTTAACAATTTTCCGTACGCGTTCAGCAATTTGATAATTTGCACGTCTGCCTAGATTTTCCCCTTATTAAGCAAACTCAATTGTCGATGCCAGTTTGCAAAGAGCGTGCTGTTGTCAGATAACATTCAATGCTCATCTTTTAGCTGCTACAAAACAATATATAGGTTGCTTCCTGATGTATTCAGAAGGCAATTATAAACGTTTCTGAGGATGATTGTAGTACGAACGTCAGATTGCATTTGTAGAGATTTATTGCGATGGCGGTGGAAAAATATGGCCATGAATTTTTGGGTGAAGCATTTTCATGCTCATGTAGCTAATTTTGATAGATTAATCTCCCAAGGTGTAGGCTTTCTGATTACGATTGCCAAATATTATTTGGTGTTAGTTATTACCGGTATTATTTTCATTTTCTGAAATATTGAACACAACATGCTAGCCCGTGGAGCTTCGTGAAGCATACTTTTTAAGCGAATAATATCGAAATATCGAAACGTCGAAATAATGGCGAATTTCGCTAATGTACGAAAATCGCTTATATTTCCCTTAGCTCAGAATGTAGCATACAAATAAATAGAAAAGTGGCTAATAGTATTGCCACAAGTTTGATGTCCGAACTTCAAAATTCGCTAATTTTTCGACCCGCAAAATATCCACATAAACAGTATATATTTGCACAGTATCTAGTAACTGGAACACTCCTGGTTTTAACGGTAAAATGTCATTTAAAAGCCAATTTAAAAATCAATGTTAAAAAACCATCCGCAAATTACGTACATAATTTCTGATTATATTTTCACCATGTTGCTCTTCATTTACCCTCACTATAAATACCTACTGTAACTCAGTGGTGAGACCAGTTGTCAAGGTGGTCATTATATTGAGACTTTACAGTAGAGAAGAACCCAATCTTTGCGTGATAGAATGATAGTGGTTCCGTTGGTACCCGTACATAGTAAGATGTACTATTATTTTTATATTATCATAATTTAAGGGTGTTACGGTGGCCGGATGGTTAAGCGCTCTCGACTACCTTTCCGGAGGTCGTTCGTTCTAATCTGGGCCGGATCACTGGAGCTGCAGTGTTTCCTACTCAACTGGCGATGAATTGGTTGAAAATCCAAAGGCATAATCGGACACAGATAAATTAGCTGGGATATGAATAGTACCAGAACATTAACATTCTTATTTACATTTTGTATATGAACTTCCGATGACAAAATAGCTCAATCAGTACAGAGCAGGGTTGAGTCCCTAATAAGGCATGTTTTTATTCTGCGTTTTTCTTCTCTTTTATATATATTTGATACTTCTTAATCTAAAAACAATAATAAGAAAACACTTATGACAAAAAGTAAAGACACAACGAGGATTCGAACCTTCGCACAAAAATATAATGCCGAGAACATAATCTATTGGCGGATGTAATAGTATTTTCGGTACTATCATCTATACCTCAAATAAATCACATGCCTATGGTCTGCCCAAGCTATGGTCATGTTTATCTTTGAACTCAAAGTTAGGCCTTGACCTTCCGAGATATCGACACGATTCTTTCGCATGACATACCGTCTAATGCTGACGCAGTTCTTTTTTAAAATCACAATAAATGACATAGTTATGGTCCGGACAAGCTAAATTATAGTCATTCTTTCCTTAAAAATCCAGGTGTGACATTGACCTTGACAATATTTCAAAATTGTTGTCCATGTTACACAGTGGTAAAAAATGTGCTAATTATTAAAAAAAGCTTTCGATAAAAGAAAAAGTTACAGCCTGGACAAGTCTTGTGACAGACCGACAAAGTGCCTCCCATGGTGGTTGGGGAATAATTAAGGTACGGTGCACCTGAGAATCTACACAAAGGCGTCATTATAACAGTATACGTGATTGCGTAGCCAGTATCAAAATGCTCACCAGTCATGCGCAATTATTTGTATAATACATGTCTAATTACGCATTTTCATTCCATTTATCCCTATGAGGAGGCAAATGTATAAGCAAGCTACTAATGGACATTCGTCAAACTAACATAATTGTTTAGATGAAATTTTCAAAGGTTCAATTGAATTTAACTGTACGCTTGTCTCTGAAAGAACACGTTCCAAATGATATAATCGCATCATGAATAATGAAATGGCATTGTCTCTCAGAATACTCCTTGCGGGTAAAATAAGAACTGTCGTCGAATTTATTGAGTTCGTGGCTAGACGTCTGTCTTTGGTGTGCTTTCACTGTTTATGATAAAACGCGTAGATCCTGTACCGTAAATTATAGAACTTTACTCTGTGTAATCAAATTTATTCCTGAACAACAAGAATATGAACACTTTTACCGACCGTATTTTGTAATTGAGTTTATCCTAAAAATATTCCCATATACTCGGAAACATGGAATACTTCATGAAATGAATATCAGACGACTGCATATGTAAAACTATCGTCTGCTCATCTGGAAGTGTAGTAGGAAGTGTATCCGCTATTGAGGTCCGGGATCGTTCCGTTGCCGCGTCATTACTAAATTCGAATTAAAAATAGTACTTTGATGAAGAAAGTAACATATATTTCTTAGCATTGCGATGTTTTAATAAACCAGCATGAAATGGGAAAAATGGCTTCTCTTCTCCTATACCCTCTTGGCGATTAATACAATCAGCTAGGATGTATCGAGAGTGGTTCTTATAAGTCGTAAAACTTGTTTCACAATCGACAAAAAATTAGTATATGGAAATAACAGTTTTAGCCTGAACGTTCGTAAGAAAATAATTAGCTATACAAAGAACAGCATCAGCCCCATCCAAAGTAAGTCAAGGTTTTCATATCTAAGTCTGAAATTCGTGTCGACGCCTGTCAGCTTGAGGTCATATTATGTCAATGATATATGAAAGCAGTCATTACTTAACAAAATTTCAAGGTTCAGTGTGCTGGTATCCCGCACATGTTCGCTTATCAATATGAGCGGTAAAATCGAATTGTGTTTTGTTTAATGCAATCTTCAAATTCTTTTTCTTGACTCGACTGGATGCCTTGTGAAAAATCTAGTTAACATTCAAGCGGTCGGAATGTTATCAGTTTTGGTAAATATTGAACAGGACTAGTATTGATGTTTTTACTGATGACTTGAATGCCTCTAGAGGAACCACACTGGTACTCCAAAAGACTACAGACATTCCTATACATATTTACCATTTATTATGTACTACGTATTTTCGAACACCCCTAACCATTTTATTTTACAGGTAATTTAGGCATATGCTGGTTTGTCGGATGTACACAGTAATGAACAGTCTGGTTACGTACACACGATATTTTACAAATATGCGTAACAAAATACTTACGGTGAATTTCCTTGTTTGAATCGATGCTTTGTTTATCGACATTGTTTTTACGCGATACAATCTTGGAGCGTCATAGACCACGTGATTGTCAACTTCAAAACCATGTCAGTGATTAATACCATCCTGAAATTAACATCAAGACTTTCGAGTCTTATTGCCACTGTCTGGCTTTCTTCTTACCCCGAAGAGAGAGTAAAATAGTAGGCATACAGTCGAAACTGTGTAAAACAATTTAATATTTCTCAAATATGTCGCCATAATGTCGATAGCCATGGTTAAGTACGGACTACTTTGGCAGGCGATTCATCCAATTCGGTAATTTAGTTCCATTCAGTACGTTCATTTCCAATCATTTCTTTCATTTTATACAGTGGAACTCACTTATAACGATATTGTTATTGAATTATGATTTAAGTTCTACTTGTCGAAAGAATTTCAATGATACGGAGATGATTAAATTATTCTGACACCGAGCGAGCCTGCAGTTATCTGGAACTAACATTATTCTGACACCGAGCGAGCCAGCAGTCATCTAGAACAAACATTATTCTGACACCGAGCCAGCCACCAGTTATCTGGACATAACTACTAGTAAGCTGACCGTCAAGCTAGGGAAATATACCAGTACCTATTATAAGGATATTATAAGCGAAACGGACGCTCTACCACTAGGCTATAGAGGCGATTGAAACTTCGTACTCGAATGTTTATACATGTACATATGTATTTGAATATTTTATTGCGCCTACATAAAAAGACTATCTAATAAACGAATACTTGTAATACACTGTCTTGAGTTACCAACTTACCACCTCAATATAGTTTATGTTAGTTCCGACAACGATGAAGTTTTCAGTTGAACGAGGAAAAAACATAGAAAAGTGTGAACTGGATCAATATATTTTTCCTATTTTCGTGAGTTATTTATTACTCAAAACGTTGCATAATTCATAGGATGGTATCTCGTATATACGTGATATAATTACACTACCAAGTTACGCATAATTTGACAATGGATATTTAAAACATACCATAAAAAAGCGTTAATACGATTTTGTCACTCCTATACACGGGAAAACTACGAGGTGTGTGGATAACTCACTGGAAGTCTAATAAATAAAACCCTTTATTATTTGCTTTCAATGGATTATGGAGATTTTTCAGTGAAATAAACAGTGAAAATAACAGTGAAATTACCACTTTGTTATTTTCACTGTTTTAGAAGCTGGTTCCAGTATCATGCAGAAAAAGAAACGTAACGTCAACGGCGTCGGGCTTTAAAATATGCGTTACGTCATCATGACGTCAAAATTATCACGTCGTGACGTTCTAATTTCGACGTGATTTTTCCAATTAAGCCAATTACGGCACATATTTAAGAGGAATTGAGGCATATAATAAACAGACAATTTGTTGATTTTTGGTGTAAGATCAATTTTATTTCACTCGTGATCACAGAAAATTACATTTTCACTCGTGGCTACGCCACTCGTGAAAATATTGATTTTCTGTGATCACTCGGTGAAATAAAATTCGATCTTACACCAAAATCAACAAATATCCTCTATACCATATATATCATAGTAGAAATATGTGTATGATCTGACAAAAATCTACAAACTTCTACAAATCTCTCCTGATATATGCCTAGTATGTTTGCGTATTATTATCAGTCCGATAGACATGCTAAGTCCGAGAACTATTTACAATATATAATTCAAATCGATGCTAAAATAATGATTTAGAAAATGTACATCGGCTTGTAGTTTGAAAACGAACTTTAAAGGGGAGCAACGTTGCAAAATTAGTATTTTGTCATCCATACCTTTTACTGAATGTGATTTTTGGCATACTTTTTCGACATATATAGCTGACATTCTGTCGTCAATTATAAGTCATTTGTGAAAAACATCCTAATTGTTTGTATTTAGTCTATTTACTGGATAATCGGGAAAAACAGTTTTGGGAGAGATAAAGTGACTTCAAGCATGATAACCATGTAACTACATAATAATATTGGATGTATTGTTAGGCTGATACACTTAAGAAAATGTAAGAAAGTATTTTTTATATGAAATGCTACAAATCCCGGGTCAGATGGTCAAGACATTTCTTTCATTAGAGAGGTTGCGATTCGAACGTGTACGACTACCTGTACGTGTACCTACTCGTACATGTATACGTACGCATTGTAATTAAAATTGGCTTGCGAGAGACAACGTGTGCGTGTAACATCACATGACAGTTGTAACATGATTTCTTCGTGAATCGATAATGAGTGTTTATATAAACTCAATGAAACCACGTGCGATGAATTATTTTGTTTTCCGTGCATACGCATACCTGTGTGACATAGTACACATTATATTTTCCTCTGCCACACGTCGGTTACTTGTAGAAACTAGACATACCTGGATGACGTAATACTCAAAAGTAGTATTGATGTTCCCGTACACTTTCGCAACCTCTCTATTATTTCAGTTTGGGACGACGTAATGTTGTCCTCGTGTTTCGATATCACGTGATGTACCATGGTGACGTGAATGCTGTGGTGGCAGTGATCTATCTCGAGAGGACATGGTCAAAGAAAGGTAGAGAACTACGTGAGTTTGATAATACATTCAGGTAGACCCGACTCGTGAGTCGTCATACGAAACGTTCTTATAGTTCAAATACATCTTAGATATTACCTAAACTATTCACATGTGATAAAACATATTCTTCAGATATATTACCTGTATAGTTAGACGCACCATGTGTTGTGATATTGTGGCGTGTTATAAGACAATGTCTTTCTTTTCACAACAAATCATATGTATATAAAAAATATAGATACACTCATATAATAGATCATCGAAACTCGCATGACATATCAGCTATAAAATTGTCTGTTTACGGCAACAGAGCCTCCTAATACAGACATTCGGTGTAAAAACCTATTACCCAAGAACTCATATTTATAACCTGTTAGATTTTTACAACGTTGGGCAATGCTAAAGTACAGGAATAACACAAGTCGACCAACTGGGAGTATGATATAATGAAGACTACAGCAGGATATAAATTCTAGCAAGATATAACATTTTTATGTTTTATAACATCGTCTGTTTGTTGATACAATACCGATCAGAACAAAACTGTTCTGACGTAATACCCAGGAGCTAGTATCCATATTTATAAACTCTTGGTTACATCTCCGGACATATTATTTATAAATGACTCGGCCTGTGATCGTTGAATAAAATGAAGTAATACCTAGAAAAAGGTCCAAATCTTCTCTTCGTACACGGTTTATCTTGCATCCCGGTTCGACAGCGATAAAGAAAGCTGTCTTATTTTGGTGATATTTCGAACATGCATCCGCTGAGCCGGCTTTAAAATACTTCCCTGGTCCCGATCTCCCAAAGCATCTCAAGACGAAATCTCAGCTCAAATTGAGTTTTTGCTTAAATCAGAGTCTGAATGTGGGATAAATATGACACTGCAATTTTACTGTAATAAATTCAGAATAATGTTCATGTTTTGTTATACAAATTTAGAGTATAATTTCGCATGGAATCTATCTCAAACAATAGGTGATACAATTTGAGTTGAGATTGAACTCAGATTGAGACGTTACGGGAGATTGGGGCCAGATCATTGTGTCACCTGCCAGTTGTAAACAAGGCTTCGCTATCAGCCCCAGCACACTTGGCTTTTTATCCTCTCATATGCCCTTGCATACAGTCGGTCATGTAGAGTAAAGTGTGTATTTCAGCTCAGCAAATGTAAGAGGTAACCCGGAGGGGGAAACGAGACTGGGATTTCAAGACATCAAGGCGCAAGTCTGATCTGTAGACTAGCAACGGACGCATTATACCACCCGGTTATAACAAACTCCCAATACGTTTGTGATCTCTACAGAAATCCAGAGACGACAATGGAGATGGATAAGTCACGTAAGCAAAATGAAACCAGATTCCATCCCTATGGTGACTATGAAATAGACACCAACAGGAAAGAGAAAAAGGGGAAGACCGAATGAAACTTGGCGATGATCCACAAACCGAGCTATTAGCTGCAGAAAGTGAACATTGGTGTTCTTTGGTGATGGTCTAAGGGACAAACCAGCCAGAAAAGGATAAGGGAGGTAAAACGTTTGCACAAATAAGCTGTTTTGAAGAAAATGACGTGATCACAAAACACAAGTTATATAGGTAATATTGATAAATGGATACTAACACTGAAAATCAAGGCAACACTAGACTCGTTAAACAATAACATAATATGTTTACTCGAAATGTATATCAAGTCTTATTGTCGTGGTAGTGCACATGACCCGTGAAGTCTTACACTTACGTTTGGAAAAATGAAAAAGAGAAGTACTCCTCACCATTATTTGCCATCATTACCACAAATCCTTATTTACTTTAATTCTGGAATAAGTCTATAAATTCAGCCAAATGTAGGTAAAACAGGACTATTATCTGCTAGAATTTTCCTGCTGTATAATATTTGCTTGTCTTGATTATACAAACTTGTGATTGGTAAACCTAACGGTACTTAAGGCGCGGTTCTATGAGTGGAATAACAATTCCGTTTCTTTGTTAATATCGTTCATATTCCTGATTTATATAGCATCTTTTCTTAATGAGAACAGATCCAACGTGTTAACAATTTTCCGTACGCGTTCAGCAATTTGATAATTTGCACTTCTGCCTAGATTTTCCCCTTATTAAGCAAACTCAATTGTCGATGCCAGTTTGCAAATAGCGTGCTGTTGTCAGATAACATTCAATGCTCATCTTTTACCTGCTACAAAACAATATATAGGTTGCTTTATGATGTATTCAGAAGGCAATTATAAACGTTTCTGAGGATGATTGTAGTACGAACGTCAGATTGAATTTGTAAAGATTTATTGCGATGGCGGTGGAAAAATATGGCCATGAATTTTTGGGTGAAGTATTTTCATGCTCATGTAGCTGATTTTGATAGATTAATCTCCCAAGGTGTAGGCTCTCTGATTACGATTGCCAATTACTTGGTATTAGTTATTACTTGTAATTTTTTTCATTTTCAGAAATACTGAACAGAACATGCTAGCCTGTGGAGCTTTGAGAAGCATACTGTGTAAGCGAATAATATCGACGTGGAAATATTGGCGAATTTATCTAATTTACGAAACTCGCTAATATTTCCCTTAGCTCAGCATGTAGCCTACAAAGAAAAAGAAGAGTCGCTAATAGTATTGCCACAAATTCGATGTCTGAACTTCAAAATTTGCTAATATTTCGACCCGCGAAAATATCCACATAATCGGACACAGATAAATTAGCTTGGTTATGAATAGTACCCGAAAATTAACATTCTTATTTACATTGTGTATATGAGGCGTAGTAATAAGGTGTAATAACTTCCGATGACAAAATAACTCAATCAGTATAGAGCATAAACTATATATAAACTAGTAACTGAAACACTCCTGGTTTAAACGGTAAAATGTCATTTGAAAGTCAATTTAAAAACCAATGTTAAAAACCATCCGCAAATTAGGTACACAATTTCTGATTAACTATATTGTCACCATGTTGCTCTTCATTTACCCTCACTATAAATACCTACTTTAACTCAGTGATGAGACCAGTTGTCAAGGTGGTCATTATATTGAGATTTTACAGTAGAGAAGAACCCAATCTTTGCGTGGTGGAATGAGAGTGGTTCCGTTGGTACCCGTACATAGTAAGATGTACTATTATGTTTATATTATTATAATTTAAGGGTGTTACGGTGGCCGGATGGTTAAGCGCTCTCGACAACCTATCCGGAGGTCGTTCGTTCTAATCTGGGCCGGGTCACTGGAGCTTCAGTGATTCCCACAATTGATTGAAAATCCAAAGGCATACTCGGACACAGATAAATTAGCTGGGTTATGAATAGTACCAGAACATTAACATTCTTATTTACATTTTGTATATGAAGCGTAGTAATAAGGTGTACTAACTTCCGATGCCAAATAGCTCAATCAGTACAGAACACGGTCGAGTCCCTAATAAAGCATGTTTTTATTCCGCGTTTTTCTTCTCTTACATATATATTATACAGTGAAGTTCCGCTAATAAGACCAGTCAAAAAGTGGTCTTATTAGCGAATCGGTCTTAATAGCGGACCTTTTTTGTTCTAAATTTAATACTTTGGGACCACAACATTGCAAAAATCTGCATGATTTCGAAATAATTGAAGTGGTCCTGTTAGCGGAACTTCACTGTATACTTCTTAATCTAAAAATAATAAGAAGATAACAATTATGACAAAAAGTAAAGACACAACGAGGATTCGAACCTTCGCACAAAAATAGAATGCCGAGATTATCATCTATTGGCGGATGTAATAGTATTTTCGGTACTATCATCTATACCTCGAATAAATCACATGCCTATGCTATGGTCATGTTTATCTTCGAACTCAAAGTTAGGCCTTGACCTTCCGAGATATCGACACGATTCTTTCGCATGACATACCGTCTAATGGTGACGCAGTTCTTTTTTAAAATCACAATAAATGACATAGTTATGGTCCGGACAAGCTAAAGTATAGTCATTTTTTCCTTAAAAATCCAGGTGTGACATTGACCTTGAAAATATTTCAAAATTGTTGTCAATGTTACACAGTGGTAAAAATGTGCTAATTATTAAAAAAAGCTTTCGATAAAAGAAAAAGTTACAGCCTGGATAAGTCTTGTGACAGACGGACAAAGTGACTCCCATGGTGGTTGGGGAATAATTAAGGTACGGTGCACCTGAGAATCTACACAAAGACGTGTTTATAACAGTATACGTGATTGCGTAGCGAGTATCAAAATGCTCACCAGTCATGCGCAATTATTTGTATAATATATGTCTAATTACGCATTTTCATTCCGTTTATCCCTATGAGGAGGCAAATGTATAAGCAGGCTACTAATGGACATTTGTCAAACTAACATAATGGTTTAGATGGAATTTTCAAAGGTTTAATACAATTTAACTGTACGCTTGTCTCTGAAAGAACACGTTCCAAATGATATAATCGCATCATGAATAATGAAATGGCATTGTCTCTCAGAATACCCCTTGCGGGTAAAATAAGAGTTCGTGGCTAGACGTATGTCTTTAGTGTGCTTTCACTGTTTATGACAAAAAGCGTAGATCCTGTACCGTAAATTATAGAACTTTACTCTGTGTAATCAAATTTATTCCTGAACAACAAGAATATGAACACTTTTACCGACCCTATCTTGTAATTGAGTTTATCCTAAAAATATTCCCATACACTCTGAAACATAGAATACTTCTTGAAATGAATATCAGACGACTGCCAATGTAGAACTATCGTCTGCTCATCTGGAGGTGTAGTAGGAAGTGTATCCGCTATTGAGGTCCAGGTTCGTTCCGTCGCCGCGTCATTACTAAATTCTAAATAAACATGGTACTTTGATGAAGAAAGTAACATATAAATACTTTGCATTTGGATGTTTTAATAAACCAGTATGAAATTGGAAAAATGGCTTCTCTTCTCCTATACCCTCTTGGCGATGAATTCAATCAGCTAGGATGTATCAAGAGTGGTTCTTATAAGTCGTAAAACTTGTTTCACAATCGACCAAAAATTAGTATATGGAAATGACAGTTTTAGCCTGAACGTTCGTAAGAAAATAATTAGCTATACAAAGAACACAATCCGCCTCATCCAAAGTAAGTCAAGGTTTTCATACCTAAGTCTGAAATTCGTGTCGACGCCTGTCAGCTTGTGGTCATATTATGTCAATGATATATGAAAGCAGTCATTACTTAACAAAATTTTAAGGTTCAGTGTGCTGGTATCCCGCACATGTTTGCTTATCAATGTGAGAGGTAAAATCGAATTGTGTTTTGTTTAATGCAATCTTCAAATTCTTTTTCTTGACTCGACTGGAAGAGTTGATTGCCTTGTGAAAAATCTAGTTAACATTCAAGCGGTCGGAATGTTATCAGTTTTGGTAAATATTGAACAGGACTAGCATTGATGTTTTTACTGATGATTTGAAAGCCTCTAGAGGAACCATACTGGTACTCTAAAAGGCTACAGAAATTCCTATACATATTTGCCATTTATTATGTAGTACGTTTTGTCCACTTTCGAACACCCCTAACCACTTTTTTACAGATAATGTAGGCATATGCTGGTTTGCCGGATGTACCTATTAATGTACAGTCTGGCTACGTACACACGATATTTTACAAATGTGCGTAACAAAATACTTACGGCGAATTTCCTTGTTTGAATCGATGCTTTGTTTATCGACATTGTTTTTACGCGATACAATCTTGGAGCGTCATAGATCACGTGATTGTCATCTTCAAAACCATGTCAGTGAATAATACCAACCTGAAATTAACATCAAGATTTTCAAGTCTTATTTCCACTGACTGGCTTTCTTCTTACCACGAAAAGAGAGTAAAATAGTAGGCATACAGTCGAAACTGTGTCAACCAATTTAATATTTCTCAAATATGTCCCCTTAATGTCGAGAGCAATGCTCAAGTACGGACTACTTTGGCAGGCGATTCATCCAATTCGGTAATTTAGTTCCACTCAGTACGTTCATTTCCAATCCTTTCTTTCATTTTATACAGTGGAACTCACTTGTTCTACTTGTCGAAAGAATTTCAATGATACGGAGATGATTAAATTATTCTGACACCGAGCGAGCCTGCATTTATCTGGAACTTACATTATTCTGACACCGAGCGAGCCAGCAGTCATCTGGACATAACTACTAGTATGCTGACCGTTAAGCTAGGGAAATATACCAGTACGTATTATAAGGATCTTACTCGATGCCTCTCGCACGCGAAACTGACACTCTACCGCTAGGCTATAGAGGCGGTTGAACTTCGTACTCGAATGTTTATACATGTACATATGTATTTGAATATTTTATTGCGCCTACATAAAAAGACTATCTAATAAACGAATACATGTAATACACTGTCTTGAGTTACCAACTTACCACCCCAATATAGTTTATGTTAGTTCCGACAACGACGAAGTTTTCAGTTGAACGAGGAAAAAAACATGGGTGAATCGGATAAATATATTTTTCCTATTTTCGTGCGTTATTTATTACTCAAAACGTTGCATTATTCATAGGATGGTATCTCGTATATACGTGATATAATTACACTACCAACGTACGCATAATTTGACAATGGATATATAAAACATACAATAAAAAAGCGTTAATACGATTGTGTCACTCCTATACACGGGAAAGCTACGAGGTGTGTGGATAACTCACTGGAAGTCTAATAAATAAAACCCTACCATATATATCATAGTAGAAATATGTGTATGATCTGACAAAAATCTACAAACTTCGTCTTTTTGTGTGAAAACGCCATTACGTACAGACAATTTCTCCTGATATATGCCTATGTTTGCGTATTATTATCATTCCGATAGATATGCTAAGTCTGAGAACTATTTACAAGATATAATTCAAATCGATGCTAAAATAATGATTTACAAAATGTACATCGGCTGGTAGTTTGAAAACGAACTTTAAAGGGGAGCAACGTTGCAAAATTAGTATTTTGTCATCCATACCTTTTACTAAATGTGATTTTTGGCATACTTTTTCGACAGATATAGCTGACATTCTGTCGTCAATTATAAGTCATTTGTGAAAAACATCCTATTTGTTTGTATTTAGTCTATAATAATAATCTGGATAATCGGGAAAAATCTGGATAATCGGGAAAAACAGTTTTGGAAGTGATAAAGTGACTTTAAGCATGTTAACCATGTAACTACATAATAATATTGGATGTATTGTTAGGCTGATACACTAAAGAAAATGTAAGAAAATAGTTTTCTTATGAAATGCTACAAATACCGGGTCAGATGGCCAAGACATTTCTTTCATTAGAGAGGTTGCGATTCGAACGTGTACGACTACCTGTACGTGTAACTACTCGTACATGTATACATACTCATTGTAATTAAAATTGGCTTGCGAAATACAATGTGCACGTGTAACCCTCGCATGGCAGTTGTAACATGATTTCTTCGTGAATCGATAATGAGTGTTTATATAAGCTCAATGAAACCTAGTGCGATGAATTATTTGGTTTTCCGTGCATACGCATACCTGTGTGACATAGTACACATTATATTTTCGTCTGCCACACGTCGGTTACTTGTGGAAACTACACATACCTGGATAGCGTAATTTACAACGAAGGAAACTAGATTATATTACTAGGGTTACTATGAAATGGACACCAATAGGAAAGAGACATAGGAGAAGACCTTAGGAAACTTGGCGAAGATCAACAAACCGAGAACTGACAAAAAAGGGTTGCAGCGATTAGCTGCAGAAAGGAAACATTCGCATTCTTTGGTGATGGCATAAGGGGCAAACCAGTCCAAAGAGGATTAGGTAGGTAAAACGTTTGCACAAGTAAGCAGTTTTAAACAGTGTTACCTGATCACACAACACAAGTTATATACAGTATGCAATATTGTTAAATGGATACTAACACTGAATATCAAGGCAACACAAGACTTGTTAAACAATACCATATGTTTACTCGACATGTATATCACGTGTAATTGTCGTGGTAATACACATGACCCGTAAAGTCTTACACTTACGCTTTGATAAATAAAAAAGAAGTACTCCTAACCATTATTTGCCATCATTACCACAAATCCTTATTTACTTTAATTCTGGAATAAGTCTATAAATTCAGCCAAATGTAGGCAAAACAGGACTATTATCTGTTAGAATTTTCCTGCTGTATAATATTTGCTTGTTTTGATTATACAAACGAGTGATTGGTAAACATAACGGTACAAAAGTCGCGGTTCTATAGCGGAATAACAATTCCGTTACTTTGTTAATATCGTTCATATGCCTGATTTATATAACATCTTTTCTAAATGAGAACAGATCCAACGTGTTAACAATTTTGCGTACGCGTTCAGTAATTTGATAATTTGCACTTCTGCCTAGATTTTCCCCTTATTAAGCAAACTCAATTGTCGATGCCAGTTTGCAAATAGCGTGTTGTTGTCAGATAACATTCAATGCTCATCTTTTAGCTGCTACAAAACAATATATAGGTTGCTTTATGATGTATTCAGAAGGCAATTATAAACGTTTCTGAGGATGATTGTAGTACGAACGTCAGATTGCATTTGTAGAGATTTATTGCAATGGCGGTGGAAAAATATGGCCATGAATTTTGGGGTGAAGTATTTTCATGCTCATGTAGCTGATTTTGATAGATTAATCTCCTAAGGTGTAGGCTCTCTGATTACGATTGCCAATTACTTGGTATTAGTTATTACTTGATATTTTTTTGCATTTTCTGAAATATTGAACAGAACATGCTAGCCTGTGGAGCTTTGAGAAGCATACTGTGTAAGCGAATAATATCGACGTGGAAATATTGGCGAATTTATCTAATTTACGAAACTTGCTAATATTTCCCTTAGTTCAGAATGTAGCCTACAAAGAAATAGAAGAGTCGCTAATAGTATTGCCACAAGTTTGATGTCTGAACTTCAAAATTCGCTAAATTTTCGACCCGCGAAAATATCCACATAATCGGACACAGATAAATTAGCTTGGTTATGAATAGTACCCGAAAATTAACATTCTTATTTACATTGTGTATATGAGGCGTAGTAATAAGGTGTAATAACTTCCGATGGCAAAATAGCTCAATCAGTATAGAGCAGGATCGAGATAAACTAGTAACTGAAACACTCATGGTTTAAACGGTAAAATGTCATTTAAAAGTCAATTTAAAAAACAATGTCAAAAACCATCCGCAAATTAGGTACACAATTTCTGATTAACTATATTTTCACCATGTTGCTCTTCAATTACCCTCACTATAAATACCTACTTTAACTCATTGATGAGACCAGTTGTCAAGGTGGTCATTATATTGAGATTTTACAGTAGAGATAACACAATCTTTGCGTGGTAGAATGATAGTGGTTCCGTTGGTACCCGTACATAGTAAGATGTACTATTACTTTTATATTATTATAATTTAAGGGTGTTACGGTGGCCGGATGATTAAGCGCTCTCGACTACCTATGCGGAGGTCGTTTGTTCTAATCGTGGCCGGGTCACAGGACCTTCAGTGTTTCCCACTCAACTGGCGATGAATTGGTTGAAAATCCAAAGGCATAATCGGACACAGATAAATTAGCTGGGTTTTGAATAGTACCAGAACACTAACATTCTTATTTAGATTTTGTATATGAAGCGTAGTAATAAGGTGTACTAACTTCCGATGACAAATAGCTCAATCAGTATTGAGCAGGATCGATTCCCTAATAAGGCATGTTTTTATTCCGCGTTTTTTTTCTCCTTCATATCTATTTTATACTTCCTAATTTAAAAATAATAAGAAACAAACAATTATGACAAAAAGTAAGACACAACGAGGATTCGAAACTTCGAACAAAAATATAATGCCAGAACATCATCTATTGGTGGACGTAATAGTATTTTCGGTACTATTATCTATACCTCGCAATAAATCACATGCCTATGGTCTGCCCAAGCTATGGTCATGTTTATCTTTGAACTCAAAGTTATGCATTGAACTTACGAGATATCGACACGATTCTTTCGCATGACATACCGTCTAATGGTAACGTAGTTTTTTTTAAATCACAATACATGACACAGTTATGGTCCGGACAAGCTAAAGTATGGTCATTGCTTTCTTAGAAATCCAAGTGTGACATTGACATTTCGTAATTGTTGTCCGAGTTACACAGTGGTAAACAAATGTGCTAATCATTAAAAAAAGCTTTCGATATATGAAAAATGAAGCCTGGACAAGTCGTGTGACAGACGGACAAACGACCCCCATGGTAGTTTGGGTATAATTAATAAACGTTGCTCTTGTGAATCTACACAAAGAAATACGTACCTTGAAATCTACACAAAGACGTCGTTATAATAGAATACGTGATTGCGTAGCCTGTACCAATCATGCACAATTATTTGTATAATATATGTCTAATTACGCATTTTCATTCCGTTTATCCGTCTGGTGAGGCAAATGTATAAGCAGGCTACTAATGGACAATCATCAAACTAACATAATGGTTTAGATGAAATTTTTAAAAGGTTCAATTAAAATAATCTGTACGCTTGTCTCTGAAAGAACTCGTTCCAAATTATTTAATCGCATTATGAATAATGAAATGGCATTGTCTATCAGAATACCCCTTGCGGGTAAAATAAGAACGGTCGACGTATTTATTGGGTTCTCGGCTAGACGTCTGTCTTTGGTGTTCTTTTACTGTTTATGACAGAACGCGTATATCTTGTACCGTAAATTATAGAACTTTACAAAGTGTAATCAAATTTATTCCTGAACAACAAGAATATGAACATTTTTACCGACCGTAACTTGTAATTGAGATTATTCTAAAAACACACCATAGGCTGTGAAACATAGAATACTTCATGAAATGAATATCAGACGACTGCGAATGTAGAAGTGTCGTCTGCTCATGTGGAGGTGTAGTAGGAAGTGTATCCGCTATTTCGGTCCGGGTTCGGTCCGTTGCTGCGTCATTACCAAATTCTAAATAAAAATGGTACTTTGATGAATAACGTAAAATACATTTCTTTGCATGGGATGTTTTAATAAACCAGCATGAAATGGGAAAAATGGCTTCTCTTCTCCTATACCCTCTTGGCGATGAATACAGTCAGTTATGATGTGTCGAGAGTGGTTCTTATCAGTCGTAAAATTAATATAAAGAAATGAAAGTTTTAGCCTGAACGTTCGTAAGAAAATGATTATCAATACATAGAACAGCATCAGCCTCATCCAAAGTAAGTCAAGGTTTTCATATCTAAGTCTGAAATTCGTGTCGACGCCTGTCAGCTAGAGGTCATATTATGTCAATGATATATGAAAGCAGTCATTACTTAACACAATTCCATGGTTCAGTGTGCTGGTATCCCGCACATGTTTGCTTATTAATGTGAGCGGTAAAATCGAATTGTGTTTTGTTTAATGCAATCTTAAAATTCTATTTCTTGACTCGACTGGAAGAGTTAATTGCCTTGTGAGAGTTAAAAAAATTCAGTTAACATTCAAGCGGTCGGAATGTTATCAGTTTTGGTAAATATTGAACAGGACTAGTATTGATGTTTTTACTCATGATTTAAAATGCTTCTAGTGGAACCATACTGGTACCCAAAGTACTACAGACATTCATGTACATATTTGCGATCGATTATGTTGTACGTATTGTCAATTTACGAACACCCCGAACCATTGTTTTCATAGGTAACTTGGACAGATGCTGGGTTGTCAGACGTACGCATTGATGTATCGTCTGGCTACGTACACACGATATTTCACAAATGTGTGTAACGAAATACTTACGGCGAGTTTCCTTGTTTGAATCGATGCTTTGTATACCGAAATTGTCTTCACACGATAACAACTTGGATCGTCATAGACCACGTGATTGTTAACTTCAAAACCATATCAGTGACTAATACCAGCCTGAAATTAACATTAATACTTTTGAGTCTTATTTACACTATCTTGCTTTCTTCTTACCATGGAAATAGGGTATATTAGTAGGCATACTGTCGAAACTGTGTAAAACAATAAGTCAATGGTCACATCAAGTATATCTCAATTATGTCCCCTTAAAGTCGACAGCCATGTAAAATACTGACTGCTTTGGTGACTATCAGCACATGTTAAGGACAGTCTGCGGAGTTAGCACTTGAGAAGTAACTTTTACATGAAATACACATAATATGCGAGTATAATACATTTAGTATAAAGGATATCTATTCACTTTTACTGATTTGGACAGGAAAGTATTCGCAGAATGGCAGGGTACTTTTCTTTATAAACTCCAAATTGGGGACATAAATGGGTTGTGGGAGTTCAATAACCGAATCATTATTAGTATTACATATAGATTTTCTACAACTTTAAGTAGAAAAGGAAATATTTATTGAAATGAATTAAAATTTAAACGTAAGTTTAAGATTGTCATAACTGACTTACGAACATCTACGTTCATATACGTTCAAACTTAAAGGATGTTTAATTATTTTAAAATAACACAGTGTTGTCAATGGATCAACCCGTCTTACAGTTAATGAACTCATACAAACCATATTTGCCCCCAGTTTGCCGTTGTTGAACGAATTATAAAAAATACACCTGAACGTATGTTAAGGTTACCGTAAGTGCTTTGATAAAACAGTACCCTTGTGAATATACGTATATATAAGGTTCGTAACTAGCTACACACATTGCGTACATGCTATTAGATCATTTTGTGTGTTCAAAACAAGCTGTACTTGCGTACTCACGTATAAGCAAAAACCTCCACCTTTAATTGCAAAGTGTTCATTTATTTCCATTCTATTCACACTCCTTGAACATTCAAAAGAGTTATACAAAAACCTAGTGATCTTGGGATCGGAAAGTAATAAATGAGCTCAAAGGAAGAAAGACATTCGACAGGGTAATTTTCTACGTAAAATTATGTAATTGGTTACATATACTTGCAAACTACCTCCGACAAGTTTCATAAGCCATCCGTTTGTTTAATTTGTAATTCTTGTTTTGTCAATCAGTCAAAGGGCACAGCTTTGAATCTCAGAGGTAAAATGGAGACATTTGATAAATTAAAGGCAAAGGATTCGTGATTTTCTAACGCATTCTTTCTCGCACAAATTCGGGAGTTCTCGAAGCCAACTGCATAATTGATTAAATATGTCACTCAAGGAAATCTATCTTCACTTGCTCATCAATCAGAGGTCTGATAAAACCAGGATAGGAAATGAAATATACTAGATACAGTAGCAGAGAAATTCAGTCTGAAAACGTGTCATAAACGCTACGCTCATCCAATTCGGTAATTTAGTTCCAATCAGTACGTCCATTTCAAAAACGTTCTATCATCAAAATATACTAGTAAAACGACGTAGGTCTTGAACTTTTTAAGACTAAAAGCATTATTTTGAAACATTCTTCGTCTCATATGGGATTTAACACAGAATGACTGAGCGTTCATGCAGGGATATATGATTGCGTTCACTTGTATTGCGCAATATTGACACACCCTTTTTTTACAAAATATATGGTGCACCGGTCAATTGAAACCACGGGTCCCGAACCAATCGGAACGGTCCGTACGGCATTTATCGCTACTGACGTTACGCCAGATAAATACCTCGGATATAAGTGTAGTGATAACCCAAAGTGACTCGTCCGGGACGAGTGACGCTTGTTGATAAACAACCCGATACAAAACATAGTCCCAATAGTAAATCGATAATCTGTAATGTATTGGTATTTTTACTGCTGTAGTAAATTATAATAGAAAAGATGCAATTAATTTACAACCGTTGCCAATTCATTTCTAAGGAGTAATTGATTTTTATTCTAACCCAGTATTTGTGTATTCTGTGACGTCACACACTTAGTCTAGGGTTACGTAGCGCGTGACGTCATACCGTTAGTCGGTGCTATACATGTACAGTAGAACTTCGTTAATACGGTCACTATAAGTAAAGTGGTAATTTATTTAGCAGACTGGTTTCATTAGCGATGAAACCCGCTTAGGGCATGTAAAAGTGGGTATGTGTGTCCTTATAATTACAAAATTAGTGCGTGGTGTTTAGTTTTGAGTAATTTGTATATTGTAGATCTAGATTACCCAATTAACAAAGGCCAAATAATAGTGCAGATCTGCACGATGAACATTGGTCCATTAAAAAATACCACTGTATATAAATGTACATAGAACCAGTTGGTTGATTAATATACAGATACTAATTTAATGCTAAACAGATTGTTAAAAGTAAGATTTCATAAAATCTGTAGGCCCTATTATAGATCTATCTAGATCTACTTATAATTGAAAAAAGAATTTAGAATCTAGATATACGTCTATAATATGTAACTATCATCTGGTGGTGTCATCATTGATAAAGACTAAAATAACAGATCTAATCCATTTTTAACCTAACTGTGTTGTATTTTCTGATGTTCAGTAAGATTTCCATGTGGATCTATCATCAAGAAAATTTGTATGTTGATCCAGTAAACCTAACACCCAAACAGTATGTATGGTCATGATTAATATGACGATTCATGATCAGGGGCGTAGATAATTAGGACCAAGAGATATTTCAATATGTTATCGCTAGAACGTCGATCTCCAGTGCTTTCTGTGAATCTGATGAACTTTAAATTTATTTTTCAGTATTTAAATCGGAAAAAGCCCATGGAAATTCGTTCCACAGGATACTTTTTAATCCTGTTTTTGAGTACGTTTACTTATACTACATGGGATCCAATATTAATAAACTGATACAATACAAGGCCGTAGCCACGCCGAGGCGTTTGCCTCGGTGAAAATTTGAGAAATTACAATGATTTGGATGGAGAAATGCCTCAAATAGACGCTAGAAAATATTTGTCCCGATGCTTTTTTGTTCTCTGGATACGGCCCTGTCCACAGGTAAATGTATCATTGATGCACCTATCAATATTTCCCCTCATGGGGGGGGGAGCGGCGGGCATACACGGGACTTTTGACAGAATGCTGTTCCCGATAGATGGGAATTTGGCAGACAAAATGGTGCCGAGTCCCGGGAAATTTTGACTTTGGCCGAAATTTTGATCCCGGTGGTATGTAAAGCATCTTCCAGTGAGGGGATTTTGACAAATTGCCCTTGCTCTAGGATGGGAATTTAGACTTTGAAAAAGTAAAAATGTCAAATTCCCCTTGGTCAGCCCGCCGCTCCTCCCCCCCCCCCCCCCCTGGGGGAAAACATTGATAGGTGCATGATGAAGATTTAGTTTTACAGAAATTGATTTAGATCAAAATAAATAATTTTACAAAATCTTGTTTCATTGTTCAATGATACAGTTACCTGTGGTCCTGTAGTGCATGACCAAATGGATATGGTCAGGGTCGTACCCAGATTTTCAAGGCCCTTACTGATGGCAGTTTTTGTGGTCTCCATGGCAAAAGGTATACTTACGAACTAAAGTGTTTTGAGGCTCCTTGGCAACTTTTCATCAACAATTTATCTAGTAAATCTACCATGATTGTAGAACAAGAACTTATAACAGTCTCCCATTCATTGATGAGGAGGTAAAACACAATGAACAACTAGGCCTTCTTGTTGCATATAATTATATGTACAAATTGAAAACATTACATTGTATAAACAACAGTTTATATCAAACATCTTGATATAACACGATTTTGTCCTTAATTAGATCAATCACAGGTCTGTGTTAAATAAAGATGTTTGGTGAAAACTTTGGTTGTATAATGAGGCTGATATACCCTTTGTAATGGCTGTGTACTGTGATATATACCCTTTGTAATGGCTGTGTACTGTGATATATACCCTTTGTAATGGCTGTGTACTGTGATATATACCCTTTGTAATGGCTGTGTACTGTGATATATGTTTTGTAAATTGTATAGTTTTATATATATGTAATTGTGGACGGACGGACAACAACAGAAGCTCATCTCTGAAGGGTAAGCTAAAACCAGTACAGATAAATGCAAAACCAACAAATGAAATGACTTTGTGGATGTGCTTCATACAAGTCTAGAATAATCCGATGAACCTTTGTGGATGAAAGTTCAGTTATTCAAAAGAATGAAACTGATATTCAAAATTCTGATGTCCATATACAGTAAAAACTCCCTAATCCGAAACCTCTCCAATCCGAAATCCTCCACAATCCGAAAAATTTTCAAGGTCCAAGTTTTTTTCCTTCTATATTCTTATATAAGGGAACATGTAAAAACTCCGCAATCCGAAACCTCTCCAATCCGAAATCCTCCTCAATCCGAACTAAGATTTTAGTCCGGAATTGATATTTTGTTCATAAATTGAACTCCGTAATCCGAAATTCAAAAATATGTTCCGGACTGTATATTAATTTGTCAAATATTTCAACAGAGTGCACCATAATTGACTGGTGACAATACACTCCATTGTTACTGTTTGTATCATAAAAGGTGACACTTTGTAAACAACCTATTGTCTATTGATGTAGAATGACCCCTTATTATCTAGCAACTTAATTGAAAAGTGTGGTACATTACTTTTAACACCTTTACACAACTAACATGTTATTTTCTATACATGGACTCATCTTGTATTGTAAGTGGTCTTGATGAAACAGTGGGTTTATATTTAGTAAATTTGAGAATTAAAAAGTACTTTTGTCAATATTTAAGTTGATGTAACAAAAGTATGCCATACAAGAGAGTTTTTCATTTTGAGTGGTGTTAATAATATATAAGAATTAATAACTGTTCAACGTATAACACAATGTAATTGGGAAAAGGCAATTGGTTTTGAATGTTAAATAATTTGATCACAAACTGATTTTAGTATAATATTTTTCTTATTAATTATGGCCAGAGAAATACAGCTCAATGATATATAGGAATACATGTATACTACAGGTACTGTGATTTTCAATACATATACTAGTAGATTATTTTGGTAACACACTGAAATAATAAAAACCTCCCTAATCCGAAATCCTCTCTAATCCGAACTTTTTGGGCAGTCCGGAGGGAGTTCGGATTAGGGAGTTTCTACTGTATACTCATTTTTCATTATATTTAATGCTATTTTTCTCAAAATACACTATCAGTACAGTATTTGTACTGAGAACTCCCCAATAACAATCATTTTCAAATCACAGATAAAAATAAAACATAGTATTTTCATATTTTATTTTATTAGACATCTTTTGCTCACTGGTGGTCTTAAACACAGATTTGACTTTATGTAGTATAATCAGGCCTAGTAATTACAGGGTTCCCACAAATTTTCTAAGACAAAATTCCCTGACTTTTCCCTGACTGGTCACTGAGCAGTTTTTCCTGACTTTTTAGAGCAATCTAGCGACACAGTGTAATTTAAAGCAAAATATGGCAATAAAATAGAGAAAAGGAGGCTATATTGTGTTTAACATGGAACAAAAAAGTCTTCCCTGACCACGAAAAAATATGTTTTCTTCTGACTTTTCCCTGCCTGTGGAAATCCTGAATAAGCAATTATTCTCGGGCCTGAAAAAACCAGTTTCAAAGCCTAAACTCTATTTTTCAATATAAACGAAGAAAAAAAATCAGGATTCAAAAACCTAAAATCAGACATAGGCCTGAAAAATACCAGGCCTGATAATGTTTACCATTTCTTTAAACCATATTTTATACATGTACCTAAATCTGTAATTCAGAACCAGAACATATCACCATTCATACATAATGACTAAATTTCTTAAACTCCAGTGTATGCTTGATTTTCAAAACAAATAAGAAGTCAGAAAATCATAGTTGGTGTTTTTAAATTAATGATAATGGATTATTGTGAGTGAGTCATATTGAACCAAATATGTCATCTACAATAAGAAATTGGTTGGCTTGCTATTATTAAATTTTGGTGTAAAACTAGACACTTTGTTATGCTGAATAATTTACGCCACTAAGAGTCTTATACGGTGCATTCATGATCTGTTTAGCAATACATCTTTCAGCACATCTTTGTCTAGTTGTCATGTGTCTTCAGACCGGATGGAACTACATGTACAGCCGTCATGTAAACTGAAAAGAAAATCAGATTGTATTACAAAATAATTTAATACTATACTATTAACAGGACACCATACATCATAAATTGCAAATCAGTGTAATATCATATTATTAAGTCTATGGAGGTGAAAACAATTCCTGACAACAGTATGTATGACCCCTAACATGAACCAGCAAATCTTTGTGAAACAAACATTCTGACTTACTTTCATGAAAATCTAGTGAAAAACACAGCCTCTGTATAGCATAATCAAGTCTTTTCTATGATTTGACTTAGTGACCTAGTTTTTGACCCCATACAGGCCAATATCAAACTTGGCCTAGATATTTTAAGATTTATGACCAAATTTTAATTTATAATGATTACGCCAGAATTCTGAATTTTAGTGACTATTCAAAGATGTTTATATGATTTAAACCAGTGACCTAGTTTTTGACCTGGTGTCAAACTTAACCTAGACTACACAAGGTATTTATAATTGGACAAAGTGACCTAGTGTTGATCTTTACCTAGATTTTGTTGAGTGATCACTGTGATCAAGTTTCATGAAGATAACGTCAAAATTGTTATCCCTATAGTGACACAAGTTTTTTATTTTAATTTTTTTATTTGACCTAGTGACTACAGATGACCCAATATGACATAGATTTCATAGTGATGGTCATTGTAACAAAGTTTCATGAAGATAGTGCCAAAAGTGTGAACTGTTGTGTATTTAGGATGACAGTCGTAGACTCATAACAAAAGCTCACCTAGTCATTATATGACAGGTGAGCTTAGTATAAAACAAGAGCTGTCCATGAACAGCGCGCTCCACTATTCGCGCCGCCATGCTAGGATAGTACAATCATTATACATTCAAAACAAAATACTTCATAACAGCAGCATTACCCTCTGTTGTGTAGAGGTTGGGGCTTCTAAGTCGAAAAATTATGCAGGACCGTTACCTACTCATGTGTAGGTCCTCTTGGTCATTGAAGTTAAACAAATCAGCATTTCTTAGTCCAAAAGGGGGCATTATTTCACCAAAATGCTTGATAGAGTTACCTACCCCTGTTTATGGGTTGGGGTCATGATGGTGAATAAGTATGCAAAGTATCAAAGCAATATGTCAATGCACTTTGAACATATTAGAGGTTAAAAAACCTGTACCTAAACTTTAACGTCCAACAGGGGGCATAATTTCAACAAAATGCTTGATAGAGTTACCCACCCCTGTGTAGGGGTTGGGGTCATGATGGTGAACAAATTTGCATAGCAATATGTGAATACACTTTGAAAAATATTAGAGGTGAAAAAACCTGTACCTAAACTTTAACATTTGCTGAAAGTTGAAAAAGGGGGCAAAAGTTCACCAATTGCTTAATAGAGTTACCTTCCCCTGTGTATGGGTTGGGGTCATGATGGTGAACAAGTATGCAAATCATCAAAGCAATATGCCAATGCACTATGAAGATATTAGAGGTAAAAAACATGTACCTAAACTTTAACATTTGCATTTCCAAATCCAACAGGGAGCATAATTTTAACAAAATGCTTGATAGAGTTACCTACCCCTGTGTATGGGTTGTGGTCATGATGGTGAACAAGTATGAAAGCAATATGTGAATGCACTTTGAAAATATAAGAGGTGAAAAAACCTGTACCTAAACTTTAACATTTGCACTAAGGTGAAAAAGGGGGCATAATTTCACCAAAATGCTTAATAGAGTTACCTACCCCTGTGTATGGGTTGGGGTCATGATGGTAAACAAGTATGCAAAGTATCAAAGCAATATGTCAATGCAATATTAAGATATTAGAGGTAAAAAAAACATGTACCTAAACTTTAACATTTGCATTTCCAAGTCTCAACAGGGAGCATAATTTCAACAAAATGCTTCATGTGTTACCTACCCCTGTGTATGGGTTGGGGTCATGGTGGTGAACAAGTATGTAAAGCAATATGTGAATGCACTTTGAAAATATTTGAGGTAAAAAAACCTGTACCTAAACTTTAACATTTGCACTAAGTAGAAAAAGGGGCCATAATTTCACCAAAATGCTTTATAGAGTTACCTACCCCTGTGCATGGGTTGGGGTCATGATTGTGAACAAGTATGCAAAGTATCAAAGCAATATGTCAATGTACTTTGAAGATATTAGAGGTTAAAAAACCTGTACCTAAACTTTAACATTTGCACTATTTGCAGAAGTAGAAAAAAAGGCATAATTTCAACAAAATGCCTGATAGAGTTACCTACTCCTGCATATGGGTTGGGGTCATGATGGTGAACAAGTATACAAAGTATGAAAGCAATATCTTAAAGGACTTAGAGAATATAAGAGGTTAAAAAACCTGTACCTTAACTTTAACAAAAGTGTTACGCCGACGCTCGGGTGACTGCAATAGCTCCCCTTATTCTACGAATAGTGGAGCTAAAAAGAAGGTACAGTAAAACCTCAATAATAAGACCACCATTGCTTAGAATATAACCTACATTATGAGCCAATGAAAACGCCGCATTTTCGCGGTTAAATGAAAATTTAATCATTAAAATTTTCTCTTAACAGACTTGATGTCATGCGTTGGCGCTAATTTCTATCGGCCAATCAGAATGCAGAATGTTATATTCTAAGTTAGTTAGAACATATTAAGTAAATTTTAATGACTAAAAAGGCCTCGCTTCGCTTCGCTCGCTCTGGCCTTTTTAATCATTAAAATTTACTTAATATGTTCTAACTATAACATAAAGTTTAAACTTGTCAAAATATTGAGCTTTAATTATGAGCAAAATGAATAAAAAAACTGTGGTCTAAATTTTTAGGTGGTCTTAAAGCGAAGTATTACTGTATTGACATCTGTAAGAATTATACCTTCAAATACTTTCGGGATATCACAACTGATGTACTATTATCTAGTTCTGAAACTGGCTATCCAAGATCATCGGCCTGACTTATTTATCTCAGAGTGTTGGAACTAATACACCCAAGAATCCTGAAACAGAATGTGTAATATTATTAGACTTAGTGAAAATAAATCTAGAGTACTTGAGTACTGAACTTAAAAAAATGGAACATTCATGCTGGCTGGTCAAGACTTGAAACTCTGAACATGTATGCAAACAAAAATAAGAGTATTTAAAGCATGAAGTTACATTATTCTATATATATTTTACATCAAAATATATTTTGTGTACAACTAACTGAACCAAGTTATCATTACCTTTTCTCCAGGTACAGACTACAGTAGTCTGACTGAATGCAATCATTCATGTATTTTATCATCATTGGACTTTTAGTAGCCTTTATTGAGATTTGTTGGTCTTCATGGTTTAAGGTCAAAATTGTGCTTTCTTATCTATGATCAGCATAATCTGAAATGAATAACCAAAATCATAAGAATATGGATACAATTACCAATGAAATGAAAATAAATCAGCACTTATTAATTATAAACACTCGTTTATTTTTTATTGAATTTATTGATGTCTGGTTTCAACTTATATACAGCCTTCCAGTTAGCTCTGTTGGTGTAACTACCTGGTATTTAGTTGCTACATGATTACTTTTATGTGGTATTCAAATTAACCCATAACATACACAACAAGAGGATCATAGATCCTGGGGCGCTCACCTGCTTAACATGGCCAAACTTTGAACTTGACCATAAGGTCATCAAGATAAACATTTTGACTAAACTTGATGAAGGTTAAAGCAAAACTGAGGCCTCCAGAGTGTTAAAAAGGTTTTGCTATTATTTGAAATATTGACCTAGTGTTTTACCCATATGACCAAACTTCAAACATGACCTTTAGGTCATCAAGATAAACATTTTGACCAAAGTTGATGAAGATTAAAGCAAACATATGGCCTCAAGAGTGTTAATAAGGTTTTTCTGTTATTTGACCTATTGACCTAGTTTTTGACCCCACATGAACCATGAAAAATGTGGCCTCCAGAGTGTTAAAAAGGTTTTCCTATTTTTTGACCTAGATTTTGACCAAGTTTAGTGAAGATCAAAGCAAAAATGTGACCTCCAGAGTGTTAACAAGGTTTTGCTATTATTTGACCTTTTGACCTAGTTTTTGACCCCACATGACCCAACTTCGAACTTGACCTTAAGGTCACCAAGATAAACATTTTGACCAAACTTTATTAAAGCAAAATTGTGGCCACCAGAGTGTTAACAAGGTTATCATATTATTTGACCTTTTGACCTAGTTTTTGACCCCACATGACCCAACTATCTACTCAGATAGTCACCCATACTTTGTTAAATGAAAACTTCATGTTTCATGAAATTCTCAGAGCTAGCTCTGTAGGTGGCCAATTGGGATAATGGTCCATAAAAAGCAAAAATGGCCCAAGAAAAATCAAATTGGCCGAAACCATTAAAAAGTATGACTTTACTAATATCATAAAATGTATGCTACTTAAAACCTGGCTGTACACACATCTTTTGACACCTCAGTACTATACAACCATCAGTTGACACCAACTAACAAAAATTATAAACAAGCAATTTAAGCAGACAGCTAAAATTTCAAAGGTGTGATAAACCAGGTAAAACCTTCATGATGCTGACACCAGGGATAATTACCCCCAAATACCCATAAAATCCATGAAAATTGATGGGAATTTTATCCACCTTGAAAAATCCTTGATGTGGATTTTGTCCATCTACATATTTAAAAATATCAGTGGGGATTTTGCACTGACACCATGCCAGCTGGAGCCAACTTTCAAGCATATTTTTTTAGTGATTGTACATGACATACATAAAAAATTTAATTTAAAAAAAAGTTATTTGACCTTAGCCAACCCATATTTTCATATTAGGTAGGTAGGTAAGTCCAATTTTATTTTATTTATAGTAGATATTATTTGTGGTTGCTCGGTCAAATATATGCTTGTAATATTATATAAACCTTTAAAAATAAACACTTAGATCTACAATAAAAATGTTCTGGCTTGTCAGACAAAAAATATTTTTCTCTGGAAAGCAATATAATTTTAATATTGGAATACAGGGCATTTTTATTAGGTACAGTAGGTAAGATCAAACAAACTTTTTTCATTTAAGCCTCAAGAACAATAAGTGCCCGTTACACAAGTTTGCCAATAAAAACAAAATAGTAATAATGAATAAGACTCATGCTTTCTATACTTGGATGGGTATATAAGGCTGAGAAAAAGATGCTTCTGTCTCAGTTCACAGACATTTACCCTTCAACTTGTCACTAAGCTGCTGAGCTCCTCTTTAGGCTTTGAATTAAAAGGAATATTTTGTTTGGGTTTAAATTAGTAAAAACCAAACTTATTACTCTTTTACTTTTCTATTAAATTATGGCTTGCTATTACTCTTATTGAACTTTAATTAGACTGCTCAGCTGTGATGTTATATTGTATTTATTAGATTGGATTAATATTGACACATTGAATCATTGCATCCTTACTTGAATTGGTTCTCTTTGCTTTGATTGTTGTAAATGATTATTATACAATGTAGTTGAAACCTGGGAAAACAGACACTCACTTGCAAATACACCTCAAGCACAAGTGAGCCTGTAACAATTGTGTAAGTGTTGTAATCTGTAAGTCTCTCGATGGCAACTCAATTAGCTCAGTTGGTAGAGTGCCTCATTAGTGGTCAGAGGTAAGCCGTAAGGACTCAAAGGGTAGGTTTGATACCACCATAATGGCATTTTCCTTTTGAGTAATTTTAGTCTTTTTGTCATGCGAACTAAAACAGCAAGACTGTTCTCTTAGTTTATACTAATTTATTAAAGGTCGATTGTAAATAACTTATATTAATCACTCTCAACACCTCAATTTTGATGTTATCCATCACCATGAGGGTATGAGAGAAGAGAAGCCATTTTCCTTTAATGCAGAGTCTTGCAAGCAAATTTCTGGTACAATTTTTATTTCGTCATTGGTATGATGGGGCCTGAGACCTTCTGCACTGAACAGGACCCTCTACCACTTGGCTAAAGAGTAGGCAATATTTCCCTTATTTAAATTAATATCAGGTAAATCACATATTGCTGTAATCATAAAGGCAGTACGATTAATAGGTGAGCCAGCCAGTTATGCACAGAATTTATTTTAGTATGAGTGCAACTGTTAACGTGGTCGGGAAGTTCTGGCGGTAGAGCATTCGCAAGGATTATTGGTTCGAGCCCTGGCCAGCCGGTTGGACTGCAAATTACCCTTAATGTTATTGTTAAAGGTATAGTGGTTTGTTAAGCTTATGATGTCGGGTTAGACGGCGGCACAGTCAGCTCAGTCGGTATAGGGCCCTTCAGGCTTAAAATGATTTAGGGAAGAGGGGTCGTGTGTTCGAACCACAAACCGGGTATATTTTTCCCCATCAATACAATATAATCGAAGAAACCCATAGTATTCAGTCATTTCAGACTGAATTTAGTCACAAATTTGTGCATCATAAAAAACTGTCAAAATCATTGAAAATGATGAAAATCATGAGATGTCAATAATTGGCAGATTTTAATCAATCTTTTTAACCAATCTGAATGTTTCAAAATGGTTTCTATTGAAATAACATGTCATACCATCGATGCATGTGTATGTTGGCCGTCAGAATTTGGTGAAACATCGCAATTATCCTCGATCTTTCCGAAGCAACGGCAGCAAAACAGACGGCGGCCATCTTGGAACTACTTTCGTTCCTTATTATATCCGAGGTTATTTCCGTAGAAATGGCCGAGTAGTTCCGAGTGGTCCCGAACCCCAGGGATTCAGGGAAGGTCGGACGAGCTGTCCCGTGTTTTTACCTTTCCTAAGTTCCCGCACTTGCCGTGTAAGTGTGGGGCTTTAGTTCCACGCCAAAATAGCGGAGAGTATATACGTGACTATGCCCGTTGAGTATAGGGCGAGGCATTTTGCGGGGTTTATCATCTGCATGGCGCTGGGGGGGGGGGGGGGGGGGGGGGGGGGCAAGAATTTTAACAGGAAATTAAAAAAGCAAAAATCGCTAGAACTGTCGCCATGCGGTAGACTAATATACCCCCCCCCCGCGTGGCAAAATCATTGCAGCTAATTCTTTCCTTTATGCACATCTACATGTTGAGGTTGTTCATCTGTTAAAGTTTGAAGGAAATGCTGCAAAAACTGTAGGAGGAGTTGCGTCCACAAGAACTGTTCACTATATATTGTATAGTGCATAAAAGTACAAAGGGCCATAATTCTGTCAAAAATTGTCGCAGCTCAAATTCTTTCCTTTATGCACATCTACATGTTGAGGTTGTTCATCTGTAAAAGTTGGAAGGAAATGCTGCAAAAACTGTAGGAGGAGTTGCGTCCACTAGAACTGTTCACTATATATTGTATATTGCATAAAAGTACAAAGGGCCATAATTCTGTCAAAAATTGTCGCAGCGCAAATTCTTTCCTTTATGCACATCTACATGTTGATGTTGTTCTCCCGTTAAAGTTTGAAGGAAATGCTGCAAAAACTGTAGGAGGAGTTGCGTCCAATAGAACTGTTCACTATATATTGTATATTGCATAAAAGTACAAAGGGCCATAATTCTGTCACAAATTGTCGCAGCGCAAATTCTTTCCTTTATGCACATCTTCATGTTGAGGTTGTTCATCTGTTAAAGTTTGAAAGAAATGCTGCAAAAACTTAAGGAGGAGTTGCGTCCACAAGAACTGTTCACTATATATTGTATAGTGCATAAAAGTACAAAGGGCCATAATTCTGTCAAAAATTGTCGCAGCGCAAATTCTTTCCTTTATGCACATCTTCATGTTGAGGTTGTTCATCTGTTAAAGTTTGAAGGAAATGCTGCAAAAACTTAAGGAGGAGTTGCGTCCACAAGAATGCGTCTACGGACGGACGGACAGACAAGCTGAATCCAGTATACCCCTCTTACAACTCGTTGTGCGGGGGTTATAAAAAATTCCCCGGGGTGGTTGGGGGCGAAGTTTCAATTGACTGTTGCATTAGCTGTTTAGTATCAGTTCATTTTGTTGGGTTTTGAACGTTGCGTGCGCTTGTGGCATGTGCTGTTTCTTATTGGCGGGTTGTTGGCACAAGTTCCATCAATCTAAGATGGAATGTGGACATGTTGTACTTGCTTAAATGAACATCGAGGTGTGTTTATGAAGCCTTAATTGACTTTTCTTGAATACAACAAACATCTAGAGCGCTTCAGTTGTGATCCCATATTACCTTTAAATATACTTGATGTGGCTGTTGCCACCAGGTCTTCTTAAAAAAGCCATACTTTCGGTATCGTTGATGCACTGGGCCCCTCTCTTTTGAGGTACAGTACTCTCCCTTCTTTCTGCTTGTGTAACTTAATGTAAACAGTTTGATCAAAATACATCTCAAAAGTGGATGTAACACCAAAGTTGCACTAAAGAAAAGGGGTTTTAGTTTTCCCGTAATAAATCACTAAGAATTACAAACAATACAGTCCTCTACCGGTTTGAATCAATGACCTTTAAATTATTATACCCCCACAAACAAAGTTTGAAGGGGGTATACTGGAGTCACTACGTCTGTCGGGCGGTCGGTCTGTTAGCAAAATCGTGTCCGCTCCGTAACTTTGTTGTTTCTTGTCGGATTTTAAAATGGCTTAGTCCAATGTTGACTACATTAGGACGGTGGGTCATGCGCAAGACACAGGTCCCTAGTTCAAAAGTCAAGGTCAGACTTGGAGGTCAAAGGTCATATTATCATGCAAGTCGTGTCCGCTCTGTAACTTGGTCCTTTCTTGCTTGATTTTATCTTATAATGGCTTTGTACAAATGTTCACCACATCAATACGGTGTGTCATGCACAAGACCCATGTCCCTAGCGCAAAAGTCAAGGTCACTCATAGAGGTCAAATAGTCATGCAAGTCGTGTCCGCTCTGTGTAATTTTGTTGTTTCTTACTTGATTTTCAAATGGTTTGGTACAAATGTTCACATCATCAACAGGGTGTGTCATGCTCAAGGCTCAAAAGTCACACTTAAAGGTCAAATGTTATATAGGCATGCAAGTAGTGTCTGCTGTGTAACTTTGTTGTTTCTTAATTGGTTTTAATTAAAATGGCTTGGTACAACTGTTCACACCATCAATACTGTGAGTCATGTACAAGACCCAGATCCCTAGCTCAATGATCAAGGTCACACTTAGAGGTCACATGTTAAATATTCATGCAAGTAGAGTCCTCTTTGTCATTTCTTGCTGGATTTTAAAATGGCTTGGTACAAATGTTCACCACATCAAAACGGTGTATCATGCATAAGACACAGGTCCCTAGCTCAAATGTCAAGGACACACTTAGAGGTCAAAGGTTATATAGTTATACAAGACTATAATTTTAATTAATATTTCTGTATCAAGGCAGTGCTTCATCACTCACGTGATAGCTCTAGTTTTCAATGCTTGTGTTGCCATAGCAACCACACTTTTTGTCAGAATAAAAATATTAAGATGGACATTATCACCTTATTGGTACCTCTGGAGCATACACAAGACTTTTCTATTAATCGACCTAGTGTTTTACCCCATGTGACCTACAATCGAGTTTCATTTGCTCGTTCAGTTTTGTGTTGGGCTTGGTGCCGGATTGTGGTCTTTGTTATTACTGTTGTTTTTTTTTGTGCTGCCTTATCTGTCCATTTAGCATTATCCTTTTAGAGAAGTATACGTGCCCTTTCTTCGATGTGAAGGATACGGCTTCTTTGAGTGATTTAAATTGCTTATATGCCCATGAATCTTTCATAAAGCATTATTATATAAATACTTGGTTGGTTAGGTAGGAAAATTACGTCATCCAAAAAGTTTAGCCCGATCTGTGAGGCAGCACCTTTAAGGGGTACTTAGTAAATGGTACTTACCCAAACCAATATAATTTGGAACTTGCGAATACCATTGACAGTTCAACTGACTTCTATACCGTCTTTCACATCACGCATATTCTCCTCAAACAAACCGATGGTATGATATGTTTGTAGAAAACAGAAACTATGAAAGTAACCGATTGTTAGTGTAAAGTTTTCTTCTAATCAACTCAATATTAACAAGTCTGAATTAAAAAAAGTCACTTGCTCATTAACAGTTTTTGTCGACTCCGCTTGCGATGAGTTCGACATGGTCGCAACAATGACAGTAAAAACTGTTACGTGTTTGTACGTTAGTTAGTGAGCACGTTAACTAGTGTCGTCCGTTTGTTATTTTCTTGTCACAGTCATGGCTCTTGCTCCGGTGTAGTTTGACTGACTGAAGCGGCAGACTTTCGGGGTGGGATGAGGTGTTTTAGTTGTTGCTAGTTATGCTCCCCCAAGAACTTCGGGGGAGCATATAGTCACCGAAGTGTCCGTCCGTCCGTGTGTGTGCGTGCGTGCGTCGCACTGTCTTGTCCGGGCTATTTCTCAAGAACCTCTGCTCAGATTTTAACAAAACGTCAAGGATAGCTTCACTACCAAGTAGAGATGTGCATATCGTCGGCACGTTCCGGTTCGTTGATTTACACAGTTATGCCCCTTGGAAGATTTGCACTATAAATTCTTGTCCGCGCTATTTCTCAAGAACCACTGCTCAGATTTTAATAAAACTTCATGGATAGCTTCACGACCGAGTGGAGGTGTGCATATCGTCGGCACGTTCTTGTTTGGTGATTATTAACACAGTTATGCCCCTTGGAAGATTTGCACTATATGTACTAAATTACTGTCCGCGCTATTTCTCAAGAAACACTGCTAAGATTTTAATAAAACTTCATGGATAGGTGCAGTACCAAGTGGAGATGTGCATATCGTCGGCACGTTCTGGTTCGCTGATTATTCACTCAGTTATGCCCCTTGGAAGATTTGCACTATAACTATATACTAAATTGTATAAAACTGTATAACATTTGTCGGCAAACCAACTGGACTTGTTTGAGCATTTTTTTTCCTGTGACAAACATCCCACGGGGAGCATTAACCGTCTTTGACGGCTCTTGTTTTTTTGGCGTTGGGCATTGTCTATGCGTTTTTGTTATGAAGTCGTGTTCTTGTGCTAGTATTTTATGTTGGGCATGGTCTGCGCCTTTTTGAGTTACTTTGGGCATATATTTGTTTTCATGTGTTCTGCTGTTTCTGTTGGGTGTTGCTTCTGCTTCTTCGTCACAAGATCTAGATCAAGTTTCATATCTTGGATCAAAAACTAGGTCTAAGGGTAAAACAATTGACAAACCGTGTGAGTAATTGTGAGGTAACAATTTGGCCCAATCTTTATCAAACTTATTCACGATGATCATCTTCACAAAATCAATGTCGAGTGCGATATTGGGTCTTCAGGGTTCAAAAACTAGGTTAAAAGATCAAATAATAAAAAAAACTTGTGAACAAACTAAAGGTCGCAATTGCGGCTGAATCGTTACGATACTTGGTCATCTAAAATAATCTAGGTCAACAAGTTCGATAATGGGTCAAAGACTAGGTCACAAGGTGAATGGTGGAAAAACCTTGTGAAAATTAGTTTGACCTACTATTTATGAAACTTTGTTAAAGGTGAGTGATCCCGGCCCTGTGTCCCCACTTGATTATACAAAGCAATTTTGTCAAAATTGGTTCAAGTCAATGCGGTAAGACAAATGATTAGAAAATAAATTAGGCGTAACTTGTTCAGATTGGCGATATACATCGTGTATTTTTACTTAGGATTACATCTACTATTCCATTGTAACAAATTATGTTTGTAAAACACGTATGCTTCCATGGCAGCCCAATAGTCAGAAATGGTGAAGGTCGCAGTGACCTTTAACCTACTGACCTCAAAATCAATAGGGATAATCTATGTTGCTGACCAACCTCCATGTAAAGTAGGAAGATCCTAAAATAAAGTTTTCTTCAGTTATTGAACGGAAACCATTTTATACGACCGACAGAGACCGACAGACCGACAAACATGTGCAAAGCAATATACCCCCTTATCAAAGATGGGGGGGGGGGCATAAAAAGTACTGTGGTTATTGAATTCGTCAGTAAGGTAAAACTTTACCAAACTCTGTGTCAATATCTCAAAGCTCAAGATCACCCTTCCAGCAGTATTCGGATATGCTAATTATGCCCCCATCTTTGAGGAGGGGGTAAATTGCTTTGCACATTTCGGTCGGTTTGTCGGCCGGTAGACCAAATGGTTTCCTTTCAATAACTCGAGAACGCTTTGCCCTAGGATCTTCAAACTTTACATGGAGGTTAGACATTAACGGTAGTAGTCAAAGTCACTGACTTTACCATTTCTGACTTTTCAAATAGTTCCCGTTCAAAAACTCAAGAACGCTTTGCACTAGGATCTTCAAACTTTATATAGAGGTTGGTCATCAACAGTAGATGACCCCTATTGCCACTGTGATCTTTACCGTTTGCCTGACTATTGGGCTGCCATGGGACATACGTGTTTGACGAACATTTCCAGTTCAACTATTGATTCGTTAGGTTTAATTGTATGAAGAGGATTTTGTTCCCATTATGTTCGGTTGTATGGCCAGCGCCTTTTTACTCCGAAGAATCAGTCAATTGAAACCACACCCCAACCCCGGGGAATAGCGGGGAGTTTTTGTGTGATTTTTTCAAAATCCTTGTAAAATTCCTGCCGCCAGGGCCATGCAGACGATAAACCCACGGTGGCATAACAATAAGTACTGGTCAATTTTAAAATATTCCTTGAAATTACACTACTGACCCGAAATATTATTAAAATCCCATGATACTCCGTATAGACGACGGAGGAATCTTCAATAGAATGGAATGTTTGGCGCCTGCAAACGGTAACGATGTTTCAAATATCTTGCGTATGTGGTTATTTCTACTTGATCATTGAATGTATGCAAACATCGCGGATGAACTACTGTTGGTCTATGGAGATCGTCTGGAAATACTCCTGCAAAAACTCGGGAAACATCACGTGATGAGTTGAGTCACGGCTATATTACCCCGCTATTTGGCGCGAAACAAATACCTCGCACTCGCACGGCAGGTTGGGACTATCACAGTACAGTTGCCCCGCCCTTCTATGGAGTTTGGGTGTGGTTTCGGTTGAAAGGTGCATTATTATGAGTATATCAAACGAAAGGATATAGATAGTTCACCGTACACTGTGTACTCAAAACCACCTAAACCACCTTTCTGGTGTCCTTATTCTATATTCACTTTCAACGGAAATTGTATTATTATACTATTGTTGATTTGGCTTAGCAACCGTTGGTATGGAGTAGTAAAGTAATCTATACACTAGTCGAATGTTCTAAGTACACACTTAGTATTTTTCATTTAACTGAAAAAATATTAGACCTATCCGTGAATCGAATATACCATTGGAATCAGGAAACAATTATCTATCAAGTTGAGTTAATTACCATTCTAAAATATAATAACAACATATTAGAAAACGACCATTTATTTCACTGCTTAAAATAACGAAATCGCACATAAATATCGTGTATTACTCGACACGTGTGCCCGTTGGCCACCTGAATACATGTATTCAGGTGTTCACCCTTGCGCCACGATGAGGCCGGCACACTTGGCAAGGGACAAGGGTCCTGAAAAGGACCGTTTTCGACCACTGGAAAACTAACTACTGCTTATGGCCAGTAAACTCTGGTAGAATGCTGTAATCGAAGTATAACTTGAAACCAACACCAAGCTGCCTGAGATGGTCGACTCCCTCACTAGCCTCCTGAATCGAGTAAAACCCGTATCCAGGAAGGCCACCAACATCCTCGATGGTCAACACATCCATCTGGCTTCTAGTGACGAACTCTTCGAAATCACCGTCTGCCCTGTTGATATCCTGACATGTCTGAGGCTTTGAATGGATAAAGATATGTACCAATTGCTGCGGGAGAGCATTCAGTTCTCGTAAAGGATGCGTTATGAGTTCCTATACGTTCTGGTGGTGTCGTCGTGCTTGGATGCGTCGCCCAAACTCACAAGGCGGCCATACCATCGTGCAACCTAATTAAGAAATTGCATCAAAATCAAAGTCCATGTGATGAGAATGTGTTCATATCTTACAAAAGAAATGATTGATAGAAACAAGTGAGTTTTGTTAAATTGTAGTAGTAATTCGGATGATAAATGCCTATCGAAAGTTACTTCCATGCTCAAACTCAAATTGCTCCATACAAATAAATGGACATATTCTGTTCAGTTAAACGATTCAACCTTATTTCACGATCTTAAAGTAATACAGCTATCAGTCATATGTTGTCATAATCGCGTTTGGACGCATTCAACGACTAAATGAAAATGACGTCATGTGACGTCTCAATTTATAATCGAGTCAATATAAACATGCATTTTTTTCGTGAATTCAATGCAACTACCATAATAATAATTATGTGCATGAGTTAAGAACCCTAAAACAGACAATTAATGGATTAAATCTTACCCGTCTTATTGACATGCCAGTTTCAAGCATTCCTATCGCACTTGCGCACTCCCCAATCGTCATTTGCGTCATGTAATACGAAATATTTTTATGGCTTTATGTTTGGGGGTCGAACGTTAATCGTGTATGAAATGTTTTGAACAAATTTACACATATTTGAGATGTGTGCACGAGAAAAATGTGATTTTATCATTTTCGTCACGTATCAATGATTTTTACGTAGATCTTGATTTTTCTTCTTTTGTATTAAAGACAATCACCCATATATGATATCTATACAGTTTAGTGAGTTTAGATAATTATGTTCCTTATTTATTCTAGTTCTAAAAGTGTGTACTTAGAACATTCGTCAAAGTGTATAAGTAGTTTCGGTCTTTATTTAACGATGAAAATGCCGAAACGATGGGCATTTATTCCTGTCTATATTATTTCCGTTGTCAGTTTGTTGAAATCTAAAAAGTTCAAGAATTTCACCTAGAATCTTGCATCCATTTCTGATCAACTGCAATCTGCACTTGTCTCGTACGTAAGCGATAATTGCACCAGGTTTATAGAAAATAATGTACATGTATGTTTACTTAAGACGACATACTTGAAGAAAATGACCAATGTAAAAATAAATTCCCCAAAATTGAAGGTATTTATTCTATGACCAACTGAACAATTTATTGCATTTAACGTCAGTTAAAACATCCATAATTGGTGAATACAGGGTGTCCAAAAAGATGTTCACAGTTCCAGTGTCTATTTATCAAACCTCTTCTTTCTGATATCGCAAAGAAAATTTGCTCATATGTTGACAAAAGATGTTAGTTTGTTCTGGTAACAGTTTTTAAGATTGTTTTAGAAAGTGTCAAATAACTAAAATAAACGTATTTCGCCCTCGACGTCTATTCAGTAATGTTAGACGTTCTCAAGGTGAAGTTTCCCTTCTTGCAGGCGTTCTTTGAAACCTTGATTACATTTGCACGTGTGTCTAAACTTTCTTTAGATGCTCCTCATTAGCATAGACGTGTCTATTGGCTTTGGCTGGATACGTACTACCGAACAGAAATAAATCCAACAATAGTCCACACCGTCCGGTCACGTGTCCAAGACTACACCGGGTCGTCCGTTCAGTAATCCAAGAATTCACGGGGGTACAACCTGTACTGTCCAAGCCTTATATGCCATTATTATACAGCGTTAGATTATGATTCTTTAATGTTGTTAGTTCAAACAAGTCGTCAGTCTCGTCACTGTACGACTAAACATGTTGAAAGGGAAGTAACTCTTATCATGACTGGAATCGTTACTGTTGGATTAAAAGAGATTGTCTCTCTTTTATCCAGTATTGGAAGGACACTCTTCATTCGAGCTCCACTCTGGATTAAAGAATAAATAAAGTAATCTGCTTTAAAATACCCCTTGTCTCCATGTTATCATTCGATGTTGTAGTAATTCTGTAAAGTGTACCCAGACTAATTTGGTCACTCTAAAACATCGATCAATCTTAAGCTTGAACACAGTCATGAACGTTTTGAACAATTCACTTAAACACTCGTCCACAGTCCAGTCAAGTTTCCAAGACTGCTCCGGACTCGAATAGTATTCCGACGGTACTACATGGATTGTTGAAGCTGTATCCAAGCTGTATCTACTATTATCATACAGCGTTAGATGATGATGCTTTAATGTAATTAACCACAGTGAACTTTCAAACAAGTATATTTTCTTTACGTCTATACATATTGAAGGGGAGTTACTATGACATGACTGAAATCGTCACTGTTGGCTTAACAGAGGTTGTCTCTCATTTTTATTTACAGGACACTTCATTCGAGCAGTATGATATTCTGTAAAGTGTACCCAAAATAACTTTCGTGGGCGAATGACGTGGCCCTCTTGTTATCAGTGCTTGCATTTTTGAAACTCTTTGATTTATTTAATGGTGTGAAACATGTCTTTGTTTTATATCCGAGTGTGTTGTTTTGAAAGTAAATTTAATAAACCCGCAATTGCAACTAAAATAATACTGTTCATAGTAGATGTCAACCCCGGATGAAAGAATGAATAGATGTAATCTGGTTTAACCCTATATATGTATTTGATAAAGTCTGTCTTTCCTTCCTATCTCACACGTTTGCTAGAGCCGGAACATTTCGATTTATTGTCCATTTTACAAAGCTTGACTCAATAGTTGATATTTGGACTTGTTCTTTTTCTGGTTATATTTCGTAGAGGCAATAATTATGTTGTAAGACATTTTCATTTTTTCAGGCACATCAAGTGTAGTATTGTGAGGCCATTGTCAATTGTACATGTATTTGTCAAGTTTGCTACAGCCGGAACATTATGATGTATTGTCCCATTTACGTGGCTTGCTTGACTTAATGGTTGATATTTGGACTTGTTCTTTTTCTTGTATTCCGTTTATCAATATTTGAGAGACATAATCACTAGTAATGTGTAAGAAATAAAAGCTTATATCACGCAACACAATGTCTGACACACGGTTCAGTTATTACACAAATGTGTCCGAAGAAACACACACATGACTTGTGACTTATGGTACCCGGTACCGTGCTTTTGTCCATCATACCTTCACCGAACAACCTAAGGGATCATCATACGTCAATGTTGAAGTTAAATAACCCTTTAAGGATCAATGAATTTTAAGTTATCGGCATCTTGAGATTAGATCAACGGCTTGACTTTTGTTTGTGGTGTTCTAAGGTCGTTATATATAATAAATAGTCCCTTCCAAGTATTCACCGTCAGCATCATCAGCGTCATCGACATAATCAGTCAACGTTGATGTCAAGTCTCCCTATAAAGGGTCAACGACCACTTTAGCTGGCGAATGACGTGGCCCTCTAGTTATTAGTGCTTGCAGTTTTGAAACTTCCTGATCTGGTTAATGGTGTGAAATATTTCATTGTCTCAGGTGTGATTGTGTGTTCCTTTGAGAGACTAGTGTAATTCGTCGGTATGTGTCGGTCGGGTAAATTTCATAAGAAACCCGTTTATCGCCACCAAAATTATACTGTTCATAGATCTCCACCCCGGATCAAAGAATGAAAAGAAGTAATCTGCTTTAACTGCATGTAATTATGTGACGTTACAGTTATCTGTAAAGTGTATCCAGATTAATTTTACCGCTGTAAAACATTCATCAATCATAAAGAGCTGGAACACAGTCAGTAACGTTTTGAACAATACATTTGAGACGAGGCAATGTGTTGAAGGAAACTTTCATTTTCCATGGCCATTAAGTGCAACTATTGTTAGGCTATTGTCAATTGTACGTACATGCATTTGACAAAGTCTGTCCTTTCGCCTTAGCTCCCCAGTTTGCTACAGCCGGAATATTTCGTTCGATTTCTTGTCCAATTTTCGTGGCTTGACTTAATGATTGATATTTTGAGTAGTTCTTTTCAATTCCGTCCGACACTATAGCGGGCGAATGACGTGGTCCTCTTATTAGTGCTTGCATTTTTGAAACTCAATGATTCGATAAATGGTGTGAAATATGTCAGGCCCGATTGTTTTGCTTTGAAAGACTGGTTTAAATTATCGGTGTGTGCCGGCTGAGTAAATTTAATGAACCGTTTATTGCCACTAAAATAATACTGTACATAGTAGATCTCCATCCCGGATCGAAGAATTAATAGATGTAATCTGGTTAACCCCATATTGTCATGTGATGTTGTAGTTATTCTGTAAAGTGTATCCTTACTAATTTAGTCACTGTAAAACATCCACGAATCGTAAGCTTCAACACAGTCAGTAACGTTTGGCAATGTGTTGAAATACATTTTCATTATGCATGTACATCAAGTGTATGGTCATTGTCTATAGTACATGTATTTGATAAAATCTGTCTTTCCTTCCTATCTCAAACGTTTGCTAGAGCCCGAACATTTCGATTTCTTGTCCAATTTTACGAAGCTTGACTCAATAGTTCATATTTGGACTTGTTCTTTTCTGGTTATATTTCGTAGAGGCAATTTGTCGTAAGACATTTTCATTTTCCAGGCACATCAAGTGTAATTGTGAGGCCATTGTCAATTGTGCATGTATTTGTCAAGTTTGCTTCAGCCGGAACATTATGATGTATTGTCCCATTTACGTGGCTTGCTTGACTTAATGGTTGATATTTAAACTTGTTCTTTTTCTTGCATTCCATTTATCAATATTTGAGAGTTAGATCAACGGGTTGACTTTTGTTATGTGGTGTTCTGGGGTCGCCATATGTTATAATAGGCCTATATCGGTATTCACCGTTAGCATCATCAGCAGCATCAGTCAACGTTGATGTCAAGTCACCTATAAAAGGTCAATGACCACTTTAGCGGGCGAATGATGTGGCCCTCTTGTTATTTGTGCTTGCAGTTTTGAAACTTCAGAATCTGGTTAATGGTGTGAAATAGTTCTTTGTCTCAGGTCTGACTGTGTGTTCCTTTGAGAGACTGCATTATAAATTGTCGTTGTGTGTAGGGGGATTTCACAAGAAACCATTTACTGCCAACTAAATGATACTGTACATAGTAGATCTCCACCCCGGATTGAAATGAAAAGAAGTAATCTGCTTTAACTACATGTTATCATGTGACGTTACAGTTATTCTGTAAAATGTATCCAAATTAATATTGCCGCTGTAAAACATCCATCAATCATAACGAGCTTAAACACAGTCCGTAACGTTTTGAACAATACACTTTGAGACGAGGCAATGTGTTGAAGGAAACTTTCATTTTCCACGTACATTAGATATTTCCAGGTCATTGTCAATGGTGGATGTATCAGACAAAGCATGTCCTTCCGTCCTACCTCTCCATTTTGCTACAGCTGGAACAAATTTAGAGTTCTTTGTCCAATTTACGTGCCTTTTTAGCTCACCTGTCACAAAGTGACAGAGTGAGCTTTTGTGATCTCTCTTCTCCGTCCGTCAACAATTGGGTTGTGTCCTCTCTAGAGGTCGCAATTTTTACCTAATATTTGGTCACAATAATCATCTCAACAACATCTAGGTCAAGTTCGATATTGGGTTATCTGAGGTCAAAAACTAGGTCACAAGGTCAAATCATAGAAAAACCTTGTGTAGTCACTAGAGGTCATAATTTCGACCTTATCTTTATGAAACTTGATCACAATGATCATCTTAACAAAATCTAGGTCAAGTTCGATATTTGGTCATCCGGGGTCAAACATTAGGTCACAAGGTCAAATCATAGAAAAACCTTGTGTAGTCACCAGAGGTCACAATTTCGACCTTAGCTTTATGAATCTTGGTCACAAAGATCATCTCAACACAATCTAGGTAAAGTTCAATATTGGGTCATCTGGGATTAAAAACGAGGTCACAACGTCATTCCATAGAAAAACCTTGTGTAGTTACTAGAGGTCACAATTTTGAATTAATCCTTAAGAAATTTAATAACAATGGCCATCTCAACAAAATCTAGGTCAAATTCAATATTGCGTCACCTGGGGTAAAAACCTAGGCCACAAGGTCAAATCATTGAAAAACCTTGTGTAGTCACTAGAGGTCACCATTTTTACTTAATCCTTAAGAAACTTCATAACAATGGTCATCTCAACAAAGTCTTTGTCAAGTTTGATATTGGGCAATCAAAAACTAGGTCACATGGTCAAGTCTTAAGAACACTTGCAATAGAGGCTGAACTTTCTTGAATCTTACTTAGTAAATGTAAATGATTACTTAGGTCATCATTGGGGTGTGCATGCACTACTAAGACAGGTGAGTGACCTAGGGCCCTTTGAGCCCTGTTGTTTATTGCCGAAATTAGGTCATTCAGCTGAAACCATTGCATACAGCGTTTTCATTCTATTATTTAACTGTTGGACTTTATATTCATAAAACAAGGTATTTCAACCTTTTGATTGCTACTTGTTCAATCAGCATTTTGACAGCTAGGACTTTGTCGCTCGGATGTGTTTTTGGGCACAATTCTATCTTTTTCAATTCATTCACCTAGAGTTTAGTAAGTTTTTCTACATCTGCAGGAACTGACAGCTCTCGTCTTTCTTCAACTTTCGTCTTTGTATGACAATTTTAGTTAAGGATTCTGCCCATTCAATGACCAACAGCTGCAATAACGAACTGCACATACGTACTTCTTTTTCAGTAGCATAATGTTTCAACAGAAATGCCAGTTTACATTGACAAGTCTTCGAACATCGTACTTAAGGTTTATTGCGTTAGACGGCGGTTGCAATTCTTCAATTTCATCCATGTATGGTATGCTAACGTTAATTGCTCCAGTTACGAATCGGTCAAAGTTATTGATTCAATGGCTTTTTCAGATCCCACATACATCATTTGTTTACTGACATAGTATACTTTCTCCGCTACATTATCTGCTTTTCTTTATTGAAATTATATTTTAACGAGTACAAGTAAACAATGGCATTAAATCGATGTACATTACATCAATCATACACAAGTTGTCATTACATATAATTATATAAAATATACATCACTGTGTAAAATGGCGACAATGATGGAATTACGGACGATTTAAAGCATGAAATAAACCTACTAATATGAGTATTAACTGCATTTAGATAGCACAAGATGTACAACCAAGTTATAGTTAGAACATATTAAGTAAATTTTAATGATTAAAAAGGCCGGAGCGAGCGAAGCGAAGCGATGCCTTTTTAGTCATTAAAATTTACTTAATATGTTCTAAATAACTTAGAATATAACATTCTGCATTCTGATTGGCCGATATAAACTAGCGCCAACACATGACGTCAATTCTGTTAAGAGAAAAATTTAATGATTAAATTTTCATTTAAGCGCGAAAATGCGGCGTTTTCATTGGCTCATAATGTAGGTTATATTCTAAGTATGAAAAGTATATTGTTATGATATAATCTGTAAAAATATATTGAAATAAGTATAAGTAAGCAATGGCATAATATAGATCTACAACACATCACTCCTACGCTAGTGATGATTGGTGCCTCGAATTCGATTGGTCACTCACTAAGCTTACTTTTTTACTTTGTAACCATTAGATTTGAATGAAAATTTGCATTACTTATCATTATGAATACTTCTTGTGCGTATCGTCAGACCTCATTGCAGTGACGGTGTCAAACAGTATCTGGGGGTATTCATCACATTCAGTGATATTTCTTGTTTTGATCCGATGCATATGACAATCGGTCGAATATATCACACGTGTTACATATTTGATCCGGAACAAGAGACCGCCTGCGGGACTTCAGTCCGAATTTTCTGTTGGGGTTGTCTCCCTTAGCCTTTGTTGATCCATCAAGGAACCAGTGGTGCACTACTTAACCCAGTAGGCGGACGACGTTGCATATACGGTTCAGCAGGTCTTTACCCATATACCAATGTATTTAGATGGTACGGCAATGATTAAAGAAGATTAATTACAAAAACGAATCCCCCTATATGTTAAAACGATTAAAAAACTGAGTCAGTCATTTTCTTAAATTTAAATATCACCGTTATTATATTTTATGATTAACATCTATATAAAAATGTACTTCACGAAGCGAATGACTTAAACAAAAAGCATATGATTCATTCAGTATATACACCTGAGAGAATTCATTAAATAGGAAAATTAAGACAAATTGGATATGTGACATGAAAATAAGACTTGATTGATGTTGTATATTAGTAGAGTATATAATACCGATCCTTCATTGTGTGTTGTTTTAAATAGTGAGGTATTCGTTGTCTAAAAACAAAAGAGAGGGCGAGCGTTAAGGGGGACTTATCGTTAGTTCGCCTCCGTTTGATGTTCGCATAAGTGCTTATTTCGGTACTTGGATTATGTCCATATAATCCAACATTAGCCGGGACATCGTGTTACTCCTCAAGGCTAATCTACAATTATCATGTGATTGTGATTTAGGTAGCAGCGAAGGTAAGAGCATCCATCTTTTTTATTTTATACCTAATTTTATTTCAGGTCGATTGTGACTTATTATGCATATAAGATATAACTTCTATAATCACTCTCGACACCAGATTTCTGATTGTATCCATCTAGGATAAATGACAGTATTTCGATTTATGCTGAGCTAATAGCAAGGGAATGACTGGTAACACTTTTATCTCGTCTTAGGTAAAGCGTAGTCAAGGGTTGAACCCGCGACCTCCTGCACTCGAAGCGGACGTTCTACTGCTAGGATATCGATGCACTGCGTATATCTTCCATGTGGTAGCGATAGTTGTTTTACTTCTTTTATGTATAAAAAACTATTATTCATTGGTATATAAGTCGTCAGTATTTTTTAGTCCCCTACCGGTTTTTGATCGGAGGGGACTATAGGTTTGCCCTCCGTCCGTCATTCCGTATATACCAACTTGTAGTTGTGGGGTGCGGAACAATAAACTATATTTAGATTCTATTCATTCCGTTGCTTATGGGGTGCAACATGTTGCTTATGGCTTAAACAAAAGAATGAACAAAAGTAAACCCCACACCGTCAAGTCAGGGAGAACGTCCGTCCGTACGCACCCAATTGACGTTGTGGGGTGTGGAACATTAGGGTATATTTAGATTCTATTCATTCCGTTGCTTACGGGGTGCAAAATGTTGCTTATGGGGTTTTAAAAACAAAAGAATGAACAAAAGAAAACCCCACAACGTCAAGTCAGTGAGTCCTTCCGTCCGTCCGTCCGTCCGTCCGCCATTCCGTCAAAATCTGGATTCTGACATAACTCAAACAGTTTCCAAGCTATGTTTATGAAACCATTTCTACACTTTGTAATTGTTAACAAATTATAAATAATTTAAATTTGATCGTAAGTTTACTGTTTCCGTAAGTGCTTTGATAAAACAGTACTCGGATGCTTACAGCCTAATTGTTCGAATCGGACATGGTTCTTAAATGGACACACATGCATCCCTTCTTAAAATATATCATTTTCTTTTATTTCATATTTAAACAATGTCGCATGATTTCACACGAGTTTACATCGTTTGTATGAGCGTATCTAGGCTATTTAAAATGCAAATACATTGTCATTAGCAATAAGCAATTAAGCATTATGTTTTGCTTCAATGATATTGTGATTTTCTTGGACGTACTTCATTACGTTTACGGATATAAATTGAAGAAATCATCATGTTTATTGATATACATTATCAGTGTGTATAAACAAATGAGTCGGATTCGGGCAAAAACTGTCATTTTGTACAAAAATAATACGTTGCGTGATTAGTATTCACCCACGGCTTGATCGTCGAGACGAATGTCTTGTTAAAATTGGTCAAAGAGTAAAATACTTAGTGTAGTATTTAGCTACTTAGTGTAGTATTTAACTACTTAGTGTAGTATTTAGGTTAGTATTTAACCTTGAGATTGCGGTAATAGTAAAGAAATACGTGATATGCCCACACTGTTTACTATATTTGACTCATTGGCAGCGAAACGTAGTGTATACTCAGCGTCAATAAAAAGTTACCACCCTATTGACACTTCTATTTTAAAATTCACATTTCACTGTTTTAAAAGCCGAACGCGACTATGTTTTAATCTTATTGTGTAGTCACAGCTATCCTTTTTAACAATATTCAAATGTACACACTATAAAACTTTTGTACCTATAGGTCATATTGTATACAAAATACAGAGATGTATATATGTGATAACTTTTCAGTGACGCCCAGTATATATACTAAGGAATTTGTCTATCGGATTAAACTTTTAAACTGTATCATGGTTCTGATTTCATAATTATGTAAAGAGTCTAAAGATGCAACCGTAATGTGATATACAGTCGGCCTACCAATTGGAACGGCATGCACGCCGGTATGTTTTACATCTGTCATTTAAAATCGTCTAATGGGAGATAAAGTTGTTCGGCTTTACTGATAGGTATATGTACGGTTAGGCGCTGGGTGTTCAGTAGTTGAACACTGGTTAAACGCTGTATGTCCAATAGTTCAATTTTATTGCCAGGAAATTGGTACCCTAGTACATTTGTATTTGTTCACAGGTGGTCTTTGACACATCGCTCGCTTAGAATTAGAAGGTCGTAAGTACAAAATCAATATTTTGAGAAAACAAGAGAAAGCTGTCTGAAATCTATTCTTTACTAATGGAAAAACAAGCTTTTTAAACTTTAGTCAGCATGACCACTTCCGTTTTTCATGAAGATAGGCCCATAAGAAGCGCCTTGTGAGGTAGATTTAAAATACGCATGAGTCTTGTATCGTATTTAGTACTTACGTAGACTACGTCTTATTCTAAGCCAGCAACATGTTTTTATTATAAAGTATTATTTCGATTTCAGGCAATAATGTTGAAGACGAGAACGGAAACATTGTATGCACTATATGTGACCATTCTTGTGTTGCTTACGCTTGTTGACGATTGCATTGGCCAAGGCTTTTACTCTGACACCCGTCGCTCAGATGTTAGGGCACCATATAATCAAGCGTATGATGATGGGCAATGGCAATCGGTTCTAGACAGACAAGCACAACTATATGTCAACAACGAATATCAAAACACATTTACAAACAATGTTAGAAATAGAGACAATCTACAAAATACCAACTCATTAAATTATCGCCCGAGTACATTCTATGACAGAAACAGCCAAACAAATGGTCAATATAGAGACGAAACCTATCGGCAACAACAGCCGCAAATGATTTATTCTCAAGGTGAATCAAACGCTTATGCAAATATAAGTCCATATTCCAACAGAGCGTCTAGCTACAGCGGTGAACGACTTTACCCACAATCCTTTCAAAACACCGGGCACCGAGTTCCTCAGCAATCTGAACAAACCTACCAAACTAGCGAAAGACACAGTAATATATACAATGATGTCAACCGAGGAGACCCGAATAGAATCAATTATCCAGTTACGCAAAATCAGCAACCGCAAAGGTACCAAATGACTAACAACGACGTGTATGCATCTAATAGTGGCCGCAACTACGTTCCTGGTACGATGGGTAGACCGTACTCGAGTCAAGGTACGCGAGATACTAATGTGCTTGTGGCCTCTCCCCAATCAAGATTTAATGGTGAGCGAAATGAATTTCAATACAGGTCTGCTAATGTTAGGACAAATGTTGCTAATGAACCGTTCGATGTTACGGCTTATACTCGCCGGTCGCGTGATTCGCTTTCTGTTCCTATGAATAGATATGGAGCTTCTTTCAGAATTCCGTATGGAAGAACATACAACATCCCAGAAGCAACGTCTTTACCACGAGGTTTAGAATTTGCTGGTCGATCTTATGAAAGTAAACGACGAGATTTATTAGGCGGTTATGGGAATATAGACAACCATTGGAGTAGGCAAAGTAACATAGTTTCTGGTATGACAGCAACCGCTTTAGGAAGACTTCTCGGATTATCAACCACGTCAATTACTGATATTGCTAGTAAACCGTCTGTGTTTGTTCGATCAATGCAGTCAGCTCGCAGACCTCATTACCCCATGACAGATGTAGAGGTTGTTGTTGAGGAACCAAATGTACACGCGGTCTCAGGAAACAACAGAGTCGAGGCTAAGGCCAATCTACTGGCAGATATTGGGCATACACTAAATCAACTTGGAATGGAGGATAAACTTAGCTTGTATAAAGATCTGGACTCGAACAGTGTCCAGCCGATATCCAAATACAAATATGACATGCCCGTACAAATGATTATCATAAGTGATTCAAACACGTTCTCCCAATTACAAGCTGATGCCGCTACACCAGGGTCGTTTATTGGTGCATTACCACCATCTGCCATAGACGAAAACTTACTCGTTGGGACAAGTAGTGTTGAGCCGCCTAATGTTGTTGTAAGAAATTCACCCGACCAAATTATAGACAGGGGCAAGCAAAGAGGAACAAGTACTAAAACAACTGTAAGAACAAAGAATAATTTATCATCGGAGACTACAGTTCGTGTTGTGACAAATTATATCACCAAACCTCCCTCGAAAGCATCGTCTGAACATGGAACCTCTGGTTCTCCGCCGGGTACTACACCGCGGCGTAACACCAATGGAAACTCGCGTGTAGCAGCCGTTGATACTACCTTACATTCTGGAAATAATGAGCTCTACAATGATGGATTTGTTAACTCAATAAATGATCGCAGATGGTGATGGGCATATAATTATTCGTCCCCTTCCAGTGTTCAAACCGGTGGGGGCCTACAGGTTTGACCTCTGACTGTCCGTCAGTCAGTCCGTGAAATTAGGCCCCGCCATATCGGTTTAAGCAATGTATATGAAACTGGTATGTGGGTAGGGGCCAATAAGGAGATTAAGCACTTTTGAATTCTGAAAATAATGTGGTCGCTATAGAGATGGAAAAGTGAAAATATGTCAAACAGATTAATGGGTCACGGCTTCAAACCTGTAGGGAATTTTGTATTGCTGGCAATTCTTGTTTATATAACGTTACATAAGAATGAACCCTTTTCAACAAGCTGTGTATCTCATATTCCATATGATGGATTTGTTGTGTACACGTTTGTATTTGAATTATACATAATTATGAATATTGGTTATTAAAGTTTCGGTAAATAACAAACTAGATGATCATAATATGATCTGTGTTTTGCATGTGTTTTTTATCGACAAGAGAAAATATACGTACATGCATAAATAAATATTTATCACATGTTTGATGTCAAGGTAGCGTAATAAAACCATAATTTATTTTTGATAATACACTAGTGTAATAAAGCTTTGACATGACGTCATTCAAAGTATAGGCGACGTCGTCAAAGTTGCGCGTTTATTATATAGTGAAAATAAGTAGCCATTTTATGTTTCGGCCGAAAAAAGGTTAACATGTGATAAAAAGAACATTACGTTTGTGTCTTTCTACATTGAACTTATTAAACTCGTTGAATAAAATCGAGAAAATGCTCTACATAGCCTCGCATTTTATTATTTTATTCAACTCGTTTAATAAATTCAATATGAAATGACACAAATGTAATGTTCTTTTTATCACATCTCTATTTAGCACATACTTATTTTAAGCCGACGAATTACACTACTCTAATAAGAAGTATAAAGTTATGTTACTTATGGCTGTCGGTAAAAATGAATGAATGAATCAACAAAATATCACAGAATAGGAACGTTTTGACAAGCGCTTGCTAAATTAAAATGTGAACTAATTTTATGACTTAATAATTTGGTTAATATTGGTTTACGACGCATATTACGAGGTCGTGTTGTTACAAAATAATTAATAATATAATTGCAAAAAGTAGTTAATAAACGTTTATATCAACATAATTATAGAGGATATTTGTTGATTTTGGTGTGAGATCGAATTTTATTTCACCAAATGATCACAGAAAATCAATATTTTCACGAGTGGCGTAGTAAGCTGTGTTTGCCAATAAGTCCTTAAATTTAATTTTCTGTGATCACGAGTGAAATAAAATTGATTTTAAATCAAAAATCAACAAATTTTCTGTTTATTATATGCCTCAATTTCTCTTAAAATGTGCCGTAATTGGCTTCATTGGAAAAAATTACGTCGACATTGGAACGTCACGACGTGAGAATTATGACGTCATGATGATGTAACGCATATTCTAAAGCCCGGTGCCGTTGACGTTACGTTTCTTTTTCTGCATGATACTGGAACCAGCTTCAAAACAGTGAAAATAACAAAGTGGTAATTTCACTGTTATTTTCACTGAAAAAACTCCATTATCTATTGAAAGCAAATAATAAACGCTGATATTAGTTATTTGCGCAATCTTTTCATTATCCGCATTACTCTATGTGATGGCGCCGTGCAGCGGCAGTATGGACCCGAGTACCGCTATAATACATTATAATATAATTGCGAACTACATGTATTAATAATCATCTGCGTTACATAGACACTAAGTCTTGGTGCTCAATTTACTAACAACTTAACACAGGTTACATACTATATTTATTGTGTTGGCTGATAACTAAGTTATGATACAATGAAACATCCTATAGAACGTTCAAAGTTAAACGAGAATCGTTATAAACATAAACTCGCCTGACAGGCAAACTTTCAATGGGTTCGATATCAAATTGTGTTCAAAGCGCATTCCATACACCAAAGGCACTGTAGTGTAGTGGATACGCACACTTCCTAAAAGTTGTAGGTTCGATCCCCACAATCTAATTTTTTTCATTTATTACATGTATGCGTGTTAAAAAGTCTTACATTATACTAAATGTACTTCTTTTATGAATCGATACTTCAAATGATATGTTTATATCGCAGTGAATATGTAATATAATTGTATGATTATTGTACTGTAGATAGAATATAATAATAGAAAAGATACAACTTGATAGATAAAGAATAAAAACATGACATCCAAATAAATTAACATACCTTACTATAATATGTGTATCTTTTTTATTATGATAGTAACAAATGCAAAATAAGGTACAAATGTACTTGTAAAAAAGATAAAAACTTTAAAATTTATGTAACTGGGATGGGTGTCGAACCAGTGGGGAGATTTAAAATATCTCTGGCATGGTTACCCACTCGACTAACGAGACGATACGAAATACGTGTTTTCAAGTATTATACTATTGATTGAAGGTACTTATCATATTATATAAAACATAAGCCCCCCCCCCCCCCCCCTATTATTTTGAATGGGATAGTCCCCTCATTAGTATTACTTATTGAACCGACAGTACGAGTTATAATGCTCTGTCATGTTGCTGTATTGACATTTTAACGCAAAATTACGCTATCAATCAAAACAAACGTAGGCCTACATATATAACGTTTGAATGATGGAAAAACACATACAAAAAATGTACTAAGATACTATTTTCGTATATAACATGGTTATGACTACTAATTATGCGCGTAATAATTTAACGGGAAGCTATTTGTTTGTCAAATCCGCAGTTTTAAACGGTACAGTGTTAATCTGTGTCATTTCTGATATTATTTATTGCGCATGCTCAGTGGTACGTAGTAGGTGTGGTAGAGTTGAAGGTATTCACTCCTTGGCACCATTATACCAAAGTCTAAATTGAAATCTTTGCTAAACGCTCGGCATAAAAAATGGGAAACTTATGGAAGCCCTGGAGGGCACTTTTGACTTATGACTAATGACTTGTGACTTGCGTAGGCCCCAGGGTGCACTTTTGACTTGTGACTTATAACTTGTGACTTGTGACTTAGGAGTTGTGACCAAACAAACTATAAATATATTTGCATGCTTTATTTTTTTCCCTTACGCCCAACAATAACGTGGATAAAAACGGATGATACGTGAATCGGATTTTAATATATATAGCAAGACAGGTAAGTCAGTTTTAGTTGTTTGATTAAATAACAATTGTTTACGGAATTACACTCATTCTACTACATAAGAGTTAGGTTTAAAATTCTTCTTTATCGATATGTTATTGCAAACAAAGTTAGCGTTGACGTTGCTATAATATATTTCCAACTATAGATTATAATTTTAGCGGCACAATCGTGACGAATATTTAGGTTAAGAGGAGTGAATAGAATGACCAGTGTAATTAAAATGTTTGTTTGTTTTTGCAGGTGGAGATAAATGAAATAGCTGTCGTGGAATCCAGAAAATATCTCTTGTGGAATATTGCATAAAAGGCTGTGAACAACTCTCTTACTGTAATGGACAGAAATGCATATACTTACAATAAACCCACACAAGTTGAGCACAATATTATTGTCTCGTTATGAACCTCCATATACTCAAATAGAAGTTATGGTTGATATAGTCGAGAGAGAAATACAAACCGATCTGGACTCACTGGCACAAAATAAGAATGTTTATGATATAGGATCTCTAAGACCCTGTACCATGATATAGTGCAACACCAAAACCTTGATGATATACATGTACTCCAATTGATTTTGGGATGTTGGAAAGGCGTGTGTTTAATTCAGAAGTTCACCAATTGACAGCATATTCCATGATTTAAAATATTTGTATAACTAATTATGGCATGTTGTTAGTCGGTATTGTTATGCTGAGCCACTTGAGTATAATTTCATGTGTATGTTGCTCTATTAATTTTGACATGCATGTCTAATGCTTCATTTAATCGTAAAGTAAAGCATGGTTTTAACGTCTGTTTTATTTCTGCATTTCAATTAAGATTTTGATTTGTGACTTATGACTTGTGACTTGTAACTTGTGACTTGTAACTTGTGACGTGTGACTTGTAACTTGTGACTTGTAACTTGTGACTTGTGACTTGTGACTTGTAACTTGTAACTTGTAACTTGTGACTTGTGACTTGTAACTTGTGATTTGTAACTTGTGACTTGTAACTTGTAACTTGTGACTTGTGACTTGTAACTTGTGATTTGTGACTTGTGACTTGTGACTTGTGACTTGTGACTTGAGACTTGAGACTTATGATGTGTAAAATGTAACATACACACTACCTTTGATAAAATTATAGACAGCAAAATGTATCATTATAAGTGTTATTATTATAAATGTTGTAATTTAATATGAGTTTGTTATCCTTCGTTTGTTATCAGTATCCATTAAAGCCAAAATCTTGGAATGATATTTAATCATGTAATTGACAGTGTTTTTGGTCTTTGCTTTATATTGTATACAAAGTTAACTGAAATGCAGTATCATGTTGTAAAAGATGAACGGTAGACAAAAACACATCTGCAAATGACAACTTTGAGTCTGTTGCATTACAAAGTTTCAAAGTTTATTCAAAATAAATTCCACATAAATCAATATAAGATTGTTTAGGTCACATGTACTTCAAAACATGACAAAATGGCGTATTATTTCTAAACATGTCTGACCGACATTACATCTATGAAATTAAACTTATGCGAATAATATAAAGCCATCTTGAAAAGCTTAGTTCGTAGGCGCCGTAAATGTTAATGTATTGATATCCACAACTTGGAATTGTCCGCAAAACCTTATAATGTTCTACTTCACAATTATGGTACATACATGTAACACAATCAAATTCAAAATCTATTCTAGCCCATAGTGTCACACAATTGCCAAGTTTACATTTGAGCCGGTTGCTTTGCTGGGTTTTAAGACATACAGCTAATTAGGTTTGCACCGCCACATCATTTGTCGAACCAAACGCACCGAACACACACACACAACACGGACATTCCATTTTCTTCACCTGGAAAAATATAGATGAACATATAATTATTAATACATGTACATCAACAAAACTTAAAGTCTAATTCATTATACCATGTATGATCCGAACTATCCATCACAAATGATAACGAAAAGGAAGCAAACCATAATAATTATGTATGCACATGTACTCGTATAAGACACAGCTATGCCAGGGGAAATTATGCTATTACATGAAGGGTATTCTAGTTAATTGTGTTAACAATTCAGAATAACGGGTCGGGGCCTTCAACAATGATGATTTCAATAAAACAAAACTAATACCGACTTACCTGACTCACTATAGACTAATATCAGGTAATTCCGATTTAGACATCATCCTTTACCACCCACGCTGTCCAAAGAAGTGCGCGCAGATTTATTTATAAAATGTTAGTCACAAGTCGTAAGTCTCAAGTCATTAGTCACAAGTTCTAAGTCACAAGTCATAAGTTACAAGTCACAACACCTAAGTCAAAAGTGCCCTCCAGGGCTTCCATAGAAACTGGCTTCTTTTCTAACACTACCCAGTGGCGATGGTATGATACCATCAGGATTGGGATGTCAAGAGTAATGAATATGAACTGCAGAACTTGTTTCACTATCGACCTAAAATGAATTAGAATATACTACTGTAGTATGAAAATACATGATAACCAGTGATGTTTTGTAAACTAATCAGTTTGAAGATATGCAATTTTATTGTGTTACGAGTATTTGACGAGGATTGAAGACGTCATAGTGACGTCATAGAGACACCTAACAGTCTAATCGACTTCTAAAAATTGATTGGTGGTTTTCGTTTAAAAACGACGAAAGCTAACTTTAACAAGAGACTATGTTTAAGGTTGAGCAATGCATTGGGAAACGTTTCGAACAATACTGAATATATCAAAGACGAGACAAAGCATCGTATCAAACCAAATCATGCCAATTCATTTTAACGGAAACAGATTCAATTTGTATAGGCCTATAAAGTCGTTCTTATGTTTAACGCAATGTTTGTTTCTCATGTTGGAGATACACATGAGTTCGAGATGTACATTGTCGATGAGAAAGCAGAAAGTTGAAGATCGTAGTTCCAGGTACACGCGAATAACCAGCTAGCAGTGAGTTCGATGCTCAGTGCTGACTTGAAATTGGTTATTTAGGTCCAATATCGAACTAGCTGCTTGCTGGAATTCGATTTTAGCTGGAAATTCCTGGTCGTAAAAGTTGAATACCGAACTCAATGTTGACTGGATATGGAAATAAGCTGGAAATTGAAGAAGCTAAGTGAATTCGAAATCGCTGATAGCTTGTTATTGGCGTGTCTTCAAACTTTCTACTAACTTCTCGGAGCTGTTCCGCATGTCCTTTTAAAGGGTTCGCCTCCAAGTACGTTTTTGTCTGCCTCTGTATCTACATCAGCCAACGTATGGCTATCGTGGACAGCGAGTATATCAAATGAAACTACATAAAGGATATTGGTTGAGTTTGGTGTAAGATCGAATTTTAGATTGTGCGCAGAAATAAAGATTTGTTCACGAATGACCTAGCCACGGGAGAAAAATGCGGTCACTGTGGTGATACAAACGTACACCTTACGGGGAAATCGTAGCAAGAAAGTTACAGTTGTAATATTTATTAGTTAGAATAACCGAATGTTCATTCATTTCAAGAAAGTTTAATGTTGCTGTGAATAATGAAATCTGTGCAAAGCGATACCCATGACTGAGGAGAAATCCGTAGGCATGAAAAGTAGGCGTACTTAATACCCCAATCACACGAGAGTCGGAATGCTGTAGGAGTGGCGATTCGGGGTACATTCTTGTATGTTTGAAGTGCATTCCGTCTGCATTCCGAATGAGTTCCATATAATAATAATTTATACTGGTCATTTTGAATGTTTTCAAATTATCTAAACTTAAAATGTATATTTACTCAAATATTCCAGATCACATGACATCGGAATAGCCGGAATGTCCCCAAAATGTAAAATTCGAGGTGTATTCTTGTTTAATCGAAGTGCATTTTTGAAAGATTCCGTCTTATTCTGTTTGAATTCGTAGTACATGCCATATATTCCGGTCCATTCTTGCAGCCAATTCGAATGTTTTGCGCATGTTCAAACATTCGAGATGCATTCGAAGTCGGAGAAAATATCGAACGGCAATCGAAGTGTATTCTTCCTGCATACTGATGACATCTTAAATATTCTTACGGCATTCTGACAGCATTCGAAACAATACTTAAAACAGTATAAGTACTGTTAAACGCACTACCCGTGTACAATCCCGTGCGTCAATTCGAATAAATGTTCGTCTGAGTTTCGAATTTTTATTCTTTTTTCATTCCGACTCATTCGGACCCATTCCGGCTGATTCGAGATCCGTGTGACTGAGGTATAATTGATATAATTATTTATAAATGTACATACATCAACGTCTAAAAACGCTTAAATGTATTGCTTTTTTGTTTTAGAATAGTGATCGATCATTTGAATTTATGGATTAAGGTTTGGATACTATTAATGCGAATACATTATCCCACTTGTGGTATTCTAGTCTGAGTTTTTTGTACAATTTGAATGCCACGTGTATCATTTTTGTCTATTTTGATTAAATTATTGCTTTGGTACTGCAAAAAAGCAATGACAAATCGTCTCATATAAAACACACGCTCAATCATAAACTGTAATGATGCAAGGTGATTTGTATAATTGATTAAGATTTATACATACACAAAAACAAAAGAAACGCAACGTGTTTTATATAATGTGTACACCTGTAACGAACCAATACGCACGTCGTAACGGAATGCCACTTGCAGGCTTCCAACTTATCCGGGTTAGGATATGTCACTCTCATAGATCCATGCATCCTGCACTAAATGATATCAATGATCACGATCTTGCACGAGTTTTTGGGCCCGTTGGTCCCTTTCAGAGGGTTTTGAATATAGGTTAGCCAAGACGAAAGGAACACCGGCTCAGCGACATAATTTCGAATGACTTTTGGGAATGGGACACAGACGCGGCGTATTTAGTTTAAACATATTTCACATACGTTTACAATGTTCTATATATTTACCGGCAAAAATATAATACTGAAGTGAGGTTTGATCGAAGGCTTAAAGCTTATTGAGTTAATTTCTCGTAAAATAATGTATGTAGCTTTATAAAATACGTATATATATTTATTGATGCCACGTTTCTGTTGTTTCAAGGGCCTTACGGCATTCAGCTTTTTGATTGCTGAAACAGGTTCATTTACAATTTCGACAGCTTGTTAAGTTGGGCATTGTACGTTGTATGTTTTCTGTGCTCGGCTGGTTCTGGTGAGCATTGTGCCTTGTGTGTTTTTTATGTTTTCTGTGCTCGGCTGGTTAAGCTGAGTGCTGTCTGACTTCATATTATCTGTATGGCATTGTTATAGCGTATTATGACGGTGTGACAAACATACATGCATCTTGTATTCAGTTTGTCTCTAACAATTTACGGACAGAAATAACAATATATACTACATGAGACCAGGGTGATGCTGCTAAGACAAAAGCGAGCTTAAAGGACACCCAATTCTTATCTAGGAGGGAAGAATTGATGTAAGGACTCAACCGAATAGCAAGGTAAGCAAAACAGACAACGATAAACGTTTGACATTTAAAATTCCGCACTAACATTGCAAACACATTATGCATGTGTACGACTGCTTAGTACCTAAATAAAGAAATCATTCCCCATGCATGCATTAATATTGTATGCTAGATCATTCGAATCTTGCAGTGTATGTGATGATTTTAATGGAACCATTATGCCTGAAGTAAATACTAATAATAGTGTCAAGTTTCGTTACAGTTTGCCTGAAATGGATAGTAGAAACTAAATGATCAAATTATCATCAGCAATTTTCACATCATTTCACAAATGGCGTAGAAGACATTTGTAAAACCTGTCTCTGAATATAAATCTTCCCTTATCGATGCCGTGTATTATAACTCCCCTTTCGGCACCAGGTGAACCACTGCTATCTGTTAGTTTATACCCATTCATTTAAAGTCGATTGATAAACAAGTTTTCTAACTTATATTAATCATTCTCGACACCTCATTCCTGATGTTATCCATCGCCTCGAGGGTATGAGAGGAGAGAATCCATATTCCCTTTCATCCTGAATGTCAAGCAAGAGAACTACTGGTACTATTGGTATGTCGCGGCCTGCTATTGAACTCGGGACCTCCCGCACTCGAAGCGGACGCTCTTCCACTAGGTTTTTGCGGAGGCTGTCTGTTTATGCAACACAAGCCCCTGTAACAGAAAAATGGACCCCAACTCCCAACAACTTTTATAGTGTAGAAACTTTGTTAGCATACAAACTATAAGCTCCGGATCCAGGCCAATAATTCACGATACATTGTCATAGAATATTAATAGTTATTAATATACCATATTTATACTAGTATAGCCATTTTTATGTATATTCACGTTCACATTCATAAGTGATGTACATTGACGATAAGACATGGTTAAAACAATATACATAAATTTTATACAACTATGGACAAATTTATAAATCAACTCATCAACCACTAGTTTATGCAAACAGGTAAAATACACACCATAGAATGGTTGGCTCCGTAGATCTTTAGGTAACAAACCACCAAACAGATTTGTTCTTTAACTCAATGTAAAGTGACAAATTGCTGACCCAAAAAACTTTTGTCCATGGGGACCTCTCAAAATCCACCAATCAATAGAAATAGCATATAGCCTCAAGAAAATGAATAAAAAATCAGGGGGTTGCGTATCACATAAGAAAAAATTGGTTCGTCAAACGTGGTGAACATATTTTCTCACACGCACGGACTGATTCGAAGTCGGTTAGCCACAACCCTACTTTCACTTTCATATTTAAGCCAGAATATCAACATTGTCTAAATAAAACAGTTTCACTACATCACATACATGTGTACAAAGCATTTAAACCCAATAACATGATTCTAATGCTGATTTGTCAACACATACCACCATTTCCAGCCAAATCAAAGTTTTTTACAGGACTACTTGAGTATCTGAGTTTGGTCCGCGTAGTCATTTGGTGGTTTGTTACCTCAATATGACGGAGACCCAACTGCATGTTCATGTTTGTCTGAGATTAAATGCAATGTAATGAAAGAAGTATATGTAAATGATAAAGTGATTTAGCATGAGGTATTTCGCGCGAAGGAGGCTGGGTTTGTTCTTTTGTGCATCCACGTCGCCGTCGCGTTGTTGTCGTCCAATCGGGACCCCTCTGACATTACTGAAGTAACATCTCTCGGGTGTGAATAGAACGTTTTGAACGGTTCTTAACGGTTATTAGTGTCATCTGAATAATTTTAACGGTTTTGTAAATACGATAGATTATAGAACGCGCTATACCGATTAGACATCTTAGAATATAACCTACATTATGAGCCAATGAAAACGCCGAAGTTTGGCGGTTAAATGAAAATTTAATCATTAAAATTTTCTCTTCATAGACTTGACGTCATGCGTTGGCGCTACTTTCTATCGGCCAATCAGAATGCAGAATGTTATATTCTAAGTTAGTTAGAACATATTAAGTAAATTTTAATGACTAAAAAGGACTCGCTTCGCTTCGCTCGCTCCGCCCTTTTTAATCATTAAAATTTACTTAATATGTTCTAACTATAACTTAGAATATAACCTACATTATGAGCCAATGAAAACGCCGCATTTTGGCGGTTAGATGAAAATTTAATCATTAAAATTTTCTCTTCACAGACTTGACGTCATGCGTTGGCGCTACTTTCTATCGGCCAATCAGAATGCAGAATGTTATATTCTAAGTTAGTTAGAACATATTAAGTAAATTCTAATGACTAAAAAGGACTCGCTTCGCTTCGCTCGCTCCGCCCTTTTTAATCATTAAAATTTACTTAATATGTTCTAACTATAACGTAAATCACGTTTTATTCCATCAAGTTTTAAAACCTTTATATTTAAGAAAACTAGATTACACAGCCTTTTCAAATAATATAACTGTCAATAAGAATGTTAAATAATGAAAAATATAGATACCTTATTTTCTGACCGGGAAGTTAACGGACGATAAATGGTAAAAGTAACGAACCCAATTCAATACTCACCAATTAGCGTTTTAATCGATCAATTTTATTATTGTTTGAAGTTTTACAAACTAGGCAAGCTAAGCTTTCCGTCAATGTTATCGCTGTTAAAATTGTTCAAACGTTGAAAGGAGAGCCATGTTTCCCGAACCTAAATATCCCGCGCAAAAAAATGAATTTCCATTCACGTTTGACTCGTGTTAAAACTAGCATGAAGAAATTATGGATTTCAATAAATGTTTATTTATTACTACATACCGTTAGCTTTAATATGATATCAAAATCGTGAATATCCAACCAGAAATAAAAAAGTAAAACTTAATAAGCGGAGTCATTTCATTCTTTATATTTTGTACTAAAATCCGTAGGGGCTTCGTTCTACTGGAATTACCCATGTGAATTTATATTTACTTGCTACGTGTATATTGAAGTACATTTGTATTATACTTAAAAAGTACTATAATTAAAGAAAGTATTGGGAAAGTCCGTCCATTTTACGCTTGTAATGAATTCAGAATAAAGTGTGAGCACTATTTCATGATATTGAGTGAAAAGTAAACAAATGCCATAGTCTGTTCTACCACGGAAATACATTAGAGTATATCCGTGGTTCTACATTGTACCTGGGACGAATAACACCAGATTGTTCAAGTCTTCGTTTATTAGAAATTCATATAATGAGAAAAGTTATAATTTCTTTAAATTGGTATCAACATCTAACAATGTGCAATGAATTATATATTGGAACCATTTTAATTGAGCAATACAACTCAAAGACATACTGGTACATTCAGTACGTTCATTTTTTATGACGTATTTTTAGATCCTAGTAATATGCAACCCAAACCTTGATTTTAACATTTTTCATCCATGTCAATCATTTGGAGTAAAACACTGATCAAAGATATTGTACATTCGATGACAGATGGTGACAACATTATTACTGATTCGTTGTATATTAGTACCCCACTGTGATCTTGGTGGCCAATATACACTACATTTTCTCCCAGCATAGGGGGTCCATTAGGGGATCTATGTTGTTCATTGTCTATCGTTATGTAATTATGCATCACACGACTGGCCTATGTATTATTTATGATGAAGATCTCGACTCGGAAATATCACTATGTGAGGTAAAAAATGCCGTTTTTTTCACAAAATAATAACAAAAGTTGCGGTCTAGATAATATATGCGCAGAAATATACAAACACGCATTCGATGAAATATCCCCTTTTCTGTTGCGTCTTTTTAATAGACTATTAGACAATGGAGAATATCCATCATCCTTTGGTGAAGGAATAATATGTCCTATATTTAAAAGTGGTGATACATCTGACCCACAAAACTACAGAGGAATCACGCTAGTTAATATCCTTTCCAAAATTTATTCGCAAATAATACTTAACAGACTCACAAAATGGTCAATTAAACATAACAAAATAATAGAAAATCAATTCGGATTTCAAAAAGGTAAATCTACAATAGATTGTATATACGTCTTACATTCAATTATCGCTAAAACACTTTCAAAGAATAAAAAACTATACTGCGCCTTTGTAGATTTCGAAAAGTGCTTCGATAAAATTGATCGTGGATATCTTTTCCATAAACTGTTAAATACTGATGTAAGCTCCAAGTTCATTAAAGCAGTAAAAAGTATGTATAGTGTTGTAAAAGCGTGTGTTCGACACAACGCTCAATTGTCTCCCTTTTTCGATTCCAATATCGGTGTCAAACAAGGAGACCAGTGTTCTAGTTTATTGTTCCTATTTTTTGTAAATGACATTCTATCAAATATTGACCAAAATATAGATGGACTTTTCACTATAAATGAACTTAAATTATTAATTCTATTATTTGCTGATGACGCTGTTCTGTTTGCCCGTACCCCCGAAGCACTACAATCACTGTTAAATGACCTCGAACACTATTGTAATACTTGGAATTTAAAGGTTAATACAGCTAAAACAAAAGTTATGATCTTTGAAAAAAATCGACATACTAAACATGAATTTATATATAACAATATAACTCTAGACATTGTAGAAAACTTCAAATATCTTGGGTTAACTCTCTTTAAAAATGGAAAGTGGTTTAGAACGCAAAAAGTTTTAGCAGATCGATCACTGTTTGCTTTACACAATCTCTTCATTGTATTTAACCAACTAGATCTAACCACCAAAGACAAATGCAATTTGTTGGACAGTCTTGTTGTATCAGTTTTTAACTATGGCTCAGAGATATTCGGTTATTATGATTGTAAAAACATTGAAAAAATACATTGTAAATTTCTAAGAAAGGTTTTATGTGTAAAGAAAAGTACAAATCTTGATGGACTTTACGGTGAATTAGGAAGATTCCCAATGGCGGTTAAAAGAAAGATCACCTTAATGAAATATTGGATCAAAATTCTAAAATCAAGTGACGATTCTCTTATTAAAATAATCTACAACCTCCTACGCGAAGATGCGAACAACAACTTACAATATAATGGCACAAACTGGGCGTCACATGTCAAACAAATACTTAATGAAATAGGAATGAACAATATTTGGATAAATCAAGATACTTTACCTTTAAATTATATAAACGTAATAATACAGCGACTGGTTGATACATACCAACAAACATGGTACAGTAACATAATTAATTCAAGTAGATTAGACTTTTATTGTAATTATAAATATGACTTTAAAATGGAAGAATATCTGAATTGTATAAATATAAACAAATATAGAATAAGTCTCACAAAAGTTCGACTGTCGTCTCATACTCTCGCGATAGAAACTGGTAGACATAGTAATATACCCCGAAATGAACGAATCTGTCAACAATGTACAATGAATGTTATAGAAAGTGAATATCATTTTGTCCTTGTCTGTCCGAAATATCATGTACTAAGAACTTCACTTTTACCAAGATACTACTGTCATTGGCCAACTCTTAGGAAGTTCGAATCATTAATGTCAACATCAACAACGCGATTACTAATCATTTTATCCAAGTTTGTTTATAACGCATTTGACCTAAGAAATCAGACTTAAGATTTTCCTATCAATACAAAATATTAATTTTATGTAACAACAATGACCAAATAAAATATTCACGAAATACATTATGAATATTATACACATACTATGAAAACAAAACACATTTGTTAAAATCCATACGTTAATTGTATTCTTCTTTTCCTCTCATTATATTACGTATATGTATGGTGCTACATTTTATTTTTTATTTTATTGTTAAAATCATACAGTCTCCTATTACAGCTTATCTACACTCGTATAACAACTACCAACTTCTCAGTTAAATGATTCAAATTTTTCCTCGTGTTATGCTTAATTTGTATGTACATAATTTGTGTATGACTATGAACATGTAGTTCTATGTTAATAAACTTTTTGTTATGTTATGTTATTTAAGAAATAAAAATATGTTCGCGTTTAGTGTCGGTGAATAAAACACAGGAGTTCGGATGCGGAAAAAATTGTCCGCATCCGAACGAGTGCCAGCATAGGGGGTCCATTAGGGGATCTATGTTGTTTATTGTCTATCGTTATGTAATTATGCATCACACGACTGGCCTAGGTATTATTTAAGAAATAAAAATCTGTTCGCGTTTAGTGTCGGTGAATAAAACACAGGAGTTCGGATGCGGAAAAAAATTTCCGCATCCGAACGAGTGCCCGTGTTTTATTCACCGACAATATCGAGAACAGAGTTTTTATTTCGATTCTAAATACGATAATATCCCGCACTACATAACTGCGCGCATTCCATTGTCACCCATTTGACATTGAACATAATTCCATGCTGAAATTGAGTGGCTTATTAGCTGGTACAATTACCTCCCTCGTTAATGAAAACGACCTTCGTAATTTTCTGAAGGAAATACCACATTTTAAACATTGAAACAATTTTAATAACACGAGTATATGGTATCTATTTCATAAAATGAAAAATATAAATGAATTGATTATCAGAAGCTTTAATAAAACTTGGTTTCTAGAGTATATTGGAGCACGCATGTTAATTGGAGTTTCTAAAAATAGATGCGTCATAGCTGTAACACTGGATTCTCGTGCAACTCGCCTTGTCATCGTGACTCGTAGAAAATTTTACTATAAAGTTTACGTTCATTCATTCATAAATATGTCACGTGATACTGGGCGTAAAAAGAAACAGCCAATTTGATAGGTATGTTTTATGGGGGTAATAATACATTGTTAGGTCCGCTCTATATCTAAACGATTAATCCGCAGATCGTGTTAGAATATGTGTTTGATATTTGTTACCTTATCTCCAAATATTTTCTTCCCCTTTTGTATTTTTTATCGCATTACTCGAAATAGAAATGTACACAATTTGAATTAAAGTATTGATACACATAATATTTATTAGATTAATGTTTTAGGTAAAGTTCAGGTATTTAGTTAAATGTGTCTAATTATAAGTCTAGTTAAGTTGAAATGTGCCCAGTAATATCCGCATGTCATTTTGAAATTAATGCTCTTAGGTAAAAAGATCATGGATCTTGAGCTTCGCTCTTATAACGTTACGTTAGGCGTTTCTCAACGATTCTTGTTTTTGATAGTGCGGGTATTGCATGGTTGTACAAAGTGTTGGCATGGGTCAAGTACTAGTACATGGTATTAAGGAACGGCAGTGCTTGGTATTAAAAACACGGCCGTGCTTGGTATTAAGTGCACGTTAGTGCTTGGTATTAAATGCACGGTAGCGCGCGGTATTACATACAGGTAGTGCGTAGTACTAAATGCACGGTTGTGCAGGTAGTGCGTGGTATTAAATGCACGGTAGCGCACGTAGCGCGCGGTATCAAATGCACGGTAGTGCGTAGTATTAAATGCACGGTAGTGCGTGGTATTAAATGCACGGTAGTGCGTGGTATTAAATGCACGGTTGTGCAGGTAGTGCGTGGTATTAAATGCACGGTTGTGCAGGTAGTGTGCGGTATCAAATGCACGGTAGTGCGTAGTATTAAATGCACGGTAGTGCGTGGTATTAAATGCACGGTAGTGCGTAGTATTAAATGCACGGTAGTGCGTGGTATTAAATGCACGGTTGTGCAGGTAGTGCGCGGTATCAAATGCACGGTAGTGCGTAGTATTAAATGCACGGTAGTGCGTGGTATTAAATGCACGGTAGTGCGTAGTATTAAATGCACGGTAGTGCGTAGTATTAAATGCACGGTAGTGCGTGGTATTAAATACACGGTAGTGCGCGGTATCAAATGCACGGTAGTGCGTGGTATTAAATGCACGGTAGTGCACGTAGCGCGCGGTATTACGACCAGGTAGTGCGTAGTACTAAATGCACGGTTGTGCAGGTAGTGCGTGGTATTAAATGCACGGTAGCGCGCGGTATCAAATGCACGGTAGTGCGTAGTATTAAATGCACGGTAGTGCGTGGTATTAAATGCAAGGTAGTGCGTAGTATTAAATGCACGGTAGTGCGTGGTATTAAATGCACGGTAGTGCGCGGTATCAAATGCACGGTAGTGCGTGGTATCAAATGCACGGTAGTGCGTGGTATTAAATGCACGGTAGTGCGTAGTATTAAATGCACGGTAGTGCGTGGTATTAAATGCACGGTAGTGCGCGGTATTAAATGCAAGGTAGTGCGTAGTATTAAATGCACGGTAGTGCGCGGTATTAAATGCAAGGTAGTGCGTAGTATTAAATGCACTGTATAGGTGCAGGTAGTGCTTGGTATTTTTTGCACGGTAGTGCGTGGTATTAAATGCACGGTAGTGCACAGTATTAACTACACGATAGTTGGTGGTATTAAATACATGGTTGTGCTTGGTATTGAGTGTGCGGTAGTGCTTAGTATTTAAGGAACGTTGGTTATGTGTGGTTTTGAATGCATGGTTGCTCCCTGTAATGGGTTTAAAATTATTCGAGCGCTTTAAAATGAATTATTGACATTTTCAAACGTAACATGCAATCGAGTAATTATATAGACGTTTAGTCACATTCATGCTGCCTAAGTTGTTACATTTTCAGCAACAAGGTATTTGGGAAGAATGTATTGTGTGGTGAAATGCCTGATTCTAACCCTCCGCGAAAGGTTGACTGTTGAGTATCATGAGCAGAACAACTTCCAGGACTAGCCTTTGAGTGCCTGAGATCAACATTCCAAGGCTAACCCACAAATCAATTGGTGTAGTATCATTACATTATTTATATCTTGGAGATACGGCTTCATACACCGTTTGGCGACGATCGGAAAGGATCATTTTATAATTTAATATAACCAGATGAGTATCTGGTGCCGGCAAATAATCATACTTTTAATTTTTATTCATATAAATATTGCATGCTTAATGGCATGTGCAGTTGCCCTACATGCCATATGGCATAACGGACAATACGTTAGTAAGTAAGTAAATGCATGTGCAAGCTACATGTATGACGTTTTTTATTTATAATGCTTCAGTGGGTATGGATTATGGTACTAACAACATAACAGGGTATCTTTATAGCCTATACACGTATTTTCTTGTATCACTAATTTACAATGGTTGCTTTTCCACGTTGGTACATAATCAGTGTAGCAATACCACGTGACTTTTGACTACAGTTACAAGAAGAAATTTGTAAACATTTGAAAATAAAATAGCCATAAGTATTTTATTTCTTCATTATATTCTATGAAATATACGCCACGCTAAGGGGGCAATTATTAGCTTTCCATGAAATATAAAATCTTTTTCAGCGGCTGTGCCGTTTTGACCACTGCCTTGTGAAACCATGGAACGTGAAGGTTTCACAGGGTAATGGAAAAATCGGTAAAACTACTGAAAAAGATATTATATTCCACGAAAAGCAAATACTTTTCCCCTGAGCGTGGCGTTTATTTTATAGTTGTCGATGGAGAAATAAAATACTTATGGCTATATTTGTGTTCCAATGTTTACAAATTTCTACTTGTAACTGTAGTCAAAAGCCACGTGATATTGCTACACTGATAATTATCTAGTGTAACTTTGTTGTGGTTGTTTTATAAACGACTAGTACATATCGTACATATATATGTACTATAGAAGTCTAGCTTTATTTAACCACCAAGGATGGCTGTCAATTTAAAGACAAGTAGGTGGGAAAAAGTGTATGTATGCATAAATAGCCAACGTGACGGGAATTGAACATTATTCACTGGTGAATCGAATGTATGAACAGTTTATTACTAGTACTATTTAGCAGCTTGCCTCCATTCTCGAATTCATTCGAAATGACATGCACTTGTCTTTATTTATGTGGTTAAGTGCCATGGTCTATTTATTTTTGTAGATACAACAATGTATTTGTCACATTGTTCTGTTCAAGATTTTAATACTTTTTCAGCAACATGTCGCTCGTGAAAATATTGGTCGACTGCTGGACGATTCGAAGTTGGTGGAATATACCTGGGATGATTCGATATGTATAGATTATGTCGTTCAAATTGTGAAGTCGCTACTTTGTGCTGCGAAAATTCTAGCTTCAGAGCTTTAAACTAGAACACAGTAGTATCATACAGTTCAAGTATTACTCGTAATATCGACTGTTGATTAAATCAGTACTATATCCTTTCCGCTACCACGATTTTTTGGGGGGTTATGAGAAATTCATATGGTCCCTATACCCCGTCCCTGAGACACTATTGACTTGCAGCACGGATAAAAACTCTATACATCCGGATGCCACACACCTACCCTAAACCGAAAGTATAAAAAATTGTCAATATTTCGACTAATGGTCACCGGAAATGACGATGTGACGGTGACCCTTGCGCGAAAATCTTCTTTTTTTTTTCTTTTTTTTTTTAACTTAACAGGCCTACTTTTTGGCCCCTTTATGGCATTGTTCCTGACCCCTTTGTCTAGCCTTATATTCCTGCTACAGAAAAATAAAAACGTTTTGGCGCTAAATGTTAATGCAATTCCACAGGGAATCGTACCGCAATGGCGGGTAGGACCAGTAATTTCAGTTTTGCAAAATCTACGTTCAAAGCCCTCTTTAAAGGGGTCTAGCGGGCCCAAAAACCTGTGCAGGACTCTGGGCCCGTAATATCCTGTAGTCTGGGATGCCTGTGTACCCATGACAGCAAAATTCCCGAATTTGGACATTTAGGTCGAAAAATACGGAAGGCCGAAATGGCCATCTTGGCGAGTCTGCATAAGTACGCTATGGTAGCGGAAAGGATATAGGTCTATTTTGTCGTACGTGTAAGTTAAGGCATCCCCTGTATTTATAGCTCGTCTTGAGTCGCTCGTATAACATTATGTTAGGCGTTCTTGAGCTACCCTTGTTCTTTGGCTAATAGCCTAATACATCCTTGTTTTTAGCAAGGCGGTGATGCGCGGTGATGCGGGTCATAGCATGGCGGCACTGCAAATTAGTGCTGGTAATAAGTTGCACGGTAGTGCGGGTAATAGCATGCCAGCACTACACAGTATTTCCTGGTCTGTACAATTCAAGCAGTAAAGCGGGGGAATGCTTCAACTTACTTAATGTATTGAACATTTGCATTTTGATAGCTCTTAGGCTTGGGTTTCTGTCAGAGCCAAGAGTCATGCCAAGACGCATGCATGGCGGTTAGTCTTTCGTAGCGGCCAAATACCTCCAAAAACTAAATTGACTCTTCAGTGCTTTCTTAGATGAACGCGAGTGTGCTTGTGATATGATCATACATGGTATATTACAATAGAAAAATCATGACTTTAATAGCTTAAATCTAACTTAGATCTAACTGTAGCCATTTAGGGTATCTCGGTAGATCTTAATTTTATTGCTCTTTGTGCGATCTGACTGCAGCCGCATGGTACCTCAGCAGATCTTGCTTATTGAAATTTATTAAAAGATTATCGAAACATGAAATCGGTTTGTTTTCTTTTTGTATAGTTTCCATGAGCGAGTCTTAAAATAATTACAAATTCGAGGGGCGGCATTTTATATGTTTTTCGTTTATCACAATCTATTATAAGCAATTTGTAACTTGTACATTATCTTTGATAATAATTAAGTAACTTGGTCCAGCAATGATTCGTGTGTCACGGTATTCTATAATTATATTCCCGTGGCAAATTTTTCAAATAGATCAGACGGTCCTCGTTAACTACACAGTAACATTAACTCTCAATTACGTATACATGATGAGTGCATCAACATAATTACGACACAATATTTATTTTTGACAATTTTACGTCCATGGACTAAAAACGGGAATAACTCGGCCTTGACTGAGAACGTGAAATTTTACACGTTTTCCTCCATACATGATACAAGTAACATAAATGTGTTGTACAATATAAACATCTTTATTGAAAATCATAACTATAAAACCCGACCTTCGCGTATTTAACGCAAAATAATCAATATCGGTGAAATCATATCTCTTCGCTCCAGCTAATCGCATTAACGTGTATTTGTTTTACCCCCGGTCAGCGTCACATCCGGTAAGGGAGGTACTGAACTCTGCACGCATTGAAATGGTCTAATACGGACCTTTAATACGTCATAATATTGTTGGGAACGCTTAGATATGTGATATCTAATCTAAGCGATATCTTCTTATCACGCAATCTCGGACAATTATTATATGCTTCTCGCAACATCCGCTTAGACTGGTACCTTCCGGATTTATGACGGAAATACCCGAGTAGTTGCAATTGGTTGTTGTCACCACCGAAAGTGTGACCATGTGCACTGGACGAGGACCTAACTATAATATAAATAATATAGTAATTCAATATTAAAATCAGCACAGAAACTCTTAAAAACGGCTTTTTTTATTAAAATCGTTTTATAAAATTCAGATTGAGTAAAAAGAAAACTGTGAAATGAGCTAGGAAATAATGTTTAAATTAAAGGCGTTTTAATTATTGGGGTGTAAAATTACAGGTTTAACTGTATGCGCAAATGTTGGTCGGGAAACCAGGAGGATAATATACCAGTAAACAAACAAGTCAAATAGTTCCTACGAGCAAATGATGTACCGACTTCATTTGACAGAGAATTGACAGGATCCTCGACCTTCTATCTGCATAATTCAACAGCTGATACATACGAAATTTAGTCTGGTTCACGACATTCTTACAAAATGCATCATTTTTTTTATTTTCTTTTTTGAAATCGTAAACCATCGAGAACAGGTCACGTGCCCTCCATGGACTTTTTACTTTATGCTATCCAATATACCTGCTCGCTCAAGGCTCGCAGGTAATGAACAAGCAGAAAACAGATTCTATTTAAAATATTAATGCATTTGGTTCTGAGCATTTCTGCATATGGATTTCGTTAAGCGTTGTACCTGGTACCTTTGAAATCAATAAATGGTATTGTTTACATTTAACTGTGAAAACGTACATTTTAAATAGCAGCGCAATAAACATTAAACTACACACTCAATTCATTGATGTAATAAGATTCGATATATTGAATGAAACACTTAACGGACATGCTTCGACATGAGATGATCAAAACTGATTTGTTACGCGGAAAGACATAATTAAATCTTTTGTGTTACATCGTCTATTGTATTCGGGGTGGATTTTATTGCATATTGAACAAACAATAGGAAAACTAAACAATTGGCATTGGGTATAGGGCTAGGCATGACTATAAGGCGCTTAAGACAGAGATAGCCGTATAAATATAGGTTTATTTTTTCCGTTTAAAATCGATGTTTTAATTATTGTTTTTTAGTTAGTGAAAAGCTTTTTATTTTCCGTGCGATACTATCAAGCCGCGCTAAAGTTATTGGTTTACATTTTGTTACATTGACATTTCCTGAAAACAAATTGTTCATAAAACATTGGATTGTGTGTATGTTACTTGAGTATATTTCGTGGTTAAAGCCATCTAACGCATCACGGAATTTTGTTGTGAAAATGGATTAATTGTGAAAAAAATCTGGTAGGTTGTTTTTTGTATCCTTTGTTATAATAATAAAAAAACATATTTGAAAAAAAATATACGGGTTAGATGCGTAGTAATTAAAGCACGTAGTTTATTCGCGTTTTTGGGGGAGTTGTTGCGCTAGCCGAGGGGTCTAATGATTTCGTACTTCGCACTGCTTTATGTGATTGGCCGTTCAGTATTGGTATAATAATCCTATTTTTACAGGTACCATTAAAAGCGAACCTAATGTTTCGAAACAATTTTATTCAAATATAGATAAAACATATTCAAGATCGTCAGTTAAGCCTATGTCCCACTGAGGAATTCCACTTGGGCGATGTTTCCCGATTTCTTCCGATACCCCCGATTCATCACAATTCCTTCCGATATCACAAACTGTCTCATGACTTCCTCGAAGCTTTCCCTAGACCACGTGGAACCTGTTCCCGATGTCCTGATGGCTCATTAATTTCAATCTGGAGTACCTCGCCGAGGCAACGCAGCGGATTTTCAACAGTGGTACATCATGCTTAAAGCATGCTGTTTATATTTATTTTTTGTATAATATATTTTTATTTTAGCGGCTTTTATTTCTGCAGTATAAACAATATTCGTCTTATGTCATGCATCTATTTTATTTCCTAAAACATTTATTTTATTGCAATATAACAGTATCGTTTTTGCCTCAGTATGAAAATTACTACAGAAGATATAACGTAATTTTATGCCAGAACATGTTTTGTTTATTTATGTTTATCACGCCTTAGTAATCTATTTATGCATCGATGTTTTTGTTGTATAAAATATTATGTATTATAACTATAATTAAATTAATGGAGCGCTTTGCAGCAGAACAGAACATTTTATTTTCAGACTTGAGCTGTACAGCTCATCATCATACATAATAAATACATGCAAAAATAAACTTGACAGGTGAAGAGAATATGAAATTTAGAATAAGGACACAGAAAATATTAATATTAAACAATTACAAGAGTCAGTGAAAATGCATAGATTTCGAGGTTGAACTCGAAATAAACAAACAAACACGCACGCACGCACGCACGCACGCACGCACGCACGCACGCACGCACGCACGCACGCACGCACGCACGCACGCACGCACGCACGCACGCACGCACGCACGCACGCACGCACGCGTGCACGCACGCACACACACACACACTCACACATGGACGCACGCACACACACACGCATACGCACAAAAACGACAACAAAATTATAATTCAAAATTTCAATTTTCAATACTATGTATAAGCAATGTTGCTAGCTAAATTTTTTCTAACAGCAAACGCTTCCAAAATATAATGTCTTAGATTATTTAAGATATGCTTATTTGTAGACTGCATTAGATCTAAGAACTTGAACACACTTGGCCTATTGTAAAAATATCTTTTTAAATATTTCTTACGTAATTCAAGATAAACTGGACATATAATTAAGAAATGGTATTCGTCTTCAGCAAAAACTGTTTCCTAAATGCCTGTTTTTCTGCATACAAAAGATGTATAAATGAGAACCGTTATAAACATAAACACGCCAGTAAGGTAAACTTTAATTGGGTTCGATATTAAAAAGTGTGCAAATCTCATTTCATATATCAAAGGCGCTGTAGTGTAGTGGATAGACGCAGACTTCCTACAAGTTTCAATTTTATTCTATTTTATTACGAGTTGCAGGTTCGATCACCACTTCGATAATTTTTTATTGCATGTATCCATGTTATAAAGTCTTATATTATACCGCTGCTTTTATGAATCCATATTTCAAATGATCAAATTGTCATGTTGTAGTGAATACATGTATATCGTAATATTATATTATTGTACTGCAGACAAACATAAAATAATTGAAAAGTTAGGACTTGATAAATAGAGAAAGAAAGCATAACACAAAACATATCTACATACCTTACTTCGTGTACTTTATTATATAAGTTGAAAATAAAAAAATAAGGCACTTGTAAAAGATAAAAACTTTCACATAATTACTGGTATAAAAGCGGCATGCCTATTCACTCGACTAACGACACGATGTGAAAATTGGTTTTCAAGTATTATACTATTGATTGAAGGTAACTATTTTATTATATGAAACATAAGTCCCCCTATTCTTTTGAATAGGACAGTTCCCTCATTAGTATTACTTATTGAACTGCTAGTACTTCCACATTAGGGGGTTGTGAATGTCTACGTGTAACGTGTGGGTCTACGTGAATACCATTTTTGGGATATTTCGTCATCCTGGTATGTGTAGTTTCTACACGCATGTTAATTAAATTTAATTAACATGCGTGGTTTCTACAAGTAACAGACGTGCGACAGTCGAAAATGTTATGTCTACTATCAGTGTAGCAATACCACGTGGTTTTTGACTACAGTTCCAAGTAGAAATGTGTAAACATTGGAACGCAAATGTAGCCATAAGTATTTTATTTCTTCATCAATTTCTATGAAATATACGCCACGCTAAGTGGAACACTATTTGCTTTCAATAAAATATAAAGTCTTTTTCAGCGGATGTGCCGTTTTGTACATTACCCTGTGAAACCGTGGATTGTGTAGGTTTCACAGGGTAATGGAAGAATCGGTAAAGCTGCTGAAAAAGATCTTATCTTTCATGGAAAGCAAATATTGTCCCCCTTAGCGTGGCGTATATTTCATAGAAATCGATGAAGAAATAAAATACTTATGGCTATTTTATTTTCCAATGTTTACAAATTTCTCCTTGTAACCGTAGCCAAAAGTCACGTGGTATTGCTACACTGACTATGTCACACAGGTATGCGTATGCACGGGAAACCAAGACTTTATCGCCCGTGGTCTCGTTGCGTTTATATAAACACTTATTATCGATTTTACACGCACACGTTTTGTTTCGCTAGCCAATTTTATTTGCAGCTTGTACTTATACATGTACGGGTAGCTACACGTACACGTAGTCGTACACTGATTTAATTTATTAGAATACTGTATTTTTATTTAGAATAAAGGTCATTAAACGTACACCATACTGCAAAATGAAAATCTCGTTTAAATGAACTGCATTGTTTGGTTACGGTAAGTTATCTGGAGAGAAACTACGAAATTCATTTGCGTTTGTCATATACCCGTATAAAGTGGTTTTAATTTATTTTGTGTATGGTCCCGATAATGCTGTTTTCTTTATTTATCAAATACAATTATACAAGTAATGTCAATCTTTCAGTTTATAACAAAGCTTTGTCTCCGCTAAGCTTTATAATTATATGCAATAAATTTCGTGTTACAAAGCCACATATCACAAATACTCGTGACAGATTTTGAATGATGACCTGAGCGAAAGCCGAAATGCTGAATGTTAAAATGCGATAATTAATTATAGTTTTAGCTTATACAGGGTAGCATTACCACGTGGCTTTTGGCTACAGTTACAAGTAGAAATTTGTAAACATTGGAACAAAAATATAGCCATAAGTATTTTATTTCTTTATCGATTTCTATTAAACACACTTTACGCTAAGTGGAAAGGTATTTGCTTTCTTTGAAATATAAGATCTTTTACAGCAGTTTTACTGATTTTTCCATTACCCTGTGAAACCTACATGTTCCACGGTTTCACAAGGCACAGTCGCTGATTTTTTTTTATATTTCATGGAAAGCAAATTATTGTCCCCTTAGCGTGGCGTATATTTCATAAAAATCGATGAAGAAATAAAATACGTATAGTATGGCTATTTTATTTTCAAATGTTTACAAATTTGTTCTTGTAACTGTAGTCAAAAGTCACGTGGTATTGCTACACTGTTAGAATTGTACTTTTTATAGGCGGGAATTACGTGAAACTTGGTGTTTCAGCTTTTTGACAGCTTAAACTTGGACTTTCCGCTGTTTTGGTTTAATATTCTCATTCAGTTGTGTGTTGGACATTGTGCTGTGCGAGTGTGGTCTGCGTTCCTATGTTTTCTGTGCTTGGCGGTTTTGGTTGAGTGTTGCCTTCCCTGTCAGATGTTTCAGTATATCCTTACGTATACATATAGTTTCATAGTTTATTGTCCAATCCATTACATGTACACAAACAGTTATACAAATAACACTCATAGTTTACAACATATTGAACAATGTTACATGAATGGTCAATCTAAAAAGATTTGTATTAGACGAATTATCCTCACTAGTACTTTTCAATATTTACATGTTTTAAAAAATAAGGTACACTTGCTAATCGTGGTATGTTATTAAATAATTACCTAATGCATACCTACAATTTCGTTATAACTTACTGTATAAAATTTGACATATAATTAGAGAAGCGCACAATATATGCTAAGCCGGTAAAAAATAGTCAAAAAACATGTATCATCTCTAATCAGATTAGCAATGAACAGATTAGCTAATATCACTTATAATTGCATAAAATATCATAAATCGAAAGCAATAAATGCATAATACATACATATAAGTACATGTAACTTTATATACATTGTACATGTATGTAGTTGTGTAGACAAGACGATGTACTTATCTTGTATAAATGAGCGGGTTCTGTTCTGCATTTGTATTATAAGCGAGATGCACAGTCATTCACAATGTGATAAGACGATGCATAACGCACATTAGAATATAACCTACATTATGAGCCAATGAAAACGCCGCATTTTCGCGGTTAAATGAAAATTTAATCATTAAAATTTTCTCTTAACAGACTTGACATCTTGCGTTTGCGCTAATTTCTATCGGCCAATCAGAATGCAGAATGTTATATTCTAAGTTAGTTAGAACATATTAAGTAAATTTTAATGACTAAAAAGGCCTCGCTTCGCTTCGCTCGCTCCGCCCTTTTTAATCATTAAAATTTACTTAATATGTTCTAACTATAACATATTACTAAATATGGATGTTGTGTTTGTCCTGAGTATAAGCACGCACACGTGTGATTTATTCGCGTATACTCGTACAAATGTTAACTCACATTGTTTGTTTAGAAGATACGTTCAACTGTCGTGGACTAGTGTAAAATATCGTTTTAATGTAAAAGTTCACAGGCGTGTGTACAAATATTGACATGTATAAAATACGTGCACTTAAAGGTCATCGAAAACAAGTATTATAATATTATGTAGTTACACACTGTGTACGAAATCTCGTCAGTGACATCATGCAAAGCCTAGGTCCCACTAAGCAATTCCACATCGGCGATACTGTGCCGATTTCTTCCGATATCACCGAATCATCACAATTCCTTCCGATATCACAAATCGATATCCCCGAAGCTTCACCTAGACCACGAGGAACCTGTTCCCGATGTACTGATAGCTCATTAAATACTATATGGAGTACATCGCCGAGGCAAAAAGTGCTCAGTGGGACCTAGGCTTCAGTGGTACGGTATTGAACCCCGCAAATGACAACGTGTTAGGGGATATAACGGTATTTGTATAATATACCTCTCAGCAAAGATCACCACGGTTCATTTGCTCGTGCAATCATCGGTCATGTGGCTTTATGTTTACGCACGTGCTCACAGTTCAGTGTATATAACTCCAGCGCGATAAATTGCAATACAAAAACAAACATAAAATCCGCTATATTTATCGTTTCTGAATATTTAGGAGCATGAAAACTTTATATGTTGTGCCAAATGTTTGAATGCTTTAATTGGTAAGTGTTACGGTCCTTGATTTTAATCCATAACAAAAATATAGGCAATATTGTGTTTGTTTTTGTACTGCAATTTATCGCGTTGGAGTTATAACTCTAACGCGATAAATTTCTGTACAAAAACAAACACAAAATTGCTTATATTTTCGTTATGGATTATAATCAAGTACCGTTATATTTGCCTATGAAAGCATTCAAACATTTGGCACAACATATAAAGTTTGCATGCTCCTAAATATTCAGAAACGATAAATATAGCGTTTGTGTTTATTTTTGTATTGCAATTTAACGTGTTGAAGTTATACTCATGCGTTATACACAGCAAACTTCTCTGCTTATTAAGATTTCTATAAAGTTTATTTTAATCCATCATTCTTTTAATGTATTAGATGACGATGTAAAATCTATGTTGCATTATACAGAGTGCATGCAAGGCTGTTGTTGAGAGGTCCCTCATTCATTATTGTCAATCTTATTGTGCATCAAATTTAAAATAAATCTTCATTGTTTATGTTGATTAAATACTATCCATTATATGTGTTATTAATTATACTTTAATTTTTGGTCCGTTTTTTTAAAGTTTATTGTTTCAGTAAATATCAAACATACTGTGTGATAATTTAGTTATTGCATCACTCCATTCAGTTCATTACTTAATTAGTTCTTTAATTAATTCAAACAATCGACAAAACTAAGACGAATCATGTCTCTTCTTCCTTGTATGAACCTATACAAAATGTACGAAAAATATAATTTGTTTACGGCATCACCGATTTTCCCGGAAATTACCGGAAACAACCGATGATGACCGATAAGGAAACTAGATTTGTATCACGGTCATACTATCAATAAATCGTAGACCGTGTCGGAAAACGAGACAAGTGATACCAGTCTAGATAAAACAGCATTCGGAACTCCTCGGCAATGAATTTCAACATATTGTACAAGGTGTTCCGATTGCTAAACCGGAAAAAGCCCGACAACGATGACGTCACACAGATGCTGAGCTGTTGACAGAGTCAGAAATTCGTCCTTGGATGGAATGCAAGATATTAATATCGATCTGTCTGTTTATATCGGTCGTTATGTAATATATCATCTAATCAATGGTACCATTAATAGAAACTAATCTGATTTCCATTCTCCGTTTGTTTTGTTTTCGGATCAGACGTACAACAATCGTTAGATTCAAAAAGACTGTTCTAAATGTCAAGTGCCAATCATAAGATTTACGCTGTGTAATTCTAGTATACCTATTATAATGCGGTATAAACAGTGGATCTGATCCAAAACGTAAATTGTGTATGCTCTGTCCCCATGAATTATGAGTTAAAATGTCATTGATACTAGTACCAAATATTCCAATTGGTTTAATAATCAAAATTTTAGGCTACTTTTCAATTCATATACATGTTTTAAAGACATCTTTATACCCTGTATGTGCGGTAAACTGAATCAAGTAGTCATTGCCCTTTAACAGCCCAGAGTTAACCCTTTTTGTGTACAGAAAAGATCCTACCAATTCTAAATGTCTGAATTGGCGGAAGGGTTGACTTTCAATTGTCAGTGTTTCCAGAACCGGCGTCGACTGTAACGGCGTACAACATACACATCGCAGACTTAGAATTAGAAGGTCGTTAGTACTACTTACTACCTTATAAGACTCATGTATATTTGAAATCTGCGTCTCAAAGTGCTTCTTATGAGCCTATTTTCATGAAAATCGAAAGTGGTCATGTTGACCAAGCGGAAGTTTAAAAGGCTTGTTTTTCCATAAGTAAAGAGTAGCTTTCAGACAGTTTTGTCTTGTTTTCTCAAAATATTTATTTTGTGGTTACGACCTATTCATATTAAGCCAGCGACATGTATTTCAAAGTACAATGCTAGTATCGAAACATCTGACTCAATCAGAGTTAAACTAATAAACTAATAACGGAACGAAAACAACACATTTAAGGAAATCAAGGAAACCTTCCCAGATTTGTTTAACTTCCCAAAAATTATATTGTTATACAATGACTGTGTTAGTCCTTGAAAATCAAGTCCTGTCTTTTGTTATTATTCGTATTTGAACACTAATATTTTTCTTTAATACCATAATGTGTTATATCAGGAAAATAAACATGCCGGTTTGTTTGCTAACAACAATTAATTCACGATACTTAAGACTTACAATGAGCGACTCATTGAATGGAAATTCATTGTGTATCAAGCGAAACCTTGTCTGATTCATCGAACCAAACCGGAAGTTAAATCACTCAAATAAAGGGCAGTTTTGTCATTAGGGGTTTCACCGCTTTTTAGTCATATACCCATGCTATAATTGACCTTACTATAGTTCGCCGGGAATAACTCTAGCCTTATCAATAAACAAACAAAGCAAATTATAAACACTGCACGGTCGACTGGCCGCCAGTTATCAATGTAGATTTAAAGAGCATATCATTAAAAGTGAATATGCACAGGATTGAACAAAAGTAAATATCGAAAATGTATTTAATTTTCATTTGTATTTGTAAACAAAGGTTAGTGTTATCTCCGGCGAACTATACTTTTCCTGTAAATGATTATCATCCAGTACAAACTTTTTCCTCCACAAACAACTGACAACTTTTCCACATGTGGAGGACATAAATGTGGCCAGTGTTGCAGAAGACAATAACCATACTACTGTAACATTCATTTTTAATGATAATAATAATAGTCATAAAAATAATAAAACATTCAATAATAATAAAACAACATAATATATGTAATTACAAAAATGGTAGAGCATATCAATTCATACAAGAAAGTATCCGACACACAATTTCACAGTGTAAAAACGAGTCAACTTCCGGTTATCGCAATAAGAAGTACACATTGAATTGCATATTCTTTCAATAAACCGTTCAGTGATAGTAAATCACCGGATGTTTCAATCACAATAAGTCATACAAGTTGAATATAAATCGTACAGTGATTTGGTTTATACACGGTGAATTCGGTAATTTTAGGATTGGTGTACGGACGGCAACAAGATCTTTATCATGTCTTTATCATGTCTTTATCATGTCTATATCATGTCTTTATCATGTCTATATCATGTCTATATCATGTCTATATCATGTCTCACTAATAATGTCAAACATATCTCAAGATAAAGCCTAGGTCCCACTGAGCATTTTTTACCTCGGCGACGTACTCCCGATTGCAATTAAGAGCTATCAAAACATCGGGGACAGGTTCCTCGTGGTCTAGGGGAAGCTTCACGATGTCATTTGGGGTTCCATACCGGTACCACTTAAGCCTAGGTCCCACTGAGCATTTTTTGCCTCGGCGATGTACATGTACTCCCGATAGTATTAAATGAGCTATCAGTACATGTTTCTCGTGTCTAGGTGAAGCTTCGGTGAAGTCATGAGGCAGTTTGTGATCTCGGAAGGAATTGTTATGAATCGGGTGGTATCGAAAGAAATCGGGAAAACATCGCCGATGTGGAATTCCTCAGTTGGACCTAGGTATAAATAACTGTATACGGCGATGTTAAGCTTTAGGTGCATTGCTCCCAGGTATATAGCCGTATAACAATATATCAAAAACGAGACGCACCAAACCATTTTATGGTTCATTATCTTTTAAGTGTACTTGTGATGCAGACTGTGTACAAATTGAACAAGGCTTGAAACCCAAGTATTTAAAGCACTTAAGATAAAATGTAACATTTTCAAATTGCAGCCATAAAGTTATAGCAAGCACTTACTACCGAATCTGTAATAAAACGTCAGAAAATATTACAATGTATGATGTGTCACATAAGACACACCGGTCCAGATTGTGTATTTAAGGACTCGATATGAAGTAAACTTCGTAGTCTTGGTTTGAAAGAGTACCGACTGAAAATCAGTGCGGGTATGGATATACGTATTCCAGACGTCCATATCAGTTTCCTGATAGGATGGGTGTCGTTATCTCTCTTACTTTAACTTAGCTGGTGTTCAGTTGGATAGAGCTTCCGTAAGTTTTCATATTCCTCATCTTTTATGTTTAGTATAACCTCAATAAGTACGCCACCCGCCATTCAAACCTTTACACCTGACCAGTGTGGGGGTATAGGAGAAGACAAGCCATATTCCCTTTTATGCTGAGCGTCTACTACAGAAATTACTAGTGGCATTTTATTTCGTCTTTGGAATGACGCGGGCTTAGATCGAACCCTGGTCATCCCGAAATTGAATAAGGCTATCAAGGAGGCGATAAACTGATCATCTAAGTGAGGTGGCAATACTATTCAGGATGAATAAACAAAAGCCAAACAGCGAAATTTTACTTTTTGCAGAACTGTATTGCGTTCGACTAAGACTGTGCGACTAGTGCGTGGCCATTCGATTCTTACCCTGCCTAATTTGTAATCACCTCCGGCATCAAGGGAAGAGACAGACACTTTGTGTGATACAAGGAATCCGAGCGCGCTGTCCGAGCTCTATCCGAATAGAATTGGTTACTTAATTAATGTGCCCTGTGTATAGCACCGATGTACGCGAGACTACCTGTGGGTTTCCAACCAGTTAGTCTCTAGTTAGATTGGAAGCACTGAAAAGTGTTTCTGAAATTTCCTGTGCCCCGGTCGAGATTTGATCCAGGGACAGCATGATTAGTAGTTTAGAACGCTAACCACTCGCCCACTATAGACCTTAAATTATGTGATGGTCATATAATCGAGGTGGCTTTGAGAATATAAAACAGCTACATAAATCGTAATTGAGTGTTTCCGTTGTGTCTTTATTTTGTGGAGGACGTATTGATAACTACATGGTCTTTGAGTTGTGGTTTTTTGGACATCGCGCCGTGCAATTGTGGTCTGTGATGTTTTTTATGTTTTCTGTGCTCGGCTGTTTAAGTTGGGTACTGCATTCCAGTCCGATTTTATTACCTTTTACGGAATCTGACTAAGTGGTGTTCTTACGCAGAACAATTAAAGTAACATTCGATTGCGTCGATTGCGCTTTCCCCCCATTAGCTTCGACCAGTGACTGCTTTTCTTCCCGCGTTGCATCGCTTAGCAATCGATTTATCGTTTCTAACAACACCAGGTTTATTTATGTCGATTGCTCACGTTCTTGATATTGATTACAATTTGTTTTATTTGTGAATTGATAGATTCAAGCCGCACATACGCACTGATACTTCCGGGTTATATCACGCATGCATTCTTACTACTGGGTATACTCGAAATTAATGCATTGAATATATGATGCGTATGGTTTCCTATTTAAGGAGTTAATAAAGGGACAACAAAACTCGTTTTTATAAATAAATCAATTTTATTTAAACTTAAAAGGATATTTCAATACAATAATCAAATGATACTCCGTTTAAACAAAATGAAATGCGATTACAATTGTGTCATGAATGAAGGGTTGTGCCCCCTCTGCTTCTGCTTCTTCTTCTTCTTTTTCTTTCACCTCTTCTGCTTCTTCTTCCACCTCTGCTGTGTCTTCTTCAACCTCTTCTGCGTCTTCGTCAACCTCTTCTGCTTCTTTCAATTTTGTTCTTTTTCCACCTCTTCTGCCACCTCGTCTGCTTCTTCTTCTACTTCTTCCACCTCTTCTGCTTTATCTTACCTTTTATTCCACCTCTTCTGCTTCTTCTTTAACCTCTTCTGCTGCTTCTACTTCTTCTGATCGTACGACAAAGTTCGACTCGGTCAACTGTAAAATCTTGAATCAAATATTACATTATACCGTCGTACTGTTACATAATCATAACAACAGGATGTGTCCAGGATTAAGTGTAATACCATTATATGTACTTAACTTCTTAATACACATGTACGTACGTAGTGTCTGGGATAGATACAATATTTTAACAAATTAAACGATTATTATATTTTATAAACCTAAAGCCAATATTATTTCCATGTATTAAACGTCACTTCTTTCGCAACAATATAATCCAATACGTGGTGCTTCGAATTTACGTCATCATATAAAACGTACTCGAAAATATACTTTCGAACCGAAAAACGGATGATAGCAATATGATATTTTCTTTACTAATGTGCTAAAGACCACTGGAGAACAAAGTCCACTACTACAAAACATTTATCTAAAGGCCGCTAAGTTCATCAGACCATTCTACATGACATTCAACCTGATAAGAATGACCTTCTGTCAACCAAGACCATTGTCATTTCTGTGTATGGCCTTACTGACAGGATTGAATGTACTGCAATGTTATTTGCACATAGGGGAAAGTTATGTGGTTCGGTAACCCTTCCTACCTTGATTTTTAGCATTTTTATCGATTTTTAGGACGTACGAGAAAGCGTGGAACGAAAAAAGTTAAGTTTTCATTTGGACACACTGTATTTCCTATACTAGTGGCAGAGGTGCTTATAGTTGCATAAATTTACTAAATTGTGACCACCGATGTATGTCATATATACTTGCATCTATACCTATTTATCCTATTATTTCACCAATGTTACCTGAACCACACATATTTTTTGTTTAACCCTATCGCTATGAATTTTTCCGCCAGGGTAACTCAGTTTTATCAAATTACATTACGTCATTCTCAGTCTTCCACAATCAAACAAACAATGCAATGAATGGACTATGTATGTACATAAATGAGACGAAATAAAGAATATATATAAGTGGTGTTCTTGTAATTGAGTTTTGACTTTGTAACGATCGTGGCAACATAATTTCTTTTTAACAGTCGACTATGACTAAACAATGCGTATTGTCAGGATTCCCCGAAAATATTCAGTCACGTGCTTACTGGTCTATCTACAATAATAAACTATTACAATACAATCTCATCCGGTAACTGACTATCCTGTTTGTCAATACATGTTATAAAACAAAACACTTGATTTTGTGCCATACAAACGAAGTCGACTCAGGATTTTATACGATACATAAAGTCGTTTAAAGTTTAGCTTGTTCGTATACTCAGGAAGTTGGACGTATTAATTTTCAAAGGGTACGTTTTGTGGTTGGCGCTCATTTAGCAAGATAGCAAAGGGTATTCGAACATTTTGAGAATAGCAAAGGGCATTCGAACAGTTTGTGAATTACAAAGGATATCTGACCATTTGAGAATTGCAAAGGGTATTCGAACATTTAGAAAATTGCACAAGGTATTCGAACATTTTGTATAGGCGAGATTTATAGATATGCCATCAAAATACAATGAACACAGGGTGTTAAAAAGTTTTTTTTTCAAAATTTATATGAAGTGTTAATTGAGCTTGATACACAGTAGGTAATTTAAATTGCTAACTATAATAGCTTCATTTAATGCCAGAAAGGTAAGAACAATATTATTGTAGACCTCCTAGAATTTAAAATGAAAATGTTACAGTCTTCAGAGGTCAGAAAAATGAACTGTTCAAAGTAAAACATTGAGAACGAACTTTTTAACGCCCTATATATCATACTTTTCCACATCTGTTATTGGATGTCACTTACATTGATATAGTTAAATCCAACTAGCTATACTATGTACAATTGTCACTCTTTACTTTGATATTTGTATAATAATAAACGCAAACGATGAAATAACTATCACTTATATTTGGGGTGGGCTAAAACATTTGTGGGGTGCGTCAAAGTCAAACCGACAACATATATGGACACAGACCAAATAGTTCTTAGACTCATACAATTACAGAATCTGATGTACTATCCTCGTTTCGGCAGTATGTTCGCCTTGTTTTGGTGTTCGTTTCTAACAGAAAAAATGCTTAACTAAGTAAATGCGAAACTCGCGGTTTAGCGCATTAACTTACAAACATGATTTTTTATTATTAATGAGAGCGGCACTCTTTTTAAAAACAACTACATCGTACTATGTCTTATCCCTACTAGAAATCTGGCTATGGCCTTATCGCTGTTGGAGTGATGAATATATCATTATTGGCGTTTATGTTACCTTAGCATCTGCCTCATAATATCGATCACACAGGTAACCTAGTCGATTAAACACGACCTGTACAACATGAAGCGGTTTTCATAACGTTGCTGATATGACGGCAATCTGTTAAACAGTGTGACAAATAACCAATGTCCACGAAATTGGATCAAAATCTGCTAATAACATTGGTCTAAAGTCATCAAATGAAGGATTTATGCAGTCAGTGTGTTTGAAATTCGGGCATACAAGTACATGTGCATCCCGAATCGTATTGGTTTCATTAGATGGCTATTGTGATTTTGGATTTATAACTAGGAAAGGATGGATTATTTACGATATACAAGTGTCTCATTAACTCAAACCGATGTTGCTGAATTGAATGGACGTAGAGGTAATACCTTAGCGTGTAATTGTGCAGAGTATTTAATTTTTCAAACCCTTATCCTTTATATCGTATAGAAGTGGATCGCTTTTGTAAGGGGGAGGGTGGAGGCCAAAGTCTCGGTATGGGTCAGTTCTGATCATGTTCATATCATGTAAATAGTGTGCTCTATATAATGCAATACTGATAATAAAGTTTCTGTTCTGATATGGAGTCACAACCTTTTTATTGTATGCCTACATTTCTAGTGCCTGGCATCGAAAAGGTTGGGAACCAAGCGCGCTCTGGAAGGTGTCACATATACGCCAAAATGTCTTGACTATTTAAATAGGGGTCACACTATGGTATGATAGATACTAAACAAAGATTAATCTTTTGACATTATTTTTATTTGTGCAGCGAGAAATTATAATTTATAAAATATGTTTGTTACGTTTGTACTCGATGGTCAACATCACGAACGTTACGTCATTAGTAACAATCGGAACTTCTCGGCAACTATTCCATGATTGATTTACAAAACTGACCACATCAGCCTCATTATCCGCGTTGTAGTTACAAAATGTAGTTACATAAACTATATATATAATCAACATGCTTCATTAGAATTTTGATAGTCCTAATTTCGCGGACAATGACTTTTAATAATAAAATTCACAATCATTTAAAAGGCGCGTATCGATAGTGTACGTAAATCATTAATGACTGATGGCTTTATTAAAGCGGACTAAATTCCTGTATTACTCAAATTACAGATAATAAGTCGATAGCATGTAGTCAATTGACAATCAACGAACAAAAACAATGAATAATCAGTTAAAAGTAAAATAGTTCATTTTTGTAGTCATTTAATTTCGTTGGGTTTTAACCATGCCAATTTCGTAAAACTTTCGTGATGTCGTTCTTTTATCCCTTTTTTTCACACCAAATCGGCAAAATAATTAAAGGTATATGATTTCGTGATCCAGTTTATTCATGAAATCATCGAAATTTAGTCTCACCAACGAACATTAACAGTTTACAGTAATTAATTATGCCGAACCCTCGTACACCTATTGTAAACACATTTGTTTTGAATGACAAAAGATGAATTGACGTCACAGGATACGTTTATGAATCCTAATAAAGATATCAATTAGATCTCGCACAAATGGACCATACTGATGCCATCTTTTTAAAGATTTTATTGTTAGCTACGTAAAAGTCAATGTATTAGTAAACATACTCGTATCAGGTGTTAGCCAAAATAGTCCGCATATTTCATATTAAATTCAGTTTAAGCCTAGGTCCCACTGAGCATTTTCTGTGCCTCGCCGATGTACTCCCGATAGTAATTAATGAGCTATCAAGACATCGGTCGGGAACAGGTTCCTCGCGGTCCAGGGGAAGATTCGGGAAGTCACGAGACAGTTTGTGATATAGTAAGGAATCGTGATGAATCGGGTAGTATCGGAAGGAATCGGCAGACTATCGCCGATGTGGAATTCCTCAGTGGGACCTAGGCTTAAGTTGTAACGTCGTAATTGTTCTATCAGTAATCATTTATATTTAAACATCTTTGTTAACATAATGTCGTGTGTATTTATTATGGTCATTAATTATTAATACGCAATAAATTGCCATAATCAGTTACAAATAGGAAAAGTTGAGTAATTCCTTGAACTTTGGAATATATAATTATATAGTCCTGTATGTAAGGTGATGTAATGTTATGGATTTAATATATTATGTAATAACGAGTATAATTGAAACAAATGGAATAGAATTGTTTACGTTTTATTTGATAGCAAAACTATATTTGATATATAAGATTCTTACAGTAACGTTTGTTTAGGTATGTTTGATCAATCAAATGTTTAATTATGTAATTGTCACAGGGTAACAAATTTGCAGTCTGGCCGAGGCTCGAACCCGGGACGCTTCGTTCATAGCATATGAAGTTGTCTGTAGAGATCATCCATATAAACACCAAGCGATAGTCTTAGTTGACAGATGATCTATCTGAACAGGTTAAATGTCACGGAAGATCATCCGATAGCCTACCATTGATGGTCCTTTCAGACAGGTTTCTTTGTTTGCAGATGGCCTTAGTTTGCAGATGGTCTTAGTTTGCAGATGGCCTTATTTGCAGATGGTCTTAGTTTGTAGATGGTCTTAGTTTGCCGGTGGTATTTGTTTGCAGGTGGTTCGACTGTATAATTGAAACAGTTCACCATGGTTGTCCCTGTTTTTCATTAACTACAATGCTCCCTTTGCTGTTTTCAGACAACGCCCTGCTACTATAAGTGCTGAGAGATTTTACAAGAACAATGCCGGGGTTCGGCGTTGATAGTGTTACTATATGGCTGCTAACTACATGTTTAGTGACCGTAAGCCACGTGACCGACGGAGCGGATCCGGTCTTTACCCCGCAGACATTGTCAGATGCCGTCGGGAACTCTGCCGACAATGAGTCAGTCATCACGTGGGCGGAAATGCCAACTGGACAACCATACTCAGCAGCGGATCCTATCCGTATCAGTGAAAGTCTTAAACCCTACAATGACCTAGTGCATAGTTTCATAAACTCAGTATTCATGCAAGGGATTCCCAAAGGTTAGTACAGTCAACAAGGGTACTGTTGTATCATAAAACTCATACACATTAAAAGAAAATCTACTGTTAAAAACGTTAAAATACAAAAATATATAGTCATTTCAACAATTCATCATATACTTCGTATATGTCGAGCACCTGGCTAACTTGAGCATTTGTCTTGTCCCGATGCATGGTCCTCGAGATAACGAGGTTTTACTGTATGTTCAAGATTCATTAAGAAAACCACTGTTATTCTTGGTTTATATCGGTTAACTGAACTATGTTATTATCGAGTGATGTGTGATTCATTATTTATATGCGTAATAAAAACTAACTATACATTTATTGTGAACACTATCAAGTTATTGAACCATGAATAATTTCAGATCTGATAGAAAAGGGAATCAATGGAGAAATGGACGATATTATAGCGAACTATAGTGATGTAAGTATTCCTGCCTATAGCATAATGTATATGTTGTCCACTGTATTTATTATTCTCTTTAACAAGGATGTCACAATGGTACGGTGGTCGAGCGGATAACGCTCTTGACTTGACTACTGATACTGAAGTCCCTGGTTCTAATCTCGACCGGGGCGCTTGGTCATTATGAAACGCCTTTCAGTGTTCCCCAGCCAACTAAAGATGAGGTGGTTGGAAACCCAGAGGTATATTCGCTTGTATCGGTGCTATACATCGGTTAAGTTAATAACCACGGGGTCTATTCGTAACGAACTAGGGTACTAATGCACCCGGATTCCTTGTATCACAACTCTATCTCTTCTACTTGCTGTCCCTTCAACAAAAATACAGGGACCCATTGAAAATAAGTGCTTGTCCTTGACCGACACGCCTAAATAATTACATACATACAGTCTAACAATTCTCGACCAGTTTGTCAAGAGCTGCGACTGTTTGAATCAAATGGCTGTGTTTAACATAGGTTTGTTTGCTACGCTGAAATGGTCGACTGTTATTTTAAATACTACACACATTTTGACTGCTAAAGACAAGTTACTGCTTAATTCAGATAAGTCCTAAGCAGTCTATATTATTACAACCCAAAGAGTTAATTTGTACATGTCGCTGGCTTAGAATTAGAAGGTAAGTACGAAATCAATATTTTGAGAAAGCAAGACAAAACTGTCTGAAAACTACTCTTTACTTATTGAAAAACAAGCTTTTTAAGCTTCAGTTTGGTCAACATGACCACTTTCTATTTTCTTGAAATAGGCTCATAAGAAGCGCCTTGAGATGCAGATTTCAAATATGCATGAGTCTTATAAGTTCGTAAGTACTTACGACCTTCTTATTCTAAGCCAGCGATGTCATGTTCTATTATTAACATTATCACTTATTTTATATTTACGAACATCATACCGGGTGTATTTGTGTAATTAAATAGTGTGTGTACCATGAATGGACTTATAGGGATTTAATTACATTGGTCATTGTTGTCCGTAAACATAAATATAATTTGATACATGATTTATGAGGTGGCGATATAAAGTATACAAACACACTCCAAGTTGTTTACCTTAGTCACATCAAAGTAAATATTTGCCGATAAGACTATACTATAGTATACCTTACAAAATTTCTCAAAATATAAAACAGGATTAGATCAACAATACCCTCTCTGCTCTATATAATACAAATTCCTCTAAGTTATACATGTATTATAATTATGCCACTGTCTATCCGTTTGAACAGTAGACTGAGCTCGATTTTATGCACACCTAATGTCGGTTTCAATGCTATAATTTTAGAAATGCATTAGAGTCTCTACTCAAACAAAATAACCCGACGATCTTAAGCCTAGGTCCCACTAAGGAATTTTTCATCAATGAGGTTCTCCCGATATCTTCCGATATCACCGATTCATCAAGATTCCTTCTTATATCACAAATGTTCTCACTACTTCCCCAAAGCTTCCGCTAGACCACGATGCTCCAGATGTCCTGATAACTCATTAAAATAAATCGGGAGTACATCGCCGAGGCAAAAATGCTCAGTTGCTTTTATTTGCATCATATAAAAAGCCTTAATAACTTTTGAATATCTTTATTTTTCATTTTCAGTACACATCTTCATTTCTCGGATTCGCAATCTGTGTTGGAATCGGTGTGTTATTTTTGCTGATATTTCCCATAGTCGCTTGTTGTTTCTGCTGCTGCCGGTGTTGCGGAAATTGTGGCGGGAAAAAACATCAGTCACCAGAATACGCCAACAAAAAATGCAGAAAATACACACTCATGACGATTGTATTTATTTCTTCAACATTTATATTGTACGTATTAATTATTAGTTTTACATTTGTAAATTTATTTAGTTTTATGACGTTGCAATCATCACGTGATACGTCGCGATGGTAATAATTATTACAAAACCGCAAAGGGAAGTAACCGCTGTAGGGTGTTTGGTAAGCATTTGTGTTCGTTTGTATAGGAATAGCCATTGCTCAGCTAATGGGAGAATGAGTTTTGAACCTTTTAGGGCATTGATCGTATAAAACACCAAACACTGTATTATTTACAGGGTTGGTACGATATGTATCTACATCAACAACAGTAATATGTCCACATTACTTGACACGATACCAGATACAGCTGAGGATAATGTGGATGATCTGAAGCTCTTCACTAACAATACTGTTGATGTAAGTATCTTCTTGTCACTCGTGACGTCACTAGTGATCATCATACACCATCAGGCACCTAGACTCTGTTTTATCAAAGCACTTACGAAATCTTACTCAAACATACATTAATTTCTTTATATTTTAACATCTACCGTTGGCGGTTGCGGTAAAGGGACATGTAATATTACAAATGGCTCAGTTCAGGAACTCCTACATATGATAATAGTTTCCAAATTTGTATTTGTTATAATTTTTTTTATAAACAATCATAATTAGAGCGAAAGTTTAAGCTTTCTGTAAGTCCTTTGATAAAAGAGTACCAGAATTTCTATATTCTCGGTACAAATATAGTGTTAATATTTTTAATACTTATAGACTCTAAAGTCTAATGCATTGGAAATAAACTATCTATCAATATACCGGTGCAATATTGCAACCAATGATCGTTGTATGCTACACCTAGAATAAATGCTGCTGTGTACAGTGTAGCAATACCACGTGCCTTTAGAAGTGAACCTAATATTGTCTTGGACCTGTAGCCAAATGTCACGTGGTATTGCTACAATCAGTTCAACTAAAATGTTCTATATGTCACGCTCTGGACCTGTTCACAGTATGGTGAGGGAGTGTGTAGGCAGCCGGCTATCTCAGTCGATAGAGCGTTCGACATGTAAGCGAAGGGTTCTGGGTTCTAGCACCGGTTTGGTTGCACCCTTTATACATTATTTGTTTATAAAATTGTGATCCGGTTTTTGTGATCATTTAAAAAAATATATCAGGTGTTCTTTGAAGATTACATTTATGCGTTTCTTGTAGTACTTTGTAACTAAGCTCGTTAAACATTCAGACATGGTAATAGGTGAACAATTTGTTTTGACCAACTACCGGTTAAACAAGTAATACTTTAGTCTTATCGGTATGTTTATTACATGTAATACTTATTGTTAGGTTTCGATCTGTTGATTTGCTTAAGTACGTTGTACCTAACAACACGTTAAAGTGTCAAATACGTCGTGAATATTTTATATTAACTAAGCAACGGCTATCAAACATGGGTCTTGCTGAACAACAACACCCGTTCAATAGCAATTAACCCAATATGCAGCCACATGATTTAATAATTAAAAACGTTTCTAGCAAATTGGGCCACCGTCTTGGTTACTGCGCTTAGTTGGTGTGTCGTATAACTAGGCTAAGACTAGCATTGGAGAGCCAAAGAAATATAATATACTTTGGAACTCAAAGCTGTGTGTAAATAAGTCTTCACTTGGAATCCGTTTAAAACTTGTGAAAATTGAACCGTTTTACTATACGAGTTTATTGCATAGGCGTATGGTTTCAAATTATCTGAATTAAAATTAGCTAAATGTACCCTATAAAGAGAGAAGGTTGTGCATCGGCCATGTTTAGCCGCAACGGATATGACGATGCAGGAACTGGTATCCGTGTTGCAGTGACAACTGTAGAACAAATGGGTACCATATTTCAAAATGTCGTATCCGTTATGGCTTAACATAGCCGCAGCTCAACCTTCTCTCTATATAGGGTACACTCAGATAATTTGAAAACATGTGCCTATGTTTTTTGTAGCAAAGATGCATATTTGATTAATAGTCAAACTAGTATTAATTGTTGGGATTCCTGTTAATCCCACAATCTGTCGTATCAAATATGTGTTGTTACTTTTTACAGGAGGCTATGCATTTACTGTTTGACAACTTCAAGTTTTTCACATCTGCCTTATACAGGGACCTTGACAGTAAGTATTTCATGTACCAATATATATATATACACCATTCAAATATTCTTGTTTTATTCCGATGAACGTGATCAATTATATTCCATGTTTTATTTGTTATTGTAAGGATCGATGTAACACACATTCAACAACAGTTTAGGCGCAGAAAACCTTGATGTTGTTGTCAAAAATATTTCATTGTAACGATTGTTAGAAAAATACTTCTATTTATGTACTTAACTTTTCAGACCTTGGGTTTCTGATCGGTGTTCCATTGAAGAATGATATAGACGCCAATACCAACATCAGCGCGACACTCAACACAGCTTACACTCTAGCTGATAGTAATATCCTTATAATTAATCTATATTTTAGAAATCGTCAAAATATGAGCACGCGTTCAATAATATACCGGTATATGCAATCCCAAGCATAAGTACGAAAAAGCTTACACTCTATCTAATACTAATATCATTATACGAGTAGTTTATGATGTATTAAAATAAATATATCAAAATATATATTACTCAAATGCCAATCCCGAGACACGCCCACTATGCGAGTCCTTTGTTAGCAACTTCTATCATGAAGATGTTCAGATGTATGTAGAATCTATTATAATGGTGGCATAACATATTACTAGTAGTACATATTTTATTGCAATACTAGTACACAGTTACTAAAGATAATATTAGGTCAGACAGGGAAGGCAGCTCTCAACTTAACCAGCCGAGCACGGAAAACATAAAACGCATGCAGGGCACAATGCCCAACTAAACAAGTAAAATATTCGCCCAGGTCCAAGCTGTAGAAAAGTAGAATGAATTAGTTTCAGCAATCAAAAAGCTGAATGCCCTAGCTGAATGACCCAGTTCCAACAGTAAAACGGCTTCAATGCCTAGTTTTAACTGTCAGAAATCATTAAAAGTAGACATTTGACCAAGCTGTCAAAAAGTAGAATGAATTAGTTAGAGCAATCAAAAAGCTGAATGCCCTAGCTGAATGACCCAGTTAATACTTACTATATTATATTTTTCGTCAACGTCTGGATAATTATCGGGCTTGGGAAGAAGGGAATATGAGATAAGATAAGCGGTTAGCACGAGTTATACAAACCTACCCTGCTTATTACATGTATACGATTCGTTTGATAGTAATACTCTATTATTTATCTATTATCCAGGTGTAGAAGATATGGATAGTAATTTGACTGACGTAGAAAACAAGTTGGACGACTTCACCAATGCTATAGATGGATTTACCAGCTCTCTTGATACTGTCAAAACTAATATGGATAACATATTTGCCGCATGTGCAGGATCGTGCCCAACTGTTGGTAAGCCCGACTACAGTTCAGCCGAGGCCGATATTGATACGTCGCAAGTATGTTCATTTTACATTTATTTAACATTTGATTGGATTCTAAAACAAATATGGGTGGCACGTGGGCAAGTGGGAAACGCTCTTGACTACGGATCGAGAGATCCCTGGTTGGAATTTTAGCCCGAGCACTTGGTCATTTCTGAAACGCTTTTCACTGTTTCTTACCAAATCAGAGATGAACTGGTTGATAACCCAACGAAAATCTCACGTGTATTGATTTTACACACCAGATGCGCCAAACGGGTTTTTACTTCCTAAGAGCTATACATAAACAGAAAAAAGTTCCGAACAATTACTCTAGGGGGCCGTTTTGACGACATGTTGAGGTTTAGCAAAAACATGCGGCAAAATATCTGCTGACTTTTTTGAAACTGCAAATATATAGTACATGGTATATACTATAATACAACAATTGTAAGTACTATTCAATAAAACATAGAGTTAACGACTGAACTGTGTATTGTAATGTATGTTGTGTGGTTTTATTTCATTAGTTTCCTGATCTGACCAGTGCAAGGACAAGCATGGACGATGCCACGACGCAGAATCTCACACAGCAAATATCGGACGTACGTATTTCGAATGATATCTAAAAAATGCGTATTATTTCTGTGTTTTTTTTTTTAAAGAGACTTATTGAATAATATTTTAAAAACACTTCACAGCAAAAACTTCATGTAATTCGTTCAGAATTTCAAATTTCAAATAATAAATCTCAATGAAATACAAATACATAGAAGCTTTTATAATTAATATACAATGTACATCTTAATTTTTTTTTTAATCATTCTACTATAATGACTAGTATGTATTTGTTGTTCTATCGCTTCACAAAAATAACTCACTCGGTTTTTTTAAAAAAAAGATTATGCATTTTGCATTTAAGGCTGAAAAGGAGTTTGATGACATTCCTAATCAAGTTGAGACTGATGCAAATTCAACAATAGTTGGTAAGACTTTGAAACTACATTTTTTAGTAATTTGACACTGGCAATTAGTTATTTTAGAATCACTCCGTTTTGTATCTTATTAACATGTTATGTGCACACGAAAGGATTACAACAAATCGTAAGCACTCATCAGAAATAAACAAAGCACGAAAGGTACAGAAAACTGACATAGAAAAACAGCAACATTTTACACAGAAATACAGCGACAAGGACCCACACAAAAATGAAAGTGAACAGCTAAATAATCTGCACACACTGCTAGACTTTCAGCCGCATCAGGCAATATTAATTATTATGCGACAACACTTATTAATTACACGAGAAATAGGAACATTATATCATAACTTATGTTACAAGTCTGTGCAAGAAATTTAAAAATCTAAGACTAGACAGCGTTATATTGATGAGCTTTTGAATATATTCTAGTGTATCACTCTCGTTATAACTTGCAGATATAAAGGATTCAATCAGCGATTTAAATGATACTGTGACGGATGTCATTGACGATATCAGAGAGGTCCAAAATGATGTAAGTATAATACTTGAATTACTTGACTTATTTACTTCTCTCCCTTTGGAGAATATGGCATTAGGCCCCATCATTTATGTCTGTTCTGCGCTCGCCTGCTGTTGCTACTGCCCATGTATGTAGTCCAACCTTTTCCATTTTCTTTGCTACTGTCCGTCTCCATGTTTCCTTTGGTCTGCCTCTAGTATAATACACTGTAATGTAATTACCGGTATTTTTTTTACATTATCATATTCGCCATGGCGATTGTAGTAAGATATTTACATCTGTTTTCAAACGGTAACCATTCTGATTCTTGAAATAGTTCAATGGAAGGAGTGCGATTAGGTTTTATAAGTATGTTTTTTGCACAGCGCTTATGTAGAATTTTTATTTTGGAGATATTTGCTTTACTGCATGTGCTTCAGATAACGCAGTAGTAATCCATAGTTAATAATATGTCATTATAATCATTATTATTGTTATAATTATATATACCATCATTATCACTTTCATGGATGTAATCATTAATTATGACATCATTATTTCTGATCATTATAATTGCTACAAATGTTTTTTGACATCATCATCATTATCATAATCATTAATTTTGACCTCATTATCATCATTATTGAAGTACAGTCATCTTAAGAAGATAACAAAGTATCGTATTACTCAACCAATGACTTGAATAATAGTACGTAATCTGTAATACTTAATTACCACCACACACTATGCCAAAACATCATAAAACATTAATAACCAAATGCGAAACATCTGAAATATTTAATTTAAGCCATTGATCCATGTGCTTAACATATCTCTGATTTCAACGGTTTAACATAAGTCGATCTAAAACGTGATCTGAAAAAAAATCACCGAATACTGTACTATGAACTAAGGCACAGCCTATTTTTAGCGGGCTATATCAGTTGTCCTACATTATTAGTAACATGTTGATCCAGTACAGGATGATTGTTGATGATGGATAACTTTACAATAAATATTTTGGGTACGATAGTTACAAACCTGTTTGATTACGCTTTCATTTGGTTGTTTAGTTTAACAACATCGGAAGTTGAGTTCACTTTATAACTACGTTAATTATGCGTATAAAATATGATTTCCTTGTTTAAAACAAGTACTTGCATGATAGTTATTTAAACTGATTATAGACACGTTCTGGGTTCTTGTCTGCGTTTTCCAAGATGGCGGTTAAACTACACACAGAAACGACGTTTTTATCTTCCTTAGGTTTTAATGTTTTCTAGAGACTCGGTTTTGGTAATCTTACGGAATATTTTTAAAAGTTGTTAAACAATAAATGAAAATTTATGAGCTACAGGATATCGCATTTTAGATAACTATTGGCGGCCATTTTTTAGTAACTTTCTCGAGTTGCGGGCCTGTGACACAAAGTTTTCATATCCATTAGTGAATTTAAGCTCTGACAAATACACGCACAAAGGTGTTACCATAAATAATTTTTGTAAGCCATGTGGAGATATTGTAGAATACCTCGAATCATCACCTATTGGCAACAAAGAACTTTACTACGAAATAAAATATCGCCCATCATAATGTCTGGAATACAGATTTCGCGAACTTTTTGACACACAAAAACATCTATTTATACAGTACTAGTATTCAATTTATGATTGCTTCACAGGAAATGGCATATTGGCTAAAATAAAGAATTCCCTGACTTTAGCTCAATTTTCCGATTTACCTGACTTATTTCAAAATTCCCTGACTTTTCCCTGACCTCGAAAAAGTATGTTTTCCCTAAATATGGGAACCCTGATTATTGGAATTTGTCATGTTTTCCATTAATAAAATCGTTACATCAATACGACAACATTTATAATATCTTATTTATTCAATTTTGTCATAAAGACATACAATGACATTATGTATCACTGTGGTAATTGTATAAGGGTGGTATTGTTGTATTATTACAGATCAATGGTCCTGAAGACACGTATGGTCTGACAGAGTATACAGACCTCATCAGAGATAATGTAGACTTTGCCAAGACATATGACAAATATAGGTAGGCTGCAAAATATTAAACAAAATGGGGGTAATGTATTTGATGGTAAACACCAAACGCTCAAACCGATATTGTGTTTGGACCGTACAAGTGCGATGAGTTCACCTTTCCAAGGTCAGAGGATGGACAGTGATTACATTTATTCACTCATGACACAGCGATTTTGACATGATCCTAACATTAATGAATGAATATACATGACAGTCTTTTTTTATATGTATTACAAGGTATTTGTGTTAAATATCAGATGCGATTTTAAGAACACAAGACTAAGTGTAACAAGCTCTTTTATACAAAGGCTTCCTTTGATGTTTTACATCAATCATTTTCTTGTATTCATTGTATACATTATGTACATGCAATATTGACATACATCTGTCACTATAATAAATAATTTAGATATAGCTAAGTATATGGACTTTGTAATATTAAATTATTTAGCGTTTGAGTGTTTGGATATTACTAATATATGACCACGAGTATTTGATTCGTTGGCTCTACGCCATGCTGCCTCCATCTCCTATGTATATAGTACGGAGTTTTTGACGTGATCCTCGACCTTCTATTAGCATAGTTTCACATATGATATCTTGGTATTTTTACAACCCCGGTTTTATGTTTTCCTGCGCTGGGAGTATCATGTTCGACGTGTTATACAAACACAAATCTAAAGTACCGATACCGCACGATTTTCTCGCACAAATTGATATAGTCAATGCAAGAACCTTGAAAAACATACTCAATGCAAGAACCTTGAAAAACATACTCAATGCAAGAACCTTGAAAAACATACAAGTGTAAAGGTAAGAATCACGTCGCTGTCTCCGTACTTTACGACTGACATTCACGACAGTCAGTTGATAAAACCAGAATTCATGGAATTAATGATTACACTATAAGACCGGAAGGTACAATTTTTAACATTGTTCAAAGACGACTGAGGTAATAACACAAAAAGATTATATTAAGTCAGACAGGGAACGCAGTACTCAACTTAACCAGCCGAGCACAGAAAACATTTAAACACACAAAGCACAATGCCAAACTGAAAACACGGCATCCCGTCCCGAAAGTATGCCGCCTCAGTCAGTCAAACTAAAACGGAACGAGAGCCAAGTGACGAGAAAATAACAACTGGACATTACACACCACAACGACAATCTACAATACATATATTATAGTGTACATGCAACTTTGAAAGACACGAGTCAGCCTTGTGCCGGACAACGAAATTGAAGAATAGCACATACAAAATGAACAAAGTTTAACAAAAAGGCACAATGGCGAATTTTTTTTGTATTTTTGTATTTTTACTATAAAGTAGACAATACATAAATAGAGGAAGGTTGACTAAAGGGCTTCCGCCTTGTAACGGACAGCGACAAATGTCACTGGGGGCTGTAACATTTTACAGTGCACCAAACCTCACACTTACCCAATAGACAACCAAAACAAAACACTTTCCTTACAGAGTTGAGGCCTGTATCATAAACATGGAATTAGACTGCAAGACAGAAGATCGCTCAATCACCTGAGCTAAAACGCACTTGTGCTACATAATTATACTTCAGACACATATACATGTATTATAATAAGAACTTCTAGTCATCGTTTAGAAATAGAAACATTCCGATGGCACAAACCATTGAAAATCCCTAGATCAGAACGAACATGCCAATTATGTAACAAATTAAAAGACGAGTTGCCTTACTATCGAAATAAACTATGTATCTATATATATTATAATTATGTTTTATTCATACGTTGTATTGTATTGCAGATGGTACGGCGGTGTTGGCTTGTCCTCAATGTGCCTGTGTGTTGCAGTGTTTGCTGTGTTTGGCCTGCTCTTCGGATTCTTTGGTACAAGTATGTCAACACCACCCACTGATAGGGGTTGTATTCCAAACTGTGGAGGCATCTTTCTCATGGTGTAAGTATTATTCAATATAACTGTATACAAACGTAAGTGTTCCATTAACCAAATTAAAACGTACACAAATTGGTTTATATATATTTAATTAAGATTATATAAAGCTTGAACTTTTTGTTTTATTTAACTTTTTATCAATGTAACGGATACCCTTGAGTGCATGCACGTGGCATCTTCATTTAGAGATGTAATATAATATCCAAATACACGTCTTAACAACGAAGTGTATCATATTATCCATAGTATTCATATACATCAAAACCCTGTGAGTGTATGTAATGTATAACATTTTCGTAATTGTATGTAACTGTTTGAAATGGTGAAGCAATGGCTACACTATACATTGTACATTATTTGTATAATATTATCTATTTTAGAGCTGCGTCTTTCATTTTAATCTTTTCTACGCTACTCATGTTACTCACGGTACTGACGTTTATACCCGGAGCTCCCATATACAAGGCTATCTGTGAACCAATTACTAACCTGGAAAAACTTGAAGAGGTATAATTACCAACTCAATGTTTTGTTTATATTATTATATATATACAAAATTATTTCTTTATGTATATGTGTGATATCCCGACCAATGTTTTACTTTTATACAGCTATACTATTTCTTTAAACGGAACCATTAACTGATTAGTATGTCTATCGTATTAGTCAAAATGAAATATATCGGTAACGCAGAATCGAATTTAACAAAATTTGAAATTATATTTTGAAAAAAGAACTAAAGTGTTGCATTTGGACTCCATAAAACATTACTTATAACATAGCAAATATAGACTTTGGTACGCATTTGCTAATCTGTTTACCTTTTTTTATTTTGAACTCATATCAACAAACTTTTCAACACATTTCGATTATTTAATTTGTAATGAACCAAAACAACATACGTGTTTGTTTGAGACTCATATATTGGGTGAACTGAATCAATTCTAAGTTATCTAAATATTCCTAGTAGATGGGCGTAATATGCCTGTTTTACAAAACGAACGATTATATACTACATTAAAGCAAAATGGACAATAAACACGCTCAAATTCATTGTTAACTGTATGATTATATCCTGAAACACGTGATTTAAAACAAGGGAGGTAACGTGTCTGTTTATTTATTCGATTATATTTATATTCTAGCAACATTTTATTGCATGTATCAATTCATATGGGTAAACGTGAAATACGCAATTGGACGTTGGCGTTAAATAAGCATCAGTTTGGTGACAAATAAAGATAATAGTAAAGCTTAAAAATCCAGGGGCGTACGTTACGATTCTTTGAACAGCGGAAGTTGTCTAAAGCAACAAGATAAATAACTCACCAACTCCGCAAACAAAATAGTCCGTTTAAATTTGTACAAAGTACACGTGTTAGAATGCAAATAGATCGCCGTTTTGCGTGATATACCGGTGAATAGATAACGGTTTGTTATTCATATGCATAGTTATTAATCACTCAGGCCTACGGCCTTCGTGATTAATTCCTACGCATATGAACTCTAAACCGTTATCTATTCACCTGTATATCACGCAAAACAGCGATCTATTTCCTAAATAGCAAGAACAGTTCGAGACTAGTTGATATATTGATTTATTGACCAATGTTTTGTCCATAAACTGTCTAATTTGGGCATTAATTTTTTTCCAGTATATTGCAATATACAATGATAAAGAAGTCGGTGCGGGAAACTATTTCCTTGGAGATTTGGTTCATCAGAACAAGACAATTGCGCTTACATTGTCAGGAATTCTAAAGTAAGTTATTATACAATACTAACCACACACTGACGATATAGCACAATACTCTAAAGGTCTACAGGTAAACTCAATCGGACCGTAAATGCAACATTAAGAATCAGCAGATCACTAAAATCACACAAATAATTCACACAAAGGAAACACAACTCAGATAAGAAGTACAAGTTACAATATGACAAGCATAAATAAGAACCAAAAAAAGGAAACTTAACAACTATAAAGACTGTTATGGTCGAATGGTTAGAGAGTTCAAAACGTCAATCTATGCGTTCCCTTGCGTAGTCATCTCAGTTACTGTATGGTTGCTGTTATCAAACATTCGAAACATTGACGATTGATATTTAATGTTCTTCGTGATATTAGTGGTCCATGTCAGCATCATAGAGTGTCACTGATATCTTATTTTCTATGTAAGAAATGTTAATGCTGTTACTTCTATCTTTCTTTTGAACATGTAAAAGCTTGCGTAATGTCCTTTTCTTCGGTGTTTCCTCCACTTGGAAATGTTGGGTGACATTCTTGCTTCGCTGAACGTGTTGGAACAGGTGTCTCCGCCACTTGTAGGCAATGTTAGGTGACATTCACGTCGTTACGAGCAGCGGTTCCTTCGTTGAACGTTTTTTGAAATGCGTCTCCTCTACTTGGCAATGTTAGGTGACATTCTCGTCGTTACGAGCAGCGGTTGCTTCGTTGAACGTGTTGGAACAGGCGTCTCCTCCACTTGTAGGCAATGTTAGGTGACATTCTCGTCGTTATGAGCAGCGGTTGCTTCGTTGAACGTGTTGGAACAGGCGTCTCCTCCACTTGTAGGCAATGTTAGGTGACAATCTCGTCGTTATGAGCAGCGGTTGCTTCGTTGAACGTGTTAGAACAGGCGTCTCCTCAACTTGTAGGCAATGTTAGGTGACATTCTCGTCGTTATGAGCAGCGGTTGCTTCGTTGAACGTGTTGAAACAGGCGTCTCCTCCACTTGTAGGCAATGTAAGGTGACATTCTCCTCGTAACGAGCAGCGGTTGCTTCGTTGAATGTTTGGGGGCAGGCGTCTCATCCACTTGGCAATGTTAGGTGACTTTCGCATCGTCACGAGCAGCGGTTGCTTCATTGACCGTTTTGGGATAGGCGTCTCCTCCACTTTGCTGTGTGAGGTGGCCTTTTCATCGTCACGAGTAGCGGTTGCTTCGTTAAATGTTTGGGGACCGTAATCAATGAATGACTTTGACAGATAAATATAAGAATGTAAGAATATCTACATTTAGTCTAGTATTATTTGTCTGGTTGGCCACGTACTCCTGATTCGGATTCATTTGCAACTAAATACCAAGACCACTCTTCAAATGTATCAAACAGCAAACAAGTCTCTTAGTTGGAACGACTGAAAGAGATATAGCAGAGTACATATTACTGATAATGCAATTGTTGCACTGTAAAGGAGTAATTCAAGTTTCGTGTTGAGCACGAACAAGGTTTTATAAACATGCGAGTAGGCATCTGGATCTCTACCCATGGTTATAAGTGTTAAGTGATTATTTATCAAACCTATTTCTTTTCACTTATTGTAGTGAATGCAAAGATGGCAAGTCGGTATATAACGCCTTAATGTTTGACGAAGTATATGACCTTGACAAGGAATTGAACTATACAGACGTGAGTAATTTAGTATAACTCTCGATGGCTTAAAATTACACTCATGCATATTTGCAATCTGCATGTCAAGGCGCCTCTTTTGAGCCTATTTTCATGAAAATCGAAAGTGGTCATGTTGACCAAACTGAAGTTTATACAGCTTGTTTTTCCATGAGAGCCGTTTTCAGACAGTTTTTTCTTGTTTTCTCAAAATATTAATTATTTACTTACGACCTTCTAATTCTCAGCCAGCGAATAAGCTCCTTTGCTTTTCTTTCCGTACAAGTGATACAGTAACTTCGTAGAATGGTATCAATATAATTGATGTCCATGTATATATGCGCTGATCGGAAAAAGGAAACACAAACATACATTTTTATTATTATTTTCTTCAACTTTCATTACGAAATCTTAATATTTGTACTAATATTCGTTTTAATAGAAAACCTTAAACTTGCCCAATAAACAATACTGTGCTTAAGTTCATGCTACAGGCTAGTATGGTGCGACTCTTGCTTTTGGGTAAAGTATAAACTGGTTGGTATCTTACGTGGCATAAGCATTATTGGTGATATGTTAGTAGGCAAGGAAAAAGAAAGAAAAATGTAAATTGACGCTTTCATTTTTCAGACATTGGATGTTCAAGCGGAGATAGATGCGATCAATATCGATCTCTCAACAGTATCGATCTATCCAGCAAGTCTGAAGACACAACTAGATGATATTAACGATGCTGTCAATATTAGTTTTGACGACTTTTATGCAGAGGTATAATCACATGACATTGTCTCCCTTTTTAAGAGTTATCTCGTTCATTACTCTATTGTGTCGCTTTCTATACAATTTCTCAGTAAAGAATAATGTTCACATGTAAGTTTTCGTCAACATTGCTCGACATTCACATCTGAATGTCTTGAGCTAAATATACGTCCGTTAAAACAGGGGAGCATATTATCTTAATAGGAGCATATATGCTATGTAATCCTGGTGCAAATTAACCCCCACAAGATAATAAAACAAAAACAAAGCGAGCACCGATTATTTGAAGATCGATTTTCTATGTAAGAAAATGTAATATAGAAACGATCGATTGGCTGATTAAAACCACACTCCTCGCAGCGTTTGCTTCCCTTACAGTTATAGTAAATGTAATTGAAAGGGGAGGTAACTACTGTGAGGAGTTTGTGTTAAACCACGTGTCTGGTTAATATACAAGGTTGATACTATTGAAACCGGACAGATATACAGTCTCATTTGCCCCTTTACTACATTGAAACATTATTTATCGCATCTACCAAACACTGTACTGATGTACGAGGGATGTCCGAAAGGTTTGAGACTGTGTTCATTTAAATCAAAAACATTTGAAATTTTAGTAGCTCATAGATCAATATAATTTGGACATATTTCTGAAAGATTCATTTAGATACCACGAACTGTTCACATCCAGCAAACATTATAGAAAGTACAGGTAACAACTAAACGAGCACTTTGTTGACGCGCGACGTCATGAACGCATTTTGGAGGTTATTGCGCATGTAGCCATGTCCGTATGTTGCTGCATCTTGACACATCTACCACACTAGAATCCCGACTTAGTTTCTGTTATTATCGGAATTCTATGATGTGTTTGTAATTACTCGCAAATTGCCAAACTGTGTTATTCACCAATTATTATTTTAAAATGTAGTTGGTATCAGTATACTGAAGGTAATGACTTCAATGTGTCTCTGGAGTAAAGGGTTAATGTGAGATCTCAAACGTTTCTTATCTTATGTTTCGTTCATTATTGTAGATGGGCAACAACATATCAACAGTAGACTTGTATTCTTTAGCTGACGACATTGACGCTTATGCAAATGCATTACTAGACCCACACAAGGTTAGTGCTTTCAGCTTTGATTACGGTCCAGGGTTCGCTGCGTGGCGGTCAATGTTTCAATCCATCATGGCGGTCCGACATTCGCTGCGTGACGGTTTGGTGTTCGATAAGTTCATATCAAAGAGATAAAAATGATGCGAAACTAAGCATAAAGCTCTAATACTGAATTAGGTAAAAATAACTGAATGCCAAGCATCCATCCTCATCCCCTTTTTGTCTTGCGACACTGACACTTTAATTGCCCTTAATGAAATCGATAGCCTATTAATATCAGTCAATATCGAAACATTTGGCAAATCCAAATACCCCCCTGTTGGTCATTTGCCAATCAGGTTAAAATCACCCTCTGAATATTATAAACGCTTCGCATGAGGAACTTTAATCAGATTTACCATTTGCAATGACAATAGCTGACTATACGGGGTGTCACGGTAGGTATATGATGCTTTTAAACCGCTGGCTTAGAAAATAAGTACTACTAACGACCTTATCAGACTCATTCATATTTTAAATCTGCATCTCAAGGCGATTCTTATTAGCCTTTTTTCATGAAAATCGGAAGAGGTCACGTGGAGCAAACTGAAGTTTAAAACGCTCGTTTTCCATAAGTAAAGAGTATAGACCTTGAGCCGACAATTGACCCTGCTCCCCCCCCAGGGGGAATTTTCAACACTATGATTTTCTTAAACCTTATGGTAGGTGGCATTCACAGACAAAAGTTTGCAAGTTTCTGTTGGGGCTTTAACGAGTAACGGAGATTTGAAATACGTGACTATGCGATTTTCTACAGGAATCACTAATTTTGCTTATATGATATTATAAACAGGCTAATTGTTCAATAAATCATGTGAATAAGACATTTATGTATGTTAAATGTATTTAAAATTGAAACTATCAGTTGTATAAATTATTATAGGCAAAAAATGTGATATAACATACGTAATTTACGTTACTTTGCATGAAATTACTAGAATATTAAAATAACAGTCAACGTATATGACGTTTTTAAGTTAAGAAATGATGATACTGATTAGTATGCAGCTCAATAATGTATATAGCTATAGTACAACTACACAAACAGTTAATTGATATGAAATGCCATGTAAATTACGTTACCTTTCAAAAATATGGGTTTTTTTCAACAATATTTCAGTTAAAATTTCGGTATAACATATATAGTGGGGTGACAATTGGTGATTTTTGGGGGTAGCCAGGTGACAGCTCAAGTAGAACAAGCAATGTTATATACCAAAATGTTCGCCTATGTATGTACTATATGGAACTGCCAGCATGAATTTTCAACACTTGGTGTGGACCTGGTAATTCAAGATGGCGTCTAAGATGGCCGCCATAATTTACAAATATACATAAAATTCTATGTTCTCATGCATTTTTATTTATTTATGTATATATGAGTCACACATATTTGCTTAGATATTATTCATTTGATAATGTACATCATATGGACATACAGGACTGACCACTTTGAAGTCAAGGTCAAGGTCATTTTAAGGTCAAGTTACGAAAAATATGCCCTATGGGATATGCAACAATGCAAAGTTCAGGCATCCCAAGACCATATGGGGTACATAACACTTGTCAAGTACAACCATCCAATGTCACATTCTGTGCTCACCATCACAGAGTACAGCCATTCAATGCCGCATGGGGTAGTCACTACCACTTATTATAGCCATACTAAGCCATAAGGGGTACTCTCAACCAAACCCTTTGTTGTGCTTACCACTACCAATTACACCAGTATCAGGCATAACTGGGTACTCATCACCATCATATATTAGGCCTGAATGGGGTGTAACCAACACAGAGTACACCCATATCATGTCCTTAAGGGGTTCTTAAACCACTTAATAGTCAAACCAGGCCTTATGGAGGACAAATAACACTGTCTATACATACATTCCGTAACCATGGAGTACTTACAACTGCCCAATACAACCATTCCTATTGAATTTGTAATGGCACCAGCTATATCTGAGGCCCTATAGAATATTTAAAACCAAGAGGACAGCCAACCAAGACCATATTGGGTATTCACCACCCTTAATTATAGCCATAGTAGGCCCTTAGGTATACTCACAACATCTGAGTAAAGCCATATACATGTAAGTCTCTATACGGTACTCCCGATTACTGAGCACAGCTGTACAAGGTCCTATGTGTTACTCACTAGTACAAAACTACAGTCATATAAGACCCAAGAGGGTACTCATCCCTAATAATTACAGATTTCATACCCCATTCGGGTGCTCATAACCAATGACTTACAATCTCACCAAGTTGTATAGGGTACAAAGGAGTCACAACAACATATTACACATAACCATTAAGTATGGTCCCACCTGACTGTGGTACTTACCACCAGCGGTAACAATGATACTATGTCCTAAGGGGTACTCGGACAAACTGAATACTGTCATACCAGGTGCACTATAGCCATCATTGACTCTATTGGGTAATTCCCCACCACCAATTATGGTCATACTAATCCCTACGGGGTAGTTGCAAACACTAAATATAGCCATACCAGACCTTATGTGGTACTTACCACTACCAGCCTTCTTAGGCCCTATGCCCTACTTACAACTACTGTGTACAGCCATACTATGCCTGAGAGATAATCATAGTCACTTAGGAAAGCCATTCAATACCCTATTTTGTACTTAACACTGCCTAGTACAGCCGTCCCAGGCCAGCTTATGTACTCACCTCCACAAGTTCAACCATCTCAGGCCCGATTGGGTACCCACCTATACAGAAAACAGCCATCACAGGTCCTATTGACTATCCTATACCACTGAGAACAACCATCTCAGGCCCCATTTGGTACAAACCACCTCTGAGTACAGTAATCCCAGGCCCTGTTGGGTACCCACCACCTCTGAGTACAGACACCCCATGCTGTATTGGATGCCCATCACCACATAGAACAGCCATCACAGGCTCCATTTGGTACCCACAAACTCAGAGTACAGTCATCCCAGGCCCTATTGGGAACCCACCAATTCTGAATACAGTCACCAAAGCCATTTTGGGTACTCAACATCACAGATTAAGCCATCCCAGGCCTCATTGGGAACCCACCAACACAGATTTCAGCCATCCTAGGCCATATTGGGAACCCACCAACACAGAGTTCAGCCCTCCTAGGTCATATTGGGAACCCACCAACACAGATTTCAGCCCACCTAGGCCATATTTGGAACCCACTAACACAGATTTCAGCCCTGCTAGGCCATATTGGGAACCCACCAACACAGATTTCAGCCCTCCTAGGCCATATTGGGAACCCACCAACACAGAGTTCAGCCCTCCTATGTCATATTGGGAACCCACCAACACATATTACAGCCCTCCTAGGCCATATTTGGAACCCATCAACACAGGTTTCCGCCCACCTAGGCCATATTGGGAACCCACCAACACATATTTCAGCCCTCCTAGGCCATATTTGGAACCCATCAACATAGATTTCAGCCCTCCTATGCCATATTGGGAACAGACCAACACAGATTTCAGTCCACCTAGGCCATATTGGGAACCCACCAATACAGATTTTAGCCATCCTATGCCATATTGTGTAACTACCACACTTATTACAGCCATACAATGTCATATGATGCAGCAATTCCTGACTACATGTCGTATGTAACACATGCGATACTGGCTTTAGACATACATGTATATGGAAATATTAGCAAATGCTTTAAACAATGAACAGTAACACAGTTTACACTACTTTACCTTAAATGATTGTGGCCTCTCACTGGTCAGTACTGCACAACAATTCAGGTAGTATAAGATATAAGATAATTATGCACCTATCAATCTTTTCCTCCAGACAGACCAAGAGGAATTGGATAGTTTTACTTTTGTGGTCTAATTCCTGGTGCACCCTAGAGAATGTTTCAAACTTATTTTCAAATATACACTGTGGTTTTTAATTTGTATATAGTGTGATTAAATAACTGACATACGATTGTATACATGTATATATAGAAAATGTTTAAAAGTCATGTGTGTGCATAGTGTTCTCATGAAGATATTAACTTGAGGGGCAATCTGTGTTCTAGTTTCATAGTTTGAGTATTAAATTTGTGTGTGTGTATTACGTTAAACACATTTTGTATAAAGCAAGCACAAATACTTGTACGTTTGGGATTTTACAAAGATAAGTCAACAGAGTGTTAAAATTACAGCATACATGTGTATATGATTTTGTAAAGTTTAAAAGTAAGGTAACGTAAATTGAAACATTAATTGTTTTTTAATACATGTGTTGAAAGTTCAAATGCAAACTGCGATAAAAGATATTTTAATTTGAAAATCAATTATTTTTAGCGGCAAAGTTTATCTTAAGTAACAGAATACAAGGCTAGCAAATTGTAATTTTGTTTGATATTTAAATACATGTACGTTATAGTTTACATGTTGTTTAGTTAAATATACAGTTTGAACTGCAAACCTATAGTAAGTTTTGAGTAGGATTAAATTGTTATTTTTAATTTTTAATTGTTTAAGTACGTTTTTAAGACACTGACGACATGCACTTTAATTTGTATGTTTGGTAACGTAAAGTGCAATGTAGTATTGCCTTAACATATCTTACAAGTAAGAGACTTGTTAATCTATATAATATAAACCATTATAAATATATAAAGTGGTATTATATGTAACTGAAAAGTGTATGATACAATTTGAATACTTGAAATTATTGAAGGAATGAAAAACGCACATGTTTTGGAGAATGGGTGACATTTTAAGAATCGCCACTAAACATCTATCTCTTAACCTATACTGGCAATCTATACAGCATTTTTTAGGTTGAATGTTGAACTTTGTAATGGTAACTTCGTCATTTGATTACCTGGTCATCTAAATTTGCAATAAAAACTTTATGCCAAAAACCTTTTGTTTTTTTAGGGTAACGTATGTTTTCCCATATTTATCTTCTTTAACATTGCATGTTGGCATTGAAATTCAATCAATTTGCAGCTACTAGTTTACACTCTTGAATAACATATGCAAACTTGGAATTAATAAATAGCATTATGGTACAATTTATCTTTAAAAATTACAGTTTTTATTTTATATTTTGGGGGTAACGTATTTTAAAGCATGGTAACGGAGAAAAGCCCCACCCGCCAGTTGCAAACTTTATGCCAAAATGTTCGCCACACCTTGGGGTTTCAAAAAAATATGGTCCACAAAATTCCCCCTGGGGGGGAGCAAAACCCCCTCTGGCTCACGGTCTAGTAGTTTTCATACAGTTTTTCTTGTTTCCTCAAAATATTTATTTTTTACTTACGACCTTATAAGTCTTAGTCAGCGAACTGTTTGATGAACTCATTTAACTACCATTAATGAATCCGAAGTGGCGAAGAAGCGTATACTGTAACCCTTTTGAACACATTGCATTGTATTCACTATTCGGATCACCTGAATGTTTTTAAATAAGCATAATGCAGACTGTTATAAAACTGTTATAAAACTGTTATAAAACTGTTATAAAACCGCACGTGTTAAGTTCTTATTGACATCGTGTACAACTTAATGTGAACGATTATCTTAAAAACTCTGGAGTTGTTACAACATTATTGTATTATTATTTCAATACAAAAGTGAGCAAGTTTAGAACCGCTATGGCGATCATCGATACGCGACGTCAACGTCCTTATAAAATCAACGCTGACGTGCGCTTGGTGGTAGTTAGTCAACATTTTTGTATTGCACGATATAACTTTTTCACTGAATTATTATGGTTTCTTGAAAATTTGAAAGACTATGCAGGAGATATTCTGATTATTAATGTTGATACATTGTATAAATTTGTAAATGATCATTTGAAATATACGTACATTATAGCTAAAGTCTATGTTATTTTGGATCATCCCTCGTACATGTACTAACCTTATCGTTTTTATAATATTTAGACGAATCTTAAAGCAGAAGCGACCGAGTTGAGGCGGATTCAAGATGAGGACTATGCCTACGTTCAAGGCAACTTGGTATGTTTAGACTTCCAATACACTCGATAGCCTTGTGCTAGTACGTCCGCTGTGAGTGCCGAAGGTCCTGGGTTCGTTCCATGTTTTAATAGACCCGAAAGCCTAGTGTTAAGAGCGTCCGCTTTGAGTGCACAAAATGCTGAGTTCGTTTCAAGTCCAATGTGGTGTCAATAATGAATATAATAAGTTGTAGTACTTTACAATGGGCCTAAAATCAATAAGTGTTTATAAACTAAGGGTTCCTACTTGCTCGGTATATATTCGTGCCGTGTTAACAAGTCATCTTTCAAGCCTGTGAATTGTTTATACTCCACTACTACTTAAAATGTTCATTTTATTCAAAAAGCAAAAAAAATGTCTTCAAAAAATTTGACTGCCTTTCCTAGTCTATGTACCTAAATCATGAAATATGAAAATGTGTGAAATCCTGTACGAATAATTGAACACAAAATATCATGTTATCATTGCAGACGGCTTTAAACACATCAGTTGCCAATATGGACGCTACAGTATCCGCCGTACCGGTAAGTTCTGACCATCGATCTATTTTCGTTTTTATTTCTACATATCGCTGGCTTCGAATTAGAAGTTCGTAACTACTTATGACCTTATAAGACGCATGCATATTTAGAATCTGCATCTCAAGGCGCATCTTATGAGCCTATTTTCATGTAAATCGGTCATGTTTACCAAACTGAAACTGAAAAAGCTTGTTTTCCATAAGTAAAGAGTACCTTTTTGACAGTGTTTTCTTGTTTTCTCAAAATATTGATTTTGTACTTACGACCACCTTGCCATTTTCAAAGGGAAGCAACTTTCGTCTTGTGTCAGAAAATTTACTCCGCAGCGATTGTCTCACTTAGAGCATTCTATGATAATTTAATCTAGTAAATGAAGGCGAATGATATGTTTGTTTAAGTAGTTGCCTCCGTAGTTCAATGGTTAGCGCGCTTGCCATCTAATCTGGCGATCCGGATTCAAATACGGTTGGAGACACGCATATGCCGGCCATATTTCAGCAGAAAGCTGACTGGCCAATAAAGGCTATACTTATGCTCGGCATTTAAAAATATATACACAATTAAATTATGGAGTTTTAAATTATAATTACTCATTTCTCATTTTTATTTTTGATATAAAAACGTTCTGGGGACGGACCTCATTCTTTTCTTGTATACACACTGTATATACACTCAAGGACAAATCCCACACTTTTGCATAGGGTGAATGCGCTTGCATGATTCCTAGAAAATAATGAGACAACATTTTATTACAAACTAAACTGATTTACACGTAGGAAAGATCAATAATACACATGTAAAACTATATTGCAATAACATAAATACTTTGAGCGATATTGGACTTTGAATTAGGTGAGGCGTTTTTAAAGTTCTTTAGTGTATATATATATATCTTAATTATTAAAACAACCGAGTTGATTATAAGTGAGTTTAAGGTTTACATTAAATGACTGTGAACATATTTATGTTATATCATACTTTAGGCACTGGTGGCAGATCTAGACGCAGGACTTCAGACAGCTGATGATTATGTGCAGAATAACGGAAGTGACGTAGTAAGGGGTGTAAGTATTTCCTAAGCGTTTTAGCCTATTTTAGATCCCAACGGGTGGTTTACCTTATCTAAGTTCAGACATTCTCATTTTACCCATTTTACATCAACGATAAAACACATTATATCCAAACTTAGTTTTGATATTAAGTTCACCCTCGCCGACTGTTCCATATCTCATTGAAAAGAGGTTTAGTAATACCAGGAGGCATTACTGTAGTATAACACAGGGAATTTAAAAAACTGATTTATTCCAACTTGTACTAAAAGTGTTTTGTTTTGTTTCTATAGTAACTATAATACTATACAATGTACAACAATCCGTATAATTTGAATTATAGGATATATATTTTCTGGTTTCCCGGCAACTTATTGATCACCCCTCATCTATTTATTTATTACAGATACTCAACAACTACGCAGACAGAGTTTTAAATATGGTAGATTCGTTTGTGAACTATACCAAGGACGCGGTATGTTATAAGTATTGCAAATTCATATACATTCATAACAATTATATTTACGTCCAGTTGGTTGTTTAGTATGCTTATATTACATACTATTAGAGTTTTTTACCTGTCAAAATACATACATGCACGGTACTCGCACATTATATGGTTAACGGATTTAAAAACGCGACACTTGTGTATGTTGGTATAATTATTTTAGAAAAAAAACAAATTCTCATATAAAATGTATTTGTATAATCATAAAGGTTAATTCAATGCCGTCATTTTGATACCACACTTAATAAAATCCAACGAGTATTAACTAAATTATCGCACGAATAAGACATGTGTCCAGAAAACAAAAGTAACATGTTTAACGGTGCATTGGTTTTATCGTTGAAGATGATCAGCCTGTATAACAGATCGAATGTTTACGTAAGGCTAGTCTGACTTCTGTAAACACATTCTTATTTAATCTGAATATAATAAATTTATTTAATGCTAACTGATGAGGTATGGAGTTCTATCAGTGAAATAAAACCTATATCAGTCACTGGTTATCACCTACAATGTGACTGATATAAGCTCCGCCCCTCACAGGGACTACTTTAATTTACCAAAATCTCAACACTAAAATGTATTACTGAACGGAAACATGTCATGTGGGGTTTTTTATTCTTAGTTAGACCATTTCTTACAAGTTGATGTATGATTTAATGCAAAATTCTCAAAAAAGTCATTTCACCTATTCACCATAATCCAAGATGGCGGATTTTGAAGTGAAAAATATGAATTGAATAACATATTCATAAGTAACCTAACCACAGTGGTAATTTGGCATACATAGTACCAACTATGACACCAAAAAAGCATTAAATAAATAGAATATTTGTTTGTTTTGATTGAATATGGTTAATATCTCATCTTGTAGTGATAAAATTTTAATATTTCCACTCGCGCTAGGCGCTCTTGAAAATATTGATTTTTATCACTACACGATGAGATATTAACCATATTCAATCAAAACAAACAAATATCCTCTATGACATATCCAACTTTTATTTCAAATGTGTTTACATGACACGGAAACATCGAACATGCAGGAAACATACACCGTTGTCTCATTAATGTTTTTATGTGAAAGGGGAGGTAAGAATGTAAGAAATTTTGGTCAGAATGCGGCTTTTATTTTCTGGATCGCCGTATTGATTGTACTATATATTTGTTAATACTTATCTCATTTTTACCATCTTAGTACCAAAATGACGCCAATACATTTACGTTTAATCTGCACTTTCCAATACCGGCATAAAATCACATACCCAGTCTCGCGTTTTTAAATCCTTTAAGTATAGATTAGCCTTCCTTGAACTGACAATTAAGTAAAAAGAACATCACAACATTTCATGTAAATTGTCACATTTAGATTTTATTATCTAATTAATTTTATTCTAATGAGAGGTGGTAGTTTAATCACTAGTATTATAGTTATGACTATACAATTCACCAATAAATAATATTTTTGAAAATACGTATTTGCTAATACACATCACGAAGTTTAATCAACATGATTGTAGTCCGGTTTTATAGTCTTATAGCACACATAGATTAACATTATCCTCGACCTTTATGTGTGAAAATAAATGAAAAGTTTCGTATGTGTTATATATCAGTTTCAACAAGAAATTAGAGAGATATATACATATGCGTAACACTCTACGCTTATGAAAACAACCAACTTGAGCTATTGACAATAAAGCAACTATTAAAGTGTGCTAACAGAAGGATCGAGGTCCAAATTCAATTGTTTCGCACTATACATGTATTTTGTAGATAAAGCTATACACTTTAAGTATTTTATTTATTACAGATTCTTACGAAGATGGGTTCGTGCGAGCCTATTTGGAATTTCTACAACTCAGTAATGGTGTACACACTATGTTACAATACTATAGATACCTTTGTAAGTATACCACACAAGCCTTTACTACGGAAGCATGTTTTTTTTCGGTCTTGCCAAAAAGGCTTGAAACAAAAATGATCCTAACAGGATTCCGTACTTTATAATGGATTATGTAAAGCTTTGGAAAAACTAGCCTCATGCAAATTCAAAGGTCAAACGACCTTGTCCATTACTAAGTAAAGAGAGAAAAAGCACATAATTATGCTTATTTATCCGACTTGCGTGAAATAACGTCGCACAATGTACTCAGTTATTCAGTATAAACATATGTGTTCGTCAAACAATGTTAATTGTCCAAACTAAATCTTAACTGCAGCAAAGTGAATTTTAAATCTTAAAAAATTGTTCATCACAAAAAGCGCTTTCCGCCTAAAGTCAATAAAAATGACGTCATTAATTTTTACGCTACGTGTATTGGTCCCAGTTTTGTGCGTTACGTGATATATACACTTCAGCGAATTTCAAATTGACACCCTTTAATAATAGGATGCAGTGAAACATATTTAAACAAAATCTAATGTATAAAAGTTGATTTTGCATTTTTGATTGCCAAAATGATAACACGGTTACAATGATTTAGTTGATAATGTATGTAATGTGAGATGTGGCTGCTTACCCACCAGGAAAGAAATAGTCTCACCTGTGAGACTCGAACGCATGTCATCTAATGTTATAAACAAGTTATTAAAGTTAAACCATACGGCTCCTATATAAATCTATAGTAAATTAGTGTATCGTTAAACGTTATCGATTTGATCGATTAGACGTTTTCAAGGGAGGCTACTTTGCCGATTAAACACCCGATAAGTTACAGAAATGTTCCGTATGCCTTAATTAACCCAATGACCAGGGGAAGTTAAATTGTCAAAGGGTGAACGGCTAAACTACTAATTACAGCCCTCGAAAATTGGTTACTTAATTTAATTTTTTATGTTATCGATTTTTATTTTCTAGAACGGATTCTGGTTCTCCATTGGCTGGGTGATATTTTTCTTCATACCTGGTGTGATATGCTCCGTGAAACTAGCCAAATACTTCCGGACCATGGACGAGGACGACGATGAACCTCCACCTCCGTATTCAGCGGCTGAAGGAAAAGATCCAGAATTTATTAAGTGAGTATACTACGAGTAGTTAAACCGCTTTATATCTAGATATGACATATGATCCATTTGGAAGATTGCATTATTGTAAAATAAAGACTTTACTTACTTACTTACTTACTTACTTACTTACTTACTTACTTACTTACTTACTTACTTACTTACTTACTTACTTACTTACTTACTTACTTACTTACTTACTTACTTACTTACTTACTTACTTACTTACTTACTTACTTACTTACTTACTTACTTACTTACTTACTTACTTACTTACTTACTTACTTACTTACTTACTTACTTACTTACTTACTTACTTACTTACTTACTTACTTACTTACTTACTTACTTACTTACATTGCACCACTACGCGCTTCTTATGAACCTATTTTCATGAAAATCAATACAGGTTATGTTGACTAAACTGAAGCAGACGTAGCTTGTTTTTTCACAAGTAAAGAGTTTTTACTGATATGTTTTCTTGTTTTCTTAGCCATCGATATACAACATGTCCACAACGTTCATGTAGTCGTTTTAGAGACACTGTTATACATGTATGTTCTATGATTTCTCGAGTTATGTTCACTTTGCATTTTCTATTTTAGTGTTCGACCAGCTGAGATGCGGGACATGCCTTCTAGGGCGAAGTTCTGGATGAAGTAAGTTGCCCCGGAAATTTTATACCGGAAGTTCTGTTGTTTTTCTCGACTGGACACGTTTAAATTTATTTGATATGTGTACCAGACAATTAACATAGCACCTAGTCAACAAGTTTATTTTACATTTTCTGCATACATGAAAACACGTTCATTAACAACCATGACTAATAGTTACTTTTATTTGTATCTGGAATTTACGTAGTTTAAAACATACGAGTATACAGTTCAACTAAAATGGGTAAAACAGTTATGGAGAAGCCGTCTGTTTACATGAAGTGTACTAATTTTCGTATATGGACTTTTTCGTATACGGTCACAGACTAACGGTTCAATTATTTGTTGGGTAGTTGATTTGTGGTTAAGCTAAACCACGGAATTAAATGTTTGACGAAAGTTTATAAAACCGCTTATATGTTTTTAGGAATAACAAGGTTGCCCATAGAGACAACGAGGAGTGGTAAAGCTGTAGCATATAAACTGAATGTATCGTTATATGTTTTCCGGAATAACAAGGTGGCCAATCGAGACAGCAATGAATGGTAAAGCTGTAGCATATAAACTGAATGTATCGTAATATGTTTTCCGGAATAACAAGGTGGCCAATCGAGACAGCAAGGAGTGGTAAAGCTGTAGCATATAATTGCGTGTTTTGTTATATTTGACGTATTTCTTGACTGTGATATTTGTAACTCATTAATTGCACGGCAGACAGGGGTTTGAAAGCGATGCAAGTTTAATTTCGTATAGTCCAGAGAATTTGACCAGACTCTCGACATTCTATTAGCATAATTTAACAGCTGATATATTGGCTATATTTATAACACCGGTTGTATGTTTTCATAACCGGTGAGTATCACGAAGACGCGCGAGGTGTAATACCAACGCAGATCTAACGGACCGATATTGCACGATTTGCTCGCGGGAATTTATACATTAAACGCAAGATCCTTTTAATATATTCATGCATAAAGGTCAGGATATCATGACAAATTATCCGTGCTATACACGAGACTCAAAATACAACCTGTCTGCCACTAAGCATATTTCATACAACATACTGTACAATATTTCAATCATTATTTTTTCTGATTTGTTTTTTTGTTATATTTTATTTCAACGTTATGCATGTCGACATTTATTCTTTTCATCATTTCTTGCCAATATGGAACTTTGTATTATCAATGCATGGGTCGCACATATCGTACGGTGTTCGTTCGATTTTAAGAATTTACATGAATTTTAGCATCCTTAGTGACCTTAGTAAAATCGTTGCACCTGGTCACAGCTCGTATTGATCCTGTACAATAATCAGGGGATGCAACCGTACTATAACAGGATATCGCAGACAAGTCGAGCGGAACTCAATATAAGCTAATGCGGTGCTCCCGGGTATCCGAGTGTATTGTGCTAGAGTTGTGAGCATCGGCAAAGACATTGTACGTTACTAGTGTGTGCATTATTGAGCCCACGTGGTGTTATTACGGGGCTCTTGCGAGCAGCTCTCAATTTTGAAAATCGCTGTGAGTTCGGGTTAATGAGACCAGTACAAATAACAGACCAAAGAGACAAATATATCTTTTATTTGCTACCAGCATAAAATATCAGAATAGGTCGTTTGCGTCCCAATTCCTAGTTTCATATTTTCAATTGATAAGAAAGGTGTGTTCTTTGTTGTATAGTGACATTAAATGATTTTATACCTATTAACGCATAAAGACGATCTAGCATTCTGTTGATGATTAATTCTCATTTATTTACCGTTATAATGTCTGGCGCATGGAGTTTACGTGCTCTTATCCGTACGATCAACATTGAAAGGTACGTACACATACGTAAAGCGTTTACAAATGTGTGAATTTAATATGTGGGGATGCTATTAATATGTTGCATTACTAATAATTTTTTTTAAATATAATGAACACCGGGACAGGCCTCGTATTTTATAAACACAACTTTAACAATACTAATATATCGTTATATTTTTCACATGACCATAAAATAGGCTATTGCATGTATCGGATGTTCTGAATTGATTTTTGACTGTAAAATGTAAATATCTTATATTGAATTTATGTATAAAACTTTTTTTAAACATCACCTATACTGCTGAGATTTTTATGTAGAGTAGGTTGATGTATTTCATTTACTCGAGCAAAATTTAATACCGGAGCAAAATTTAATATCTGTGCGTTCATAAGATACTGGGCAAATGCACTAAACTAACTTTAAATTTTGAAACCAATTTCGAATATATACTTGTATATAATGTGCTACTAAAAGTCTTATTTATAAATAAATCTCTTTAAATTGACATACCAGTACAATATGTGTATGCTATTTTCGAGCAATAAAAATGCACAGTTCGGAAAAATGACATTCCACCAACGAAAACTATTTTTATTTTGTTAAAATCGTTATATTTTAAGATAGATATAGTGTTGTTTTGTCAGACATTCTCGTGGACAAGTCAACCGACTCTGTCGAAGTTATAGGAATGTAACGGAAATTTCATTGTTTTCAATTCCTATATATAAGTCTGAAAAACCGATTGGAGTTAATCATGTTAAAAACACTAACATTTTGTGAACAATACTTATTTAAATTCAAAAACTGCGGTAAGGTGCTTTAAACTATAATAAAACAAAAAGTTGGTGTGTCTCTTTAATAAGATGTACGATTCCATTTGATTATTGTATATTAAGTCTAGAGGCTGGTCCTCATGTTATTTCATGTACCAATCAAACATTCTGATTACTTCTTGTACATATCTTTGTAATAAAGTGTCACTTATATTGTTTACATGCAGTTTGTTGTTTGATCACGCATATACGAGAGGTGTTTGACTTATATTTGAACAAAAAAGAACGTTGCGTTTTGCCAAGCTAGCTATAACATGCTTGACGATAAGCGAAACGCTTTTCCTGCATACTCTCGTTGAGAACAGTGTTTGAAGTAGAGCGTGTACATTTATATGTTGCCTGATTCAGGATAGGGCATCTGACGTGTCTCACGTTATACATTTGTTAACAACAATGTTCAATGCTCAGATAATGCCAGTTGTTCCCTTATGTGTCCCTTATGTGCCCCTTATGTGTCATATATATATGTACATGCTCAAAAGTTAGACTCTCGCAACCTTACGAAGATTTGTTTAACATTATTCATTAAATTTAGAAGACTAGTTTTCTTAGACAGAAATTATCTGAGCAGTTTTATGAAAACGTGTACCCACTCCGTAATTGCTAAATGACTATTGAGAGTAGCTAAATTAACTGAGCAAACTAACTGTAGAATCTTGTGTCAGACCGAATACTTTTTTCTAACATTGGATAATCCGATCAGATTATCATCTATTCCTTGACTATAGGCTGATTATTTCTGGAATACCATTTGGAGACTATAGACATATTATTCTAGTAACATATCACAGCTAGTCTTAGTACTTAGTGCACGATATCAACATTATAGGTAGATATTTCCAATTGAAGCAAATTCAAATACCGAGCTATTGAAGCAAGATAAGTTGATGACTTTTACTTCACTCGTGATTTCAGGAAAAATACGAGTAACGTTGCTTGGAAGTTTCTTTAAATGGCATTTGAATTTGGTCATACCCTAATTTGTAAAGAATTCAATATCAAGCATGACTGCATGGGTTTTTTAGAACTGCTTTACAATATTGTTTAATAGATACAAGTAATAGGATCTGGAATTTTCGTTTGAAAAGCTAGAACTGAGAGATTCCTGTCGCCCACTTCAGAGACAACCAATTAGTGTAATACGCCGTACTGATCAATTCCGATATAATGATTATAATCCAAATGTCACGGTGTCATAGAGGTCTTGAAGAACTGAAGCAAACTCGGTAATTTATTTACCAAACCATAAGGGATGCGACTAAGATTTACGAGCATTTCGAACAGCATGAGCAACAAAAGCACCAACTACTGAAAAGCTATAGAAACACGACATCCCAGTCAGCCTACCAAATCAGTCAGGTAAACAATTCCGGAGAACGAGCCAGAAGACGAGAACAAACGATAAGGACGACCATACACCACAATGACAACCAAAACAAAACAACAAAAAACTTGTACACATTATGGGCACGTAATATGAGAGGACACCCTCTGCTGAAAAAAGTATTTTGAGACATTTTTAGTTAATAATACAACCATCACATACGAGCAAATTTATGACATTGTCCTGTAAATGATTTACTCTAGATTTTTATTTTATTCTCATACTGAACATTCAATTGACGGGATAGCGTTTATCAGTACTAAATTGTACTCTGTACTTTAGGATCGTAAAATAGATTTATTTTCCCAGAGCAAATGGGCTTATAAGGATTGGTTAAGACGGAACAGTGAAAGTAAAAATGTCATCGGCTACTTAATAACACACATAACATTTGCAAAATATGAGACAAAACAATATGAAAGAAACAAATACACCATTAAAGCCGATTTATAGTTTGAGAGTATATCTTTGTCCATGTCATATCAATGAATCAGACTTTTAGTCCATATGTCACCATAATTATATAAATCACGAGTATTAGTTTTTCACAAATTTTGAATCTTGTCAAACCAATACGATAGTTAAATACATACTTCGAAAAAAGGTACTGACAAATCGGACAGGGACGGCCGCACTTACAGAAACAGTTGAGGACGCCAGGCACCAAAAGGAAACACACAAAAAAGGAAACACACAAAAAAGGAAACAAAAGATCACAAGCATACGTCACTATGCTTAACACAACTGAATAAGATACAGAAACTAAACCGCTATAAGTCCCAAAAGTGGTCATTAGTCTGCGCTAAAGACCCTACTTAAGAAATTGAAATCGTATGTACATCTGCTTCGACTGTTCTATAAGTATAGCAACTTTACCTGTAAAACACAAAATAACATATATTTTAGTTCAATACCTCCGAAGTAACCATCGTATACATTTATAAATTGTTTAAAATTATTGTCCAATTCAGAGGAGTACAGACATAGTTATTTCTAGGCTGGACATACCAGAAAATGGCTGACCCTATAGTATTTCAGTTGTCATATTAGACACCCTAATTTACATTTTTGAGTACCGGAAATGAAAAGATGTTAAAAAGAGGAAAGATCGGTCAAGTAAGGGGAATGCGGTAGAACAAACACCAATTGTGCTAACTGTGTTAACAAGAGGACTTGTGAACGAGAGTATCGCCATGCAGTAAAATCTTACATGATTAACCAAAATTAGAACTGATCGTGTTTTTGTCAATTGATTTCATTCAATAAGACTTTGCAATGTATTTTTAGTAAACTGACCTACAACATGGAATCGCTTCACATCCTTGAACAATATCACTACGACTTTTGATGAAAACATCTGATCATCTTTTTATTTAAACTTCGTTTAGTTACAGAAAACCAACGGACGGATTTCAGAGTGTTTGCGTCATGGGGTAGGTAATCAACTGAACCGCACTTTTCAATTATTGTCATCAGTAAATCTAGATTAAGTGGCATGAACTGTAACACTTATTGAACGGCTCTCGTACATCGATCGGTTGTGCTAGGCTTACAGCGTCATGGTGGTTATTTATCATATTTACTTCCATTTACGTCTGAATCAATTCTTATAATACTTGGGTTGTATGGGTATCGTAAATTACATCAACTCTACATTCCTATTCTACTATATAATCTCCGGATGTATTTTATATCAGTCGTCCATTAGAACAATTTATTTGTTTTTGGAAATAGATCAAACATCAATAAAACCCTTAAGAAAACTAAAAGTCTGCTTCAATTCTGTGAAAACGTTGTCTATGACATAAGAACGGTTCTGGTGGATATGGAGCGTCCGTATTGACATGGCAACACCGTTTTACCATCGCGAACCCGTTTTGCCATCGCGAACCAGTTTTGCCATCGCGGACCAGTTTTGCAGCTGAAGGGTAATACTATTTTTTTTATACCTAAAATGAGGACATGATGCGGTCTAGTTTCATTTTCTTGTTAAGTTTGTGTCGGGTGCATTGTTACGTAGGCTTGTCGTCCGTAGTTCTTTTCTTATTGTGTGTTCCATTTTGTGCCTTTTGTGCTCAGCTGTCCCTGCTGGTAGCTGTTTTCCGTTTCCAACTTTACATTATCTTTTTGCGCAGTTTTTGTAATACTATTTATTTATTCAACGAACTAGTATTTAGTTAAAACGATAAGAACTCTTTTTCAAAATGGAATATGTATTTCATTTAAACGAAATTAAAAATAAATAAATGTATACTTTTTTAGTTTTTGTCAATGTTGTTTTCCCTTTTGGCCTGCGCATGTTTGATGTGTGGTCCGATTTGTTCCTTTCGTGTTCGGTTGTTTCAGTTGAGTGCTGCCTGCCCGGTCCGGTTTGTCATTGTGTTTATGAATAAAGGTGTTTCGACGTCAGTTAATTTCTTCCGTAGATTTAAGTTCTGATAGGCAGCTTTATATATATGTCATCTATAATTGAACACATTAGTCATGTAATGATAACTTTGACATATGATATTAATAGATCGACTAGGAGAGTAGGGTGACCGCAAATCTGGTCGTTTAATGTAGCTTAGGAGATATCAGCAGAACCTAATACTGAACTTATTCGGAACTTGTCCACCAAGAAATATCCCTACTAGGCGTCCTGTTATAGTTTATGCCATAACATCTTAGTCTCTCAACACTTTATAATGTGCTTAATATTAATCATTTCAGCATCGATTGCTTAGTCTTAATGTAAATACAGCTCCGCGAGTTTATAAACTATCTATTCACAAATACGGTCTAAATGTTAGACAGAAACTTTCGACAGTCGGAAAACAATCGTGTAATTTTGACCCAAAATTGATCGATTTTAGTTCTGCGGTTTGTATATATTGCGACCTACTAGTGCCTTCTTCTTCCTACGAGTTTCGATATACTTAGTTTATTCAAGATAGAAAATAACTAGGAACAATAATATTTCTTAGTCCTATAGTTTCGGTAAAGAGCATGTTTTGTTTGTTTTATTTGTGATTGCCGGTACAAACGATACTTTGGTACAAAACAACATAACATTTGCTTGGTTCATTCAATACATGTAATGCATGGTTATGCTAAGGGCACATTTGCCCTTCGAACTCCTTACAAGGGAAACTCGCACGGCGTCCGTACGGAGCCCAAATGGACACCGAAGACTCGTACGAGTATCGTACTGATTTTCTTAACTCGTACGAGATCGTTCGTGGTCAGTACGAGCTGTGACCACATGCTACGAACATACAAAAACGTAAGGATTTCAAAACTTGTGAACTCGTACGAGTTGATGAATTCGTACTGATATCGAGCTTTGTGACCGTAGCATTAGTCTGGGATAATATAAAAGCAGGAACGAATATCGCCAATTAGTTAACATTATTTTGTACGACAGAAACAAACATTGATTGAGTGAAAACTAGCTGTCTGTAAGTAGTAAGTTCTCTAGAAAATATGTCGTATCTTGGGGTGATAACTTATGGAACTGCTTGTACTTCACTACATACGAGCGGTGATCAATACATTCGATAACTTTCTTTCTACAAATTTTGTTTTGCCAGCAAGACTCAAAATCAAAATTGCATTATTCAGAGAGCATGATCTCTCGGACCAAACGCACTTATAACACCTTTATATTAATGCTAGGGGCGCTTGACGTCGGCCGTCGAGTGATGCCATTTTAAGCATCACTGTTTGGGCCAATTGCTCCTTTCTAGCTTCATAGCCGGTTCCATGTATAAGATTGTTTTACTTTTAATACAGAAATAAGTAATAGGTACCCACCTCTTGAATGTTAGGTGTGATATACGAACATAAGATAGATACATTATGTGCACTTTTAGCCATGATGAAAGAACAAGGATTTGAAGAAATATTTCGAACGCATAAATCGTTCTACACGTTAGTACGTCATTAACGCTGTCGATTCTGCGTGTACAGAACTATGTTGATGATTAATTAGTGTACTAAGTTAAACTTACTTACTTTAACGTATTGCTACGCGTCTCTTTAATTACGTACTATTTGATATTCCCTTGAGTATTACTTATGAAGAACATATTTATGGTGACATGATTATGCTATTGTAACTATGTAGAAAGTAATTTAACTCAAATCTCCTAAGCTCTCTTCATCAACTAAACTCCGAGATGTGACAATCCGATAAAAACCCATATACATTTGTATATGTTTCAATGTTTGCTGATTATTTCCTCTACTTCCAGTATTTTGATTAATGAACCTGGGCATATAGATATTTAATTATCGTTAGTGTCCGAAATAAAAATGTTATATACTGCTATAGTCACGATAACACTTATATGCAAGGATCCATCTGTGGAATACAAATGGTTTTCACTTTATATAGTCATAATTTATTGAACCTTTAATTGTTCCCAAACACGATTGATGATTTTTTTGCAGTCGAGTATACTTGTCCATTTCAACCTAGTAGGCATACATAGACACATTTGCTATAATGTTTGTCTAATATTAAATATTCAAGACTGCGCGTGGTAAAATGTCTGGACTGACATCTCCAACAACTAATGGTACCAATACCGACATGTCTGTCGTACTTTATAAACCCCTTTATTTTAATATACGCCCGCTACTGCAATGAATTAGTGACGAATGATGATTGCGTTCGATCGAAATTATAATGATTGCCTTCAACACATATGAAAATAGCAAGAAGGATAACATACCGGAAAACACTAAAATCCTTCACCGAGTGACTTGAATAAACTAATTTGATATGTAAAAGTAGAATGCATTCATTAATGTCTTACACTAAATCTCTTTGCAAAACTTCTTTCACAAATTGTGGCTTGCTATTTCAGCATGAAAAACAATTACGGATTTCTTTGAAAAACAGTTAGAACGAGTCATTTCAAAGTATAAGTTGTTCTTTCTTTCATGTTGTCACTACCTCTGAAAGTTATTATGATTAAATGGTACAGTATGCTACACAGTTGTAAATGTGTGAACTTCTAACACTGGTTACAAGTAAAAACGCACAAGTAAGTAATAGCGTACCATTGGCATTAAAAACCAACAACTAACACTTTAACTTAATTGTTCATTGATCCATTATAGGGAGCCTTGAGAACTTCTCCTATCGTGTGCAACCCTTCTCACTTACACATATGTTAGTAGCCCGCTAGGAGTTTTTTCTTGTGGAAGGAAACTGTTGAAAAGAAGCGGTAATCTTGATAAAAACAAACAAACAAACTAACAATCAAACACGCGATCTAAGTAGCACACATGTCAAATAAGTTATCAGTATTACTACGTTCGTCATGTGAAGTTATAGAAAGCTACTAACATTTTCTTGTTACATGTAACAAAAACGTTATCCATTATAATCTGATGAATACTGAGTAAAAAGTCGAATGCTTATTATTTCTGTGTTGCATGTTATTTACATAGATATTTATTACATGTAGCAATATATTGATTTAGGAGAATGTTCGCACTTTCAAAACCATCGATTGCTTACACCTTTTGTCTCTGTGATATCATATAACCAACCCACGTAGAGAAATAAACTGCGAACACTACTGTTACGAATGTGAATTTAGACATTATTAGCTTCAGATAATACTGGAAGGCAGTTGAAAGGTGACTATGATATGTGTGTTTCGGCAAAGTTTGCCTTGAAGGCTATTGTAACGATACCGTACATTCTGAAGCGTACGTGTCATGTAGATGGAACACAAAAGATCATAGGTGTGAACAAGATTTGTCTTACTTCCGAAGATTTTTAAAAACGATTCCAATTTGTTTTATTATTCGGTTAGAATCACACATGTTAACGCCTAACTTGAACTTTGGACTTTTTGACACCTAAGCTGGGATTTTTCGTTTCTGTCCAGCATAAGGCTGCTTCGTATCTTTCAAAATAGCACTTATATGTATAATATACGTTGTTTTAAGCAGATGCGTACCTAAATATTTAAATGTGCGTTTACACTTATGCATCAATAAATATAATACATGGCTTGTCTTGGATGATATAAAAGCAGACACAAATATCGCTGATTAGCTAACATTATCTTGCATGGCAGATAAAATATTGATAGAGTGAAAAACAATGTGTCTGTAAGTCGTAAGTACTCTAGAAAATATGTTGTATCTCGGGAATGATGAATTATGAAACATAAGGGATCAGACGATACTTCATAACATAACCAAAACTGTTGTGATTGCACATACTAATAACAACATGTTTATGTCTATAGGTGATATACATTTCCATCATTAACAGACTGATGTACCGGCACACCCGATTAGCGAAGTACATGTTGATATGTATGTGCATTCATGATAAATGTTTGGACTCTTTGTCTTGTCTATGGTCGGGCCCACCAACTGTGGAGAGGGCAGTACTGTTTATCGACACCTGAAATCGGCAGCTTTCGTAAAAGTCATTTATGTCGCTTTGTAGTCTACATGTTTACGCTATAATTGAAAGTGTCTTATAAACATCGCACTTTCACCTTAAATTGACTTTTAAAACTATCGACACATTTCAAATTATTTTAAGACGACAGTGAATATAATGACTGTAAAAAGGTATATGAATTGATTGATGTTTCGGGTGAATACGAGTATACACGTAGGAAATGAAACATAAACACAAAACATTTCCTCTAGAGGTCACACAATAGACTAATTCGATGTTCAACATCAAACGATGGCACCATGTAATATTCACACGGTATTGTTTGATCTTGGAAGTTGCAGGTGCATCTCTGTGTAAAAAGTATAATGATGTTGCAGACAACAGGTAGCTTATGTCACGATTGTTAATAACATGCTTATACCATTGTGCAAGCATGCTCTTGTCAGTATTTTGGGAAATGTCTGGGAATATACAAGAATCAATACACGAGGCGAAGAAAATATAATGCGAATATTATACAAATAATATTTGTTTTCTTCTAACTGTTTAAGAATATCATTATTTCAAGTGGATATATAGATAAATTCTTTATTGTTCTCCATATTTGGTGTTAAACTTATTGTGGAACAAAAGAGAATCTAAGTACAACGGATTCGGAGTGCGGAACGGGCATACGGACAACAATCACAGAGGCCTAGAATAGTACAAATACCAACTTGATACCAAGCAAACGTAAGATATAGTCAATTATTTAATGCTAACTGATGAGATATGGAGTTCTATCAGTGAAATAAAACCTATATCAGTCATTGGTTATAACCTACAGGAACTACTTTAATTTTACCAAATATTTTACACTAAACGGTCCGTAACTTTTTATTACTGAACGGAAACATGTCATGTGGGTTTTTTTATTCTTAGTTAGAACATTTCCTACAAGTTGGTGTATGATTTGATGCAAAATTCTCAAAAAAGTGGTTTTCACCACTTCTCCATAATCCGAGATGGTGGATTTTGAATTAATAAATATGAATGGAATAACATATTCATACGCATCCTAACCACAGTGGTAGTTTGGCATAAATAGTACAAGTTTTGACACCAAATAAGCGTTCAATAAATATAATATTTGTTTGTTTTGATTGAATATGGTTTATATCTCATCGTGTAGTGATATAATTCAATATTTTCAAGAGCGCGTATGGCGAGTGAAAATATTAAAATTTTATCACTACAAGATGAGATATTAAACAAATATCTTCTATCTAGTTGGAGGCTTCAAATGCGACTTCGGTAGGAAAATCGGTAAACTGTGTCCAAGTCCCAGATGTCAAAAAGCTGAATGACAGAGTTTAATCTATAAAAAGCTAATTGGCATATTTTCAGGTATTAAAAAGCTGAATGCCCTAGTTTCAGCAATAAAGAAGATGAATGACATAGTTTCAGCTGTAAAAATGTCTAGACCTTATAACGCGTCACAATAACCTGGTACATTTTATGGCGTTTAACATAATTGTAAGGCATGCTTCGACCGCACAATTCATTCTAAATATCGCATTGCATGTGTATTTGATTATCCCGTATGAGGTGAAATACATTATTAATGCTTTAATCTCACTTTTAGAGCCAGAAGAATTATTTTTGTTTGAAGATGATTGGATGAAAACTGTTTGCGTTAGAGTACAGACAAGGCCAATTTCATACTTATTTGGTAATTAATTTAGGCCCATAACCAAATGAAGCCTAAGCCGATTTGGCCTAGATATTATGCCCATAAGCATTGTCAGCAAGTTTGAAGATGATCGGGTGAAAACTGTTAGCGTAAGAGTACAGACAAGGTCAATTACATACTTATTTGGTAATCAAAGGACCATAACCCAATAAGGCATAGGCCGATGTGGCCTATAATCGAACTTGGCCTAGATATTATGCCCATAAGCATTGTCAGCAAGTTTGATCGGATGAAAAATGTTTGCGCTAGAGTACAGACAAATTACTGGACGCCGCCGCCCGCACGCCCGCCCGCCCGCACGCCCACCAAGGGTGTTCACATAATACGTCCCGTTTTCAACGAGCGTATAAAAACCGCATAGATGAATATTCAATACAGATGTATGCTAAAATATATCCCAAACTGAACGTTCTGTGACGGAATAAACAAATGAACACATTTCAAGATTGTATTAATTAATATCTATGTGGCACTAACAGTTTTGTATTACCTGATGTAGTATTAACACTTCAAAATCCACTACCTCATATCGCCCTAAACGATATTTAAAGAGGGAAGGTAGCACTTAACTTAAACTGCCCAGGACAGAAAACATAAACACAACACATACCACAATTACTCGGCGCAATGCCCAACATCCAACTGAACAAAGAATGAAGTTTTAGCTGTCAGAAAGTCGAACTAAAACTATATCTTATAATTGCGTGCTAAGAAGATGAAATGAATGCTACAATGAAATGATATGCTTCGTAACAGTCACATTTCTGTTTATTTTCTCGTTCAGTTGTGTAAGAACACTTTGCCCTAGGATCTTCAAACTTTACATGGAGGTTGGTCATCAACATTAGATGTTCCCTATTGATTTTGGGGTCAGTAAGTCAAAGGTCAATGTCAATGTGGGCATTGTGCCATGTAAGTGTGGAAGATGATGTTTTTTATGTTTTTGTGTTTGGCTGTTGAAGTTGAGTGCTGCCTTCCATGTCCGGTTTTCTGTTTGTTTTAATATTTAACATACCAGAGTTTGACTGTTATCCGACATGTGTGTTGTTTGATTGACACGAATCTGATAATGTCGGTTTCAGAACATTCGTATAGAAAGAAATTGTATCAATAATTGTTCATTTATTCATCAAATCAACTGATGTAATATTTATATGACGCTCCCACCAACACATGATGTACACACTATCAGTTCACTTAGGTAAATAAATAATAGTATTGCGTAACTAAATAATCACTCATAGTCTAGAGAATTGCCAACACCATTATCTTATTTGAACCAAGCTATCGCAATATTGCAGATATAAGCATGTTTCCTAATTCATAACTCAGCATGTCCGACTTTGGAGATAATGTATCTGTACCAATATTTATTTCTAGCGGGTAATGTATTAAAAGTGAAACAATATCAGATGATCGGATGTATTCAGAAAAGCATGCTCATTATCTCAGTCGGCACGATATACGGAAAACTGTGCACCTACGAGTTTGCTACTAGTGTATTCAGTTTCATTTCTTCCTGGTTCTTGTGATGTATTTCTTTGTGAAATGTAATTTGTTATTGTGTTTCGTTTTGTGTCTTTCGTGTTGCGTTATAATTTGTGTAGTCGTTCAGTTTTAATCTCCCTGGTTAATTTCTACGTTTGTCATTGTGACCTTTACTTGTAATATGTTATGTTTCGGTTTTGTGTATTATCTTCTGTGCATTTCTTGTTCTTCTATTTATGCTGTTCAATTCGCTATTATCATCTTGTTTGAAAGTGCACGCCAGATTTGTTTCTCTCGGCTGTTTTTGTTGTTGTTTGCAGTAACTGTTAAGTGGATTTGTCTGTATTCAATTGAGTTTTACTGTGCTTTTACACTGAATACTCATATTTAGAACAGACGTTTAGATTTCCGCGGAGTCACTATGACTTGTCTAGCAACACTCAATTTCTTGTAAGTAATTATTCCAATACAACAGAAACCAACTACGTCAATTCATGGGTATTTATCTAAGACGCCATTTTAACAGGTACTTTGTATGGATTGTCACGGATGTTTTGAAATAGCTCATGCATGTTTTAAAGAGTATTACTTACCAATGCGTTAAACATAGCTGCCGCTTCCTATACCTGTACAGTTATACAGTGTTATATTCACACACCCTTCTTCTGTTGTCGCGATACCAGTTTTCTTTAAAAGTTCAAAAACTAAAATTTAACGTTATTTATGAATAATTATACTACATTACACTCTGCTGTAAAAGCTTTTATACCCAATACAATGTTCACAATATTATTGTGTCCTGCTACGTCACATGACTGTGACGAAATATCACATTTTATTGTATTAAAATTATCTAAGCGCGCACTTTTAAGATAAAGCTTTAAAATGAAACATGACAGAGTTTAACTGTAGTCCTACGGGTTCCTCATAGTCAGCTATGGATATCTTGATGCGTGTTGCAAAAAATATTTGTCTGAAGACAGACACTCTTAATACTATCAATTTCAAAATAAATCCAGATAAATGTTTCGTTGGTGTCCCTCTAAATATTCATTAAAATAAGTTTGAATCATGAGAACATATGGTCCCCCAAGGGATTGAATTCACTTTTCCTGTATATTAGAAAAAATGAACTTATTCGTCGCAGAATTTGAAGGTCGCATAGCGCAGAATTACCACAGAATTGGTCTTCAGGTTATTCATCAACAGCAGAAAATATCAATTACCGGTAATTGTGATCAAATAATTATTTTATAATGAATAAATGTTGCGAAACACATGACAATTTACTGTTCAATGATTGTCTAGAAGAAAAATTGTGAATATTCATAAGGATTGTTTGTACATACCTCAGATTATCTGGATGTACATTATAAGCATGCATTAGAAAGTTTTATAATTAGTTTGAGGTTGAAAGTCAAAATGACTCACAACTAATTTATTCAAGCATTAAGGTACTTTGTTGTGGTTTGTGTCATTTTTATAAGACAGTTTGGCTTTACATACAAATCATATCCAAAATATGTCAATTGTTACAAAACAATAAAATATACTATCACTATCTTAGTTTTCTTCAAAGAACAACATAAATTGTACTTGACATTCAACATCAGTCCAGGCAACGACATTAATATTTTCAAACTCCGTTGTATGTCTGTGATTCCCCCTGTGTAGAGTTTTATGATCTATGTTAATTCTCCAAGTAAAACAATGAGAGATTACATTTCTCATTACCCGGATATAAATATTTTGGTTCTAAATGTTTCGTGAACAAAAGTGTAATGGGTAACAGTAACATTAATACAATCTATCTCTAAAACAAAGGTAAGGAATCAATTTAGCGTATGTTGGCTTATCAGCAATGTGCTTGTTGTATCTGGATATGTTCCAGTCATATATCTACAAACATGATAATGTTATACCAGGATAACAATCTTTCAACCGATGTAGACAACGTGTTACGAGGCAATTGTAGTTTTTCTTGTCAATGTCGAAATGGAAAAATAAAAGTAGCAAAGCAGAGCAAATGCTTCAAGCCTCCGATTTTCTCACAGTACACCTGCTTATTCAAAATGTGTCGCACTGCTTTAGAGTTTGATATAGAGCTGGCTCCTGACTTCTGGAACGATTACTAGTCGTTTGCAAGTTAATATGGCGTGTTTAGTGTCTATATTCACATGTGTACTCCATGTAAAAACATCTTCACCTACAATGTTCCATGCTGGTGCATTTTGCAGCGTTTACTGTTACTCCTAAATGAAGCATTTTGATGCATCTAATGTTATTTCATACAAATTTCGTGATGTTATGTCAATCAGCCAATCACTAATTGCTTTCCAATAACTATTATGGAGTACATGGATGGTGAAAACAATAGTGTACGCACGTGTTCACTCTAGGCAAATGTTTAATACTGGCTGAGGAGTGATTAGCGAAATAATTACGAACAGTCTAGAAATATGCAAAGATCCTTCTTTTCTTTCATAATATTGCAGATAAAAATGATTTTTCGTAATTCATAACTCAGCATGTTCGACTTTGTAGATAACTTATTTTATCTCCGTCAATATTCATTTCTAGCGAGTAATGTATTAAAAGTTAACATTATCTGATGATCGGATATATTCAGAAGAACTTGCTCATTATCTCAGACACGATGTACAGGACATGGTGCAGGTACGATACTGGTGTATTCAGTGTCATTACGTTCGTGTTCATTTTGATGTTTGTCCTTATACTTGTAATATGCTATTGTTTCGTGTATTTATTTTGCCTTTGGTGCTTTGTTGTCTCCATGGTGTGGAGAATTTAGAAATTTTTTCATTCTTACTTATTTGGATGTTAGTCCTTGTGACTTTTACTTGTAATATGTTATTTTACTTTTTTGTGTGTTCATTTAGTGCTTCTGTTTCTGCGCTAAAGACCCTACTTGAGATATTGAAATTGTAGGTACATCTGCTTCGACTGTTCAATAAGTAAAACAAAAAATAACACCACGATGTAATATATTTAAGTTCAACACCTCCGAAGAAATTGTCGTTTACTTTTATGAAAGTGTTAAGCTTTTCGTCCAATTCAGAGAAGTACATTCATAGTCATTTCTAGAAATAGTTTGGACAAATCGGAAAATGGCTGGCCCTATAGTATTTTAGTTGTCATATAAGAGTCACTAATTTTCATTTTTCAGTACCGGAAATGAAAAGATGTTTCAAAGGAAAGGTCGGTCGAGTAAGGGGTATGCGGTAGAACAAACACACATCAGCGCTATATGTGTTTAGAAGAGGACGTGTGAGCGAGAGCATCGTTATATAGTAAAGTATTACATAATTAACCAAAATTTGAACGTAACATGAGGACACGATGTGGTTTAGTTTCTTCTTGTTGGGGACATTGTGACGTACGTTTTTGTCTTTTGTGTGTGTGTTCCATTGTGTGCCTTTTGTGCATTGTAATGCAGTAAAGTCTTAAATGATGAACCAAAGTTAGTACCGAGCATGTTTTGTCAACTTTTTCCATTCAATAAGACTTTGCAATATATTTTTGGAATCGCTTCACAACCATGAATAGTATTACTACAATTATTGGTGAAAACAGTTTATCTGATCTTCCTGTTATTTAAACTTCGTTTAATTACAGAAAATCAACGGACGAATTGATACGTCATCTGGTAGGTAATCAATTAAACCACACTTTTCAATTATTTTCATTAACAAAACAAGAATAAGAGGCCTGAACTGTAACACATTTTGAACGGCTCTCGTACACCAATCGTTTGGGCTAGGCTTACAGTGTCATTGTGTTTATTTATCCCCTTTCATTACGTATTGCCTACCATTTACGTCTGATTCAATTCTTATAATATTTAGGTTTTTATGGGCGTCGTAAATTACATCAACTCTACATTCCTATCCTACTATATAATCTCCGGATGTATTTTATGTCAGTCGTCCATTAGAACAATTTATTTTGTTTGGAAATAGATCAAACATCAATAAAACCCTTAAGAAAACAATAAAAGTCTGCTTCAATTCTGTGAAAACGTTGTCTGTTACATAAGGATGGTTCTGGTGAATATGGAGCGTCCGAATTGACATGGCAATACAGTTTTGCCATCGCGAACCAGTTTTGCTGCTGAAGGGTTATACTATTTACAGTGATTCCTAATTTATTTACGTAAAATGAGGACATGGTGCGGTCTAGTTTCATTGTCTTGTTCAGTTTGTGGTGGGTGCATTGTGACGTAGGCTTGTCGTTTTTGTGTTCCATTTTGTGCCCAGCTGTTTCTGCTGAGTACTGCCTTCCATGACCGATTTTTCATTGTTGTTTTGCACAGTTATTTTAATAATATTTATTTATTTAACGAACTACAATTAAGTTAAAACAATATGAGCAGTTCATTAACTCTTCATTAACCGCCTCCTCGATAGCCTTTTGGTTGAGCGCTTCACGGGTTCGATCCCTGGCCGCGTCATACTAAAGATGAAATAAAAATGGTACCTGAAATTCCCTTGCTAGACGTTCAGCATAAAAGGGAAATTGGTTCTCTTCTCTCATAACCTCGTGGAGATGGATAACATCAGGAATGAGGTGTCGAGAGTGATTAATATAAGTTTGAAAAACTTGTTTTACAATCGACCTTAAATAAATTAGTATAAACTTACTCTTTTTCAAAATGGTATATGTATTTCATTTAAGTGCTGCCTGCCCAGCCCGATTTGTCATTATCTTTTTGAATTAAGGTGTCGTAATGTCAGTTCATCTCTTCCACAGATTTAAGTTCAGATAGGCAGATTTATATATGTCATCTATAATTGAACACATTAGTCTTGTAATGGTAACTATGACACATTAGATAAATTGATTGACTAGAAGAAAAGTGTGACCTCAAATCTGGTCGCTTATTGTAGCTTGGGAGATATTGGTAATATAGATAAACATTGTACATAATTGTCAAACAGAACGGCAGAACCTTATGTTGACATTATTCGAAACTTGTGCACCAATGATTACCCCTACAAGGCGTCCCGTAATAGTTAACGACCATAGCATATTTGTCTATTAATTCTTATTAATTATGAACTTGATATTAATAATTTCAGTCTCGATTGTTTGGTCTAAATGTAATGGTATTTAACAATGTGAATGGACGTGTGGACGACGATTAAACAATTGCCGAGAATTACAATTGTAGACACCTGGATAAATATTATGTTTTGAAATACACCTCAACGGGTATATAAATTGCTTATTCACAAATACGATATATAAATGTTAAACAGAAACTTACGACAGACGGGATTTGAGCAAAAGAACTATGTAATTTCGACCTACTTAATTTATTCAAGATAGAAACTAAGTGGGAACAATAATGTCACTTAGTCCTATAGTTTCGGTAAGGAGCATATTGTGTTTGTTTTATTTGTGATTGTCACGACAAACAATACTTTGGTACAAAATAACATAGCATTTGCTTGGTTGAATCAATACATGTAATGCTTGGTAAGACTGGGATGATATAAAAGCTGAAATGGATAGCGCTGATTAGTTAGCATTATCTTGTACGACAGAAAAACATTGAATGAGTGAAAACAATGTGTCTGTAAGTCGTAAGTAATCCAGAAAATATGTCGTATCTCGGTAGTGATAAATTATGAAACTGTTTGTACTTCACTACAAACGTGGGCTCATCAAAACTTTCTATTAACCAATTTTGTTTTGCCAGCAAGGCTTAAAAGCATCATTCAAAACGTATGATCTATCCGACCAAATTCACATATATAAAGTTATAAAACCTTTTTTAATGCTATGTGCGCTTGACGTTTGCCGTTACGTGACACCATTCTGAGCGCCACCGTTTGAACCCATTGCTCCTTTCTGGTCCTATTTCCGGTCACATGTGTTAGATTGTTTTACTTTTAATACATAAATAAGTCAGATCAGTACCCAACTCTCGGATGTAAGGTGGGATAGAAAGAGTCTAGATGCGTTTTTGGACAAGAAACTCTGCAAAGCCGCTATATACCGAAGGGTAACGGCTTAGATGTCAGATTATGTCTATATGTTGTGTTATATACATGTAGTAGAAAACAATTGCCAGGCGCTAATTAATCTTCCTTTTGTTTTCGTTATTGTTCTATAGGACTGTTTTGACTTGTTACAATAATAAATTGTAAATCTGATTGGACGATATTCACAGGTGCCATATAAAATGTTACAAGCTGTATATTCCGTAGAATTCGAATTGTGATTATCATATAAATGGAATCTGATCTCTGAGCTGTAACCTTTCGATATATTGTATATTTGTATATAAAGTATATAATTAAAAGCGAAGTCACAATTCAATATTCGTTTTCGATCTATATATAGATATCGGTACAATTGCCAGACTTTCAAGACCCCAAAAATTCAACTAAATGTTATGAATATTGAATATGTATAAGAACATAGGATAGATACATTATGCACTTAAAGGTGCTGCCTCACAGATTTGGCTAAATATTTTGTATATCGTGATTTTCTAACCTAACCAAGTATTGATGTAATAGAAAGCCACTGACGGTTGCTTTATGAAAGATTTTAACCACTCTCGATATCGTCCACTGAGTATTTTTTTCTTGAAACAAAGCGCTAAGTTTCCTTCCAACATGCTTTGTGAATTATGTAATTCACACGTGATTGAACTATAACATCAGCAAACTACAGTGTAAACATCGTTTTTATCAAATGCAACAAATTTCAGGCAATTTAAGTAATAGTAGTGTTAATTCTAAAGGGTATTAATACTCTATAGAATTTTTTATTTAAAAATACTGAATAACTACAAAATGCCGATGTTTCGCAAGTTATTTTAGATGTCAGTGTGGTTGTTTATGGCATATACAGGCAACTATATCAAAATAACGCGAATATTTGACAAATTTATTTTAATTTTACAATACACAAAAACGTGAGACAGTCCCTTTAAGTTAAGTGTACTTTTAGCCATGCTGAATGAACAAGGATTTGAATATAAGTTTCGGACGCATAAATCGCTCTAAACATCACAATGCATGTTTTTTGTAATTTTTCGTCGTAAGGAATATAAATCATTAATGAACTAATACCGCTTATAGACCTATTTATGTGACAGTTAAGTAAGAATGATTTGATATCCCGTCTACACTATTGTGCATGATTAACACTGTCGGTTCTGCTTGCACAGATAAATGTTGATGACTAATTAATGTTCTAAGTTAAACGTACTTACGTTAGCGTATTGCTATGTGTCTCTTAAATAACGTGCTATTTTCTATTCCCTTGAGTATTACTTATAACGAACATACTTATTTTGACATGATGATGCTTTTGTAACTTTGTAGAAAGTAATTTAACTCTCGTAAGCTCTCGAACTTAAAATCATTAACTAAACTATGCAGATGAGATTATCCGATAAAACCCCATATATATGTAAATGTTTCAGTGTTTTCTAATTATTTCCTCTACTTCCAGTATTTTGATTAATGAACATGGGCATGAAATATTTAAAAATCGTTAGTATCCGAAATTTTGACAAACATGTTATGTATTGCTATAGTAACTATAACACTTAAATGCAAGGATCCATCTGTGGAACAAAAATGGGTTATACTTTATAAAGTATTCCTAAAGAACCTTTAATTATTCCCAAACACGATGTGATGATCTTTTTGCAGCCTAGTATACTTGTCCATTTCAACCTAGTAGGCATACATAAAAGTATTTGCTATAATGTTTGTCTAATATTAAATATTCAAGAGTGCGCGTGATAAAATGTCTGAACTGACATCTCAAACAACTTATGCTACAAATACTGATATGTCTGACGTACTTTATAAACCCCTTTATTTTAATTGGAAAACACAAATTTCCTTCACTGAGTTACTTGAATAAACTAATTTGATATGTAAAAGAAGAATGCATTCATTATTATCTTACACTAAATCTCTTTGCGAAACTTCAGTACTACATTGTGGCTTGCTCTTTCGGTATGAAAAACTATTACTAATTAATTGACGTGTTTCTTTGAAAAACAATTAGAACGAGTTAATTCAAAGTATGTGTTGTTCTTTCTTTCATGTTGTCATTAGCCATAAGCTCTGAAGATATTATGATTATGATTAAATTGTAATGTATGCTACAAAGTCGTTTATGTGTAAACTTCTAACACTTGTCACGAGTAAGTAAAAGCGTATCCTTAGCATTAAAAACCTATTTACTAACACTTTATCTTAATTGTTCATTGATCCATAATAGGGATCCTTGTGAACTTTTCCTATCGTGTGCAACCCGTCTTACTAACTGAGATATTAGTACGTCGCATGGTTTTATTTCTTGTGGAAGAAAACTGTTGAAAAGAAGCGGTAATCTTAATAATAACAACGAAACAATCAAACACATGAATCTAAGTAGCACACATGTCAAAAAAGTTATCAGTATTACAAGGTTCGTCATGTGAAGTTATAGAAAGCTACTAACATTTTCTTGTTACATGTAACAAAAACGTTATCCTTTATAATCTGATGAATAATGTGTAAAAAGTCGAAAGCCTATTATTTCTGTGTTTGTTGTTCACATAGATGTAGCAATATATTGATTTAGGAGAATGTGTGCACGTTCAAAACCATCGATTGATTACACCTTTTATCTCTGTGATATCATACAACCCATCCACATAGACAAATAAACTGTGAACACTACTGTTACGAATGTATATTAAGACGTTATTAGCTTCAGATAGTACTGGAAGGCAGTAGAAAGGTGACTTTGATATGTGTGGTTCTGGAAAAGTTATGTTTAAATTTTGCCTTGAAGGTTATTGTAACGATACCGTACGTTACGTTCTAAAGCGTACGTGTCATGTAGATGAAATACAAAAGATCATAGGTGTGAACAATATTTGTTTTAATTCTGAAGATTTTTTGAAAACATACACTGTAAAAACGGTGTTTAGCTGAGAGACGTGTTTATACCTAAACATGTATAGCTTGGTGTATAATGGCTAAACGGATACCTGGACGATGTGTATATGTGATGCGCGTGCTGAATGTTAACGTCTCAGTTTAAACCAAACCGAGTGCACGCTTTGAAGTTCGAACATACAGAAACAGAAAATCAGTATAAAATCATAAGATCTGTTTTGTTTTCGTTACTTTAAAGTAATATCACAATATTTATAGGATCTAGACGTTTTACATGTACGTATGTTTAAGACTATTGTAACATGATTTCGCGAGACATTGTTTTTGCAAGAAATGAATGTATGTTTGCTATTTAGTTAGGCTAATTTATCATCATTTTCCTGTCATAGTTGAAATATCCTCTGGTTTTGACAGAAATGACAGTTAAAACAAGAAATATCTTAAAAAAGATAAACAGCGTTAAAACGTAGTATCAACGTCGGGTGTCCAACAGTATGTCTATCTAAGTAACAAATATATGGTGGGGAAAAAGAGTTACATTATGAAATATTACATACATTTTAAAATATAAATTAAGATGTGGTATATAAGCCGCCCATTCATTGGTTAGACATTATACACAATATATTATTAAATATTCACCAATATTTCTGCTGTTGCATTACATGTTTAGGATCTGAATGTGATTACCACCAAACAAATTTGTCTTTTACATGTTGAACATGTACACATGTTTACTCACTGAACGCATTATTCGGTTACATGTTTAGGAAAGACACATATTATTATGGTCTAAACATGGTTAGCACCTAAATACAATTCATTACATGTTTAGCTGAGTTACATGTTTAGCTATCTATAAAAAGAAACAGCTAACTCGTAATGAAAAATGTTGAGGCCCTAAACACTTTTTTACAATGAGGCGTTTGAAAATGGTTTGTACTATTCGGCTTTGATTGCTGAAACTATAGTCCAGTCAGGGTAAGAATAGAGTAACGCAGCGGTCGAGTCCACAATTACGGTAAAAAAACAATTATAAAGGCTTGTACAGACAGCTATAATTTCAATGCTAAACTAACATACTATATTAGCACTACCTGTTCAGACAATGGTTGTAATATTTTGTGTACACATAATTAACTACGTCACTATTACCATATCCTAACTGGACTGTAGTTCATTCATCTTTTTGACAGATGGGACCTGGGCGGGTCATGTTGTTGTTTAGTTGTGTGTTGGCCACTGTACCTTGTGTGTTTTTATATTTTTTGTGCTCGGCTGGTTAAGTTGTGTGCTGCTTTCCCAGTCCGAACTTATATTATAAGATTATAAAGACACTAAGTATCAACATGAATTGAAAGTCAATGCTTTTAACATAGAAAGTGTTGTATTTGTGGTGGGGCTGGTAATCAACGACTGTTTTAAGTTGTACACTTAACAAATCTTTTAAGTCTGCATCTAGATATTTACCAATAGCTCAGTCAATACGTATTCGATCTTGCTACAATTTTCAACATAATTGTGCAGCTTTAATTTCAATAGATTTTAAAACAACCTGATTACAATTTTCACAAACATAATAAATATATGACGAAGTCAGCAAAGCAAATATCGTACATTGTTTCTGTTTGTTTATCGGCGTTTGTCAGGTTGTTAATGCAGCTATATGGCCGCTTTTCTAATAAAATTCGTTTTTTAAGTATATGTACGTATCACGGAGACAGAAATTAAGAAATCAATGAGAAGAATAACGCAAACTATAGATTTAGAATTGCCGACGGTTGGTCTTGCAAAGGCAATTGCCAACGTGTTATCTCCCCTTGACCATAAAATGACCATTATAATCTACCATATTAATGAGTGAAAAATCACACTATTCTGTGTGGTCCTTTTACATAGATTTGATGAGATATCAAAAATTCCAATTGACCATACATAAAAATATTGTGCACCTACGTGACCATTTCTCGTACATTTTACGTTTTTTGATGTTCCATAGTTCATTGAAATGCTGTTCACTTTTGAGTGACGTTTGTCGTTAAAGGGAGGTGTCGTTTCTCGGAGGGAATTTAACGTTGAAATTGCATGGGAGGAATTTTGAATGTCGTTTAAAGGAGGGAGTCGTTTGAGAGAGGTGACGTTACGAGAGGGAATGCTGTATTTAATTTCGACGAAAAAACTATATTTATCTGATCTTATGGTAGGCAATAGCATATACAAAAAGCTATATGCAGAAACATTAATCAATAAAAAGTTATAGGGTAAAAACAACTGCACACTTATAAGATTGGTTAAGTGTACGCGGCTACCAGATGACCTACATGTTGTTCACGCGTCCCTGCACATTTTCAAGCAATTTGTAACTATTCCATATAAATGAGAGATAGAGAACGAATGACATTGAAAGAACAGGCATTATCTTCACTCAAATTAACACACACCTCGTCTGCGTTATGAACCAGTGAACAGGTTTATAACATTATTCCATCAACTAAATCGCTGCTGATCAGAACCTACCTTACATTTATTTAAAATTGTCAAAATGAATGATTCATGTATGCATATTTCAAAACAAGAGGGTTCAACTTTACATGTACTATTTCAGTCAAAAGGTAACGTACATCACAAATACAAATCGTTTGAACGCCATAACCTTTGCACACACTGTATAAACCTTGAACCGTATATGGATGTATAGAAGTGTACGCATCGCCATTGTGAAACAAGAGGACATTATAACAATAATGAAGTTGAATTGCAAAAGAACTCCGAGATATTTTAAGTAAATTATCATTTCAAGTAAGTTATCTTGAACGTCACTTAATTATCAATCAGGTACTTTATCAACAACGTCACTATGACGACGTCATAATATTATACATCTAAGTACACTAATCAAACTGACATAGGGAAATGTCCCTAATCAAAGTATGTGATTAATACAATAAATTTAGTAGCTGTTTTTTATTGAAGTAAATTATCACTAATATAATCTTGTCAAGAAGCAGAGGTTTTATATAATATTTTCCTTTACTAGGATTATTGGAGCAGATAAACCATTGGGTATTATAATTGAACAGTACTGGCTTAATACTACGAATATCACTTATAATATATGCTATGGACAACTACTTAATACGAATGTTTGCTTACACACTGACATATATCTTCAGACTAGTTACTCACCACATCAATAAACGATTTCGATTTATTTTATTATTTGGTTAGAATCACATATGTTAACGGCTAGCTTGAACTTTCGACTTCTTGACAGCTGAAGCTGGAAATTTTTGTTTTTTGTCCAGCATAAGGCTGCCTTCGTATCTTTCAAAAAAGCACTAACATGTACAATATACGTTGTTTTAAGCTGACGGATACCTAAAAATTCAAATGTGCGTTTGCACTGATGCATCAATAAATATAATGCATGGCCTGTCTTGGTTGATATATGTATGTGCATTCATTTGTCACTCGTGCGATACATGTTGGGACTCTTGGTCTTGTCTACGGTCGGGCCCGCAAACTGTGGAGAGGGTAGTACTGGTTATCGACACCTGAAATCGGCAATTTCCGTAAACGTCATTTATGTCGCTTTGAAGTTAACATGTTTACGCTATATTTGAAAGTTTCTTATAAACATCACACTTTCACCTTAAATTCACTTTTAAAAATATCGGCACATTTCAAATTATTTTAAGACGACTTTGAATAGAATTACTGTAAATAGGGTATATGAAATGATTGATGTTTCGCGTGAATACGAATATACTCGTAGGAAATGAAACATAAACACAAGAACATTCCCTCTAGAGGTCACACAATAGACTAATTCGATGTTCAACATCAAAAGACTAATTCGATGTTCAACATCACACGAGTGTACCATGTAATATTCACACGGTATTGTTTTATCTTGGAAGTTGCAGGTGCATCTCTGTGTAATAAGTATAATGATGTTGCAGACAACAGGTATTTTATGTCACGATTGTTACATTGTAATAACATGCTTAAACCATTGTGCAAGCATGTTCGTGTCAGTATTTTATGAAATGTCTGGGAACATACAAGAATCAATACACGAGGTTAAGAAAATATAATACGAATATTATATTATGTTATAGTTAGAACATATTAAGTAAATTTTAATGATTAAAAAGGGCGGAGCGAGCGAAGCGAAGCGAAGCGAAGCGAAGCGAGTCCTTTTTAGTCATTAAAATTTACTTCATATGTTCTAACTGGCTTAGAATATAACATTCTGCATTCTGATTGGCCGATATAAATTAGCGCCAACGCATGACGTCAAATCTGTTAAGAGAAAAATTTAATGATTTTCATTTAACCGCGAACATTCGGCGTTTTTATTGGCTCATAATGTAGGTTATATTCTAAATACTGTTTAAGCATATCATTATTTCAATTGGATAGATAGATAAAGTATTTATTTATTCTCCATATTTGGTGTAAAACGTAGTGTGGAACAAAAGAGAATATCTAAGTACATTGGATGCGGAGTGCGGAATTATGATTTATATAAGGATAAGTTGATTCTTGCTCAGCTTTATTTGGTTCATGTCTTTTCATAACAAAAGAGTAGGGCATGAAGCCTCTCGATGTTGCAACAATATAAGTAGAAATCTGGTGAGTATTGAAAAGTCGATTAACGAAGGGAAATCTTAAAAACACCACCACTTGGAGTACTGAACCTTAAAAGGGCCATGAACAACCCTCTCCACATGTTTGTGGACTATCTTCTAACCGTATTGTAATTTCAATTAACAATGATGGTATGGCTATATTACCTGATACATTACTTAACTCGATGGCATTCTACCACATGATCCAATCAACTCGGGTGATGAATAGTATATATCATTATCAGTGCTAAAAGATAATTCAACATCGGAAAAGGAAGACAACACCCAACAGTTACTAAAACAATCGAGACACAACATTGACCACAATCACACGGTAAAATGCCAAACACACAACCGAATGAGAAAACGAAACTAAAAACAATAGTATGACAGACCCGGCATCAGCCACAAAAAAGCTGGCCCAGTTTGATGTTTTCAGACACAAAAATCCATCAGACCAACTTTTAGCTATAGAAAAAGCTGACAGATCTAGTTTCAGCTTTAACCCATAATGCAGTCATGGCGGAGAATCAATGACGCGTCGATAAGAAATACACTTATCGTAGCAAACACATTTTTAATTGAAACAATATAAAAACTCATAATGTTGCAATCAAAAAAATGTCGTATGTAGCTTTGAGTAAGTGAAGCGATTTCGAATAGCAATTCTGAATATAATGTTATCAAAATATCCCGACGAACTACTCATACTTTTACTTTTATTTTTATTCCTCCAGCATTAAGATATACGTACTATATTTACATACAAATAATTTATATACCATTGAAACGATTTGCTCATTATACATAACAATATCAACAAATATATGAAAACACTGATTGTGACACGTGTTCATTAGTATTTACATCACACTACATACATTGCTCTATATCTCAATATTATGTTTAATTTCACTGACGGTTTACCTTACCGAAACAAAATGTAAGGTAAACCAAGTGTATCACTGAGCACAACATGACGACAACTACCTCTGTATAGCAAATGCCCATATTAAAGATGCAATCAAGCTATAAATATATAGCACGTTATATTACCTTGCATACAGCTAAAGCAATGTGTACATTATGTAATACAACACCATTATTTATAACAGCGAGATCAGGAATTAACTTACACTGGTCTATTATCCGCAACCGAAAAAAACGTTATAAACAGGATAATAAAAAACGGACATGGAAGCAGCTCTAAACTTAACCAGCCGAACATAGAAAACATAAACCATCACTTAGCACAATTACTATACGATAATGGTTCAGTTACTGAACTCCTAAAAACCATATCCTTCAACAATTTGCAGTTGTTGAAAAATTAAAAAGAATTTAAATTTGAGCGTAACTTTAAGATTTACGTAATTCTTTGATAAAACAGTACCCTGGTGAATACACAGCACAATAGTATGAGGAACAGCTTGTTGTATTTTCCACCTTTGGGACTCAACTAAAGTGCTCAAAATTAATCATTCTGCAGATAGGTTGCTTCTTGAAAATAGCCATTCAGGGCTTAACAAGTGATCACTAGCAAAGGTTCGACCAAAGTTAGTAAGATAAATAAGTGGCTCGATACACAGAATTGTATCCACTGTACTCAGTTGTAATGTTCTTCAAGAACCAAGGAGTCTATTCAAAAAGAGCTAGGGTATCACATCTGGATTCTAAGTATCATACAACTGTCTCCTCCCTCGAAGATGGAGGTCATTGGTCCATCTGGCAGGGCAAGAACTGAATGACCACACACTTATGACTGCCTCAGTCAAATGCAAACAAACAAATTGTTAACAAGCATTTAAGACAGATTCAAGCAAAACATTTAGGCATGCTATTTTGATATTTGTTACAAATGTACCAAGTATAGCAGTTGTCTTACCAAGAATATTATCATGTCTCAATAAAACTGTATGATATAATTCTGTTTCACGGATCCAACTAGCTTCCTCGGTGGTGAGGAATATTTTAACAGCCACATTTTCTCCCCTCCATTTTACTTTGTATACATCACCATATCTGCCTTTAGCAATAGACCTAGTTAACTGTATCTGTTTGGCAATATTTATCTGTACCTGTAACAACAAGGTTAACAGTGTCATCAAATAATCAACCAGATATAGGGTAAGGTGCATCCTCAAACATCAGTGGTTAGTCAATTTCCCTGATTCAGGCCCCTTGATTCTAAAGCTTTTTCCATGCTCAATTCAATTTTGTATTCAATCTTTAGATGTTTCAAACAATAAAATGTCTCGTAAGTTACTGACACTTACAATTACATGGGTAGAGATAAAGAAAGCAGAGTAATATGCAAGCACAAAACTTCCGATATGCTAGTTTATAATGACAATCAATGACATTTAGAAGTAGCATATATATACGGTTTTTGATTTGTAACTATTCCTCCACCACTGATTCCAGTTAGGAATTTTGATGTTGCTACTTATAAAAGACAACAGGTAACATGGGGCCGTATTCAATATACATCTTAGATCTGTTCTTAGTTTAGCTCTTATCCTTACATCTTAATCTTACGAAAGGATAATATTGATTAAAATGGCTAACACAGGATTGAACGAATAAACGAATTCAACTGCGAAAAGCTCACATTTCAGCTGTCAAAACTCCGAAAACCCAAATCCCAGATGTCAAAAAGCTGAATGACATAATTTCATCTATAAAAAGCTAAATGGCATATTTTCAGCTATAAAAAGCTGAATGTCCTAGCTTCAGCAATAAAGAAGATGAATGACCTAGTTTAAGCTGTAAAAAGTCTAGACCTTATAACGCGTCGCAATTAACTAGTACATTATACGGAGTTAAACATTTATAGGCCTGCATCTACCGCACAATTCATTCTAAATATCGCATTACATGTGGATTTGATTATCCCGTATGAGGTGAAATACATTATTCATGCTTTAATCTCGCTTTTTTGTGCCAGATGAGTTATTCTTATTTGAGATAACTTCTGCACGATAGTTTATCATTAACATGGTCGATTCTACTTGAAAAGGTATGTGCTGCTCGTTCACACTATCGTGTATTGTTTTGTCAACGTGCGAATGTTTGCGAAGATGAGTACTGTAGAAATCATGCCTGAAGTTCAGCAAGTCGGACATTCGATGGTTTATACCAAAATGCTATACAGTTGAGTACCCAGAGTTACAACCTATTCATCGTCTAGAAACGTATACACTTCAATGTTAAAATAAAATACAGTAAAATTATAGCTATAAAGGCATAAAATAGCAAAATCCCTCACGGTAATTTATGATTAATTTATCCTGTACTGTTTAACATAGTTCCAAAGTGATTTTATATAATCATTTCCTGTCCAAGAAGTACTACATGTACAGCAGATAAACCCGCGGGCAATAATAAAAGGATGAACAGAACAATGATGGCTAAATCCTACAATTATTGCTGATAATAAAGCACATACTATTAGATGGGTATTTAATACATATGTATGCTAAAATATATCTTAAGCTGAACATTCTGTAAAGGAGTAAACAAATGAACACATTTAAAGATTGTATTTATCAATAGCTATGTGGCATAAACAGTGTTGTATTACCTGATGTTCATACTAGTAATAACACTTTGAAATGCACTACCTCATATCGACCTGCACGATGATTCGACAGGGAAGGTAGCACCCAACTTAAACTGCCCAGCACAGAAAACATAAACACAACACATACCACAATTACTCGGTGCAATACCCAACACACAATTGAACGATGAAATGAACTTAACCGTTTAAAGTCCAAGTTTCAGCTGTCAACAAGTCGAACTAAAAATATATCTTATAATTACGTGCTAAAAAGATATAACTACAATGAAATGTTATGTTTTGTAACAGTCACATTTCTGTTCATTTTATCGTCCAGTTGTATGCGAACGCTTTGCCCTAAAATACTTAAACTTTACATGGAGGTTGGTAATCAACATTAGATGACCCCTATTGATTTTGGTGTCATTAAGTCAAATGTCAAGGTCAATGTGGGCATTGTGCTATGTAAGTGTTGAAGATGATGTTTTTTATGTTTTCTATGCTTGGGTGTTGAAGTATTGCCTTCCCTGTCCGATTTTCTGTTTGTTTTAATATTTAACATGCAGAGTTTGACTGTTATCCGACATGTGTGTTGTTTGATTGACACGAATCTTATAATGTCGGTTTCAGAACATTCGAATAGAAAGAAATTGTATCAATAATTGTTCATTTATTCATCAAGTCAAATGATGTGCTATTTATTTGTCGCTCCCACCAACACATAATGTACATACTATCAGTTCACTAAGGTTAATAAATACTAGTATTGCGTAACTACATGATGTTAACTAAACAATCACTTATGGTCTAGAAAAGTGCCAACATCATTATCTTTTTTTAACCAATCTATCGCAATATTGCAGATATAAGCATGTTTCCTAATTCATAACTCAGCATGTCTGACTTTGCAGATAATTTATCTACATTAATATCCACTTCTAGCGGGTAATGTATTTAAAGTGAGACAATATCAGATGATCGGATATATTCAGAAAAGCATGCTCATTATCTCTGATGGCACGATATACAGAGAACTGTGCACATGTGCTACTGGTGTATTCAGTTTCATCTCTCTGGTTCATTTTGATGTCAGTCTTTGTGACTAATGTGTGTAATCTGTATATCTCAATATTTAAGCTGATAATGATAATAACAAGTAAAATATTTTAAAATTGGCAGCTAATACAGAAATGAAGTTGCCAAATAACTCAAAGTGATTTATTCATAATTTACTACCATCTAGAAGTTGACGGTACGTTCTGTGTCTGTCTCTTGCATAGGTAGCTAAGCGATGTCGTCTTTGCTGTATGGTTTCGATATGTCTACATATGTACAGTATTTAATACAGAGAATTGTGCACCTATGCTACTGGTGTATTTCTTTCATTTTGATGTTTGTCATAGTGAATTGTAATCTGTGATTTGTCGTTTTTTCGTGTTATGGCCTTTTGTGTTTCTCTGGTGTAGAATAGGTTGTTCTGTTTCTATTTTCCTGGTCAATTTCTTGTGACCTTTACATGTACTTGTAATATATATTAATTTTCGATCTTGTTTATTATCTTTTGTGCCTCTCGTGTTTTTCTGTTCATAATAATTACTGTCTTGCCTGCCTGACTTTATATTATATTTTGCCTGCCTAATTCGCTATTATCTTCTTGTTTGAAAGGACACGCCAAGACTTTTTTTGTCTCTGGCTACTTAATTGTTATTTGCAGTTTGAGTTGTGTGTATGTACAATATCAATACATGTACTCGGAATCCTAAGTAGATCGGACTTTCATATTTTCGTTCAGTCACTATGACATCTGTAGCAAAAATCGACTTAAATCGAGGTAATTTTACAGTTATACAGTGATATGTTAACACAATGTCTTCAGTTGTCGATCTAATGGCCATTGACGTTTAATAACAAAGTGTTATTTATTAAAAGGCAAGCTTCATAACATTCTACTGTAAAAGCTTCTAAAACAAACACAATATTCACAATGTTATTGTTTCCTGCCTGCTACAAGTGAGCATTATGCGAATGTGACGAAACATAAAACTTTACTGTATTATTGTCTAAACACGCACTTCTAAGATATAGCTTAAAAAAGAGAAATATGACATAGTTCAACTGAATTCCCAAAGTGTTTGAAGACACACATCAATACTACGCAATCGCATATGGAAATCGATAATTATATTATGAAAATCTAGTACTTCAGTCATTTAAGAAGAAAGTGCGATTAACCTCAAACAAATTGCATCACAATGTGCTTTTGCAGTTTTATCATCCACAAAGCTTGCACATACGGAACATGTAAAATGCTATAATGATAACAAATAACGTTGTTAAAATATTTCTGCACGAGATTACCCCCATCATATATATGGTGACAACAGGGACATATTACAACACAGTGAGACCAACGTTTCGTTGCAGTAAAATATATTCTGTAACTGCTAGAAAATCGTGTAAAGCTATTAGACAATTTTGATTACCGTTTACCTAGAAACCACCTCTGTTTCCACATTATTGTGTTCTTATTTAGAGAATATTGCATCGTTTTTATTCTCAGTACATGTAATCACTGGTTTGATTTCAAAACGAATTCAGACAGATAATTTGTTGGTGTCCCTTTTAAAAACTCATTGAATTAAGTTCTTAATTGTGTGGCCCCCGTAGCTCAATGTTTAGGCGCAGAAAAACATACCCGGTACAATGTCCACCTGAACAAGCCGAGCACAGAAAACAGAAAAAAACATACAAGGCACAATGCCCAACTAAACAAGTTATGATCCTCCCATGTCCAAGCAGTCGAAATTCTAAATGAACCATTTACAGCAATCAAAAAGCCTACAAAAGAAAGTGTGTGTTGTAATTAGTTTCGGAGGTTGAAGTTAAATGACTCGCATACAAGAAAGTTATTCATGCATTAAGATATGTTGTGGTACGTGTCAATTTTTAAGACAGTTGGCTATATCTCGTGTGCATGATAAAAGATAAAACTATGTCAATTGTTGCAATACAATAAAATATACTATCACTATTTAACTATTCTTCACAGAACAATACAAATTGTACTTGACATTGAACGACAGTCAAGGTAACATCTTTATCTATTCCCGGCTCTGTTGTATGTCTATGATTCCCCCTGTGTAGAGTTTCATCGTCCTATACATGTAAAGTTATACAATGATAGGTTCACACAATCTTCTTCTGTTGGCGCGATACCAGTTTCCTTTGAAAGTTCAATGACCAAATGTTATTGATGAATAATTAGACTACATAACATTCTGCCGTAAAAGCTTCTAAAACCAATACATTGTTTACAATATTATTGTTTCCTGCTACAAGTGAGCTAACGTCATGCGACTGTGACGAAACATAAGCACGCACTTCTAAGATGTAACCTTTATAACTTGTTTGTATATATATGTGATTCATGGCCAATGGCCTAAATCTTGAAAATAAACTGTAAACCGTATTTCTAACATGAAACATGACAGAGTTCAACTGAATTCCCACGGGTGTTGTATTAATAACACGGAATTTACAGTATGTAATGTAAGAGTAATAAATATTAAAATTAAAACGAATAAATGTCGCGAAAAACATGAACATTTACTATTCAATAATTATTTAGAAAAAAATACTGTGAATATCCATTAGGAGTTTTTATACTCCCGTTGAAAAAAGGGACGTTTTATTGGAATGCCCCTGACGGGCGGGAATGCGGAGGCGACCAGCAGTTTGCCTGTACTCTAACGCTCAGATTTTTCATCCGATCGATTTCAAACTTTGTGACCATGCTTATGGCCATAATATCTAATAATATCATAATATCTATTATGGGCTAAATCGGCCTAGGCCTTATTTGGGTTTGGGCCTTTAATTACCAAATATGTATGCAATAAGTATTTTTATCGATTATATGCCAAATCGGCCTTTAATTACTTAAAAAGGGTGAAATTGGCCTCGTGTGTTTAAACAGTTTTCATTCGATCGTCCTCAAAGTTATTGACAGTGTTTATGAGCATACTATCTCGGCCAAGTTCAATTATAGGCCAAATCGATATAGACCTTCTTAGGTTATTGTCCTATAATTACCAAAATAAATGTAAAATTGACCTTGTCTGTTCTCTAGTGCAAAGAGTTTTCGTCTATGTGTCTTCAAACCTGGTGACAATTTTTATGGGTATAATATCTAGGACAAGTTTAACTGTAGGCCAAATCAGCCTAGGTATTCGGGGGTATGGTTCTTTAATTAAAACAATCAACCAATCAAATCCATTTCGTTCATTTCTATTTATCGCAATGACGGATATTTGTCTCGGGTGCTTTCCTGCCATCGTCCAATCGAAACCGAGGTTTAAGAAACTAAATATTCTAATTTATTGATCGGAAAAAACAATGGAAGAAAAAAAATTGCAATGCTTTTCTATCGATTATTAGATAGTATTCAGAACAATTGAATGAAAACATGATTATTTATTACCTTAACATCTGAATCAGCTCGGCACGGCACATTTTCACTAACGATGAGGGCGAATGAGTTCCGAGGTTACCTGTTCGTTCATCGTTGTTTACAAATTGTTTATACTTCCATTTTAGAAGTTCACTGACACAGTCTCAGTTTTACTTTTAATTTTCAATCATTTGCATGTCTGACACAGCTATAGATATATTTCGATTCACGACTTTACGCCCATGGACACTCGTCGTCTAAGACTTTGGACTTGTTCACTGATTTCTTATCACGATATATCTAACCGTTCTTTATAATATAATTATATCAACGACTGCATTATAAACTATATTTGATTGAAGATGTACTTCATCCAATTATGTTCGTAAATATTTAAGTCTCATAACTCGATCCATGTTTACAGTTTCTCGCGAGTTTGTTTATAAAATTCCCCTCGCAGCGTAACGAGCGTTCTGATTGGGCAATAGATGGAATCACTAGATGTCCAAGAAACGAGCTGTTTATAGGTTTGCGCTCGGAATGAAGGGAATTGAATCAGGGGGTAGTCTGGGAACTTGACAAACCACTTGTGTATGAGGATGCATGCCCTGAGACTCACCATGCCCCGAGAAGGGCGTATTTTGTGGCTCTTATTGTATATGCTTTAGATCACCAGCATACATAAGAAAGCTTGTTTTACGATAAATTGTAGGTTGAAAGTTAAACTGACTCGCCTACTAGTAATTTATTCATGTATTAAGGTACTTTGTTGTTGCGGTGTTTGCTATTTATACTGTGTGCATGTTAAGGTCATTTCCAAAATTTCAAATTTATCAAATGTTACAATACAATTTAACATACCATCACTATCTCAGTATTCTACAAACAACAACACAAATTGTACTTGACATTCAACGTCAGTCAAGGTATCGACTGTAATATATTCTGGCTCTGTTGTATGTTCTGAATGTCTGGGATTCCCCTGTGTAGAGATTTGGGTTCTCTGTTAATTATCTAAATAAAACAATGCGAGATTAGGTTTATCATCAACCGGATGTAAATCTTATGATTGAAAACGTTTTCATATTTTTTTGTATATTGATATTCGTGAACAAAAGTGTTATGAGTAACAGTAAGATGAATACAATCTAGCCCAAATACAACGGTTCGGAATCAATTTAGTGTATGTTGGCGTATTAGCAATGTGCAGGGTTGTATCTGGATATGTTCCAGTCATATATCTACAAACAAGATAATATTATACCAGGATAACAACCTTTAAACCGATGTAGATAACGTGTTACAAGGAAATTGTACTTTTCTTGTCAATGTTGAAATGGAAAAATAGAAGTAGCAAACAGAGCAAATACTTCAAGCCTCCGATTTTCTCACTGTATTCTAGCTTATTTAAGCTGTGTCGCACTGTTTTAGAATTTGATATGGCGCTATGTCCTGACTTCTGGCACAATTACTAGTCCTTTGCAAGTAAATATGGCGTGTTCAGTGTCTATATTAACATTTGTACTCCATGTAAAAACATCTACCCGTATCTACAATGTTCCATGCTGGTGCATTTTGCTGCGTTTATTATTACTCCTTAATCAAGCATTTTGATGCATCTATTGTTTTATCCTACATATCACGTGATATTACGTCAATCAGCCAATCACTAATTGCTTTCCAATAACCATTATGGAGTACTTGGATGTGAAAACAATAGTGTGCGCAAGTGTTCACTCTAGGAAAATGCTTGATACTGGCTGCGGAGTAAACGATTAGCGAAATAATTACGAACAGTCTAGAAATTGGCAAAAACTCATTCTTTAAGTCAATCTTTAGCAATATTGCAGATAAAATGGATGTTTCGTAATTCATAACTCAGCACGTTTTACGTTGTAGATAACTTATTTCACCTCCGTCAATATTCATTTCTAGCGGAGAATGCATTAAAAGTAAACCATTATCTGATGATCGAATATATTCAGAAGAGTTCGCTCATTATCTCCGACACGATGTACAGGGGTTTATGCACGTACGATACTAGTGTAATCAGTGCCATTTCGTTCTTGTTCATTTTGATGTTTGTCCTTATACTTGTAATATGCTATTGTTTCGTGTATTTATTTTGCCTTTGGTGCTTTCCTGTCTCCATGGTGTGGAGATATAGAAAATGTTTCTTTCTCACTTTTTTGGATGTTATTCCTTTTTTGTGTGTTCATTTAGTGCCTCTGTTTCTACACTACAGACCCTACTTGAGATACTGAAATCGTAGGTACATCTGCTTCGACTGTTCAATAAGTATTGCAACTTTGCCTGTAAAACAAAAAATTACACCACGATGTTATATATACTAGTCCAATACCTCCAAAGTAATCACCGTTTACTTTTTTGAAAGTGTTAAGCTTTTCTTCCAATTCAGAGAAGTACATTCATAGTCATTTCTAGAAATAGTTTGGAAATACTGGAAAATAGCTGACCCTATAGTATTATAGTCTTTATATGGGAGTCACTAATTTACATTTTTCATTTCCGGAATTGAAAAGATGTATAAAGAGAAAAGGTCGGTCGAGTAAGGGGTATGCGGTAGAACAAACACACATTAGCGCTACATGTGTTTTCAAGAGGACTTGTGAGCGAGAGCATCGTTATACAGTAAAATCTTACATAATTAACCAAAATTAGAACGTAAAATGAGGACACGATGTGGTTTAGTTTCTTCTTGTTGGGGGCATTGTGACATAGGCTTTTGTCTTTTCTGTGTTATCCATTTTGTGCCTTTTGTGCATTGTAATGCAGTAAAGTCTTAAATGATGAACCAAAGTTAGTACCGAGCATAAAGAGTATATTAAGTCAGACAGGGAAGGCAGCACTCAACTTAACCAGCCGAGCACAGAAAACATTAAAAACACACAAAGCACAATGCCCAACTAAACAAGCGCAGATCCGCCCAAGTCCAAGCTGTCGAAAAGTATAATAAATTATAACTAGCTGAATGACCCAGTAGAAAAGATACAGCAACCAAAAGGCGGAATGCCTACGCTGAATGACCTAGTAACAACAGTAAAACTGCTGAACTACATAGTTATAGCAGCCTTTAGTCTCAAAGTTAAATAACAGTATTAAAACGTTGAAAGGCCCGTATAGTGGGATGACCTACTAACAAGCTGAATGACCCAGTTTCCACAGTAAAAGGACTATATTGCCCCGCTTTAGCTGTAAGAAATCTTAAAACGAAGAAGTGCCCAACACACTACCGACCAAGAAAATTAAACGCCCCTAGTCTCATTGTTAAAAACTGAATAAAAAAGATTCAGCAAACAAAAGGCAGAAAGCCCACGCTGAATGACCTAGTAACAACAGTAAAACTGCTGAACTACATAGTTTTAGCAGCCAACAGTCTAAAAGTTAAGTAACAGTATTAAAACGTTCAACAAAAAATCTGAAAACCTTAAAACGAGTGACCCAGTTTCATTAAGTAAAATGACGTAATTGAACAAATCGAGATATGACGTACTGAATTGCAAGCAATACAGAAGTCCCCCACCGGTGTAAAGCCATTGTCAATATGTATGTTGCCATATCAACAAACCAATAGTCCCCTCCGGTCACAAACCGGTAGGGGACTTAAAACTACAATAAATGACCTCAGGGGACAGAACACTACATCCATAACTCCACAGCTGTACATAGACTCATGAACGAACCCGGTAGGATGCGAACCGCTGGGACGAAATAGTAAGAGGACAACCGGCAAATACGAATAAATAGTTAACTCCTAGCTCCTTTTGGCCCCGGTCAAAAAATTAAATACTGAGAAATTATGGCATATTATCGATTATTTAAAAATGAAAAACTCGATTATAAACGGAATTGGCGTTTAAATCCAGATACAAACCCATATTATAATAATTAAACAAAATACGAAACTACCGGAAGTAGCACCGACCCCAACAGAAACCGCGGGACACGCGAGAACAAAAAGGCACAGAAAATATACAACTACACTCGAAAAGGCGCGGAACATACATAAAAAACTAGCACAGGAACAAGTAATACAAAACCGGGCATCCAATTCCGAAAGTCTGCTGCTTAAGCCAGTCAAATCAAAACGGAACAAGAGCCAGTTGGTAAGAAATTAACAACCGGACAAAACATACACCACAAGGACAATCCACAACATACACTGAGTATATGCAATTTTGAAAGATACGAAGCAGCCTTGTGCTGGACAACGCAATTGCAGAATGGCACATACAAAATTAATAAAGTTTAACAAAAGGCACAGTGGCCAAATATTTTTGTATTTTTTTCAATAAGACTTTGCAATATATTTTTGGAATCGCTTCACATCCATATTACTACAATTATTGGTGAAAACAGTTTATCTGATCTTCCTGTTATTTAAACTTCGTTTAATTACAGAAAATCAACGGACGAATTGCTAAGTTGATGCGTCATCTGGTAGGTAATCAATTGAACCACACTTTTCAATTATTTTCATTAGCAAAGCAAGAATAAGAGGCCTGAACTGTAACACGTTTTGAACGGCTCTCGTACACCAATCGTTTGGGCTAGGCTTACAGTGTCATTGTGTTTATTTATCCCCTTTCATTACGTATTGCCTACCATTTACGTCTGATTCAATTCTTATAATACTTAGGTTTTTATGGGCGTCGTAAATTACATCAACTCTACATTCCTATCCTACTATATAATCTCCGGATGTATTTTATGTCAGTCGTCCATTAGAACAATTTATTTGGTTTGGAAATAGATCAAACATTAATAAAACCCTTAAGAAAACAATAAAAGTCTGCTTCAATTCTGTGAAAACGTTGTCTGTTACATAAGGATGGTTCTGGTGAATATGGAGCGTCCGTATTGACATGGCAACACAGTTTTGCCATCGCGAACCAGTTTTGCTGCTGAAGGGTTATACTATTTACAGTGATTCCTAATTTATTTACGTAAAATGAGGACATGATACGGTCTAGTTTCATTGATTTGTTCAGTTTGTGTTGGGTGCATTGTGACGTAGGCTTGTCTTTTTGTGTTCCATTTTGTGCTGAGTACATTTGTACTGCCTTCAAATGACCGATTTTTCATTATTGTTTTGCACAGTTATTTTAATAATATTTATTTATTTAACGAACTACAATTAAGTTAAAACAATATGAGCAGTTCATTAACTCTTCATTAACCACCTCCTCGATAGCCTTTTGGTTGAGCGTTCGCTTCACGGGTTCGATCCCTGGCCGCGTCATACTAAAGATGAAATAAAAATGGTACCTTAAATTCCCTTGCTAGACGTTCAGCATAACAGGGAAATTGGTTCTCTTCTCTCATAACCTCGCGGAGATGGATAACATCAGGAATGAGGTGTCGAGAGTGATTAATATAAGTTTGAAAAACTTGTTTTACAATCGACCTTAAATAAATTAGTATAAACTTACTCTTTTTCAAAATGGTATATGTATTTCATTTAAATGAAATTAAGAATAATAAATGTATATCTTTCTTGTGTTTGTCAATGTCGTGTCCCCTTTTGGCATGTGCATGTTTCAGTTGAGTGCTGCCTGCCCAGCCCGATTTGTCATTATCTTTTTGAATTAAGGTGTCGTAATGTCAGTTAATCTCTTCCACAGATTTAAGTTCAGATAGGCAGATTTATATATGTCATCTATAATTGAACACATTAGTCTTGTTATGGTAACTATGACACATTAGATAAATTGATTGACTAGAAGAAAAGTGTGACCTCAAATCTGGTCGCTTATTGTAGCTTGGGAGATATTGGTAATATAGATAAACATTGTACATAATTGTCAAACAGAACGGCAGAACCTTATGTTGACATTATTCGAAACTTGTGCACCAATGATTACCCCTACAAGGCGTCCTGTAATAGTTAACGACCATAGCATATTTGTCTATTAATTCTTATTAATTATGAACTTGATATTAATAATTTCAGTCTCGATTGTTTGGTCTAAATGTAATGGTATTTAACAATGTGAATGGACGTGTGGACGACGATTAAACAATTGCCGAGAATTACAATTGTAGACACCTGGATAAATATTATGTTTTGAAATACACCTCAACGGGTATATAAATTGCTTATTCACAAATACGGTATATAAATGTTAAACAGAAACTTACGACAGACGGGATTTGAGCAAAAGAACTATGTAATTTGGACCTACTTAATTTATTCAAGATAGAAACTAAGTGGGAACAATAATGTCACTTAGTCCTATAGTTTCGGTAAAGAGCATATTGTGTTTGTTTTATTTGTGATTGTCACGACAAACGATACTTTGGTACAAAATAACATAGCATTTGCTTGGTTGAATCAATACATGTAATGCTTGGTAAGACTGGGATGATATAAAAGCTGGAATGGATAGCGCTGATTAGTTAGCATTATCTTGTACGACAGAAAAACATTGAATGAGTGAAAACAATGTGTCTGTAAGTCGTAAGTAATCCAGAAAATATGTCGTATCTCGGTAGTGATAAATTATGAAACTGTTTGTACTTCACTACAAACGAGGGCTCATCAAAACTTTCTATTAACCAATTTTGTTTTGCCAGCAAGGCTTAAAAGCATCATTCAAAACGTATGATCTATCCGACCAAATTCACATATATAAAGTTATAAAACCTTTTTTAATGCTATGTGCGCTTGACGTTTGCCGTTACGTGACACCATTCTGAGCGCCACCGTTTGAACCCATTGCTTCCTGCCTGGTCTTATTTCCGGTCACATGTGTTAGATTGTTTTACTTTTAATACATAAATAAGTCAGATCAGTACCCAACTCTCGGATGTAAGGTTGGATAGAAAGAGTCTAGATGAGTTTTTGGACAAGAAACTCTGCAAAGCCGCTATATACCGAAGGGTAACGGCTTAGATGTCAGATTATGTGTATATGTTATGTTATATACATGTATGTTATGTTATATACATGTAGTAGAAAACAATTGCCAGGCGCTAATTAATCTTCCTTTTGTTTTCGTTATTGTTCTATAGGACTGTTTTGACTAGTTACAATAATAAATTGTAAATCTGATTGGACGATATTCACAGGTGCCATGTAAAATGTTACAAGCTGTATATTCCGTAGAATTCGAATTGTGATTATCATATAAATGGAATCTGATCTCTGAGCTGTAACCTTTCGATATATTGTATATTTGTATATAAAGTCTATAATTAAAAGCGAAGTCACAATTCAATATTCGTTTTCGATCTATATATAGATATCGGTACAATTGCCAGACTTTCAAGACCCCAAAAATTCAACTAAATGTTATGAATATGAAATATGTATAAGAACATAAGATAGATACATTATGCACTTAAATAGTATACATGTAAGTGCAAACTGACATACGGAAATGTCCCTAAACAAGTATGTGATTAAAACAATGAATTTAGTAGCTGTTTTTTATTGAAGTAAATTAGCACTAATATAATCTTGTCAAGAAGCAGAGGTTTTATATAATACTTTCCTTTACTAGGATTATTGGAGCAGATAAACCATTCGGTCGTTATAAACGAACAGTACTGGCTTAATACTACGAATATCACTTATGATATATGCTATGGACAACAACTTAATACGAATGTTAGCTTACACACTGACATATATATATCTTCAAGCTAGTTACTCACCACATCAATAAACGATTCCGATTTATTTTATTATTCGGTTAGAATCACATATGTTAACGACTAGCTTGAACTGAAGACTTTTTGACAGCTGAAGCTGGGAATTTTTGTTTTTTTTGTCCAGCATAAGGCTGCCTTCGTATCTTTCAAAAAAGCACTTACATGTACAATATACGTTGTTTTAAGCTGACGGATACCTAAAAATTCAAATGTGCGTTTGCACTGATGCATCAACAAATATAATGCATGGCTTGTCTTGGTTGATATAAAAGCAGACACGAATATCGCTGATTAGCTAACATTATCTTGTATGGCAGAAAATTATTGATAGAGTGAAAACAAGTTGTCTGTAAGTCGTAAGCAAAACTGTTTTGATTGCAAATACGAATAACAACATGTTTATCTCTATAGGTGATATACGTTCCCATCTTGAACAGACTGGTGTACCGGCATACACAGTTAACGAAGTACGTTTAGAAATGCACGTATGTGCATTAATTTGTCACTCGTGAGATACATGTTGAGACTCTTGGTATTTTCTGCGGTCGGACCCGCCAACTGTGGATAGGGTAGTTCTGGTTACCGACACCTGAATTTGGCAACTTCCGTAAAAGTCATTTATGTCGCTCTGAAGTCTACATTATTATGCTATATTTGAAAGTTTCTTATAAACATCGCACTTTCACCTTAAATTCACTTTTAAAAATATCGGCACTTTTCAAATTATTTTAAGACGACTTTAAATAGAATTACTGTAAAAAGGGTATATGAAATGATTGATGTTTCGCGTGAATACGAATATACTCGTAGGAAATGAAACATAAACACAAGAACATTCCCTCTAGAGGTCACACAATAGACTAATTCGATGTTCAACATCAAAAGACTAATTCGATGTTCAACATCACACGAGTGTACCATGTAATATTCACATGGTATTGTTTTATCTTGCAGGTTGCATGTGCATTTCTGTGTAAAAAGTATAATGATGTTGCAGACAACAGGTATTTTATGTCACGATTGTTACATTGTAATAACATGCTTAAGCCATTGTGCAAGCATGTTCGTGTCAGTATTTTATGAAATGTCTGGGAACATACAAGAATCAATACACGAGGTTAAGAAAATATAATACGAATATTATATTATATACTGTTTAAGCATATCATTTCAATTGGATAGATAGATAAAGTATTTATTTGTTCTCCATATTTGGTGTAAAACGTAGTGTGGAACAAAAGAGAATATCTAAGTACATTGGATGCGGAGTGCGGAACGCGCATACGGACAGCAATCACATAGTCCTAGAATAGTAGGAATACCAGCTTGATACCAAGCAAACGTAAGATATAGTTAACTATTTGGAGGCTTCAAATGCGACTTCGGAAGGAAAATCGGTAAACCGTGACACCTCTCAAGAGGCTATGTTTGATCTTGCCCTAAGTTTTTGTAGGACAGGGTCTTCTATTTTAGAAAGGGGCCTTATGATTTATATAAGGATAAGTTGATTCTTGCTAAGCTTTATTTGGTTGATGTCTTTTCATAACACTAGAGTAGGGCATGAAGCCTCTCGGTGTTGCAACAATATAAGTAGAAATCTGGTGAGTATTGAAACGTCGATTAACGAAGGGAAATCTTAAAAACACCACCACTTGGAGTGCTGAACCTTAAAAGGGCCATGAACAACGCTCTCCAAATGTTTGTGGACTATCTTCTAACCGTAGTGTAATTTCAATTAACAATGATGGTATGGCTATATTACCTGATACATTACTTAACTCGACATGATCCAATCAACTCGGGTGATGAATAGTATATATTATTATCAGTGCTAAAAGATAATTCAACATCGGACAAGGAAGACAACACCCAACAGTTACTAAAACAATCGAGACACAACATTGACCACAATCACACGGTAAAATGCCAAACACACAACCAAATGAGAAAACGAAATTAAAAACAATAGTATGACAGACCACAAAAAAGCCGGCCCAGTTTGATGTTTTCAGACACAAAAAAGCCATCGGACCAACTTTTAGCTATAGAAAAAGCTGACAGATCTAGTTTCAGCTTTAACCCATAATGCAGTCATGGCGGAGAATCAATGACGCGTCGATGAGAAATACACTTATCGTAGTAAACACATTTTGTATTGAAACAATATAAAAACTCATTATGTTGCAATCAAAAACATGTCGTATGTAGCTTTGAGTAAGTGAAGCGATTTCGAATAGCAATTCTGAATAAAGTAATCAATATATCCCGACGAACTACTCATACTTTTACTTTTATTTTTATTCCTCTAGCATTAAGATATACGTACTATATTTACATACAAATAATTTATATACCATTGAAACGATTTGCTCATTATACATAACAATATCAACAAATATATGAATACACTGATTGTGACACGTGTTCATTAGTATTTACATCACACAACATGCATTGCTCTATATCTCAATATCATGTTTAATTTCACTGACGGTTTACCTTACCGAAACAAAATCTAAGGTAAACCAAGTGAATCACTGAGCACAACATGACGACTACTACCTCTGTGTAGCAAATGCCCATATTAAAGATGCAATCAAGCTATAAATATATAGCACGTTATATTACCTTGCATACAGCTAAAGCAATGTGTACATTATGTAATACAACACCATTATTTATAACAGCGAGATCAGGAATTAACTTACACTGGTCTATTATCTGCAACCGAAAAAAAACGTTATAAACAGGATAATAAAAATCGGACATGGAAGCAGCTCTAAACTTAACCAGCCGAACATAGAAAACATAAACCATCACTTACCACAATTACTATACGATAATGGTTCAGTTAATGAACTCCTACAAACCATATCCTTCAACAATTTGCAGTTGTTACTGAACTCCTACAAACCATATCCTTCACCAATTTGCAGTTGTTGATAAATTAAAAAGAATTTAAATTTGAGCGTAACTTTAAGATTTTCGTAATTCTTTGATAAAACAGTACCACAATAGTATGGGGAACAGCTTGTTGTATTTTCCACCTTTGGGACTCAACTAAAGTGCTCAAAATTCATCATTATGCAGATAGGTGCTTTTTTGAAAATAGCCATTCAGGGCTTAAAAAGTGATCACTGGCAAAGGTTCGACCAAAGTTAGTAAGATCAATAAGTGGCTCGATACACAGAATTGTATCCACTGTATTCAGTTGTAATGTTCTTCAAGAACCAATGAGTCTATTCAAAAAGAGCTAGGGTATCACATCTGGATTCTAAGTATCATACATGTACAACTGTCTCTTCCCTCGAAGATGGAGGTCATTGGTCCATCTGGCAGGGCAAGAACTGAATGACCACACACTTTTGACTGCCTCAGTCAAATGCAAACAAACAAACTGTTAACAAGCATGTAAGACAGATTCAAGCAAAACATTTAGGCATGCTATTTAGATATTTGTTACAAATGTACCAAGTATAGCAGTTGTCTTACCAAGAATATTATCATGTCTCAATAAAACTGTCTGATATAATTCTGTTTCACGGATCCAACTAGCTTCCTCGGTGGTGAGGAATATTTTAACAGCCACATTTTCTCCCCTCCATTTTGCTTTGTATACATCACCATATCTGCCTTTACCAATCGACCTAGTTAACTGTATCTGTTTGGCAATAGTTCTCTGTACCTGTAACAACAAGGTTAACAGTGTCATCAAATAATGAACCAGATATAGGGTAAGGTGCATCCTCAAACATCAGTGGTTAGTCAAGTTCCCTGATTCAGGCCCCTAGATTTTAAAGCTTTTTCCATGCTCATTTCAATTTTGTACTCAATCTTTAGATGTTTCAAACAATAAAATGTCTCATAAGTTACTGACACTTTTAAATTACATGGGTAGAGATAAAGAAAGCAGATTAATATGCAAGCACAAAACTTCTGATATGCTAGTTTATAATGATTACAATCAATGACATTTAGAAGTAGCATATATATATATACGGTTTTTGATTTGTAACTATTCCTCCACCACTGATTCCATGTTGCTACTTATAAAAGACAACAGGTAACCTGGGGCCGTATTCAATATACATCTTAGATCTGTTCTTAGTTTCGCTCTTATCCTTACATCTTAATCTTACGGAAGGATAATATTGATTAAAATGGCTAACACAGGATTGAACGAATAAATGAATTCAACTGCGAAAAGCTCAAATTTCAGCTGTCAAAACTCCGAAACCCAAGTCCCAGATGTCAAAAAGCTGAATGACATAATTTCATCTATAAAAAGCTAAATGGCATATTTTCAGCTATAAAAAACTGAATGCCCTAGTTTCAGCAATAAAGAAGATGAATGACCTAGTTTCAGCTGTAAAAAAGTCTAGACCTTATAACGCGTCACAATTAACTGGTACATTATACGGAGTTAAACATTTATAGGCCTGCATCTACAGCACAATTCATTCTAAATATCGCCGAATTGCATGTGGATTTGATAATCCCGTATGTGGTGAAAAACATTATTCATACTTTTTCTCGCTTTTTGTGCCAGAAGAGTTATTCTTATTTGAGATAACGTCTGCACGATAGTTTATCATTAACATTGTCGATTCTACTTGCAAAGGTATATGTTGATCGTTTACAGTATCAGGTATTGTTTTGTCAACGTGCGAATGTTTGCGAAGATGAGTACTGTAGAAATCATGCCTGAAGGTCAGCAAGTCGGACCTTCCATGGTTTATTCCGAAATGCTATACAGTTGAGTACATATAGATACAACCTATTTATCGTCTAGAAATGTATACACTTCAATGTTAAAATAAAATACAGTAAAATTATAGCTATAAAGGCATAAAATAGCAAAATCACTCACGGTAATTTATGATTAATTTATCCATGTACTGTTTAACATAGTTCCAAAGTGATTTTATATAATCATTTCCTGTCCAAGAAGTATTACATGTACAGCAGATAAACCCGCGGGCAATAATAAAGAGATGAACAGAACAATGATGGCTAAATCCTACAATTATTGCTGATAATAAAGCTCATAGATGAGTATTTAATACATATGTATGCTAAAGTATATCTTAAGCTGAACATTCTGTAACGGAATAAACAAATGAACACATTTAAAGATTGTATTTATCAATAGCTATGTGGCATAAACAGTGTTGTATTACCTGATGTTCATACTAGTAATAACACTTCGAAATGCACTACCTCATATCGACCTGCACGATGATTCGACAGGGAAGGTAGCACTCAACTTAAACTGCCAAGCACAGAAAACATAAACACAACACATACCACAATTACTCGGTGCAATACCCAACACACAATTGAACGAGGAAATGAACTTAACCATTTAAAGTCCAAGTTTCAGCTGTCAACAAGTCGAACTAAAACTATATTCTATAATTGCGTGCTAAAAAGATATAACTACAATGAAATATTATGTTTTGTAACAGTCACATTTCTGTTCATTTTATCGCTCAGTTGTATGAGAACACTTTGCCCTAAAATACTTAAAAGATTATATTAAGTCAGACAGGGAAGGCAGCACTCAACTTAACCAGCCGAGCACAGAAAACATTAAAAACACACAAAGCACAATGCCCAACTAAACAAGCGCAGATCCGCCCAAGTCCAAGCTGTCGAAAAGTATAATAAATTATAACTAGCTGAATGGCCCAGTAGAAAAGATACAGCAACCAAAAGGCGGAATGCCTACGCTGAATGACCTAGTTACAACAGTAAAACTGCTGAATTACATAGTTATAGCAGCCTTTTGTCTCAAAAGTTAAATAACAATATTAAAACGTTGAAAGGCCCGTATAGTCGGATGACCTACTAACTAGCTGAATGACACAGTTTCCACAGCAAAAGGACTATATTGCCCCGCTTTAGCTGTAAGAAATCTTAAAACGAAGAATACCGACCAAGAAAATTAAACGCCCCTTGTCTCATAGTTTAAAAACTGAATAGAAAAGATTTAGCAAACCAAAAGCAGAAAGCCCACGCTGAATGACCTAGTCACAACAGTAAAACTGCCGAACTACATAGTATTAGCAGCCTTAGGTCTCAAAAGTTAAGTAACAGTATTAAAACGTTGAAAGGCCCGATTTCAGCAACAAAATATCTGAAAACCTTAAAACGAGTGACCCAGTTTCAATAAGTAAAATGAACAAGTCATTAAGAATTGCAAGCAATACAGAAGTCCCCTACCGGTTTAAAGCTATTTTCAATGTGTCTGTTGCCATATCAACCACAATTTCCGTCAGAACCAAAACTGACGGAGAGATGGCAAACCAAAAGTCCCCTCCGGTCAAAAACCGATAGGGGACTTAAAACTACATTAAATGACCTCAGGGGACAGAACACTACATCAATAACTCCACAGCTGTACATAGACTCATGAACGAACCAGGTAGGATGCGAATCGCGGGGACGAAATAGTAAGAGGACAACCGGCAAATACGAATAAATAACTCCTAGCTCCTTTTGGCCCCTGTCAAAAATTAAATACTGAGAAATTATGGCTTATTATCGATTATTTAAAAATGAAAAACTCGATTGTAAACGGAATTGGCGTTTAAATCCAGATACAAACCCATGTTATAATAATTAAACAAAATACGAAACTACCGGAAGTAGCACCGACCCCAACAGAAACCGCGGGACACGCGTGAACAAAAGGCACAGAAAATATACAACTTCACTCGAAAAGGCGCGGAACATGCCCAACATAAAAAACTAGCACAGGAACATGTAATACAAAACTGGGCATTCAATCCCGAAAGTCTGCTGCTTAAGTCAGTCAAACTAAAACGGAACAAGAGCCAGTTGGTAAGAAATTAACAACCGGACAAAAAATACACCACAAGGACAATCCACAACAAACACTGAGTATATGCAATTTTGAAAGATACGAAGCAGCCTTGTGCTGGACAACGAATTTGCAGAATGGCACATACAAAATTAATAAAGTTTAACAAAAGGCACAGTGGCCAAATAGTTTTGTATTTATTCCAATTATACTATAAAGTGGACAGTACATAAACATAGGAAGGTTGACTAAAGGGCTTCCGCCTTGGAACGGACAGTGACACTTGTCACTGGGGGCTTAAACGTTTTACAGTGCACCAAACCTCACACTTACCCAATAGACAACCTTATAGAACAGGACAGTGTAAATAAATGTTTCCCGCCATGTAATGCCCCCTAACAAAAAGGCCACAGTGACCGGTAATAAAGGAATGTAAAACATGAAACATTATATAAAATACCACCATCGAGTAGCACAGAAAGTACTCATGGACCTATCAGAAGTCAGAGCAACAAGAGAGCAAAATATTTAAGGGTACGACAAGACAATGTAACACACAGGCATCAATGCCAGCCGTCCACAAAGGCTTGAGGTTAGGCATATCATAGAGTCTGTATATTTTCCGGTCATCGCACAATGAAATAAGAAGCATAGCGATGAGCTGTAAATGGACCCACTGCTAAGCATGCAGTCCGTTGCAAAATTAAAGGGTCATATCCTCTACTCAGAAAACGTTACATGGAGGTTGGTAATCAACATTAGATGACCCCTATTGATTTTGGTGTCATTAAGTCAAATGTCAAGGTCAATGTGGGCATTGTGCTATGTAAGTGTTGAAGATGATGTTTTTATGTTTTCTATGCTTGGGTGTTGAAGTATTGCCTTCCCTGTCCGATTTTCTGTTTGTTTTAATATTTAACATGCAGAGTTTGACTGTTATCCGACATGTGTGTTGTTTGATTGACACGTATCTGATAATGTCGGTTTCAGAACATTCGAATAGAAAGAAATTGTATCAATAATTGTTCATTTATTCATCAAGTCAAATGATGTGTTATTTATTTGTCGCTCCCACCAACACATATTGTACATACTATCAGTTCACTAAGGTTAATAAATAATAGTATTGCGTAACTACATGATGTTAACTAAATAATCACTAGTAGTCTAGAAAATTGCCAACATCATTATCTTTTTTGAACCAATCTATCGCAATATTGCAGATATAAGCATGTTTCCTAATTCATAACTCAGCATGTCTGACTTTGCTGATAATTTATCTACACTAATATCCACTTCTAGCGGGTAATGTATTAAAAATGCGACAATATCAGATGATCGGATATATTCAGAAAAGCATGCTCATTATCTCTGACGGCACGATATACAGAGAACTGTGCACATATGCTACTGGTGTATTCAGTTTCATCTGTCTGGTTCATTTTGATGTCAGTCTTTGTGACTAGTGTGTGTAATCTGTATATCTCAATATTCAAGCTGATAATGATAATAACAAGTAAAAGTTTCAATATTGGCAGCTAATACAGAAATGAAGTTGCCAAATAACTCAAAGTGATTTATTCATAATTTACTACTATCTAAAAGTTGATGGTACGTTCTATGTCTGCCTCTTGTATGGGTAGCTAAGCGATGTCGTCTTTGCTGTATGGTTTCGTTATGTCTACATATGTACAGTATTTAATACAGGGAATTGTGCACCTATGCTACTGTTGTATTCAGTGTCATTTTGATGTATGTCATAGTGAATTGTAATTTGTGATTTGTCGTTTTTTCGTGTTATGGCCTTTTGTGTTTCTCTGGTGTAGAATAGGCGTATTTGTTCTGTTTCTATTGTCCTGGTCAATTTCTTGTGACCTTTACTTGTACTTGTAATATATATTAATTTTCGATTTTGTTTATTATCTTGTGTGCCTTTCGTGTTCTTCTGTTTATAATGATTACTATCTTGCCTGCCTGACTTTAAATTATATTCTGCCTGCCTAATTCGCTATTATCTTCTTGCTTGAAATGACACACAAGGACTTTTTTTTCTCTGGCTACTAAATTGTTATTTGCAGTTTGAGTTTTGTGTATGTACAGTAATTTTACACTCAATACTCTGAATCCTATGTAGATCGGACTTTCATATTTTCGCGCATTCACTATGACATCTGTAGCAAAAATCAACTTAAATCGAGGTAATTCTACAGTTATACAATGTTATGTTAACACAATGTCTTAAGTTGTCGATCTAATGGCCATTGAAGTTTAATAACAAAGTGTTATTTATTAAAAGTTAAGCTTCATTACATTCTACTGTAAAAGCTTCTAAAACAAACACAATGTTCACATTGTTATTGTTTCCTGCAACAAGTAAGCTCACATTATGCGACTGTGACGAAATATAAACTTTTTCTGTATTAATATCTAAACACGCACTTCTAAGATATAGCTTAAATATGAAACATGAAATAGTTCAACTGAATTCCCAAAGTGTTATATTAATCACACGAATTTTATATTGTCTGATGAAGATTTGCATAAAGAAACTTGTATAAATAGTTGCTCATAGTCATCTCTGGGTATCCTGACGCGGGATATAATAAAACATTTATTTGAAGTCACACACCAATACTACGCAATCGCACATGGAAATCGATAATTATATTAAGAAAATCTAGTACTTCAATCATTTAAGAAGAAAGTACGATTAACCTCAAGCAAATTGCATCTCAATGTGCTTTTGCAGTTTTATCATCCACAAAGCTTGCACATACGGTAAATGTAATATGCTATAATGATAACATATAACGTTGGTAAAATATTTCTGCACGAGATTACCCCCATCCTATATATGGTGACAACAGGGACAAAATACAACACAGTAAGACTTCGTTGCAGTAAAATATATTCTGTAACTGCTAGCAAATCGTGTAAAGCTATTAGACAATTTTGATTACCGTTTACCTAGAAACCACCTCGGTTTCCATATTCTCGTGTTCTTATTTTGAGAATAGTGCATATTTTTTATTCTCAGTACATGTAACCACTGGGTGGATTTCAAAACGAATTCAGACAGATGTTTTGTTGGGTGTCCCTTTTAAAAACTCATTGAACTAAGTTCCTAATTGTGTGGCCTACGTAGCTCAATGTTTAGGCGCTTGTTGTCTTATCTGACGACTCGGGTTCAAAACCGGGTGGAGGCACACATATATATATATGCCTGCCATATTTCAGCGGAAAGCTGACTGGCAAATAAAGGCTATGCTCTGCATTTAAGTTTGTATCATGAGATCATATGGTCGCCAAGAGATTGGATTTACTTTTCCTGAATAGATATGATAGTAGACTTTGAATGACTGATAGCAAAGAAATACCAATGGGAATGGTTTTAATGTAATATATAAAACCAAAGAAAATATTAATTACTTTTGTACCGGTAAAAGTCATGATTAACAAAAATGTATTTATTTTAAAACGAAAAAATGTCGCGAAACCACAAACAATTACCTATTCAAGAAGTATTTAGGAAAGATACATCAGAATTTCAATTCCGACTTTTCGATTCGTACATATTTTAGATAACTTAGATGTACATTAATTAAAAATGATAATATTAAGTCAGACAGGAAAGGCAGCACTCAGCTTTACCAGCCGAGCACAGAACACAGAAAAATCACTCACGGCACAATGTCCACCTGAACAAGCCGAGCACAGAAAACAGAAAAAAAGGCACAATGCCCAACTAAACAAGTTATGATCCTCCCATGTCCAAGCTGTCAAAATTCTAAATGAACCAGTTACAGCAATCAAAAAGCCTACAAAAGAAAGTGTGTGTTGTAATTAGTTTCGGAGGTTGAAAGTTAAATTCCTCGCATACAAGACATTTATTCATGCATTAAGGTATGTTGTGGTACGTGTCAATTTTTAAGACAGTTGGCTATATCTCGTGTGCATGATAAAAGATAAAACTATCCACAATATGTCAATTGTTGCAATACAATAAAATATACTATCACTATCTAACTATTCTTCACAGAACAATACAAATTGTTCTTGACATTGAACAACAGTCAAGGTAACATCTTTATCGATTCTGGCTCTGTTGTATGTCTATGATTCCCCCTGTGTAGAGTTTCATCGTCCTATACATGTAAAGTTATACAATGTTAGGTTCACACAGCCTTCTTCATTCGGCGCGATACCAGTTTCCTTTGAAAGTTCAATGACCACATGTTATTTATGAATAATTAGACTACATAACATTCTGCCGTAAAAGCTTCTAAAACCAATGTTTACAATATTATTGTTTCCTGCTACAAGTTAGCTCACGTCATGCGACTGGGACGAAACATAAAAGTTTACTATATTAATATCTTCTAAACACGCACTTCTAAGATGTATTTTTAACATGAAACATGACAGAGTTCAACTGATTTTCCACGGGTGTTGTAATAATAACACGTATTTTACAGTGTCTTGTGAAGATTTGAATAAAGAAACGTGTATTAATAGTTGCTCTTAGTCAGCTTTGGGTATCTTGACGAGTGTTCCAAAAACATTTATGTGAAGACAGACACTAGCACATACAATCAATTTCAAAATAAATTCAGACAAATGTTTCCCTCTAAATATTCCCTAAAATAAGTTTGAATCATGAGAACATAATTTTATTCCCCACGGGATTGAATTCACTTTTCTTGTATATTAGAAAAATTTGAACATTTACTCCGCCGAATTTGAATGTCTCATAGCACAGAAATACCACGGATTAGTTATTCATAAAAGCAGAAAATATCAATTACCGATAAGAGTAATAAACTATGTATTTTAAAATGAATACATGTTTCGAAACACATGGCAATTTACTATTCTAGGTTTTTCTAGGAGAAAAATTGTGAATATCCAGGACTTTTTGCACATACATCAAATAACCAGGATGTACATTATAAGAATGCATAAGAAAGTTTGTGTTGCAATTAGTTTGAGGTTGAAATGACTCGCCCACTAGTCTATCTGCATTCAGAGAGCATTCTTAGTCCATTCAATATATTCCGGCCCATTCCTGCGGTCACTTTGAATGTTTTGCGCTTATTAAAAATTTTCGTTACGCACTCGAGGTAGGATAAAATATCGAACAGTTTACAAAGTGATTTCTTCCGACATTCTGATTACTTTTTAAATATTCTTACGGCATTTTGGCTACATTCGAAATATTACATAAAACCAGTAAATGTACTGTTATGTGCGAAATCCCGTGAGTGTGTGTACCGTATTGTGCAACCACATGCGTGCACATTCTCCGCTATCATTCCAAGCGGATTCGAAGTGTACTCTTGTTATATTCGAATTTGATTTGAATTGAATTCGAATTGTCATTGACGTATTCCAACGGCATTTCGACAAATCTGTAAAACGTTTAGGCATTTCGAATCATCATTCGTGATGCGTTTCGAAATTTTAGTTTTTCTTTATTCTGACTCTTTCGGGCTAATTTCGGCTGATTAGAGGATCGTGTGATTAAGGTATGACATTGAACATCAGTCTGTAATAGTTTCTGGCTCTGTTATATATACGTGATTCCCTCTATGCATAGTTTCAGGTTCACTGTTTATTATCCAATTAAAACAATCAGAGATTAGGTTTCTTATTACTCGGATGTAAATCTTGTAGTTGTGAATGTTTTCATTTATTTTTTGTACATTGATATTCGTGAACAAGAGTGTAATCAGTAACAGTAAGATGAATATACAATCTAGCTCTAATACAAAGGTAAGGCATCAATTTAGCGTATGTTGGCTTATCAGCAATGTACGGGGTTGTATCTGGATGTGTTCCAGTCATATATCTACAAACATGATAATATTATATCAGGATAACAATCTTTCAACCGATGTTACTTTTCCTTGTTAGTGTTGAAATTGAAACAAGCAATTATAATTACAAAGCAGAGAGATGATCTTCTAATCACACAATTATTTTACTGTACTCATGTTTAGCTTATCAAGTGTACTTTACCTTGTCAGTGTTTAAATGGAAAAATAAAAGTAGCAGAACAAATACTTTAAGCGTCCGATTTTCTCACTGTACTCTTCCATTTTTAAACTGTGTTGCTTGTGAGTTTGATATGGAGCTAGCTACTGACTTCTGGAATAATTACTAGTCGTTTGGCGTGTTCAGTGTCTATATTAACATTTGTACTCCATGCAAAAAGAGTATATTAAGTCAGACAGGGAAGGCAGCACTCAACTAAACCAGCCGAGCACAGAAAACATTAAAAACACACAAAGCACAATGCCCAACTAAACAAGCGCAGATCCGCCCAAGTCCAAGCTGTCGAAAAGTATAATAAATTATAACTAGCTGAAAGACCCAGTAGAAAAGATACAGCAACCAAAAGGCGGAATGCCTACGCTGAATGACCTAGTAACAACAGTAAAACTGCTGAACTACATAGTTATAGCAGCCTTTAGTCTCAAAGTTAAATAACAGTATTAAAACGTTGAAAGGCCCGTATAGTGGGATGACCTACTAACAAGCTGAATGATCCAGTTTCCACAGCAAAAGGACTATATTGCCCCGCTTAAGCTGTAAGCAATCTTAAAACGAAGAAGTGCCCAACACACTACCGACCAAGAAAATTAAACGCCCCTAGTCTCATTGTTAAAAACTGAATAAAAAAGATTCAGCAAACAAAAGGCAGAAAGCCCACGCTGAATGACCTAGTAACAACAGTAAAACTGCTGAACTACATAGTTTAAGCAGCCTACAGTCTAAAAGTTAAGTAACAGTATTAAAACGTTGAAAGGCCCGATTTCAGCAACAAAAAATCTGAAAACCTTAAAACGAGTGACCCAGTTTCATTAGGTAAAATGACGTAATTGAACAAATCGAGATATGACGTACTGAATTGCAAGCAATACAGAAGTCCCCCACCGGTGTAAAGCCATTGTCAATATGTATGTTGCCATATCAACAAACCAATAGTCCCCTCCGGTCAAAAACCGGTAGGGGACTTAAAACTACAATAAATGACCACAGGGGACTGAACACTACATCCATAACTCCACAGCTGTACATAGACTCATGAACGAACCCGGTAGGATGCGAACCGCTGGGACGAAATAGTAAGAGGACAACCGGCAAATACGAATAAATAGTTAACTCCTAGCTCCTTTTGGCCCCGGTCAAAAAATTAAATACTGAGAAATTATGGCATATTATCGATTATTTAAAAATGAAAAACTCGATTATAAACGGAATTGGCGTTTAAATCCAGATACAAACCCATATTATAATAATTAAACAAAATACGAAACTACCGGAAGTAGTACCGACCCCAACAGAAACCGCGGGACACGCGAGAACAAAAAGGCACAGAAAATATACAACTTCACTCGAAAAGGCGCGGAACATACATAAAAAACTAGCACAGGAACATGTAATACAAAACCGGGCATCCAATTCCGAAAGTCTGCTGCTTAAGCCAGTCAAACCAAAACGGAACAAGAGCCAGTTGGTAAGAAATTAACAACCGGACAAAACATACACCACAAGGACAATCCACAACATACACTGAGTATATGCAATTTTGAAAGATACGAAGCAGCCTTGTGCTGGACAACGCAATTGCAGAATGGCACATACAAAATTAATAAAGTTTAACAAAAGGCACAGTGGCCAAATATTTTTGTATTTTTTCCCAATTATACTATAAAGTGGACAGTACATACACAGAGGAAGGTTGACTAAAGGGCTTCCGCCTTGGAACGGACAGTAACACTTGTCACTGGGGGCTTAAACGTTTTACAGTGCACCAAACCTCACACTTACCCAATAGACAACCTTATAGAACAGGACAGTGTAAATAAATGTTTCCCGCCATGTAATGCCCCCTAACAAAAAGGCCACAGTGACCGGTAATAAAAGAATGTAAAACATGAAACATTATATAAAATACAACCATCGAGTAGCACAGAAAGTACTCAATGACCTATCAGAAGTCAGAGCAACAAGAGAGCAAAACATTTAAGGGTACGACAAGACAATGTAACAGACACGTATCTACAATGTTCCATGCTGAACATTTGGCAGCGTTTACTGTTTACACCTTAATGAAGCATTTTGATGCATCTATTGTTTTATCATACACATCATGTGATATTACGCCAATCAGTCGATCACTTATTGTTTTCCAATAACCATTATGAAGTACATAGATGGTGAAAACATTGGTGTACGCACGTGTTCACTCTAGGAAAATGCTTGATACTGGCTGTTGAGTAAACGATTAGCGAAACAATTACGAACAGTCTAGTAATTTGCAAAAACTCATTCTTTAAGTCAATCTTTCACAATATTGCAGATAAATAGGATGTTTCGTAATTCATAACTCAGCACTTCCGACTTTGTAGATAACCTATTTTATCTCCGTCAATATTCATCTCTAGCGGGGAATGCATTAAAAGTAAACCATCACTGATGATCGGATATGTTCAACAGATCTCGCTCATTTTCTCCGACACAATGTACAGGGCATAGTGCACGTATGATACTAGTGTTTTCAGTGTCATTGCGTTCTTGTTAATTTTGATTTTTGTCCTTGTACTTGTATTCTGTGATTGAATGTGTATTTATTTTGCTTTTCGTGCTTTGTTGTCTCTATAATTTTCACATAAAAGATGCATTCTGATTGGATAAAACGGTCATGTGACCTGTCATTCATATCCCGATGAAGCAGCTCCGTATGCAAATCAATCGACGGACTACTTTTTCATTCATCCTAAATCTAGCTTCGTTCATCACCTGGGACATGTTAATGTACTTCAGCGTCATATGAACTGTAATTCCAATTTTATTCGTAACAACTATATAATTAATTTTCAATAAGATTTAAATGATAAATTAAAAAAAACCGAATTATCCATATTTTCGTGGTATTTGCCGATCCCGGAAGTCGACGCTAATAACAAAAACTTGTATGACGTAAAGTTTGTTTTCCGCGACGTAACGTACGCAACGTCGCCTTAAAATTCCCACCAAAAGTAATTAGTTTGAAATACAAACGCATTTACGGAAGTTATAATGTAAGTTACATTCTAAAATAGCGTTTTTCGTGTTCTGACTTCTGCAGAGTTCCTCGAGAGCGTTAGGGCCCCCGCGCTGATTGGTTTTGTTACTTAGTTTAGCTTCGTTCATCTCCGGGGACAACGGATTCCTACGCCACGACTAAACATAACACAATTGGAACATTTGAGTACCTATGAAAATTAACAACACTTTTTAATTTTTATTGTAATTAAAAGAATTGAATAGACATTTTCTGCAGTTCATCGGTGTATGAACTTACGGCGTTTATTTAAATTAAGCGTGATTTTCCCGACAGTTTATACACCGATGAACTGCAGAAAATGTCTATTCAATTCTTAAATGGTGTGGAGATTTTAGAGTTGTTAAGTTTCATTCTTACATATGTATTTTGATGTTAGTACTTGTCACTTTTACTTGTTATCTGTGATTTTTCTTTTAAAAAAAGTTAAGTTAACCCATTTTCGAGGGCTACTTTCAGCAGTTCAGCAGTTCAGCCGTTCAGCCACCTTTGATATTTAAAATAACTTGTTTTGTGTGTTCATTTACTGACTTTATTTCTGTCAAGTGCTGCCTTGCCTGTCCGATTTGTTATTATCTTCTTTTTTAAGGGGACATAATATCTCCAGTTTTCTATTGCTCTAATTTATTCTGTTTGGTGTTTACCTTTGTGACTTGTATATGTAATATGTGATCTCTGCGGGTGTTCCATGTTTTGCCTTTCGTGCTTGTCTGCTTCTGTTGTCTGTCTATTTTGCAGCCGTTCAGTTTGATTGTTTTTCAACTCATTTTATGTTTGTCCCTGTGAGTAGAACTTGCAGCTTGTGAATTTTCTTTATTTGATGTTTTCTTTATTGCGCCCTTTGCGTTTCTTTTTGTGTATTGCTTATTGCACCTTTTGCGTTTTTTTTGTGTTTTCTTTATTGCACCCTTTGCGTTTCTTTTTTGTGTATTCGTTCTTGCACCTATTGGGTTTCTTTTTGTGTTTTCTTTATTGCACCCTTTTCGTTTCTTTTTGTGTATTATTTATTGCGCCCTTTGTGAACTCCCGTTTCTGTTGAATTCTGAATTCCCTGTACGATTTGGTATTATCTTTGTGTTTGATAAATCACACAAGAAATTTCAATGTCTCAGGTTGTTTAATCATTTTGTTGGTTTCCACCACTTCCATCAGACATGTTGTATAATTTCTGCATGCAATCGAGGTTTGTTAGTTTAATATGTTTTTTGACACTGAATATGCTGAGCCTCTCTTAGATGTCGGACTTACAAATAGTTTGGAATAGTACGATGAGTTTTTAAACATTTCGAACATGTCCTTTCACAATATACTCGTCAGTATGTCAAAACTATTAAGATGATGATTAATACTTATTTATAGGCGAATAATGCCAAGCCTACTCGTTATTTCAAGGAGTTGTTTCCCTTTGCACTCCCAATAGTCAATAATATACAATCAAGCTAGTTAAATAAAGATTAGCTTATACAGTTAGTATAGCCCGACTGGTCTCGACAACGAATAAATAGCATCTGAGATTCAAAAGATAATATTAAGTCAGACTGGGAAGGCAGCCAAGCACAGAAAACATGAAAAGCATACAATGCACAATGCCCATCTAAAAAGTAAATGATCCGTCCTAGTCCGAGCTGTCAACTTAAGCGAATTTGTCATATAGATTGTCGAATGTATGTTGTTGTAACTCCATGACCTTTCAATACATACGGACGGTCTAAGATATGGATTATTTAAAGCTCTCATTATACCTGTTAAGTATCCAATTATAAAGAAACCAAACGTCAGGGAACTACAAAGTATTTACAAATTGGAACATTTGTAGAAATGTACCACACTAGCCGTACTTAATACGATTTCTCTTGAATTCTCTTAATTGGTATCGTGGTATCTTTTCTGCATTTCTATCGTATTTATTGCAAAGCTGTAACGAATCATGTATCATCGGCCGTTTACTTTGGCGTAAGTATTATAATGATGACGTTTATGTCAGCTAAACAGATTGTGGAATACTTATACTTGTATATTGCTTTGCTGATATAGGCTGGTATGTCGGTAAGTTTGTCAGTTTAGCTATGTTTAATTGGTAAATACTGGACAGTTGATAAATAGATGCTGATTTTGAACTTTAGATGAACCCTTTTACTTGAGAACATGAGGTCAAAAGTCAAGGTCGATACAAAATGACTATTTGGTTACCAGTATGTTAAAACCTTATTTTGTTACGTCAATAAACGCAACCTTTAAATGTGTACTCGTCAATAAATAACGGACGTAAAAGCGGAAGCTTATCATACTGCATTACATATTTTACGACCATCTTTCGGATCATATTTGCAATAAAAGAAATGGACAAGTGTCGATAATATATATACATATTTTACAGTTGGTCTGTAACGCCCTGGTTCTAGTCTTTTTTAAAAGCCTATGTTATACGGGCGTACATGTTATATTATCTGTGATTTGTCTTTTTTGTTTGGTGTTTATCAAAATTTGCTTTTTATGGAGTTTGTGTAGTTGTTCAAAAATTGTCCCTAGTTAATTTCTATGTGTGTCCTTGTGACCTTCACTTGTAATAAGTGTGCTCACGTCATGCGATTATGACGAATCATAACATTGTACTGTATTACTATTTCCTAAACACGCACTTCTGAGATTTAGTTTTAAAATGAAACATGACAGAGTTCAACTGCAGTCCCACAGATGTTGTATTGATAACATGATTTTTACATTTTCTGATGAAGAATTTAATACAGAAACTTGTATAAATAGATGCTCATTGTCAGCTATGGGTATCTTGACGCGTGTTACAAAACACCTTTATCTGAAGACAGACACTCATATACGCTTTCAATTTCAAAATAAATTCAAAACAAATAATTCGAGGGTGTCCCTCTTAATATTCCTTAAAATAAGTTTGAATCGAGAGAACATATCGTTCCCCAAGGGATTGAATTCACTTTTCCGGTATATTTAAAAAAAACATATTCGTCGCAAACTTTAAATCGCATAGCACAGAAATATCACAGAGTTGGTCTTCAGATTATTCATAAACAGCCGAAAATATCAACTACCTGTAAGAGTAATAAATATTTATTTTAAAATGAACATAAGTCGCGAAACAAATGACAATTTAATATTCAATGATTGTTTAGAAGAGATATTGTGAATATCCATTAGGACTTTTTACCTCAGAGCACATGCATGCACTTTATAAGCATGCATAAGAAAGTCTGTGTTGCAATATGTAATTTAAGTTACTTTTTTATGGCACTGATCAGGTTTATTAAAAAGTAGGGTTATGTATAGCTATATAGCATACCGTCACTCTCTTAGTATACTTCAAAGAACAGCACAAATTGTACTTGACATTCAACGTCAGTAAAGGTAACGACTGTAATATGTTTTGGTTCTGTTTTATGTATGTGATTCCCCCTGTGTAGAGTGTTTGATTCTCTGTTAATTATCCAATTAAAACAATTAAAGATTGCGTGTCTCATTACCCGATGTAAATAGTATGTTGTAAATGTTTTTATTAATGTTTTGTACACTGATATTCGTGAACAAAGTGTTATGAGTAACAATGAGATGAATACAACCTAGCGTATGTTGGCTTATCAGCAATGTGCGGAGTTGTATCTGGATATGTTCAAGTCATATATATAATATATATTATATATACGGACAAGATTATATTATACCAGGATAGCAATCTCTAAGCTGATGTAGACAACGTGTTACGGGGAAATTGTACTTTTTCTTGTTAGTTCTGAAATGGAAAAATAAAAGTAGCGAAGCAGACAGATACTTCTAGCCTTTTTGATGCATCTATTGTTATTTCATACAGATTTCGCGATTTTACGTCAATCAGCAAATCACTATTGAAATGGAAACAATGCAATTATAATAACAAAGCAGAAAGAAGATCTTCTAATCACCCATTTATTTTATTGTACTCATGTTCAGCTAGACTATGATTCCCGGATTTGCTAGATTTGCAACATTGACTTTTACTAGGTTTAGACTACTGAAAAAATTTAGAACCATTGTCACGTAAACCTGATGTGTGTCATAAAGCCTTAACTCCATGTAAACACATCTTAACGTATTTACCATGTTCATTGTTGGCCACAACAACTACTAATAACGCCTCAACTGGATACCCATACAAATGATGAATACCTATCAGTTCACTATAGGGCCGTATCCAGGTAAACAAATAACAGCATGGAGTATAAGTTCGCGAAATAATTCCTCATAGTCTAGAAAATTGCAAACATCAAACTCAAACGTCACTATCTTTTTAAACATTCTATCGCAATATTGCAGATAAAACATGTTTCCTAATTCATAACTCAGCATGTCCGACTTTCAGATACTATATCTACACCAATATTCATTTCTAGCGGGTAATGTATTAAAAGTGAGACAATATCAGATGATCGGATGTATTCAGAAAAGCATGCTCATTATCTAAGACGGCACGATACATAGAGAATAGTGTATCTATGCTACTGGTGTAATCAGTTTCATTTTTCTTGTTTATTTTCGATGTTTGTCTTAGTGAATTGTACTTGTAATCTGTGATTTGTCGTCATTTGTTTTGGGCCTGTCGTGCTCGTCTGTTTCTATGGTGTAGAGTTGTTGTAGTTGTTCTGTTTCTATGGTGTAGAGTTGTTGTAGTTGTTCTGTTTCTATGGTGTAGAGTTGTTGTTGTTGTTTTGTTTCTATGGTGTAGAGTTGTTGTAGTTGTTCTGTTTCTATGGTGTAGAGTTGTTGTAGTTGTTCTGTTTCTATTGACCTGGTTAATTTCTCTGTTTGTCCTTTACCTTATAGTAACATATGATTTTTCGCTTTTGTGTATTATCGTTTGTGCCTTTTGACAGTTTTATGCTGATTGCTGTCTTGCTTGTCCAACTATATGTTCATGTTTAAAAGGACACGGTAGGAATTACATTGTCTCCGGTTGCTTTATTGTTGTTTACACTAACTGACCAATTAAATTGTCTGTGAAGCAAGTTTTGTTTAGTTTACGTGTTGTGTAAGTTTACCGTGATTTTACACTGAATGCATTGAATCATAATTAGAACTGACTTTTAGATTTTGTCAGTATGACTTTTCTAGCAAACGTCGACTGATATCGAGGTAAGTGTTCCAATACAACATGAAAACCAACTACGCCCATTCATGGGTATCTATCTAAGACGCCATTTAGCAGGGTACTAGAATGGATAGTAACGGATATTTTGATTTGCCTTATGTATTTTGTTTATTGAGTTTTTTCTAAACGATGCGTATAACAAACATAACTGCATATTTTCATACATGTACAGTTATACAATGTATGTTCACATAGCCGCCTTCTTCTGTTGTCACGATACAAGTTTCCTTTAAAATGTCAATAACCTATTCTTAATGTTATTTACGAATAATTATACTACATTACAGTCCGTTGTAAAAGCTTCTAAAACCAATACAATGTTCACAATATTATTGTTTCCTGCTGCAAGTGTGCTCACGTCATGCGACTGTGACGAAAACATAAAATTTCACTCTATTAATATCTCCTAAACACGCACTGCTAAGATATAGTTTTGAAATGAAACATGACAGAGTTAAACTGTAGTCCCACGGGTTTTGTATTAATACCACGAATTTTACATTTGAATAAAGAAATAGTTGTTCATAGTCATCTATTGTTATCTTGGCGCGAGTTACAAAAAAAACAATTATTTGAAGACAGACACGCATACATGCTATCGATTTCAAAATAAACTCAGACAAATGTTTCGAGGGTGTCCATTTAAATATTCCTAAAAATATGTTTGAATCACGGGAATATATGGTTCCCAAGGGATTGAATATACTTTTCCTGTATAATAATAATAATAATAAATACTTTATTTATAGAGGCAACACAATTAGGCAATTGTCAAATTTTCCTCGTGAGCCTCTTGAAAATAATCAACATTTACAGATATATGTACATAGCAACACAAAACGTGATAGCCAAATATCATTTATATACAATGTGCAAAAGCTATCAAAAACAAGGTTCACTATTACAGATATTCTTTTGTAAAGCAATACACATCAATTCAGCAATGTTTTCCGATAAGACATATACTTATATTTGAAGGCATTCAAAGTTTGTGCATTTCGAACATTTAATGGCAAAGAATTCCAAATCATTGGCCCACAGTAGTCGAGAGATTTTTTTACCGAATTCTAGCCTTGGTTCTTTTAACATAGAGATTCATCTGACACTCAGAGGATCTGAGATAGCGAATTTGGACTTCATGAAGTTTTTGGAATTTGTCCTGAATGTATGGGGGCTCATGTTGTTTAGTGATTTATAAAAAATTTTTTTATAGTTTACTCTGTCAGGAAAAGTCATCCAGTTCAAAATAGCAAATAATTCTTCTGATGGAGTATCAAAATATTATCTAGAATGAGTCTGGCAGCCCTCTTTTGAAATTTTATAATAGTGTCTATATTACTGTTACCACATTTCCCCAAAATAGGGTAACCGTAAACTAAATGAGGGAGTATATATGCGTTATAGAACATTTTTCTGACTGGTATGTTGATGTAAGGTTTAATTCTATTCATAAGATAGAGTTTAGAATTACATTTTTTAATGACTGCATCACTTTGTTTTTTCCAGTTAACAGTTCTATCAACGTGAACTTCTAAAAAGCGTTTTGTGTCGGATCAGTCTATTTGTTCTTGTCCAAGATGTAGAGAAATGTTTTGATTTGTGGTGGGTTTATTTGTTGCACTGATTTTTATTGCCTTTGTTTTCCTAGCATTTAGTGCCACTGAGTTGACTTGACAACATGAAACTATTTTATTAATGTTGTCTGTAGTGGAGTTTGAACTTCTTCATACGATTCACCAACGGCTGTTAAAGTGGTGTCATCCGCAAACATGTCAGTAAAATTTCCCTCAGTTCAATTGGCATATTATTGATGTACATGATAAAAATATAGGTCCAAGGACAGATCCTTGAGGTACGCTGGAAGTATGACCCGCTTCTGAGAGCTTTCCAGAAAAACATCCTTTTTTACATCTTTTTGTTAGGTATGATTTACACCATTGGAGTGTTGATGGGCTGATGTTATATGATTTTAATTTGTCTAAGAGGGTTGAATGGTTTACTAGTATAGTTATAATAGAAAAATGTAAACATCTCATAGCATAGAAATACGACAGGATTCGTCTTCGTGTTATTCATAAACAGTAGCAAATACCAATATTACCGGTAAGAGTACTGTAATAATTATTAAATTTAAAACCAATAAATATCGCGGAAAAACATGACATTTTACTATTTAATGATTTTTTAGAAAAAATACGGTGAATATTCATTAGGAGTTTTTGTATAATTATGCTTTAGATCACCTGCTAGCATAAATGTAAGAAGGTTTGTGTGCGATAAATTGGAGGTTGAAAGTTAAACTAACTCGTCAACTAGTAATTTATTCATTCGTTAAGGTCCTTTGTTGTTGCATTCGTTGAGATGTTTAAGGCAAATTTGCTATATACACTGTGTACATGTTAAGGTCATACAGTTGTATCCAAAATATGTCAATTGTTACAATACGTTTAAACATACCATCACTATCTCAGCATTCTTCACAGAACAATACAGATTGTACTTGACATTGAACGTCAGTCAAGGTAACGACAGTAACATTTTCTTGCTCTGTTGTATGTTCTGTATGTCTTGGATTCCTCCTGTGTAGAGTTTTGGGTTCTCTGTTAATTATCCAATTAAAACAATGAGAGATTAGGTTTCTCATTACCCGGATGTAAATCTTATGATTGTAAATGTTTTCATTATTTTTTTGTGCATTGATATTCGTGAACAAAAGTTTAAAGAGTAATAGTTGGATGAATACAATCTAGCTCTAATTCAAAGGTAAGGAACCAATTTAGCTTATGTTGGCTTATCAGCAATGTGCGGGGTTGTATCTGGATATGTTCTAGTCATATATCTACAAACAAGATAATATTATACTAGGATAACAATCTTTAAACCGATGTAGACAACGTGTTACGTGGAAATTGTACTTTTTCTTGTTAGTTCTGGAATGGAAAAATAAAAGTAGCAAAGCAGACAGATACTTCTAGCCTTTTTGATACATCTATTGTTATTTCATACAGATTTCGTGATTTTACGTCAATCAGCAAATCACTAATTGTTTTGCAATAACCATTATGGAGTACATGGATGGTGAAAACAATAGTGTACGCACGTGTTCACTCTTGGAAATGCTTAATACTGGCTGTGGAGTAAATGATTAGCGAAATAATTACGAACAGTCTAGAAATTTGCAAAGATCCTTCTTTTCTTTCACAATATTGCAGATAAAAGTGATTTTTCATAATTCATAACTTAGCACGTTCGACTTTGTAGATAACTTATTTTATCTGCGTCAATATTCATTTCTAGCGGAGAATGCATTAAAAGTAAACTATTATCTGATAATCGAATGTATTCTGTAGAGCTCGCTCATAATCTTCGACACGATGTACAGGGTTTTGTGCACGTACGATACTAATGTATTCAGTGTCATTGCGTTCTTGTTCATTTAGATATTTGTTCTTATACTTGTAATCCTTGTTATCTGTGATTATTTTTATTTTGCCCTTTGTGCTTTGCTGTCTCTAGGGTGTGGAGATTTTGGAGTCGTTATGTTTTATTTTTATTTACCTAGTTTGATGTTAGTCCTTGTGGCATTTACTTGTAATCTGTGATTTTTCTTTTAAAGAAAATTAAGTTACCAATTTTTGAGGGCTGCCTTCAGCAGTTCAGTTGTTCAGCCACCCTTTGGCATTTTTAATAACTTCATTTTTGTGTTCATTACGTGCCTATGTTTCTGTCGAATGCTGCCTTGCATATACGATTTGTATTTTTCTTCTTTTTCAAATGGGAACTCCGGGAATTTAATTATCTCCAGGTTTTTTATTGCACTAATTTGTTCCTTATTCCGTTTGGTGTTTGCCTGTGTGACTTGTATTAGTAATATGTGATATTTGTGGGTGTTCTATGTTTTGCCCTTTGTGATTGTCTGCTTCTGTGGTCTGTATAGTTTGCAGCTGTTTTATTTGATTGGGTTTTCTCTCATTTTTATGTCTGTCCCTGTAACTAATACTTGCAACCTGTGAATTTTCTTTTTGTGTATTCTTTATTGTGCCCTTTGCGCTTCTGTTTGTGTATTCGTTATTGTTCCCTTTGCGTTCCTTTTTTTGTATTCTTTAATTGAGCCCCTTTGTGTTTCTTTCTGTGTACTCTTTATTGTGCCCTTTGTGTTTCTTTTTGTGTACTCTTTATTGCACCCTTTGTGAACTCCTGTTTCTGTTGAATTCTGAATTCCCTGTACTGTTTGTTATTATATTTGTGTTTGGTAAATCACGCAACAAATTTCAAAGTCTCGGGTCGTTTAATCATTGTGTTTGTTTCCACCACTTCCACAATACATGTTGTATAATTTATGCATGTAATTGACGTGTTTGGTAGTTTTTTGACACTGAATATGCTGAGCCTTTCCTAGATGTAGGACTTACAAATAGTACGGAATAAGATAAAACGTTAGTATGATGATTTATTTAAACATTTCGAGATGATTATAAATACTTTGCAAATGTTTCCAAATTCTATTTTAGTAGTTTATTGATGTACATTCCCGAGCCAACTCGTTATTTCATTAAGTTGTTTCCCTTTGCACTCCCAATAGTCAATGCACATGTAAATATACTGTCTAGTATACAAAAGGATAGCTATTATAGTTAGAATAGTCCATAAGGTCTAGACAAAGAATAAATAGCATCAGAGATTAAAAGCGATAATATTAAGTCAGACAGGGAAGGCAGCACTCAACTTACCCAGCCGAGCACAGAAAACATAGAACACATACAAGGCACAGTGCCCAACTAAACCATTAAATGATCCTAGTCCAAGCTGTCAACTTAAGCGAATTTGACATGTAGATTGTCGACTGTATGTTGTTGTAACTCCATGACCTTTCAATACCTACGAACGGTCTAAGATATGAATTGTTTTAAGCTCTCATTATACCTGTTAAGTATCCAATTATAAAGAAACCAAACGTCAGGGAACTACAAAGTATCTACAAATTGGAAAATGTGTAGATACTCTACCACACTAGCCGTACTTAATAGGATTTCTCTTGAATTATCTTAATTGGTATCGTGGTATCTTGTCTGCATTTCTATCGTACTTATTGCAAAGAACAAACGAATCATGTATCATCGGTCGTTATTATTGGCGTCAGTATTATAATGATGACGTTTATGCCATCTGTTCAGATTGTCGGATACTTATACTTGTATATTGCTTTGCACATATCAGTTGGTACGTGGGTCGGTTTGTCGGTGTAGCTTTGTTTGATCGGTGAATACTGGACAGTTGATAAATAGAAGCTGGTTTTGAACTTCAGATGAACCCTTTTACTGCAGGGCATAAGGTCAAATGTCAAGGTCAATATGAAATGACTATGGTTACTAGTAAGAGACAGTTTTATATTAGAAACTTATTTTGTTATGTCGATAAACGCAACCTTAAAATTTGTACTAGTCAATATATAACGAACGTAAAAGCGGAAGTTTGTCATACTACCTATACATATTTTACGACTATCCTTCGGATTATATTTGCAATAAAATAAATGGAGAAGTATCGACTATTGGCATATTTTATATAGTTGGTCTTGTCCTAGTTTTTATTAAAAGCCCACGTTATACGGGCGTATATGTTTTATAAAACAACATATGAGCCTACTGCTATAGTCAAATAATATTTTCCCTTTAACATAACGCACTCATGCGTATTGGAATCACCTTGTCTGGCTGGCTGGGCGTGTACCTGTGCGCAGTTGTTGCGAGTACATGTCCTGACTTCACCACTAACAATACAGTCTTTAAGGACGTTTGATACAGTTGTTTATGCGCCTCATTTCTGCGCATATATCTTAAACGGGGATAAAGACCGCGTTTTGCACTGGATCGTCATGAAAATTTGGCAAACTGTTTGTCGTGATACTATCTAGAGTAAGTATATAAATGTGTACTTTGGGGTAAACAATAAATTCACCGAGTAAATAATTTGAAAACACTGATATAGCGGTTACATTTTCATTCATTTTTGTGAAATTAGAAATTATTACTTGGGTTACCTGTACCCATTTATAATGTGTTTGTATTGCCTGGGACTACACATATCCCCTTTTACTGATATATAGGGAATATATTAATGATCTCTTGACTAAAATTATTATTATTCAAGTGAGCGATTCAGGGCCCATATGTGCCCCCTCCAAATTGGGAGTTTTTAGTCATTTTCTGGAAAATTGATGTTACAAAAGGTCTCATGACCGCTTAAATAGTACCGCGACATACCTTTTTTATTTCACATATTGCTTCTGTATATATTAAACTCCAATTGAGCCTATGTTTTGCTATCATCGTAAAAACAATGTTACCCTATCAAACGTCCTTAAACCGAAGTCCCGTTTGCGATGTTCAACATCAATAAGATACAAGATGTGCTTCCGGAACCTCTGTTTCGTACACAAAATACTTACTCTTTGTGCCCGTTAACACAATATGGAAGCAACTATGTCTCTCCATTTATGTTTGTCCGGTGCATTTGTTTCCTATGTTATTGTCATATTCTTAATTTCACTGTAATTTTTTTTTTCACTTTTGGTCTTTTCGTCAAATGGTGTCCATTTTAGAGTTGTGTTTATGATGGTATTTATATGTTTCCTTATTGCATGTCCCAGTCATCTGAATCTATGTTGCTTTATTCGTATTGTGAGGTTTGTTTGCCCAGTTCGTTTGCATTGATCTTTGTTTTGATAATCGTGGGCCAGTTGATTTTGCATTTGATTTATGTGTTAATATTGCACAGGAAGTGTCACACGTATTTGGGTATAGGTGGTACTTATTATAAAATACTCGTTGGGTGTATGCTCTACATATATTTTGGCTGTGAATCTAAAGCGGCATAACACAGCGCTGATACAAGAAGACGGGCTTCTAAATAGTTTATTTATTTATAATTCTTACGTATATGAATTTAAAGCGGCATAACTTTTATATGTACTTGGTGTACGTAAATATTTTAAACAGCGGCATTTCATACATGTTACGATCATATGGATAAGTATAGCCTAATGAACGTTTACATGTATAATACTAGTACTAAAATTAACTTCAAAGATGTTTGAATATTTTGAATGATGTAGCAGGTCTGGCATTAAATCATCTTTGGGTTTGTTTTCGATTCGCCTTTAATGATGTTTTGCGGAATGCGTCAAAGGAGTATATCCACGAAAGGTCTGAATTGGCCTAAAAATTATTAAATTATCAAAGTATGTTATTATGTGTCATTTGTACATTTTTGTAATGTGGATAGCTTTATCCGTTTGCATAGGGAAGCATTTTTCGTCAAATTTGATTTTTACCTGTCACCTGTCCACTAATTGGTATCCACGTTTGGCCATTTTTCACAAAAATTGCATATTTTGTCCAATTTTTCCAGTATAAGTGATTTTTTGAATATGGGCACAGTCCTCGACCAAAATCAGATGACTAAAATGTGAAATTGTACTTTATAATACATTGTTTACAGCACAATTCATGATGGTCGAGAGCTGTGCCCATATTGAATTTTAAGATTTTAGGTACTGCTTCAACGTTATTTCCTCTCGTCATAGAGCCATGAAGGCATGACATTCACCCCGCTTTTAGCCATATTCTCAATACATTTAGTACTTATTGTACAATGTTTTATATGCTGTACACAATCATTAGACATTGTACTTCAATGATACATAAACAAAAACTTACAAAAAATACGCCTTGCTGTTTTGATATACTCCACTGAACCCCACCCACTTTAACAAAAACGTCATTTTATTTAATTTGGAGTCATAAATGTGCATTTTGGGTATTTTTGAAAACTGTTCCCATGGCAACCAAATTCGTAATAAAGATAAGTTTCAATTCTTAATATCACTCTATGGATGCGCACTTACATTTCGATTCACTATTTTGGAAATAGAAGCTTTTTTCCATTTTTTGGCAAAATATTATACCCGTTACCATGGTAACAGTTTAAAAAAAATCTTAAAAAATACCGTTTTTGTAAAATACTTCAACTGATGGTATAAATTTATCATTTTCACAGGATTTGAACATGGGGCCATTTTTTACCCTTCGTGGCTTTACCCCTATAAATAATACCACCAGCTATATTTTAATAAAAACGGTCTTTAATATAGTGTGATAAATTCCTGCTGCATGTTTTTTTTTTGCTCAGGTGAATAAAGTTACGGGAATGCAATGGTGATCATATCTAAGTAACGATTGTGGCTGTAACACGGACTTATCAGTATTTTTCTTTGATTTGTGCCAGATACTTGTGTAGTATATGTCGATTTCCACGAAACAAATACTAGATATTTGCTTCCTACATTCGCTTCCTGGCTTCTAGTTTCTCTATTGTACAGGTATCTATAGTCATAATGTTTTTGTTAGCAAATACCACGTAGGATAAGCTTGTTATACGGTTATTTATATATACACATCGGTATTTGTGCTCAAAGGAACGTATACTAACTAATTAGATGTGCAGTGGTGGGTCAATTAGTCGGATTAAATAGGTGTGTATGTTTAAAACAATACGGATATGTTTTGTTTGTTTGTGTTTATCTACTACGGACAATGATAAACAATAATAGACGGGTTATCATTTACATGTTGATGTGAATCGCATTGATTTAGCTGACTGTGTTCGTGTTAGCATTAAATGATCACCCTTTGAATGCGTCTAGCAGACTGGAATAAATAGTAATCAGTCAGGTTCACTGGCCGGCTCGTTGGGACAATTTAATAAAATTTAACTAACTGTGTTTAATACGAGTATATGGATTACATTTGCTGGATATAATTATATGTTTTTGGATATACTTTGGTAAATTGGTAAACTCTTTACAGGGTTTTTAATATCTGTTTTCGCATTTATGATAATTAAATCACTTGACTCGACTCTTAACAACTGAAATACGATTAAACACCTTTTTGCAAAACTCTTTAATAGTAGTTACATCAATATGTATAGGAACATGTACGCTATATTTTTAAAAACCGTACCTCTACATTTGAATCATCCGCTGGCATAAAATCTGCAGTTCTGTGAACAAATAGTAGAGATAAACATATTCAACTGTATGTTAAACGTACTTACTGCTTTGCAATATGTAACATTATATATTTCAAATCAAATTCAATATTTATGGTACATGTGCAAATGAAAATACAATAACACAGTGCTGTGGACATTATCGTTATTGGTATTATTTCTAGAAATTAGTTCGGATTAAAAAGCAATTGTCGATTATTTCAGATTCATCTGATTTTTTGTATTGTACAAAAATAACACGATCCCAAATATACATGTTTTATACTTTGTATTGTATGCAATACAGAGTTGAAGTTAGTTGATTGACCTTTTTAACAATGGAATGCCGCGAGTGACCCTTGATGCCCGTCTTCGTGGCATGCTCGTATATGATAATGTGTACATGTTTATTAATCATAACGCGAAAACAAACAGCATGCAGTGATGTTATACGTACATTAATTATAGACGTTATTTTCTTAGACGACTGCAATTAATTGTACCAGCGAGTGCACGTGTCTCAGAACAAACGGTTCAAGGTCACGTTCGACTAATCACGTGTTCACACGTATTCTACGTGACAGCTACACATTAACTTAATTTCACGGGTTGGTTGTATTGAAGTCATAGCAGATAATTCAGAGTAAAGTTAATGTTAGGTGAGTTTGTGCATAATGTAAAACCAATCACTTTCGTGAGTAGATTAAATTTCGTGAATTTTGAAAAAAAAATGGTAATTTTGTGAGATCACTAATTTGCGTGCTTACACTCATTGAAAAGGAAACTCACTGTTATGTATTTTAGGCTGACATTAGGTGATTGAATTCCATCAACGAAATCAGCAAAACAAATTCTTCATGAATATCTATGTTTTACGGTATGCTATTTTGGTATACACATATCCGAAATTGCTGCAATTTTCTTACTACGGCAAAATTCTGTATCCTCTGAGATATATAACAAAATATTACATTCCGTGTCGAAAACCATCAGGTATGCGTAGGGCGATATAATAAATGAGCCAATTTGTTGGAAAACTGTAGTGTTTTTTTTTTCGTTACAGGTTAAATTGATTGGAAATACATTTTGTGGTTTTACGGGACGAAAATTCGGTCAGGATAGTGTGTCCATATATGGTTTTAACTTTGGATTCTACAGATATATATATATATATATATCAAAGTGGTCCGAAGATTTTTCCTAGCTGAAATTTCAATTGGAATATTGTGCTGGACGTAAGTACGATTTTAAGTAATTTCTTTTTACATGAACGAGTTACATGAGATGGAACATTATCAAACATTGTGTTATATCATTCCAAATATCATTAGTATACAGCCTAAGCTGCCTGAAACAGTTGTTCAAGGTGTACGTCACATATAACTGCTTCAAAAAAGTGGTTGTTATATACTGTAAATTTATTAATATTCGCGGTGGATTAATTTTCGTTGTTTTCGCGGATGAACTAGATCACGCAATTAAATCCCCTCGATAATTGACCTCATAATACGTAACCAGTTATTTTTCTTTCAACATTTACAATTCTCGAATTAAAAAAAAATCCGGGAATTTAATACCCGCGAAAATTAATGATTTTACAATAAGTGTATATAATATAAAATGGCCAATTCATTGTAATTAATATCATCGACTCCAATGGCTGTGTATTTCAGGTCACAACTTGCACACCTTTCACTACTTGTTATACTTATAGTGCTGGGGTGGTCTTCAATATTCATCTTACTTAACTTAAGGATAATGAATACCAATCAGATCACACCATATTAAACTCTTGGTCAGTAACATGCGATCTGATTGGCTATCCTCGGTCTCCGGTTAAATAAGATCAGTATTGAATACCACACCTTCTCATTAGGCCTAAAATAAAACCGTGATGGTTTACCGTCACACTACCAATATACCCGTCAAAATGGCTCCTTCCTGACAATTACACTGTGAGATCAGAAACAAATAGGCGGGAAGGTGGGGGACTTTAGCGTAAGTCGTTCAGTAATATTTTTGCTCAGCCCTAACTGCGATGGGTCGCGCTACGGAAAACAAACACTTATGTTATTTAAGGCCTTTTAAAATATTTATACTTTAAGTGACTTATCTTGCATTAAGTCATTGAGATGCAGTCTAGAGAATTCTTCAAACAAATCAGAGTGGCATGAAGAGGTTACCATATGCCCTGGTTTGTGTAAGCTCTAGTTCCTATAATATCATCGATAGTGGTAAATATTTACTAATTGTAACAAGTACTTAAAGGTAGTTAAGCCGCGGGATGATGATTTGATAAACACTGCTTGACTTTGATCGTGTAATAAAAATAATATATCTTGTACCATAATACATCGATTTTCCACGTAAGTTGTAAGTACGGTTTTCAATTATTAAGACATTATTCGAACATAAACCGGCACTTTACGATTTTGCCTATACGGATAAAGAAACAAGTGTAGCATTGTGTAGCGTTCGTGATAGTCCATGTACTCAACTGCACCCTTGTACCCCAGATAAACCAGCATGATTTGATACTAATAGCATTATATACTACATGGTGGATGTATGTTTACAAAGAAGGTTATTAAACCAGTAGAAATTAGACAAATTTGCCGAAAATAGAATGTATACCTACACATATATCCGCCATTTTGTAATCATGCTGTGATTATCAAATCATGCTGACTTATCTGGGCATAGAAAACGCAACAATTACACCTATATAGCTTATATGTGTGCACGTATGCATTTACCCATAGCTCGGCAAATACGTGCAGTTTAAATTTGCTGAAATGTTCAACATAATTATGTAGCTAAGATATGTGGAATGACAATCAAATTGATATCATTACAATCTGATCTCACCCTTTACAACAACAACCAAACAAATGATGACACAGCCAAACAAATGATGACACAACCAAACAAATGATGACACAAACAAAAGTAAATTGTGTGCCGTGCGTCCTTCTGCGTTTGTCAGATCATTAATGCAGAAGTGTGCAGATTTTTTCTGATAAACTTCGTGTACAAGTGTCCGTGCTTATCATGGAGGCAGAAATAAAGCAAAACCAGGGTAAATACACAGATCGACTTTCTTCCAGTCAATATATGTCTAGAATTTCTTCCCCTTGACTGTAAAGTTAGTACATTTGTAGTTATTTTCGGTAACTCTGAAACATTTCTACTAAGCATTTTTGAAACTTAAAGACCACTATGTTGCTGATTGGTAAACCGTCTTATTTGGTGGGTTTTTTTAATTTGTCGATGAATCGAATATTCCAACTGATTATACATAAGAATAATTAGCATCAACCCATTTTTCGTTTCATGGTTCAATGCACCGCTGTAGTGAAGCATCGAGTTACAACCCATGGGTAGACAATAGCACGCACGCAAACTTTCGTTTAGAAATATAAATATAAAAAAGTTATCTTGATTTTTATTAGTGTTAAGTTTTCAAAGCCGGCCAGTATACATTGGAATAATGGTATACTTCTAATAATAACGAATCAGAAAAAGACTATTCGAGTTATGGAATAAGTATAGTCGAATAATTAATGATAGATATAGCCACGCATACAAATAAAGCTTCGTGATATAGCATCACATTTAAGATGCAAAAATCTATATACGTAATGTAAAAACATAGACGTACAAGGCGTACATTATTGTACGTATTCGAAAAAATCTATTGAAATATTGGAATAAGTATATTTTCGAATAAGTATAATCGAATAATGACGCGAATTATAAGGATAGATATATCATCACAATGATCATGTAAGAATCTTCATAACATATAGAATCAAAGTAAACCAGTTTAAATATTTTGAGAAACATATGTAGCAGTTTTGAAAATGTTGACAGTTTCTGGAACTACTTGAATGCGGATACTCATTGTTTTGCCTAAGTGTTAAGCGGATAATAAGAAATAGGCAATGCTAAGTGCGACAGTCTTCCCCTCCGAAAATAGTGATATACAAGTGCAATACTAGTGCAATAAGAAATAAACCGAGTGGTAGCGCGTGTCACGCTTCGTGTGTGGGAAGTTCCAGGCACGATTCGTCACTGCGTCATACAAAAGACAAGAAAAATTGTACATATAATTGTACCTATATTTGTACCTATAATTTCACTGAAAAAAACGCTCAGCATAATTAAGGCTTTCTCATATATTCGTGGTGATAGAAAACATTAGTAATGAGGTGTCGACAATGATTGATAGAAGTAATAAGAACTAGTTTCACAATCGATTTAAAATAAATTACAAAATGTAGTATAAAATATAAACTAACTGTGAGTACGATTTAACGTGGGTCCGCATGTGTTTCATCTTTTAATAATGGGATTTGTCAGACATCTTAATCAAGAGACGTCGGATCGTTAGATAATAATTATTAGAGATAATTTTGTGTCTTGTACTCGGAAGTAAGTCTGCATCTGATATAATTATAACTTTATACGAATGAGATACACGTATTTGTTTCATGCTTGAATATCAGTATTATTTGTGGTGATACATTTTCGAGGGTCATCCTCCTTTGTTTTTCATTTCCAAATAAAAAAACTATAGGGACGATTTATGGGTCGGGTATGTGAAAACAAACTTTATTTAATTGTTTGCATAATTATAAAGCTACGGTTTTTTGTCCATTTCAAATCTATGAGGGGTTTTTATTATGTCATTGCGAAACCGTTCTATAACTCTTGTTAGCACATATGCTTGATACAAAAATCTTGCATTGTATCTATTCATTATAGTATCTTGAATATATTAGTATATATGGACAAAACTATCTATATTCGTTATACTGTTCAATCAGAAAGATTCGCGAGGTTTAAATTTTGCGAATTCTTTACGTGTTCGTGATTTTTAAACATCAGAAATATAGGATCCGTCATGAGTTGTCTTTGGAGATCAACATTTCTTAAACGAGTCTAGAAAACGCAGGTTATTAAGCGAGCCTTCGGCGAGCTTAATAATTTGTTTTCGTGACGAATTGAAGAAATGTTGATCCCAATGACAACGAATGGTGGATTCTTTTTATCACATTACCATAGTTACCGAGTCAAAACAACGTCAGAAATAACGCATTTAATCCGACGACGTTAGGTGTGTTTTGTCAACGTTATTTCGGTTCACGAGTACATATTTTTGGGAAATAACGATTTGGCGAAATAAAGAGAAAACGAATCACTCGCAAAATTTCCTGATTTTTCAATACTAGTAGTCACATGCTTTAATACCATGTTCTTGTTTTAGTATACAGTGCACGTGTGAACTTGCAATGATACATTATTGTTTAGGGGGTGCACTATGCATATTATAAATATATCATATTAAATAGCCATGCTGCTTCAGTCGTTAATTATGCTCACACGTGCTCCGACATACACTCATTAATTCACGTAAACTCAAGGACATTAAATATGACTGTTTGTTACCAATGAATTATGAATCGCTAAACTGTAAAATTCCATATTTTCGTGGGTATTAAATTTCGTGGATTTTGATAAAAATGTACAATGTATTATCATGGGGTTGTAAATTCGTGGATTACAGATCATGAACGGGTAAATCCTTATCTGAATTAGAGAGGTCGCTTAATTGTGGAGATTAAATTTCGTGGTCTAGCTTCCTGAATCTTATACATAAAATAACAATGATTATTTAGGTCACCATAGGGGCTAGCTAGTTCAGCAACGAAATCAACGAAAATTAAACTCCCTCGAAAATTAATGATTTTACAGTATTTTAAGACGTTCATGGACACACGTGTCCACAATAGCAATGTCTACAATAGCAATATCTTGGGTATTCCTGGAACAAACTTTAGATCGAAACGAGTATTGAGTTGTGACTGCACATTTAGCTACATACCTTATATAGTGGATACGGCTTAGAGGTCAGAATCTCTCTAAAGTATGAATATTAAAACATTCGTTACAAGTCCAATCTTGTGCTAGTCTGGCTACCCGACTAGATGTTTTGTCAATTAATTATCATAACCTTATTTTGAATTTTAGCTTGTTTCTATTTTTGGTTTGATTATCTACTATATTTGAGGGTGCAAAGGGAAATAATTTTATGAAAAAAGAGTATACTGATGAGTTGTCTCCTTTAATTAAACATAGGGTCTGTATAGACAGACTCATTTTGTATATTCCCAGCGTCCATTCCAACTACTGTAAAGTAATTAATTTTTGCGGGTATAAAATATCGCGATGTCAATTATTCGCTGGACTTAAATTTCGTGATCTAGTTCATCCGCGTAACTAGCGAAAATAATCCACCGCGAATATTTATTATTTTGCAGTATCATGATTTTGGATAAGTTATCTTTCCTCGTATCAATCATTATAATAGAATAACGTTAAACCATTATTACATTATCACGTATGTTTTTCCGTGTCCAAGGTCTTGCATTTGTAAACGTGTATACATGTATATCTCATGAACGCGTATGTTTGTCATTGGTTTTTTATAGTTGCTTATGTTTGAACTTTGACCATCGATGCACACATTGTAGTTTGTATCAATAAGATGAAAGATAAAATTCAATCGAACACAATCGCGATCTTGTAATACAAATTGTACCAACCGGTTTGTCCTTCACACACGATGATTAGATTCTTCCGGTAAACGCTTTAGTTAATATCATTGTCTCGTTAGACGCTTGATGGTTTAATACATTTCGTCGCGATTTGAGAAAAAATGCAGTAAAAATAAATAGTTGTCCGTTCATTATTCTCTGGATGGTAAATATTTTATGGTCGATAAATTTACACACTAGACATATTAATACCGTATTGCGATGGAAATGAGCAATAATTAATCTACACTAACGTAATTATGAAGTTGATTTATTTTTAACTTGTCATAACTAAGATTTTCATTTTTGTTTGAACTGAGTGGTATATGCATTAGACCGTATTTTGCCGTATTGTCATTAAGACCTTGATGCCGGTATGTGCGGATTTCAGCATTACGGGAAAATAACAGATTGTTTTCCTGAAAAAATCCAAACTCGTAAATATTGCCATTTTGTTGTTGTTTGTTGCTCGTTATTCACGTTGTCAAATGTTATGTTATGTCAGGTGCCCATATGGACCTTGACTACAAATAAACTTGAAACTCGTAGTAGTTGCCTCCCCTTACAGGTTTCACTAACCACTGCCTTCACGACATTTTTATTCGAATGTGGTTACTTTAAGTTTTATGGCATTTGAACATACCTTGATGCTAATGTAACTATTCATGATCGTTTAAAATAATATAAATATTAGGCAAAATATTCTCTTACGGGTGAAATAGCTGTATTTGATGTATTGGATACGTTTGTCCGCGAATTCAACGAGAAACAATATCCCCACGAATAACGATTAGTTGACAGTGTTCGCTGACGTTTTCCTCAAAAGACATTGTATCGTTAGCAACGTGTCTTATTTTATGATAGAGTATGTTGTTAACCTAATTGTTATCTGGTTTCCTATCATAGACGTACATTACAGGAACCTCTGGACACAAATTGTACATAACGGCAACTATTGGTTGTCTCAGACTTTCGGAATATCTCGGCAAACCTACCATAAAATCACATATTTTCGTGGATAATTTAAAAAATTCGTAGATTTAGGTAAAATGCAATTTTGCGACGGGATCATAAATTCGTGGATTACAAAATTTTGAACGTCAAACCCTAGCTTCAAATTTGGGATTAAACTATTTGTGAGGATTTGATTTCGTGGTCAAGTAAAAACGACAAAAAATTAACCCTTACGAAACTAATGAACTGACAGTATATGCATTATCTCGCTAAGATACGTCTAACCACCAGGAACCGGTCTTGTGTTTCAACCGATCTGTGTAGAATATCTGATATACTTGTAATTAGAAAAGTTTGGATATATGGCTGTCTGAGAGTATTCATGGTAAATTACAGTAATTACAACTCATGCCAGACACACTGATTGTAGTAACCAAATAGTTCTGAATTGGTCCTACGTGCGCGGGGCTTCTCTATATACGAGGATACCATTCAGATGCTGCACTTAGCAACCAATGTATAAAGTCTAGGTCCCACTGAGCGTGTTTTGCCTCGGCGTTGTACTCCCGATTGAAATCAATGAGCTATCAGGACATAGGGAACAGGTTACTCGTGGTCTAAGGAAGCTTCGGGAAGTCATAAGCCAGTTTGGGATATAAGAAGGACCTATGATGAATCGGGTGATACTGGAAGAAATCGAGAGAACATCGCTAATCTAATGTGGAATTCCTCAGTGGGACCTAGGCTTAAACACGTCTTAAGCACGACGTGCGTGGTTTCGATCGAATAGAATAGAACATCACTAAATATTATAACTATCTTGCTACAGCAACACAAGATAATACAATACATAATAATACAAAGTTAAGTTAAAAAGTTAAGTTACCAATTTTCAAGATGCTGCTTTCAGCAGTTCAGCCGTTCAGCCACCCTTTGCCTTTTTAACTTCCCCTGGTCATTGGGCTACCTATGGAAGCCTGGTGAGACTATTTCTCTATTGGTGGATGTACATCCAACATCGATCTGCGGCTCCCAGGCCCCGATCTCCCCAAGGATCTCAATTTGAGTTAATGCTCATCTCAAATATTGTCATGAATCTTTGAAGTAATATCCATGGAAGGCTGCATTCAAAATCGGCATCACAGAACAGACACATTATTCTGAGTTTATTACAGTAAAATGTCAAGATCACAAACTTCTGATGTATCTAAGATTCAGACTCTGATTTGACAAAAATCTCAATTGGAGCTGAGATTTCTTCTTGAGATGCTTCGGGAGATCGAGCCCGGGAGAACATCGCCGAGGCAAAAATGCTCAAATGGGACGTAGGTTTAAGGTTCATTATTGCTCGTTTTTTATGATAATATGAAGCAGACATTTGATGAAGCAGCCATGCTTGTAGAATTACTTGAATGAAAATAACACTCTTACCGGGCATACATCTGTTCATGTCCTGATATATTAGTCTGGGACTTTATTTACAAATAGCGTGATATGAACGTTTATCGATGACTTAGCATATGGATTATACAGAACACGCTATATAATAATTATGTTCCGAAGCTGGGGTACAATAAATTATTAGTTAACTATCATTGGACGTTTTATAGTTTACTGTAAAACCACTCAGTATTTTTTCGTGATTTTTTTTTTAAAAAATGCAATGTCATGGAATCATAAATTCATGGATTGCAAAACATGGAGCGACAAACCCTTATTCTGTATTGTGGATGTCGATTAATCGCTGGGATTAGATTTCGTGACAAAAAAAATCAACGACAATTTAACCCCGCGAAAAATATTGACAGTAATCTACAACACCGCTGTTTAGCTTTGACGTGAGTGGGGTTATTATGGGATCTAAATACATGTCTGAATATATGCTGAGTTCCCTAAATATTAATATTCCTCATCAATGAATGCCCATTTGTTTACTTGACGAAATTCTGGATTCGTCTATCATGGATGAACGTGAAGTTGGCAGGCTAGCAGCCTGGCAGTGTGCCGTCTATAATGGATGTGTGTGAAGTTGGCAGGCTAGCAGCCTGGCAGTGAGGCGTCTATAATGTATGTGTGTCAAGTTTGCAGGCGAGCGGTCTAGCGGCCTAGCAGTGTGACGTGGCGTCAATAATGGAAAATGTTCTGTCCTGGTTTTGTATTTTGTATCAGTTCTGTGGTTTTATCTTCCTTATCCGATTGTTAAGCCTAGGTCCACCTGAGCATTTGTACCTCGGGGATGTACTCCCAATAGAAATTAATTAGCTGACATCAGGACCAGGTTCCTCATGATCTAGGTGAAGCTTCGGGGAAGTCATGAGACAGTTTGTGATATCGAAAGGAATTGTGATGATCGGTTGGTATCGGAAGAAATCGGGAGAACACCACTATGACTTATTCTTGTCTGCTAAGGAAGTATGCATCCTCCTCATTACTTGTCTTCAGTTACTTTGCCGTCTTCTTTTAATCCACAGAAGTTTAAATGTTTATTATAACTTCACTGACAAGAAATGATTGAAAGTAACTGAGCATGCATCTGATTTCAAACATATGTGATTTCACATTGTTGATTTGAAAACATTTACTACATAACATCGAAGAACTTCATTCTGTCTGTCATAGGGTTTTATCATCAAGTTTTAGACATTTAAAATTATTACTGGTAGAGGATGCACCTGCGCCCTTGTTGCTGCAACACAATAATGTAAAGTGCCTTTGAACGTGCGTTCGCATGAAAGGGGCGCTATATAAATCTGGTATATTTATTTATTTTTATTTATATTTGTGCCTACCTTCCTCCGAGGTCGAGAACCTGGATTGATCTTACAATAAGCTGAAGACTGATCAAGTGTCAGCTGTCTAAAGCCGAGGTAACACTGAGGAATTCCACATCGACGATGTACTCGATTTCCTTTGATACTACCGGAATCGACACATATCATAAACAGTCTCATGACTTCCATGAAGTCCACGAGGAACCTGTTCCGATGTCCTGATAGCTCATCAATTTCAATCAGGAGTACAACGCCGAGGCAAGAAATGCTCAGTGGGACCTAGACTTTAGCTAAATAACATAATCGGTATATAGTACTTCTACATGTTCAAGTTGTCTGATACTATACTCTCCATAGACGGATAATCTGCTATAAATAAAACCGCATCTGTAACTCGTGACTGCTAGGGATGATAAGGAAGTTTGTCAAGATGTCAATGTAGGGACGGACAACCATAGCCCCTATCCGATCGTCTGATTTCCGAAAATAGCATCTCTTATAGTAGCATGCCAATAGTTATTTCAAGGGAGAGAGTTCTTCAAAACGCCACTGATATGGATACTATGAGATGACGGGTTAATCATATCCGAGTAAGCAGATATTTAAATCAACATCCACTTGTCTTGGACGGCTAATATCATTATATCTCAATCTGTTTTTTTAAAAAACGGATATATCAAATACGATATGTCTGAAAATGTACCTGATCAAGTTTAATGCTCGTACATTTTCTACTGATTTTGTTCGACATAATATAATGTAAGAATCGTTTTGTTAGAATCTCAATTTTGAGGAGAAATCGCTCGTAAAGTTGACCTTTTGTGGCCATGAATCCAACTTGGATCGTCGGGTTACGAATCCAGCACACTATCAACTGGACCATGGTCTCGACACAGCCAATTTCATGTTTTTATAATCAGTCAAGCTACTCCCAATCTCACAATTGATTGAAGTCGTTGTTTTGTACAATCTCCATTTACAAGCAATCTGACTATAGTACAAACTGTTCCTAGGCTATTGAGTATTGAGATAATTTTAATCAGACTGCATTTACAAGGTTTTTATATTTAGTAGACTGCTCTTCCTATGTGATGAATATATTTGTACTTCTTAACAACACCTTATATGATGTTAATGATGATGTTATTGTTCGTTACCATAGATGTAATTATTGTTGTAACATTGCCTGTTCTTTTGATATAGGCTATGGTTCAAGCTGAACGCAATGTAATTATTACTCCATGCATTAAACATCTATTACCCGTATTCAATTTCCTGTACTTTAATCAAGCCATTAAAGCTTACGTTCATTAGAAAAAATAAGGAACTATATCGGTATTATTATGCTTTAATTTATCATACTTTTTTCATTTAATTGCGTAATCCGGTTGTTAAAGAAATGGGAAATTAACCTGTGGAATTGGCAGTCTGGCACAAAACATATCAACAATATTAAATAATGACAATTATGGAAAGCCAGAACTGTCATGGTTATGATAACCGTTTAAAAATATAATGTGTAATTATTATTTAATATCCTTATTTCCGTATATAATGGAATACGTTTTATTGTGCCTCGTATTAGGACTTTAAAGCGTTATATTATGTTATATAAAGTTCGTTTATATAAATATAGTTTATTGTGGCTTAAGGCTTTCACACACTAGTGGATTCGGGTAACCTCGGATAACTTCGACAAACCTCGTAACTCGCCTGATTTTATTCTCCCTCGCAAACGAATCCAAATTTATAAAATGGTGACCACTTTGCCCTTAGATTTTAACTAACGTGCTTTTCGACCTCAACTGACAACTTCTTTTCCTTTATGAAAGGCATAGAGCTTGGAGCCAATTTCAGAGAAGAGCACTACTTTTAAGGTTCCTTGTCGGGTCTCAATTGGACCATTTTTTTGTAAATATTATATGAAGGTGTGAGGATGAAGTGTTTACTGTATTTTGGTAGATACACTGTACGGTAAAATATTGTATGGAACGTCATAATGTAGATAACACATGTGACGTACGACAGTTCTGGCGTTCCATACATATCAGCCACACATGAGGTAATTTGATTAATTATTCTGTATGAGGGATTCTAATTACCCGCATACTAGTATTATATCCATTGCTACATTGCTGTAACAATACGTAAATCTTTCACATTCTTATACAAGTGGTACATAAAAGATGAAAAACCTGGGCTGGTATTTATAAGCATCTTAGTAGAAAAATAAAGAAGTTGCTTAATATCTTACAATTTCCTTTAGTGTTTTAGCTATTATATACAATTTAGATTATAGATTTTATGCATTGCGTAGAGAGCTACTATAATCTCTAAGGAAACATGAGCTATTCTTTAATGTGCAGGAAAAATGTACAATGCAAATATTTGACTTACATGTAAGTCAAAATATCCAACTATTCCACTAAGATGCTTTATACATACCAGCCCAGATACGTTTCATTTAAAGCATATTTTAGGCGTGACGTATTGATAGGCGTTACTTAAAGTTTCAAATTTGAAATCAATTTAATTCCTGGCTGAACAAATTGACACGCAATGATGATCGACCACCATCTACGAAACGAATTAATTCGTGCACCTGTCAGCTTGACATATGGCCTCAGTACTTTGATTTGCACACTTTCATGTAACGGAAAATTTCTTTTTGTTGTAAAGTGATTCTGAAATGTGTATCAATATGCACATGCGTTGTGTCAAGAAATACTTGAGTTTTATGTTTGAATTACAGGTATTTCTGAAAGGTATCGCATATTTCAATGAGCAAAACATATGCAACACAGTATATATTGTTCAATTAAAGGCTCTTTTTATTTGAATTACGATAATAAATCACCAATCACATCTGCAAGGTTTCATGATTAATGTACGATAACACACAGGGGTGCATTCTCTGTTTGACATTTTTAGATTTGTTTTCCAACACCTGTACTTTATTGTATGATTTCTAAGCATCGGATTTCATATACTTGAATGTAAGCAGCTTTATAGTTTTTTTCTAATCCCTTTTAAAGATTTTTTTACGAATGGAATGTTCGCTGAATTATGATAACATGTCAATCAAGGTGGGGTAGGGGGATAAATACATATGAATTGGATTGACACTGCTTACATATAGTAAAACCACCCACAAAAACCCTTATGGATTGAACAGTTTAATGTGAACAGTCGGCGAACACTCCGTGAACATTCCGCGAACAACATCGATCGCAGAAAAAGTTCGCAAAATATTCGCAGCTAGCCGTTAACACTTCGCAAAAAATGGTACATGTCTTTTCACATATTTACTTGTACTTACTAAACAACCTAAGGGAACGAACGACAAAACAATACATGTAGTTATACTGATCAATTTGATATAGCCGATATCCTTTCCGCTACCACGATTTTTTGGGGGTTTATGAGAAATTCATATGGTCCCTATACCCCGTCCCTGAGACACTATTGACTTGCAGCACTGATAAAAACTCGATACATCCGGATGCTACACACCTACCTCAAACCGAAAGTAGAAAAAATGGTCAACATTTCGACTAAAGGTCACCGGAAATGACGATGTGACGGTGACCCTTGCGCGAAAAACTTTTTTTTTTTTTTTTTTTTTTTTTAGCTTGACAGGCCTACTTTTTGGCCCCTTTAGGGCATCGGTCCCGACCCCTTTGTCTAGCCTTATATTCCTCCTATAGAAAAATAAAAACTTTTTGGCGCTAAATGTTAATGCAATTCCACAGGGAATCGTACCGCAATGGCAGGTAGGACCAGTAATTTCAGTTTTGTAAAATCTACGTTCAAAGCCCTCTTTAAAGGGGTCTAGCGGGCCCAAAAACCTGTGCACGACCCTGTTCCCGTAATATCCTGTAGTCTGGGATGCCTGTGTACCCATGACAGCAAAATTCCCGAGTTTGGGCATTTAGGTCGAAAACTACGGAAGGCCGAAATGGCCATCCCGGCGAGTCTGCATTAGTACGCTATGGTAGCGGAAAGGATATGTGCTATCTGTATAGTTATGAAAGGAAAAGGTTTATTTCATATTTAAGATATAACATTGAACCTTTTTATGTATATGTCTGTACATCATCTTAGTTGCTTTATACTCAAATCGGTGATCGCTGACAAAAATATCAAATTCGAATACTAAATAGACCGACAAACGGGAGGACGCACATATGCATGCACATATTATTTAAAAACTAGTAACGCACGCATCGGCAAAACGAGGCTGTGTTCTCGATTCAATCGGGTAGTGTAAAACCCAACACGATCGGTGATAACGATCAGAAGAAATGAAAACATCAACCTAACGTATTACTTAGGTCACATGGTGCGCAAAGAGGCTCTGTTAGAACCATTGCGCAAGATAATGGAATCAACGTTAGAGGCGATATTGATAATGTAACAGTTATACCACAGACAGTGTGTAATCTTTGGCCTTTTAATAAAACAGTCATTGCGCTATCTACAAATAGTAAATATAAATCATTTAATGGAGGTGTTTCACCCCGATTAGCAATCATTACATAAAATGATGTGAATAACATTTTTAGTATTTTATAGCACATGTCGATTTCTAAGATCTCCTGAACGTTATCCAAAAATGTTTCAAATTCCATCTATTTTATCTTTTGAATTGTTGTTCATGCACATACATCTGGAATGATATAATCATGCAATGTAGATATTCATATGCCTCCAATTAATAATTCGTATTAATTTTAAGATGTCATGTCTTATCGGACAAAGTTGATTGCAAAAAGATAATATTAAGTCGGACAGGGAAGGAAGTACTCAACTTAACCAATCGAGCACAGAAAACATGAAAACATACAAGGCTTTGTTTGAGAGAGTGTGATGGGAACAAAAACCCTGTTCATAGCTACGGATACCAGTTTTGGAAGATGGGCGATTCCGCGTAGATAAAATTACAAAAATAGCACAAGGTGGTTTTCTAATATAATTGTCAGCTGCCTTGTGCGAAATTTCAAAATCGTATGAGGTGAGAACAAACATGGCATTTAGTTCCAATGATCGCATATAAATGTTAATTAATGAAGATAAACATAATATTAGTTTACAAAATAATATTTTTTAACTTTTTATTTTTTTACATTTATAAAAAGTCGGTGGGGAACGGCACAATTGTAAAGTATTTGGGTGTGCAATAAATCACCACAATTGTTCAAATGCATATGCTTATCTAAAATATGTAGTGTATGAATTAGTTATATAAAGTAGCTAAACTTTGAAATATTTTTCATAAAATTATATTTCATTCTAATATGCAAATTAGGTTAATTTATGCAAATTTATTTAAAATTAGTACTTTTTGGAAAATAGTTCCCTTAAAAGGTTTGTGGCCCCTATTTTTTTTACTAAACTGATGTTCTATAGGATTTCAACTTTTATCCAATTTTAATTAATTTTCGATCGTTAAATATTTTTTGACGTTGATTTGAAAATAACACTTTTTGGTTAGTGGTTGGGGTAACTATCTATCATGTACAAATGTTGCATTTGTCCAACAGTTATCCGAAAGTGAGACTAATGTCAATAGGAATGACTATTGAACACTCAAAATATCATGCATTGTTTAAAAGTGGTTTAACTTTAAAATGAACATGAAGTTGTCCTTAATGCAAAAAAACAGATAAAATAAACTAAATACAATGGTAGGTCATTAGAAATCCATGTATCTCGAAAACGAGACTGATGACATATCATTTTTATGATTTCAATGTCGTTTTAGATGAATTTTCTGTCATTTTAAGATGTCTTTGAGACAATTCGATCGTTAGATAAAAGGCGCGCGTACCACCTTAATAACAGTTGTTCTATATAACTAAACTACATTGTAAGTAAACTTGTATGAATGATAACTACACTGAAGTGAAGCTTCAAGCTTGGCTTGTAGCCTTCTACAACATCATAAATACATGCATGGAGCCGCGTCTAACGTTAAAAAACTATTTTTTCTAAGTTTCTATAATTTACAAACATACGTTGTTTTACTTACCCACTCGTGAAATTCAAATGCCTTCGAAGGATTTGAAAATATTACCCTGTCTCCGAGAACGGAACAAACAACACAATGTAATGAGTAATGAACAAATTATTTGTTATTTCAGCGCTCTCGAGTGAGCAGATTTTATTTCAAAGAAATGTTATTTTCTTATTGTAAATGATTTATCTGGCATTAGAAGCAAGTGGAAATACATAAAATTCCTCTTATCTTCTACTAAAGTTTCGATTTATTATTATACCAACTTATGTTATCAAAATGTTAATGTCTTTGGGAAATTATAGTCGTAGCTTTACAACTTTAATTTCGTAGTTATGTTTTTTTAATATTATGTTTTTTGAGATAATAATTTATTGAACATTAGATGCTTCGGCGACTGTATTTTTTCTTCATAATAAAATGTAACAATCGTATTGTTGGAATCGTAAATCTAAGGAGTAAACGCTGGTACATGCGACCTTCCTCGACCACGAATCAAACACGGATCGCCGGGTTACAAATCCAGCACACTTACAACTGGACCATGGTCTCAACCAAGCCAAGTGCATGTTTTAATAATCAGCCAATAATAAGGTTTTTACATTTAGTACACTACTCTTTCAATGTGATGAATATATTTGTTCTTCATAACAACACCGTAGATGATGTTGATGGTGATGCTGTTGTTCGTTATCCTAGATGTAATTTTTGTTGTAACATTGGCTGTTCTTTTGATAAAAATTAGGCTATGAATCAAACCATACGTAACAAAACGAATATTTTATTCGTATTCAATTTCCTGTGTTTTAATCAAACCATTAAAATTCAAGTTGATTAGAAAAACAAGGAATTATATCAGTATTGTCATTCATTATTTGATCATACTTTGTTCATTTAATTGTATAATCCGGTTGTTAAGGATATCGGTAAAAAACAGCATGCGGAATCGGCAGTCTGGAACAAAACATATCAGCAGTAATAAACGATGATGATTATGGAAAGTCAGAACTGTCATAATTATGCTAACCGTTTGAAAGTATAATGTATATTTATTATAGGGTACAATATGTATTTGATTCATGGTCTTAGTTTTGTATATAATGGCTTAAGTTTTATTGTGTCACATAAGAGGACTGTAAAACGTTAGTTCGTTTTCTTAAATATTGTTTATTGCTGAATAAGGCTTTCACACTCTAGTTGATTCGGGTAACTTTGGACAAACCTCGTTACAAGCCGGATTGTACACTCAACCAAATTCCTAATCGGTCACTTTTCAAATATATTTTTGAACACAACAATAGAGAACATCGTATCAGGTACTTTACTCAATGGTCATAATGCTCCTTAGCAAATTCATGTTTTTGTTTTACACAGTACCGTCAACAAGGTCGAGTTATTGCCCATTGTGTACAAAAAGGGTTTTGTTGTGTAATGCATCATATATCATTCGAAATGTTACAAAATGTACGCAATACCACTCAATGAGGATCGCCATAATAGAACAACACCAAACCTTGCTAAAATAATTACACATTATAAGGATACACAGCTTTGAAGTTCATGAACTATAAATTACCTCCCTTTTAATTGAAAATAGAATAAAATAAATGTCTCAATATAATAATACCACGGGATATAGACAAGTCAAATTTCATACACTCGTTCTTTTGTTAATTGTCTTCTCTGTGCTTCAATTAGAGCAACCTATTAGTGTGTTTAAATTTTACAGGCGACGCTGAATTCCTATGGTGAATTGCATTGTAACTATCAAAAATCAAGATAAATCTCACAAGTCGATGATTTTAAATTTGGTAAATCAACAACTATTCTTTGTGAAACTTTACCTCGTACTTAATTTTTGTCTAATTGTCCCCATAAATATATTATTTATTATATGAAATGTTTAATAAAGGGGCTATTGATAATGCATTTGATGCTATTATTATGTGATTTCTGGTTTTGAGGGTTGTTGTTAATTAGAGTAAACAATTATATTAAAGAATAGAAGACTCTTCGTTAATATTTATTTTTATGTTGTATATACTTAGTTTATACATTGAAAACCGATAAAACATATTTTAGATAATTTAGTGACATACATTTTGGTACTATGTTAAATGGCCGTTTACGAATTTGGTTGAGTGTATTTTCCCTCGCAGACGAAACTTTTTTTTTTAATTGTCGTTGACATGGCCCTTCATTTTTAATAAACGTGCTCTTCGACCTCAACTGGCAACATCTTTCCCTATATGAAGGACATAGGGCTCGGAGCCAACTTCAGAGAACAGCACTACGTTTAAGGTTCCTTGTCGGGTCTCTATTGGAACGTCATTATGTAGATAACACAAGTGACGTACGACAGTTCTAGCGTTCCATACATATCAGCCACACATGAGGTAATTTGATTTATTATCCAGTATTAGGGATTCTAATTACCTGCATATTATATCTATTACTACATTGCTGTAACAATATGTAAATCATCCACATTCTTATACAAGTGGTACATAAAAATGAAAAACCTTGGCTGGTATTTATAAATCATCTTAGTAGAAAAATAAAGAATTTTCTTAATATCTTACAATTTCCTTTAGTGTATTAGCTAATTAATACAATTCATATTATTGATTCTTTTCATAGATTTTATACATTCCGTAGATAGCTACTATAGTCTCTAGGGAAACATGAGCTATTCTTTAATGTGCAGAAAATATGTACAATGCAAATGTTTGACTTATCAAAATATTCAACTATTCCACTAAGATGCTTTATAAATACCTGATACGTTTCATTCAAAGCATTATTTTAGGCGTGTTGTATTGATAGGCGTTACATTAAAGTTTCAAAATTGAAATTATTTTGATTCCTGGCTGAATAAATTGACACGCAATGATGATCGACCATCATCTACGAAACGAATTAATTCGTGCACCTGTCAGCTTGACGTATGACTTCAGTACTTTGATTTGCACACTTTCATGTAACGGAAAATTTCTTTTTGTTGTAAAGTGATTCTGAAATGTATATCAATATGAACGGAAGAAGATGCACATGCGTTGTGTCTAGAAATACTTGAGTATTATGTTTGAATTACAGCTGGCCGTTACCACTTCGCGAACAAAATTGTAAATGTTTTTTTACATACAGGGTGATCCATCTATTCCGCATATTAGTAAAAGCCTATAACTTCACTATTTCTTTACTTACACGTATACATTTGGTATTGTTGGAAAGGTAATAAATAATATTTTTTGCTGAAATGAAAAAAGTATTTGGCATTATGCCGTCAAAGAGACGTAAGACGTAATCGATGACGTCATAAATTTTAGTATTTCCAAACTCGAATCATAAAACTTTATTATGAATTGGGAAATCTGCGATTTAAGTGAAAAGAAATCTTGAAAAGTGTGTCCAAATACACATGTGCTTTCAAGAAGAAATATTGTTGGGTCTGTCCAATGAAATGAAACATTTGATTCGTCGGGAAAAGGGACTGGTTACCTAGCTGCATGCAACAGCGTCATGTACAGACGTTAAAACGACGTTTGAAACTCATTTCAGAGTAAATGGGTGGTCACATTGAACATATGCTTTACATTAGGATTCCATTGTTGAAGATCCATTTTAGATCAGAACAGAACTTTCACATATACTCTACAATTACATGTTTTCTTTAATATGATAGCTTTAAAGATGTTGAAGTTATAAGCATTTAGTAATGTGCGGAATTAATGTATCACCCTGTACTTACTTACTGAACAACCTAAGGGCACGAATGACAAAAATAATACATGTAATTTCATTGATCAATATGTGCTTACTGTTCAATAATAAAGATAAATTTTCATTTCATATTTCAGAAATAACATTGAACCTGGTCCTGTATATGTCTGTATATCTTGTAACTTGTTTTATATTCCAATCTGTGATCGTTGGGAAATAGATCGAATGCTGAATAGATCGACAAACGGGCGGACACACACATACATGCACATATTATTGACATACTAGTAAGGCACGCTTCGGTGAAACGAGGCTGTGTTCTCAATTCAATAGGGTTGTGTAAAACCAAACACGATCGGTGATAACGATCAGACGAAATGAAAACATCAACCTAACATCTTACGCAGGTCACATGGTGCGCAAAGAGGCTCTGTTAGAACCGTTGCGCAAGTTAATGAATCAATGTTAGAGGTAATATTGATACTGTAACAGTTATACCACAAACAGTGCGTAATCCTTTGCCTTTTAATAAAACAGTAATTGCTCTATCTAAAAATAATAAATATAAATCACTTAATGGAGGTTTTTCACCCCGATCAACAAACATTACATAAAATGATGTGAATAATATGTTTAGTGTTTTATATCACATGTCGATTTCTAAGATATCTTTAACATTATTAAAAAACGTTTCAAATTCCATCTATTTTATCTTTTGAATTGTTGTTCATGCACATACATCTGGAATGATATAATCATGCAATGTAGATATTTATATGCCTCTAATTTATAATTCGTAAAAATCATAAGATGTTATGTTTTATTGAACAATGATGCTTGCAAACGTTGTTCATAACAACGCATGTCAGTTTTGGAAGATTTTGGTCGAATCCTCGTAGATACAATTCTAAAAATAGCACATAATGGCTTTCTCATATACACAGTCAGCTGATTCTTTTTGATATAATAATTATTTTACATATTTAAACTTAATTAACTCGTATGTGTTCGCTGAGAAACAGTTTCATGCTCATTATTTAATATGGGAATCAATACTTTCTCGCTAGTGTTCTGTTACGTCACGTCTGACGCTTTGTTTGAGAGTGTTATTGATACAGAAACCACATATCTATTTTTAGAAACCGCACTGAAAGTTTCATTGACGTCAATATAACATATCGATCTACAGTGTACAGTATAGACATTTAAAAATTTAGCTTTTATTTAAAGGGACTGCCTCACATATTGGTGTATTGCAAAAATAAAATAAAATTGTCAAATATTCGTGTTATTTTGGTATTGTTGGCTGTATATCCCATAAACAACCACACTGACGTCTAAAATAACTTGAGAAACTTTGGTATTTGGTAGTTATTTAGTATTTTTACATCAAAAATTCTATAGGGTATTAATACCCTATAGAATTAACACTACCATTACTTAAATTGCCTGAAATTTGTTCGCATTTGATGAAAACGATTCGAAAATCAAACAAAATACCTCACTGATGTTTACGCTGTAGTTTGTTGATGTTACAGTTCGATCACGTGTGAATTACATAATTCGAAAAGCATCTTGGAAGGAAATTTAGCACATTTTTTTCAAGAAAAAAAACTCAGTGGGCAATATCAAGAGTGGTTAAAATTGCTTATTTGCACCAAATCTTTCATAAAGCAACCGTCAGTTGCTTTCTATTTAATCAATACTTGGTTAGGTTTGAAAATCACGATATACAAAAAATTTAGCCCAATCTGTGAGGCAGCACCTTTAAAATTACACAAAACATTTAAAATCCTCCATGGTGACATTTATTACTATACTATGTAATTATGTAAATCCTTTAGAGCTCCGACAATCCAAAACCACACATAAAAGGGGACCGCGCCTTGCCTCCAACGAAAGAATCAGACATAGAACGAACCATCGATATTCCCAAAAATGGAAATTACCAGCAAGCCTGTATACACCACCCGCGACATATTGTGATCTTTGAATAGTGTGCATAGTTAACCATAAACTTTGAAGGAGATAATTATGAATGATAAGTACACAGAAATGAAGCTTCAAACTTGGCTTGTAACATTCTGCAACATCCTAAATACACCCATGGAGCCGATACTCATTTTTAAGAACTATTTTTACTAAGTATCTATAGTTTAAAAACAAAGGGTGTTCTTACATACCCGCTCGTGAAATTAAAACGACTTCGAGTGATTTGAAAATTTAACCTTGTCTCCGAGAACGAAACAAACTACTCTATGTAATTTTTCTGTTATTTCAGCGCTCTTTAGCGTGCAGAATTTATTTCAAAGAATTGTTATTTGCTTATTTTATATGATTTATGTGGCATTAGAAGCAAGTACAAATACATAAATTTCTCTTATCTCCTCATACTGCAGCTTCCATTTATTATTAAACCAACTTATGTCATTGAAATTTTAAGGTCTTGGGGAAATTACATTCAGTGCTTTACAGCTTAATATTATGTATCTTTGAGATAATGATTAATGATTGTACATAAGATGCTTCGACGACTGCATTTTCTTCTTCATAATATAATGTAAAAATCGTATTGTTGGAATCGTAATTCTAAGGAGAAAACGCTGGTACATGCGACCTTCCTCGTCCACGAATCAAACCCTGATCGCCGTGTTACGAATCTAGCACATTAACAACTGGACCACCGGACCATGATCACGACCAAGACAAGTTCATGCTTCAATTATCAGTCAAGCTACTCTCAATCTTATAATTGATTGCAGCGAAGTCATTGTTTAGTACAATTACCATTTACATGCAATCTGACTATAGTACATAATTTCACTTAAAATAGGCGAATTATTCAGTATTGTGATGAATTTATTCATATTGCATTACAAGGTTTTTACATTTGGTACACTGCTCTCAATGTGATGAATACATTTGTTCTTCACAACAACACCGTAGATGATGTTGATGATGATGCTGTTGTTCGTTATCCTAAATGTAGTAGTTGTCGTAACGTTGTCTGTTCTTTTGATCAAAAATAGGCTCTGACTCAAACCATACGTAACGACCCGATTATTTCATTCGTTTCACATCAACTACCCGTATTCAATTTCCTGTTCTTAAATCAAACCATAAAAATTCAAGTTGATTAGAAAAACAAGGAATTATATCAGTATTGTCATTCATTAATTCATTATACGTTTTTCTTTTGATTGTATAATTCGGTTGTTACGGAAATTGGAAATTAACAGCATGCGGAATTGGCAGTCTGGAACAAAACATATCAGCAATACTAAATAATGATAATTATAAAAAGGCAGAACTGTCATGATATTGCTTACCGTTTTAAAATATAATGTGTAGTTGTTATACTGTACAATATGTAAATGATTCATGGTCTTAGTTTTTGTATATAATGGATTACGTTTTATTAGGTCACGTAATAGGACTGTAAAAAGTTATATTATATAAAGTTCTTAAATATTGTTTATTGCGGCTTAAGGCTTTCACACACTAGTGGATTCGGGTGACTTCGGAAAACTTCGCCGAACCGCGTGACTCGCCGGATTTTATATTCCCTCGCAGACGAAACTAAGTTTAAAAAAGTTTAACTTTTGACCACGTACTCTTCGACCTCAGCTGAAAACTTCATCCATCCCCCTTATGCAGGGCATAAGGCATTGAGCCAACTTCAGAGAAATGCACAACTTTTAAGTTACCGTTTCGGGTCTCTATTGGACCATTTAGTTGTGAATACTTATGTTGTGACGAATTAGCAAATGTGCAAATGTGCAGATGAAGTGTTTACTATATTTTGGTAGGACCTACACTGTACGAAATATTTCATATGGAACGTCATAATGTAGATAACACAGTGACGTGCGACAGTTCTGGCGTTCCATACATATCAGCCACACATTATTTGATTAATTACCCTGTATGAGGGGTTCTAATTACCTGCATCTTATATCTATTACTACATTGCTTTAACAATACGTAAATCATTCACATTCTAGTACACGTGCTACATAAATAAACGAAACTTCTGTTTTGAATGGCCAAACATTAAATCAAGATCAACTTAATTCCTAGCTGAAAAATTGACACGCGATGATGATCGACCACCATCTACGAACCAAATGGATTCGTGCACCTGTCAGCTTCACGTGTGGCGTCAGTACTTTGACTTGCACGCTGTCATGCAACGGCAGTTTTCTTTTTGTTGTAAAGTTGAAATGTATATCAATATAAAGGGAAGAAGATGCACATGGGTTGTGTCTAGAAATACTTGGGTTTTATGTTTGAATTACAGGTATTTCTGAAAGGTATGACATATTTCTATTAGCAAAACATATGCAACACAGTATATATTGTTCAATTGAAGGCTCTTTTTATTTGAATTACGATAATAAATCACCAATCACATCTGCAAAGTTTCATGATTAATGTAAGATAACACAGAGGGGTGCATTCTCTGTTGGACATTTTCAGATTTGTTTTCCAACACCTGTACTTTATTGTAGGATTTCTAAGCATCGGATTTCATGTACTTGAATGTAAGCAGCTTACAGTTTTTTCTAATCCATTTTAAAGATTTTTTTACGAACGGAATGTTCGCTGAATTATAATAACGTGTCAATCAAGGTGAGGTGGGGAGGTAAATACATACGAATTGGCTTGACACTGCTTACTCACAAAAAGTCTTATGGATTAAACAGTTTACTGTGAACACTCAGCGAACACTCCGTGAACCTTCGGCGAACAACATCGATCGCAGAAACAGTTCGCGAAATATTCGCAGCTAGCCGTTAACATGTAGTTATATTGATCAATTTAATACAGCCGATATGTGTTATCTGCATAGTTATAAAAGGAAAAGCTTTATTTCATATTTAAGAAATAATATTGAACCTGATTATGTATATGTCTGTACATCATCTTAGTTGCTTTATACTCCAATCGGTGATCGCTGAGAAAAATATCAAATTCGAATACTAAATAGACCGACAAACGGGAGGACGCACAGATGCATGCACATATTATTTAAAAACTAGTAACGCACGCATCGGCGAAACGAGGCTGTGTTCTCGATTCAATCGAAATAGACCGACAAACGGAGAACGCACAAATGCATACATATATTATTTAAAAACATCAACCTAACGTCTTACTTAGGTCACAGAGGCTCTGTTAAAACCATTGCGCAAGATAATGGAATCAATGTTAGAGGTGATATTGATACTGTAACAGTTATATCACAGACAGTGTGTAATCTTTAACCTTTTAATAAAACAGTCATTGTGTTATCTACAAATAGTAAATATAAATCATTTAATGGAGGTGTTTAACCCTGATCGACAATCATTACATAAAATGATGTGAATAACTTTTTTAGTATTTTATAGCAGATGTCGATTTCTAAGATCTCTTGAACGTTATCCAAAAATGTTCCAAGTTCCTGCTATATTATCAGTTCATTTGTTGTTCATGCATATACATCCGGAATTATATAATCATGCACTGTATATATCTAGATGCCTTCAAATTATAATTTGTAATAATTAAAAAATGTCTTCTTTTATTGAACAAAGTTGTTTGCAAACCCTGTCGATGTCTAAGATTCCTGAAAGTTATTAAAAAATATTTCAAATTCCATTTATTTTATCAGTTGACTAGTTGTTCATGCATACGTCCGAAATGGTATAATCATGCATTGTAGATATTTAGATGCCGTCAATTTATAATTCGTAATTATTATATTGAATATTGAACGAATTTGCTTGCAAACAAAACCCTGTTCATAGCAACTCATACCAGTTTTAGACGATGGTCCATTCCTCGTAGATAAAATTCTAAAAATAGCACAAAATGGCATACACATATAAATTGTCAGCTGGTGTCATTGATTCAAAGGCTTAATAAAAGTCATTTTAACTAAAATAAAATGTACTCGCTGAGAATCGATTCCATGCTCATTATTTTATATAGGTATCAATGTTTTCTCTTTAGTGTTCTGTTAGGTCACGTCTGACGCTATATTTGAGATTGTTGTTAGCACAAAACCCACACTTCTATTTTGAGATACCGAACAGAAAGTTTCGATGACGTCAATATAACTTATCGATCTACATTGTGCAATAGAGACGTCTTAATGAAATTGGATTTTATTTCAAATTACACAAACTATAAAAAAACCTCCATGGTGATATTTGATACAAAGCTATGACACACAGAATCGTCGACAGGGCCTAGTCACCCACGCAAGAGCCAGAACAAACCATTAATATCCCCAAAAATCGGTATTTCAATCGAGTCTGTACACCCCCCGCAATGAATGGCATATTATGGACTCATTATTTCGTGCATAATTCACCATAAAGGGAGGTAATTATGAACGATAACTAGACTGAAGTGAAGCTTGGCTTGTAACATTGTGCAACATCATAAATACATGCATGGAGCCATGTCTCATTTAAGTACTACATTTTCTAAGTAACTATAGTTTAAAAACTAACGTTGTTCTTATTACGCGCTCGTGAAAATAAAACGCCTTCGATAGTTTTGAAAATATTACCCTATCTCCGAGAACGAAACCAACAACTCTGTGTAATGAGTATTGAACAAATTTCAGCGCTCTTTAGTGAGCAGATTTTATTGCAAAGACATGTTATTTGCTTATTTTATATGATTTATTTGGCATTAGCAGCAAGTACAAATACATAAAATTCCTCTTATCTTCTCATACTACAGCTTCCAGTTATTATTATACCAACTTTCGCCATTGAAATGTGAAAGGATTAGCTATTTTGGCTGACGAAACACCAACAGTTTCTACTAACATTTGTTTCCCGTTTCCTGCCTATAAATGATATGCACCAATGACATAGGTACACGGTAGGCCATATTAAAATGGATCCCTTACATTCTATGTTCATTTCACAGGACGGATGCCTTTTGAACATCGCAGTCACGAGGACGTAATAAATATAATTACTATTGCTATTGCCGTACGAAAAATTACATTGCCCACCTATGCGATTCGTTTAGATTCGTTTAGAAAATCGTTTCACAGATGTACTTGAAAAGTTTGCGTCAAATTTGGTTTCTGAGACACTTCTCGTAAACTTTTAGATGTATGATTTGTCGTTAAGGCCCGGTTAGTCTGCAAAGGAATTTACATATTATCTAGCATTGTAGGGAATGATAGAAACAGGATTGAAAAAGGACGTGTCACTCTAAAATAGAGCAGTAACGTTTCCGTTATGTTTAAAATATCGCATATCCTTGGTCATTGATGCATAGTTTATATTATATTCTACATGAAACTACCAAGAATATAATACATTTTTAACACATAGCTATTCACGCGGTGTAATGCAGTTTCAAGCTGATTGACGAATTAGCTGATGCTGAAAGTGATAAATACAATGAGAGTAATTGCATGACGCAGATAAAACCCCGACCTACCGCGCTCTAAACATCAATAACGCACGAGATTTTATGTTAGTCTAACCTGTCAGACGTTTATTGTTTTGCTTCGTAATTATCTGTATTTGTTGAAGAAATGATGTTTCAGACCTGATAGGTAAAGACACGAAATGTCCATCACGCTGATAAAATAATAGGAGCCAAATCAACAATTAACCGTTGTGTGCTACATGTATAGTATACTTGTATGTTTTACATTATTTTCTTACCTGTCACTGTGGCCTTTTTGTTAGAGGGCACCAATGGCAGGAAACTTTTATTTGCACTGTAATGTGCTATAAGGTTGTCTATTGGGTAAGTGTGAGGTTTGGTGCACTGTAAAACATTTAAGCCCCCAGTGACATTTGTCGCTGTCCGTACCAAGGCGGAAGCCCTTTGGTCAACCTTCCTCTATTTATGTATTGTCCACTTTATAGTAAAAATACAAAAATAGTTCGCCATTGTGCCTTTTTGTTGAACTTTGTTCATTTTGTATGTGCCATTCTGCAAGTTGTCCAGCACAAGGCTGCTTCGTATCTTTCAAAATTGCATGTACATTATATATATGTTGTAGATTGTCCTTGTGGTGTGTGAGGTCCTGTTGTTGTTTTCTCGTCAAATGGCTCTCGTTCCGTGTTAGTTTGACTGACTGAGGCGGCAGACTTTCAGGACGGGATGCCGTGTTTTCAGTGCTTGGTGTGTTTTTAATGTTTAAGTTTAGTGCTGCCTTCCCTATCTTACTTAATATAATCTTTTTGTAGGAAATGATTAAGACAGTTTGAGAACTAATTGCAAAATTACTACAATGTAAGATTAGTATCATATTTAAAGATGGACGCCATAATATTATTGTCACCTCTAGCTAGTGAAGTCGTTGGGACGACAAAATTAGGCGCCACTTTATTTCCACATCCATAAAGGCTTTAATGATTGATACGTTCCTTTTAAATCAGACTCTGGTGCAAACACGTAATAAGCGTACAAATATGACTATTTACACTGGTTTTTTTCTGTGAAACCTTAATATTAACGTTGTTGACGGTCCCAAATGGAAGGCTTTTTATGGATCCATCAACGAACACGATACCAACTACTTGATCCCAAAGGTCTCCTTGATATTTTAGTGTCTGACTTAGCTTCGCAACAATCAAATCTAGGTACGAGTATTGTCCTTTGAACATATCAAAATGTAAGAGCTAGTGATAATATGCCTCAATAGAGATAAAAATTATCAATCACCACCGTGGTCCCGTCTCCATTTGTCATATTTATTGAACGTAAACCTGATCCGTTTCCTATTTAAAAGGAAACCCATGGGATCAGACGGCGTCGGTGACTTATATCATTGCATCGCAATTATACATATGACATTACTTTGTATAAAAGCGTTGAAGCCGACAAGGATATCTTGAAAGGAGACGCTAAATATTAGTTCATGGTGAATCTTAACTATTATAAAACGTGTGAACGACTTTCTCACCAACAAACATTGATTATTTAATTTGATTAAATTCAAAACGTTCAGTTCAACATATTAAATAGAAGGAGGATTTCATGTTAAAAGTCACCATCATTAAAACCTAACGGAAGTTATTTCATACAGAAAACACTGTATTTTTCTCCATGTAAACGTATAGAGACATAGCGTGATTAAATAAACAGTGTATCATGGTCGAATTTCGTCCTTTAATTTACCTTCCGCGTGTATCTTGCGATTTTAATTTTTGAAATTTACGACGTTGTGTGTTTTATTTTGGCAGTTCCACTCTAGGTCACAAACCACTAAATGAAATCAATGTAAAGTGACAATTGTCAGCCCCAGATAATATCATGTTAAATACTATGGACAGTTCACAGACCTATATCATTTTAAAGCAGTATGTTTCAGCTACAAAATAAGACCAAAATAAACAGGTGGTCATATTTAATATAAGACAGATTTTATTCGTCTAAGGCGGTAGACAAATTTTAACAGACGCGCGGACCGATCCAATGTTGGTTTTACCCTACTCTACTTTCATTTTTCAAATATGCCAAAATCTCAAAATATTCCAGATGAAACACATTCACTCATTCAACTACATGCTTACAATACCTTTCAACTCAATAAGATTATTCTAGTTCCATTTTGTCAAGGCATATCACCATTTCCAGGCAAACAGAAGTTTCTGTAAGGATTATTTGAGTGTATCCAATTTTGGGTCGCGTATGCATTTAGTGGTCTAAAACCTCTATATCACAGGTATTGATACATGTACATTTGTAATATAACTTTTCTCAAGTAGTTAAGAATTGTTCTTGCTTCGCAAGTTTCTGCATTGTGTAAGTAAAACCGTGTGATTTAATTAACATAATGATCGATATTATTGGGAGCTTTCTATAGATATGGGACTGACGTCTCCTGCCAAAATAATTCTATACGCATTACTTGACTTATACTTAAAAGAGTTAAAAACGCAGTTTTTGGCTTTCTTTCGTATTCTTTGTACCCCACGCCAAACATCTGTAGACATCACGTAACATTGCCGTTGGTAAACTCGTTCCTCATGCAAATACGTGGCATCATGCCCGGAACGCATCCATTGTTAATTAGTAAAACGAAGATGACTTCAACTTAAATTATTATTATGTTGTGTTTGTAAATAGCCAAAGGCAAATTGATGCCGATTATGTCAATAAATTTGAACACAATTGAATTAAATTATTTCCACACGGGAATTCTGATCCCGACATAATAGTCCAATGTTACATTCATGCAATATCCAAAGCTGTTTTACTGCTTAATTAGACCATACTTACGTGGTAATTAGGAAAGGAACTATACATAATGGAAACAGATACACAGGGTGAATGCTGTATCTTTATTATAAATACAACATAAAGTTATTATGTTTCATTAAAAAAATATATTTCTTTATAAATTTAAAAAGGCATATTCGTTAGGTAATAGATTTAAGTATATTGTACCATGCGTAGGAAATTACAATAGGCCATTAGGGAAACAAAAAGTTTGGTAACCTAAGCTGAATCATCGTTCCAATCCAATATATACGCTATTAGTTTTTTACATGCAACCTGTACAAATTAATACCGACGGCTGAACATTAATTATGCGAGTGATGAATTCTATTTCAGAGCTATATCATATCTAACTCGTACTTTTCATCATAGACCAAACTCACTAAGCTCTGCAGTAAAATGATTCGTGAGAAGAGGGTACACGAGTAACGAGTTTCCATGAAAGTTTGCTGAAATCAGTTTCGTATAAATGCCTTATCTCTGAAATTTTTCAGTATTATGAGTTTCATCGAGGTCTAGCAACATGATTTTCCCAGCACGAAATATCTTAAAAACACATTCTCCTGGCGAATAATACAGTATATATTTCAAGTTTTTCAATATGGAAACAAATTGTTGCATGTCGACATTTTGACAAGTTGATGAAGGTTTCATTATATTCCGTATCATACCTTGCCAATGTTGCCAAAAGTGAATTTGTGTTGTTGTTTTTTCGGCGTGTGAGTGTTGGCTAAACCCTACGTGTTTGAAATACTTATCTTGTTTAATTATTTGTTATTTATGGTGTGGCGTCTTCTTTCGTTTCACATGCCAATATGTTCTGATATTTTAGCAACCTAAAGAACATGTACTATTTATGTAACAAGAATACAAATTATTTTGGGATATTCGCCTATCTGGTATCTCTTATCGTCTCAGTCAGTTACACAGCTACCTTTATTCTTAAAAGTCATAAGTTGGTCACTTGCATAAGCGGTCTTCAAACCCAAATAAACGAGGTTTAACTGCAACTATTGATATGTCGGCCAATACGCTGTGGTTTGAGAAATGTATCTCACTGATAAACGTTCAGTCTTTTGGTTTGTACTCTAACAACACCTTAAGACCTGAAAATCCTAAATGTCTAAAGTGCAGAATACTTTAATAATTACGTTATTCGGTAATTATAATAATAGTATGTTGTACGAACCCTTTATTTCATAGACTTCTATTTATTTGAGCCTTATAAGACTCGAGTTATGTTTTGTAAAAAAAATTGTTTAAGCATAATAGATGTCCTACTCCCGAGCATGCCAATACTACATTTATTACGGCATTGGTTTACATGTAATTGTCTAGCATCGACAGCTGTGGTCATTTGTTGTCCGTGATAATTTAGCCAAAATGATGCATCTAAAACTGCGTTCGCTTCCTGCTGTCTGGATGGGTTCCGTTCGTATACAATTAATGAATAAATAAATGGTCTGGTTCAATTAACGTACGCAGCACCACGAAACACGTTAAGCATTATAAAACATCACTTCAATTTAGCTGCAGAAATAACATAAACTTTGCAGGATAAGTAATGGAACTACTTTCAAGCGGAATACTCAAGTGATTGCACAAAAACACTATTATCTGCTTGTAATTGAGTCTGATTATTTCCTTGTTGTTCATCAAAGGTACATCACACGTAGAGAACTGCATGTACGCATTGGTAAAATACGGTATCATCAAAAAGAATCTAAGTGTTAATAAAGGTTAAGTAGTTGTATCAACAAACATTTACATGACCTGAATTCCAGGTATGTTCAGTAGTAAATATCACTTTTATTACATCGTCTAATTATAATATCACAAAAAAACCCACGCTACAATATAATGAGAGTTATTTATCAAGACAGACTCGACATAAGTACGTTATGTTGTGGTTTACTGAATCAGTGAGAGGTTTTGTCTGACGGTAATATAATTACTGTTGAATAATAGAGTATTTCTGTACGATTTCTCCCTCCATAAAGAAACATCTCAGTATGTTGATATATCAATCATCAAGCTAATGAAGCATTCCTTAAGTTACCAGTAACACTGCCGACATAATCACCCTCGTGAGGAAAAACAGTACATGCGAAGTAACGTTCTCACTTAGACAACATAAAAACTGCTTCTCCTCGTTTTACGATATGTATTATTACACAGAAACTCGGAACTCATAGCACCGGCCTTACACGCACTCGTCTTAGTACGTATAATACTCAGTTACTTAAAGGTGCTGCACTTTTATTACAAATATTATTCTTTAACTTAAATCTGTTTTACTGATTATTACCATGAATATTTTTAAAACCAAAATGATTTGCTGAATTTAAACTACGATTCTCTCTGACTGAAACATTCTTAACATATCACAATTGTTATCCCTTATGAATGTCTAATCATAAGGTTTAGAAACATTCGCTCTTTGTTTCGATGTAATCATCATCCGAGTGCAGTACCTTTAACAAAGTATTATAATTTGTCTCTTCTCTCATTTCTTACCATTGCTTAAAACCACTCGTATTGCGTTTTGGCATTGGTTTCAGTTTAGATTTTGACACAAATGAAGCCTTTCTATTTTAAGTAGTCACACCGAAAGTTTTTATTTTTCAATGACGTTACAACAATATTTTTAACATTAGCGATTTATTTTGTACAAGAAATTAATAGATCTGAATTTAAATTTTAGGAAGTAAAAATGTTCATCTTTGCTTAGGTGCTTTCAAACATAATATACCCGTAGGTTTTATATTACTGCGATCTAAAAAGTATAAACATGCTGCACCTCACTTTAATATAAAAGTAAAGAAATGCCCCCGACATAACTGTACACTTGTTTGATTACATTGACCTGCACAAACCTAACCCAGTGTCATTTCAAATAAATAGTTATATGCAATTCATTAAAAGTACGGTACAGTCATCTAGGGGGTCATAACAGTGTCGGAATCTATCTATCGCGTCATTTCGAAACTTGCTCACATCGTTGAATTTGAAAGTCAAATTAGCCAAAAATAGAAAGTGCCGGAATCTAAAACGGGATCTCGTGTCCTTCCTCATAAAATGGAATAGTTTCCTGATACTGGACTGGTTACAAATCACGTCAGTGTAGATAATTAATTTGCAATAATCACGATATTGTACTAAGTACACTTTTTTGTATTCACATAGCCGGTGCTCAATTTATTTTTAACCTTTCTCCTGAATCAATTACCCATGATGCATTGTTTCAATATGCCCCGGTGTTAATATAACTTTCTCTTATATATCATATTGGTGATAAATACTTCACAAACAGGTCTGTAACTAGTGTTTCGATAGACACTTATAATATAATAAAATCACCCCGATTCATGAATGTCACATGCTAAAACTTTGCATAAAACTGAGCAAGGAAGGTGACCTATGGTTGTTTTACAGTGGCCGAGTGGTTGAATGTGTACGTACTCTCATGATGCTAGGCGAAGTATAGGTTCTTATCTGACTATAGGTGTTAAAATGTCATAGTTCAGTTTCTGTTATGATGATATTCATAAACCAAGTTATATCGGAATATTTTGCTCCATATGGTAACTCCTTTTAAGGGACTCGTTATTGATTGTTCTGTGATCTAGATATCGTTATGGCAACTACAGTGCATCACATACGTAAATAACATATAGAGGAAGATACAAGTACATTAAATGCCTACTTATTTTTTGTATTTTCAATTGGTGATGTGTTTTATCAATGTTGATTCTGTTGAGTGATATATCTGTTTTGGCATATAGACATTGTATGGCATTAACTCTACGCAAACTCAGTTTTCTGATTAAACGTGTATGCTATTGCCACTCAAACTGAATGTATCTTCAGTTTGATGTGGTGATGGACTGCAATGCCGGCATCCCCATATGTTGGATTCGAAGCACGATGTAATAACACATATTTATAGCATTTCATACTTATAGCGTATTTCATAACAAAATATTACAAATTAAAAGGATCGAAATCATAATGTTATTTTTACTTACCTTCAGCTCGTGAAATATAACGCCCTCGAAGAACTAAACCTGTCCAGAGAATGAAACAACATTTTTTTTGTAAGAGTAACGAACTATTTATTTGGTTTTTTGTGCTCTTTTAATGGGAGGATTTTGTTTCAAAGATATGTTATTTGCTTATTATTGATGATTTATTTGGCATTAGAAGCTAGTACAAATGAATAAAGTTCCTCTTATCTACTTACGCAATATATCTCAAGTATATTATTATATTAAGTTATTAAAAGGTCAAGGCTATGAAGAAATTATAATCTAAGCTTTACAACATTTATACTTTAGTTACAATTTATGTTTGTCAGTGTATTATCTTTGGGATAATGGTTAATGACTTATTTACTTGATGTCTATCAGATGACACTTCATGTTTTGGCGACTTGGTATCCGGGATGTCCGGTACAGGACAAAGTTTTGATCACAGCGTTACAACTAGAAAGTAGGGATTGTTAATAACCCGAAACTTCCTGCTTAATGCCTTTGTTTAAACCCTGATTATTCGATGCGCTTCTGGCACCAAACATTTTATCACTGATAAATACCCGATAGAGCGTGGTGAATCTTTAGTACATTTTCAGATTAATAGTTCGTATGACAGCGTCAACCTTGGCTGATAAAACCACTACACTAACTTTCTGATTACATTTACTTCCCGGTCCCTACCTTGTAACATATGCATAATGGAAGTAGGTAAACGGTAGGTTATACCAAAACGGATCCCAAAGCTTGTACGTTCAAGTCACAATGTTGATGACCTTTAAACATCACTGTCACGGAGACATAATTAAATTTGATGGTGTCACATATCCGATTATTAGTTAATAAGGCATGGGATAAACTGGCGTTCTAATATTCTTTTAGCAAATCGGTTTCTCAGATATTTTGTAATGAGTTCAGGTATGACACATTTGGAATACATGCATAAATAAAAAAAGTTATCACAAAAGCCTACGTTATTCTAGGACACCAGTCGTGTGTCAAATCTGTCTGCGAAGGAAATAATATATTATTCAACATGATAGAAATGTGTATAGGATTGAGTTAGGACGTGTCAGCTGAAAACTGAGAAATAATGATATGCAGTCCATGATATATGTTTTATACTACTGGAATATTCTACATAAATCTATCAGTAATATAATACATTTGTAAGAAATAGCTATTCACGCGGTATTATTAGGTTTCAAGCTGATTGACTAGTTAGCAGATGGTGAAAGTGATAAATTGCAAATAATACAATGAAAGTAAGTGTATGTCTATAGAATGACACAGATATAACCCCGACCTACCGCGCTTAAAACATCATTAACACACGTGTTTTCTTGTTGTATATCCTGTCAGACGTTCACTATTTTGCTTCGTAATTATCTGTATTTCTGTTGAACAAAATGATGTTTCAGACCTGATAGGTAACGTCACGAAATGTCCATCAAGCCGTTAAATTATAGGAGGGAAATCTACAATTAACCGGTGTGTTTGAGAACTAATTGGAAAGTTACTACAATGTGAGGTTAGTCACATATGAAAAGATGGAAGCCATAGTTTTAAAGTGACCTCCTGCTAGTGAATTCGTTTGGGCAGCACAGAAAGTCGCCACCGGATTTCTACATCCATAAAGGGGTTTAATGATGGAGCAAACATTGATGCGTCCCTAATAACAGACTGCTGATGTTTGGTTGAAAACCCGTATTTAGCGTACAAATATGACCATTTTCAAAGGTTTTTTTCTGTGAATGCATAATATAGTGCGGCCAAGGTATGATGGCACAATAACATTGTGTAAACGTCACTTGTTGGATCAGTCCATATCAAAACGCGGGTAAGTAAATAAATCATGATCATCTAAGCGCTTGTTCAGTTATTTCAAACTACTTAATTAAAAATGAAGATCGTTGTACTTATTATATAGTCTAGTGGTAACGTCTCTAATCTCAACACAGAAGGTCCGGGTTCTAATCCAATCAGAATCATTTGTTTCGCGAATTATTTTTCCGCACGCTTTTCACGATACTCTTTTTATGGCTGTATTACTTACAACCAGGTAAACTGTGTAAACTGCACATTATTTAATCGAACTATGGCTATTTACGTGTACGTATCGTTTAAACGCAGCAAGGACGAGACATTGTGTCTAATGTATTAGAATTCGGCACACAATATTAATTTATAATATATAGTTCTAGATAAATATAATGAAATATAATATTATAAATATACATAACAGATAGAGCATACGAATGAAAAAATATAACAAGATTATCAACGTATAATGGGATATACTAAGACAAAATGTTTACTAGAACTGTAGAATACAAATATTTACCAAATAAATGCACAAAAGTGGGACTCGAACCAGCAACCTCTATCCATAATTTTATCGTGTTTCCAAAGCTTTACCAACTGAGCTAGCGAGGCACATGTAAAAATGTATCGTGTATTTGCTCATATTGGGAATACATAATAAGAAACAGCATTTATTGACCATGACTGTAAATAATCACCTTTCTGTTGAAAATGAACCCGTCGGCTAATTAGCATGTGTAAATGTTATTGTGCCATCATATCTTGGCCGCACTATATCAATGTTAAAGCACTCATAAAAAGACATTATTGTCGACGGTCACAATGGAGGTATTTTATGGATCCATCAACTAACACATCCTGATGATACCTAATACTTGATCCCCAGGGTCTCCTTGGTATTTTAGTGTCTGACTTAGCTTCGCAACAATAGAATCTAGGTACGAGCATTGTCCTTTGAACATATGAAATGTAAGAGCTAGTGATAATATGCCTCAATAACGATATAAATGATCAGTCACCTCCGTGGTCCCGTCTCCATTTGTCATATTGATCGAACGTAAATCTGACATGATCCGTTACCTATTACAAAGGAAACCCATGGGATCAGTCGGTGTCGGTGACTTATATCATTGCATCGTACTTATACATATGACATTGCTTTGTATAAAGGCGTTGATGCCCACAAGGATATCTGAAACGAGACGCTAAATATTAGTTCATGGTGAATCTTAACTATTATAAAAAGTGTGAACGACTTTCTCACCAATAAACATTGATAATTTTACATAAATTTGTTCATGTGGTAATAATTTAAAGAAGCAATATAATTATTGTTTTCGGATGTCTATATAATTATATAGGACAGGTCCACAGTGACTAGAGAGTCATAGTGACGTCACGGACATTCAAGACTTTCGGTTCAACATATTTAAAAAAGAAGGAGGATTTCATGTCAAAAGTCACCATCATTTAACCATAACGGAAGTCATTAAAACAGAAAATTCTATAGAGACATAGCCTGATTAAATAAAGAGTGTATCATGGTCAAATGTCCTCTTAATTTTTCTTCGGCGTATATTTTGCGATTTTTATTTATGACATTTACGACGTTTTGTGTATTTTTCTTTTCGTAGCGTTTCTATTTATTTATTCGATTACATTTACATGTATGTTCTAGCAATATGTTATTGCATGTGTAAGTAAGCATGCGTAAACGTAAAATACGTTTATCAAATTTTGAGTAGAAAAAGCATCGGTTTGATGGCAAATAAACAAACAAGTAAAGCTTAAAAATCCAGGGGTGGACGTTACAATACTTTGAACAGCGGAAGATGTCTATAGCAACATAAAAATTAACTCATCAACTTCGCAAATGAATGAGACTGTATAAAATTGCGTTCATTACAGTTAGAATGTAAATAGATTGCAGTTTTGCGTGATATACCTTTGCATACATCACGGTTTTCCGTAAGTGATAAATCACTAGAGACTATGAATAATAACTATGCATATGAACTTTAATCCGTGATCTATTGACCGGTATATCACGCAAAACTGCAATCTGTATCCTAATTACGTTGTAAATGGTTTACACATCCGTCTGTGACGGGTGTATCGCGTTAAAAGTTTACAAAGTGTGTATTGTCATACTGGCAGTATATACCATATATGGAAACCAATTCCATGTTATAATGTAGGAAAACCGCTTTTTCATGAACGAACTTTTTGTTACTTTCCCTTTTATAGTTTGGCTTGTCAATAAGATAACATATCTCAGTTATGTCCTGAAAAACAGATAGTTTTCTCTTGGCAGTTCCACTCTACGTCACAGGTATTGGTGCATATACATTTGTAATATAACTTTTCACTATTAGTTAAGAATTGTTCTTGCTTAGCAAGTTTCTGCATTGTGTAAGTGTGCATGTGATTTAATTAACATAATGATCGATATTCTTGGGAGCTTTCTATAGATATGGGACCGACGTCTCCTGCCAAAATAATTCTATACGCATTACTTGACTTCTACTTAAAAGAGTTAAAAACGCAGTTTTTGGCTTTCATTCGTATTCTTTGTACTCTACGCCAAACATCTGAAGACAATACGTTACATCGCCGTTGATGAACTCGTTCCTCATGCAAATTCGTGGCATCATGCCCGGAACGCATCAATTGTTATATAGTAAAACGAAGATGACTTCAACTTAAATTATTGTTATGTTGTGTTTGTTAATAGCCAAAGGCAAATTATTGCGGATTATGTCAATTAATTTGAAAACAATTGAATTAAATTATTTCCACAAGGAAACATTTATTTCTAATCCCGACATGATAGTCCAATGTCATATTCATGCTATATCCAAGACTGTTTTACTGTTTAATTAGAGCATAGTCACATGGTAATTCAGGAAGGAACTACATTATGTATACAGAAGGGAAACAGATACACAGGGTGAATGTTTCTGTTGTTGTATCTATATTTTGAATGCAACATAAAATTATTATGTTTCATTAAAATATATTCTTACTTTGTTAGTTAATAGATTTTAGTATGGTACTATACGTTAGAAATTACTATACGCCATTAGGGAAACAACATTTTCGGTAACCTAAGCTGAATCATCGTTGCAATCCAATATATACACTATTAGATTTTTACATGCGATTTGTCCACATTAATATCGATGGCTGGTAATTATGTGAGTGGTGAATGAGCCAGTCTTCATGAAAACCTGCTATGTTGACAAAACATTTGATTTTGAGATTTTTTATTATCTAAAAGAGTAATCTTAATGAAGCAAAATGCAAAAGAAATTTTGTTAATATCATGATTTTTAAAAATGTTACAGCTGTTAAGTTGAGGCCCTATTCAGACCCTTTTTGCGTGACGTCGCAAGCGTCATTCAAACGTTATTCGACGTCGTTGTAACAAGTACTTTATCAATACTGCATTTGATCAATTTTTGACGTAAACTGGTCAAAATGGTATCAATTTTAGAATGCTGTTTTAAGTTTTAAAATAGACGTCCAAATTGTAAATGTTCACATTTAGAGAAATACTACTTCTGTTTTAAACAACTTACTGCTCGTTTTTCTCAATCAGAGTACTTTTCTGAAATTGGTAACCATAGCAACGAAGTAAATTATTTTGACATTATATATGAAATTTTAAAGCTAAGATATAGTAATATATGGATAAATGACTTAAAATTGAATCCATTGATATGTCATTTTTTCTTATTTGAAAGCTTTATTAAAAGCTTGTAACATGCAGTAATTACATGATGTCAATAGAGCAGGTTTGCCTGGAGACTGGCTCATATATCTTTATTTCCCCCGTTTTTCCGGAGATATTCGGTAATTTCACAACCAACTTTTTCATATAAATTCTTAATCTCTGAAATCTTTTTGTATTATGATTTTTATTCTGGGTCTAGCAACATGATCTTCCCAGCACGAATATCTTGAAAACACATTTTTCGGGCGAGTTTTTCAATTCGGAAACAAATCGCTACTTTTCTACATTTTGACAAGTTGGTGAAGGTTTTATTATAGTCCGTATCATGAATTGTCAATGGTGCGAACGGTGAATTTGTGTTAGGTGTTTTTCGGCGTTAAAAAGAATACAAATTGTTCAAAGGTATTCGCCTATCCGGTATCTTGTTTCGCCTCAGACAATTACACAGTTAGCTTTCTGAAAGGTCATAAGCGGTCTTCAAACCAAATAAATGATGTGTAACCAAGGACCAATACGCTGTGGCTTGGGAAATTTATGTCACTTCGAAACGTTCAGACTTTTGGTTCGTAATCTAGATCTATAAACACTTTAGCGCTTTATGTTTTAAACATCTCTCAAAAGTGCAGTAACATTTAATAACTACGCCGTTCTTCGTAAACGAATATGTTGTATGAACCTTTTATTGCATATATCTCTATTTATTTAAGCCTAATAAGACTCTAGTTATGTTTCGTACACCACCTTTATACCGTTTTTAATGTAAGAATATTACTGTGAAAAAGAGTCAAAATCATCTACATGTACATGAAATTCCAGTAAATCAGTTGAACTGTATCAGGTTTGAGATATGATACATGTACATGTTTTGGTTCTGACGGAAATTGTTGTTGATATGGCAACAGACATATTGACCATGGCTTTACACCGGTGGGGGACTTCTGTATTGCTTGCAATTCAGTACGTCATATCTCGATTTGTTCAATTACGTCATTTTACTTAATGAAACTGGGTCACTCGTTTTAAGGTTTCAGATTTTTTGTTGCTGAAATCGGGCCTTTCTACGTTTTAATACTGCTACTTAACTTTTAGACTGTAGGCTGCTAAAACTATGCAGTTCAGCAGTTTTACTGTTGTTACTAGGTCATTCAGCGTAGGCATTTTGGTTGCTGTATCTTTTCTACTGGGTCATTCAGCTAGTTATAATTTATTATACTTTTCGACAGCTTGGACTTGGGCGGATCTGCGCTTGTTTAGTTGGGCATTGTGCTTTGTGTGTTTTTAATGTTTTCTGTGCTCGGCTGGTTAAGTTGAGTGCTGCCTTCCCTGTCTGACTTAATATACTGTTTTTGTAGATGCAAACACACGTCTTAAGTACAGAATTAGATACCCTACTATTTGCTGCCAACACTCATTGCTGTTGCTAAATGTACGTTTGTGGCTACTAGTATCAGTATTGTGATATATGACGTAAGAAAACAACTTTTTTTTTACTTTTGCCTGACGTGAGAATTATATGTATGAGCATAATATAATAGATTCTTAATATATGGCATTATCACATCCATGTCGGCATTGATTTAAAAATACGTAAGTGTCTAGCCACGACCGCTGTGGTAATTTATTGTCCGTGATGATTTAGCAAAAATGATGCATCGAATATTGCAATTGTTTTCTGCTGTCTAAATTGGTTCCGTTCGCTTAAAATTAATGAATAAACGATCAGTTATTTCAGTCAACACACTTAGCACCAATAACTAGCGAAATACGCTAAGCATTATAAAACACTTCACAATTAGCTACATAAATAGCTTCATAGATTTTGAAGGATAAATAAAGGAAATACTTTCAAGCGGAATACTCAGGTGATTGCACAAAAACACTAATATCTGCTTGTAATTGAGTCTGATTATATCCTTGTTGTTCATCGAAGGAACATCACACTTAGAGAATTACATGTACGTCTTGGCAACATACGGTATCATCAAAAGGAACCTAAGTGTTAATGAAGGTTAAGTAGATGTAAGCAACAAACAAACAACATGACCTCAAATCCAGGTATGTTCAGTAGTAAATGTAACTTTTATTACATCGTATGTTGATAATATTACAAACAAAACTACACGCTACAATATAATGAGAGTTATTTATCAAGACAGACTCGACATAAGTACGTTGTGTTGTGGTTTACTGAATCAGTGAGAGGTTCTGTCTGACGGTAATATAATTACTGTTGAATAATGGAGTATTTCTGTACGATTGCTCCCTTCCGTAAAAAACGTCTCTGTATGTTGATATATCAATCATTCAGCTAATGAACCATTCCTTAAGTTACCAGTAACACAGCCGACATAATCGCCCTCGTGAGAAAAACAGTACATGGGAAGTAAACCAGCAGATACACGCACCCGTCAAAGTACACATATTACTCAGTAACCTAAAGGTTCTAGAACATAAAGGTTCTGCACTCCAGAAACTACTTGGAATGATTTGCAGACATTTAAACCATGATTTTCTGACAGAAACACTCTTAATACATATCAATTGTCATCGCTAACATATGTCAAATCCTGTCAAATAAATTCACTTTCTGAGTTTTATGGACTTTCTGCTAGAATCTAACAAGATCGTCTGACATAATAACCCTGAACCACTCATTATTAACATTGCACCAAGGTAAAGAAACATTCGCTCAAGTTTTGTTAGGAAAATGCGATGTAAACATCCTTTAAATAAGTCTAGCAGTTTAAAATAATAAATCTGCCATGACCTTTATATAAAAAAAAATTCATCTTATTGCTAAGGTGCATTCAAACAAATGTAAGTTTTGTATTTTAAATATATGGCACCTTACTTTAATATGAAAATACACAAATATATCACCCTACATAACTATACTCTATCTGACCGTGTGATCTGCAAAGTATCGGGTTAAAAAGGTGCTAGTAAGCTGTGTTTCGGTGCTTTACACCGGGTACATTGGAAAAAAGGAATTTCTATTCGAATTAAAAGCTCGGCGCACTTCTGCCGCGCCGGACATGCCTGTATCTAATGTCCCTCTCTCCCTTAAGGGGCTTTCTCTCAGTCTGTCCCTCTTGAACCATGCTGTTTATGCACTGGTAGAGCATGCACCTGGGGCCCTTGTGGTTGCAACAATATATGTAAAGAGCCTTTGAATGTGTGTTCGCATGGAAGGGCGCTATATAAATCTCACATTATATAATTTTTTTTACTCTTGTTTTAATGGAATGTCCTTCACAAACATATCACATTGTCTTTGCGTGTTGTCTTGCAAATAAATAGTGATATGCAATTCATTAAAAGTTCGGTTCACACATCTAAACGGTCATAACAATCCCAGATTTGTATGCCCCCCATTTTTGATGAGGGGGTATATTGCTTTGCACATGTCTATCGGTCTGTCGGTCTGTCGGTCTGTCGGTCGGTCTGTCTGTCGGTCGTATGAAATGGTTTCCGTTCAATAACTCAAGAACGCTTAAATCTAGTACCCAAACTTTACACGGAGGTTGGCCAGCAACAGTAGATGACCCTTACTGATTTTGAGGTCAAGGTCACTGTGACCTCTAGTATTTCCGACTATTTAAATAGTTTTCGTTCAATAACTCAAGAATGCTTTGACTTAGGATCTTCAAACTTTACATGGAAGATGGTCAGCAACAGTAGATGACCCCCCTATTGAGTTCGAGGTCAGTAGGTCAAAGGTCAAGGTCACTGTGACCTTTACTATTTCTGACTATTTAAATGGTTTCCGTTTAATAACTCAAGAACGCTTTGACCAAGGATCTTCAAACTTTACATGGGAGTTGGTCAGGAACAGTAGATGACCCCTATTGATTTTGAGGTCAGTAGGTCAAAGGTCAAGGTCACTGTGACCTTTACTATTTCTGACTATTAAATGGTTTCCGTTCAATAACTCAAGAACGCTTTGACCTAGGCTCCTTTACATGGAGGTTGGACAGCAACAGTAGATGCCCCCTATTGATTTTTAGGTCAAAGGTGAAGGTCACAGTCACCATTTCTGACTATTTGGCTGCCATGGGGCATACGTGTTTTACAAACATCTCTTGTAAATATTGTAACATTCCGAAACTTTATCACATAATTGTATTAGAAAGTCAAATTAGCCAGGAATAAAAAGTGCCAGAATCTAATGCCGGATGTTATGTCCTTCCTTATAAAAGGGAATGATTTGCCGATACTGGACATTTCCGATACACCACGTTGTTACACATTACGTCAGCGTAGAGACAAATTTGCAATAATCACGATATTAACTAACTAAGTATTCACATAGCCGATGCAAAATGTATTGTTTTAATCTTTCTGCTGAATCAATTACCAATAATGCATTGTTTCAATATGGCCCGATGCTTATACAATTTCTTTATTTACAATATTGGTGATAAATGTGTCAAAAACAGGTCTGACATTGTTGTATAGATACACACTTAGATATAATACAATAACCCCGATTCATACATGTCACGTACTAAATATTTGCAAAAACTGAGCGCGAGAGGTGACCTTATGTTGTTTGACAGTTGCCAAATGATTGTATTTGTACGTACTTCACGATGCTATATAGACGAAGACGCCGTAAAATATAGGTTCTTATCTGACCATAGGTGTTAAATTGTTATAGTTTTGTTTCTATTATGATGATGTTCATAAACAAAGCTATATGTGAAAAGTTTATTTCCACGTAGTAACTCTTTTTTAGGGACTCGATATTACTTGTATTGGGATCTAGTTATCGTTATGACAACTATAGTACACCAAATATGTAAATAACGTAATTGAGGGAGATACATGTTCATTAAATGCCTGAAAACTTTTTGTTTAGTAGAAATGTGTCTTATCTATGTTGATTCTATTGAGTAATATATCTGTTTCGGCATATGGATATTTTATGGCAATAACTCTACGCAAACTCAGTGTTCTGATTATACGTGTATGCTATTGCCACTTAAACTGAACATATCTTCAGTTTGACGTGGTGCTGAACTGCAATGTTGACATCTCTATAAATCTTGGATTCGAAGCATTCTGTAAAAGCATATATTTATAGCGTTCATACATATAGCGTATTTCATAACAACATATTACAACTCAAATAGTTTAAAAATAATGTTATACTTTCTTACCTGCAGCTCAATTAAAAGGCCCCCGAAAACACTTAAGACATTAAACATGTTTCCGAGAATGAAACACACATCTTTTGTAAGAGTAACGGACCGTTTATTTGTTTTAGCGCTCTTCTGTAGGCAGGTTTCGTTTCAAAGAAATGTTATTTGCTTATTTTTGATGATTTATTTGGCATTCGAAGCTAGTACAAATAAATAAAGTTCCGCTTATCTACTAACGCAATATATCTCAAGTTTATTGTTATATCAACTTATATTACAAAATATTTAAGTTTATAAAGAATGTATATTCTAAGCTTTACAACATTAATACTATAGTTACAATTTATGTTTTTCATTGCATTGTCTTTGAGATAATGGTTAATGGCTAATCAGATGCTACACGATGTTTCGATGACTTGGTTTCCGGGAAGTCTCGTACAGAACGTCGTTTGTACGTAAGCGTTACTACCTCAAATCTATCTGCATAATGCCTTCGTTTAAACCCTGATGATTTGATGCGCTTCTGGCACCATGTAAGCATTTAATCACTGATAAATGCCAGATTCAGCATAGATAGGATTAAGTACACGGTATCATCAAAGGGACATCACACTTAGACAACTGCATGTATGCCTTGTCAATATACGGTATCATCAAAGGAACATCCCACTTAGACAACTGCATGTATGCCTTGTCAATACACGGTATCATCACAGGAACATCACACTTAGACAACTGCATGTATGCCTTGTCAATACACGGTATCATCAAAGGAACATCCCACTTAGACAACTGCATGTATGCCTTGTCAATATACGGTATCATCACAGGAACATCACACTTAGACAACTGCATGTATGCCTTGTCAATATACGGTATCATCAAAGGGACATCACACTTAGACAACTGCATGTATGCCTTGTCAATATACGGTATCATCAAAGGGACATCACACTTAGACAACTGCATGTATGCCTTGGCAATATACGGTATCATAAAAAAGAACCTACGTGTTAATAAAGGTTAAGTAGTTGTATCAACAAACATTTACATGACCTGAATTCCAGGTATGTTCAGTAGTAAATATAACTTTTATTACATCGTCTGTTTATAATATTACAAAAAAAACACGCTACAATATAATGAGAGTTATTTATCAAGACAGACTCGACATAAGGTCGTTATGTTGTAGTTTACAAAATCAGTGAGAGGTTCTGTCTGACAGTATTATAATTACTGTTGAATAATGCAGTACGATTGCTCCCTTCAGTAAAAATAACGTCTCTGTATGTTGATATATCAATCACATTACACAGTGCCCATGTTACTCAGTGACCTAAAGGTTCTAGAAACTAAAGGTTCTGCACTCCAGAAACTACTTGGAATGATTTGCAGACATTTAAACCATGATTTTCTGACAGAAACACTCTAAACACATATCAATTGTCAACATATGTCAAATCTTGTCAAATAAATTCACTTTCTGAGTTTTATGGACTTTCTGCAGCAATCTTACAAGACCGTTTGACATAATAACCATGAGCCACTCATTATTAACATTACACCAAGGTTTAGAAACATTGGCACAAGTTTTGTTAGGAAAATGCGATGTAAACATCACCTGAGTGCATCTCCTTTAAATAAGTCTTGCAATTTGCCTTTTCTCTCATGCAATTATTATTGCTAAAAAGAAATCCTATTACGTTTTCGTACTCGTTTAGATTTGACACAAATGAATGCAATTCATTAACAGTTTGGTTCACACATCTAAACGGTCATAACAATCCCAGATATCATATATTGTATCATTCCGAAACTTTATCATATAATTGAATTTGAAAGTCAAATTAGCCAGGAATAAAAAGTGCCGGAATCTAACGCCGGATCTCATGTCCGTCCTCATAAAATGGAATGATTTGCCAATACTGGACAATTCTGATAAACCACGTGGTTACACCTTACGTTAGCGTAGAGACCAATTTGCAATAATCACGACATTAACTAACTAAGTATCCACATAGCCGGTGCGAAACGTATTGTTTTAATCTTTCTGCTGAATCAATTACAGTGCAGTAATAATGCAGTGTTTAAATATGGCACGATGCTAATACAAGTTTGTTTTATATATAATATTAGTGATAAATGCTTTAAAAACAGGTATGTAATTGGTGTATAGATACACACTTAGATATAATACAATAACCCCGATTCATGAATGTCGCGCACTAAATATTTGAAAAAACTGAGCTCGAAAGGCGACCTATGGTTGTTTTACAGTTGCCGAGTGATTGTATTTGTACGTAATTCACGATGCTATACAGGCGAAGACGCCGTAAAATATAGGTTCTTATCTGACTATAGGTGTAAAATGGTTATGCTCCATGTAGCAACTGTTTTTAAGGTACTCCCTATTGATTGTGTTGGAAACTAGATATCGTTATGCCAACTACAGTGCACCACATACGCAAATAACGTAATTGAGGAAGATACATGTTCATTAAATGCCTGCTAAACTTTTTGTATTTTCAAGTGCCGATGTGTTTTTTCCATGTTGATTCTATTGATTTGCATATCTGTTTCGGCATAAGGATGTTTCATGGCAATAGCTCTACGAAAAATCAGTGTTCTGATTATACGTGTATGCTATTGCCACTTAAACTGAACATATCTTCAGTTTGACGTGGTGCTAAACTGCAATTGTGGTATCTCCATATATCTTGGTTTCGAAGCATTCAGTAATACATGTAGCATATATTTATAGCATTTCAAAAAATATAGCGTATTTCATGGCAACATATTACAACTTAAATAGTATAAAAAATAATATTATACTTTCTTACCAGCTCGTGCAATTAAAACGACCCCGAAGAACTTAAGACATTATACCTGTTTCCGAGAATGAAACTCGTTTGTAAGAGAAACAAACTGTTTATTTGTTTTAGCGCTCTTCAGTGAGCAGGTTTTGTTTCGAAGAAAAGTTATTTGCTTATTATTGATGATTTATTTGACATTCTAACACGATCTGCGGATTAATGCAAATAAACATAAAGCAGACCAGGCCATGTATTATTACCGCAATAAAACATGGTATCAAATTGGCTGTTACTATTTACGCCCAGTATCACGTGACATATTTATGAATGAATGAACGTAAACTTTATAGTAAAAACTTCTACAGACCACGAGTTGCACGAGTATCCAGTGATACAGCTATGACGCATCTATTTTTAGAAACTCCAATATACTCTCGAAATTAAGATTCATAAAAACTTCTGATAATCAATTCATTTATAGTTTTCATTTCATGAAATAGATACACTATACTCGTGTTTAAAATATGTTATTTCCTTCAGAAAATTACGAAGGTCGAATTATGTTAACTGTCAAATTGGTTAAAATGGAATGCGCGCAGTTAAATAGTGTGGGATATTATCGTATTTAGAATCGAAATAAAAACTCTGTTCTTATATTTGGTCGGTGAATAAAACACGGACACTCGTTCGGATGCGAAAAATTAAATCAGTGATTTAATTTTTCTGCATCCGAACTCCTGCCCATGTTTTATTCACCGACAAAATACGCGAACAGATTTTTATTTCTTAATTAGAAGCTAGTACAAACAAATAAAGTTGCTCTCATCTTCTTACGCAGTATATCTCACTTTATATTATAAAAACTATGAAGAATATATTCTAAGCTTTACAACATTAATACTATAGTTACAATTTATGTTTTCAATGCATTATCTTCGACATTATAGTTAATGACTTAGTTTCTTGATTTCTATTAGATGACACACGATGTTTCGATGACTTGGTGTTCGGGAGGTCTCGTACATGACGAAGTTTGTAACTCAGCATTACTACCATTTACTGGGGGTTATTAATACCCCAAATCTACCTGCATAATGCCTTCGTTTGAACCCTGATGATTTGATGCGCTTCTGGCAACATTTAAAAATTTAATAACTAATAAATATCAGAGACTCAGCATCGATAATCTTTAGTACATTTTGAGATTAATAGTGTAAAATGTTACGTATGGTACCGTCATTCCGTTTGAAGGACCAGCCTTTTTGTTTGATAAAACAACCAACTTTCTGATTACATTTACTTCCCAGTCACGAAGTGTATGACCTTTAAACACCTCAGTCACAGGGACGTAAGTTATATATTACCAGTGCCATACGAACAATTTCATTACACCGCCTATCTGCTTATTGGTTAATTTGGTGACGGATAAAAAAGTTCTAATATTATTTTAGAAAATCCGTTTCACAGATGTACTTGAAATATACTAAAGTGTAAAATATACAAATATGGTTTATATACATGCATAAATAAAAATGTTATCGCAAAATCCCATGTATTTCTATGACATCCCTCGTACATCTATAGCTGTCTGATTTGTCAAAGAAGGCAATGACATATTATATAGCATTATGGACATACATGTGGGATCGAGTTAGGACGTGTCCGCTGAAAATTGAGAAATAATGTTATGCATGTCTGAAATCATTATCATATCCATGATCATTGATGCATGTTGTGTACTATAATATACGTAAAACTATCCAGAATAGAATACATTTGTACCAAAAAGCTATTCACGCGGTCTGATTAGGTTTCATGCTGATTGACTAATTAGCTAATGCTTAATGTGATACAAACAAACAATACAATGGAAGTAAGTGTATGTCTATAGAACAACGCATACATGTTTCAGGTAACGTCACGAAATTTCCATCACGCCGTTGAAATAATAGGAGCGAAATCTATAACTAACCGGTGTGTGCTACATATGTAGTACACTTGCAGGAAATGATTAAGAAAGTTGAGAACTGATTGGCAAACATTTGTGCGTCGCATAATCAGACGGATAATTGGCTGAAGAAGAGTACAAATGTGACCATATAACATATATGGAGCCCACTTCTAAGTCAATTTTCACTGAAAGCTTCATGTTAATGTTTAAGCAATCATAAAACGACATTATTGTCGACGGTCCCAATGGTGGTATTTTTATGGATCTATTAACTAACACATCCTGATGACACCAAATATTTTATCCCAAGTGTCTCCTTTATATGTTAGTGTCTGGCTTCGCAACAATATAATCTAGGTACGAGTATTGTCCTTTGAACACAACAAAATGTAATACTTAGTGATAATATGTCTCAATAACGATATAAATTATCAATCACCACCGTGGTCCCGTCTCCATTTGTCATATTTATAGAACGTAAACCTGACTTGATCCGTTTCCAATTTCAAACGAAACCCATGAGATCAGATGAGAGAGCGTTGACATCATTACATCACACTTTTACGACATTGCTTTGGAAGACTGTGTTGTCCACTGGAATGTCTCGAGCGGAGACACCATCAACTAGGATAACTAAAATAATACGTGTGAAAGATAATACTTCTCACCAATAAAGCTATCATTTACTGTCATGAACTTTTAAAGAAGCGACTTGATTATTCGGATGTCTACATAGGACTGGTCCGCTGCAACTATAGGGTCGTAGTGACGGAAATTCCAAACTTATGAATAGAACAAAGAGAATCCATTATCGAACAAAAACGAAAACAAAGGGACTTCGATTGATTGTAGAAAAAAACATTGTTGTTTGTTCATAAGGAAATTACAAAGGCATCAATCTGTGACGACAAATATTATAAGCGTGTCACTTAAAAGTCCACAATGTGTCTTTGTATTGATAGTATTGCCCATGTGCTGTGGTGTTATAAATAGAGTGAAAACTCTTACTTAACGTTAATCTGGAATAAAGGTCACGGTATATATGTATGTAATAAACTCGTTTTTCAGAACTTGTTCTTACTTTCGCTATCAATCATGTTTATCATAAGACAACCTTGCACCCACATATGATACTCACAACAACAACAAATAGTTTATTTTTTAAATTACACTATTGGCCACATGATTTAATGCGTACTAAATAAAATGTCACAAGTAGATTTGGTTTTTGTTTGTTTTACAAGGTCCGACATTTTGTAAGTTAAACTGAGTGATTTAATTAACATAATGATCGTTATTCTTTGAAGCTTTCAATATGGGACTGACGTCCCTTGCAAAATTTATTCTATGCGCATGACATGAGTTCTACTTAAAAGAGATAAAAACACATTTTTGGCATTTTTTTCTGTAAAGCCCTACTTCATCTTGGTACTGATTTATCAAAGCACTTACGAAAATCGTAAACTTACGATCACATGTAAAACTTTGACAACCTTAAAGTGTGGAAAATGAGCTGCAATACTAATAAAGATCTAGTAAATGAGTTCCTACAATATTTTCAGCTGTTTTGAGTTTTAACAAATTTAAATTTTAACGTAATTAGACGATACTCGTAAGTGAGTTGACAAAACAGTACACAGGTTCTGCATTAAAAGGTTCCATTAGAAGTGAGTACTATATCATTATAGATACGAGTAAACAATTTCTTGTAATACATTTCACTAACATTTCTGTTTCGGTCATAAAGACCGGCTGGTGTTTATGTTATTGACGATTTCTTATGCCCAGAAAATACAAAATGCGATTGTTATAAGTGTTTAAATGTTTGTTGTATATATTTTATACACTTAACAAATCTTATAAGTGTGCATGTATATATTAACCCATATTTCGGTCACAAAGTATTTGATCTTGTTTACATTTTCAACATATGTAGCTGGGATACGTGGAATTACAATTCATCTGATTTTATTACAATCCGATAATAATCTTTACAATCAGAGTAACCTAATGATGACATCACTAAAAGCTAATGTCATGGGTTTTTGTCGTGTGTTCATCGGGTGTTTATCAGTAAGTTAATGCAGCTGATCAATTTTGTGTTCATGTCTATGTACATGTCACGCAGACAGAAATAAAGAAAACAATGATAAGAAAAAAGCCCAATTTAGGTTTATAACTACCCCCATTTTTGCTGAAAACGCAATTTTGGAAGAGTTACCTCCCTTTGACCACACAATTCAAACTGTATTTTTAAAAGTTAAAAACACCATATTGTTGATTGAAAAATTGCCTAATTTTGTGTTGTTTTAATGAAACGATATATCTAAAATTCTAATTCACAGTAAATAAAAATAATTAGCGTGCAATTTCTCGTGCATTTTACATGTTTTGATGTTTCATGGTTCAGTGATCCGCTGTTTTTAATTGTGAGGTAAACATTATTAATATTATTTTGTTTTAGGTAATAGCACATACACAAAATTTCATGCAAAAATATTTATAACTAAAAAGTTATGCGGGAAAAACACGTGCACACTTATAAGATTTGCTAAGTGTAAAAGTTATAATATGTTATGTGGTTTACTGGTTTTAATAAAAGCCCATTTTCTACATAGACACAGTGTCTGTTATAATTTTGATCTACAAGCTACGAAAACTTCTTCACACTGGAACAATCATTTGAGAGCCATAACTTCTTAATCTCTGAAATCTTTTAGTATTATGATTGTTAACCTGGATATGAATCAAGGTCTAGCAACATCATCTTCCCAGCACGATCTATCTTAAAAACACATTCTCCTGGAAAATCAAACAGTATGGATTTGAAGTTTTTCAATACGAAAACAAATCGCTATATTTTGACAAGTTGATGAAAGTTTCATTATTTTCCGTAGCATGCCTTGCAATTGTTGCAAACAGTGAATTTATGTTGTGTTTTTCGGTGTCAAAAAGAAATGGTTGTTCCAACTCAACGTATTTAAAATACTTATCTTGTTTAATTCTTTGTTATTTATGACCTGATGTCTACTTTCGTTCCACATACAACTAGTTTTAACAAGCCTTAGCATCACACAGCAGTATATAGGATTGTAAACTTTTGTTACTTGAGATACACATGCACCCAAACACGCCTACTTTGTAAAGGATGAAATATTGCTACGGTGGCCAAAACTCATTGCTGTGGCTAAATTCACATTTTCATAATCAGTATTTTCAGAAAGGAGCAAGCATACAACTATTTGTTTAACTTTGCCCAGGTATAAAATAAAATGCTTGAGCAAGGATCGAATATATTCTTGCGAGATAGCCATCTAACAACTATACCAACACTAAATACGTACATGTCAATATTGATTTGCATGCTAGTGTCTAGCCAAGAACGCTGTGGTATTTTGTTGCCCGTGATGATTTAGGCACAATTATGCATTTTAAATTGCATACGTTTCCTGCTGTCTGGATGGGTACCGTTCGTATACAATTAATAAATGAACCATCGGCTGTTTTAATCAACACACTTAGCACCCATAACGAGCGAATAACGTGAAGCATTATACAAATACTTCACAATTTAGCTGCAGAAATAACATAAACTTTGCATGATAAGTAATGGAAATATTTCTAGTAGGGGGAATACTCAGGTGATTGCACAAAAACACTATTAACTGCTTGTAGTTGAGTCTCATTATTTCCTAGTTGTTCATCATAAGAACATCACACATCATAGAGAACTGCATGTACGCCTTGGAAGTATACAGTGTCATCAAAAGGAACCTAAGTGTTAATAAAGGTTACGTAATTGTAATCAACAAACAAACCCCATGACCTGAATTCCAGGTATGTTCAGTAGTAAATATAACTTTTATTACATCGTCTGTTGATAATATTACAAACAAAACCACACGCTACAATATAATGAGAGTTATTTATCAAGACAGACTCGACATAAGTATGTTATGTTGTGGTTTACAGAGTCTGTGAGAGGTTTTGTCTGACGGTAATATAATTACTGTTGAATAATGGAGTATTTCTGTACGATTGCTCCCTTCCGTAAAAATAACGTCTCGGTATGTTGATATATCAATCATTCAGCTAATGAAGCATTCCTTAAGTTACCAGTAACACTGCCGACATAATCGCCCGCGTGTGGAAAAACTGTACACGAAAAGTAAATTTCTCACTTAGACAACATAAAAACTGCTTCTCATCGTTTTACGATAGGTATTAGTACACAGTAAAACAGTACTCATAGAACTAGCTGATACACGCGCTCGTCTGATTACAAACATTACTCATTTACTTAAAAAATGTTTGTTTTTAAACGGTAACCATGGTAACGGGTAAAATATTTTGCCAAAAAATGGAAAAAAGCTTCTATTTCCAAAACAGTGAATCGAAATGTAAGTGCGCATCCATAGAGTGATATTAAGAATCAAAACTTATCTTTCTTACGAATTTGGTTGCCATGGTAACAGTTTTCAAAAAATGCCCAAAATGCACATTTATGACTTCAAATTAAATAAAATGACGTTTTTGTTAAAGTGGGTGGGGTTCAGTGGAGTATATCAAAACAGCAAGGCGTATTTTTGTAAGTTTTTTATGTATCATTGAAGTATAATGTTTAATTATTGTGTACAGCATATAAATCATTGTACAATAAGTACTAAATGTATTGAGAATATGGCTAAAAGTGGGGTGAATGTCATGCCTTCATGACTCTATGACGAGAGGAAATAACGTTGAAGCGGTACCTAAAATCTTAAAATTTAATATGGGCACAGCTCTCGACCATCATGAATTGTGCTGTAAACAATGTGTTATAAAGTACAATTTCACATTTTAGTCATCTGATTTTGGTCGAGGACTGTGTCAATATTCAAACAATCACTTATACTGGAAAAATATGGACAAAATATGCCATTTTTGTGAAATATGGCCAAACGTGGATAACAAATAGTGGACAGGTGACAGGTAAAAACCAAATTTGATGAAAAATGCTTCCCTATGCAAACGGATAAAGCTATCCACATTACAAAAATATACAAATGACACATAATAACATACTTTGATAATTTAATTATTTTTAGGCCAATTCAGACCTTTCGTGGATCTACTCCTTTTACTCATTATTTTAAAGGTGTTGTACTCACAATTGCAATGAATATTTATAAACTACTGGAAATAATTTGCTGGCTGAAACATGCTTATCTATCACAACTGTTATCCGTAATGAATGTCAAATCATATTAAATGTCACTTAACATCCTCAATAAGCGCATTTCCGTTTTTAAAAACTTTCCGCTGAACTCTCACCATATTGTCTGACTAAATAACTATGAATCACTTAGTGTTCAGATTGCACCGAAGTTTAGACACATTCGCTATTTTTTTAGTGTGATGTAATAATCTTCCGAGTGTAGTACCTATAAATATGTCTTGCAATTTGTCTCTTCCCTCATGTCTTACCATTTCTTAAAACCACTCTTACTGCGTTTTGGCACTTGTTTGAGTTAAGGTTTTGACACAAATGAAGCCGACCTATTTTTAGTGGTCATACCGATTTTTTTTCAATGTCGTCACAACATTTTTTAACCACAGCAATTAATTTTATACTAGAAAAGAATAGATCTGCTTTCAATATGATTAAGAAAAATGTCTTTTCAAACATAATACATAGGTTTATATTTCTGCGCTCTTAAAAGTATAAATATGTGGCACCTCACTTAAATATGAAAGTAAAGAAAGGCCTCCCCACATAACTGTACTCTTGTTTTAATACATTGTCCTCAGAAACCTTTCACAATGTCTCTGTATGTTGTCATTTCAAATAAATAGTTATTTGCAATTCATTAAAAGTACGACACAATCATCAAGGGGGTCATAACAGTCTCGGAATCTATCTATCGCCTCATTCCGAAACTTTCCCACATCGTTGAATTAGAAAGTCAAATTAGCCAGGAATATAAAGTGCCGGAATCTAACGCCGGACCTCGTGTCCTTCCTCATAACATTGAATAATTTGCCGATACTGGACAATTCAGATACACCACGTGTTTACAAATATCACGTTAGTGTAGAGACGAATTTGCAATAATCACGATATTAACGATCTAAGTATTCACATAGCCGGTGCTTAATGCATTCTTTTTATATCAGCCCACTGAAACTATTACCCATGATGCATTGTTTCAATATGCCCGGTGTTAATATCATTTTCTCCTTTGTGTCATATTGGTGATAAATGCTTTACCAACAAAACTGTTATTGGTGTCTATATAGTTACTTACAACAAAAATTGTGATTCATGATGGTGACGCACTAAAGTTCGCATAAAACTGTATTGTTATTCACATGTGCAATAATCAAGGACAGATTACTCATGAGCTAGAAAGTGCCATTTGGCCGAGTGGTTCAACGCGTTCCTACTTCACGATACTAGGCGGCGGCGCCTTATAACAAAGCTTTTAGTCTTATTATGCATGCAGGTGTAAATGTTTTATAATTATGTTTCTATTATGATGATGATAGGTTGTGTTTATTTACAAAGTTTGAACAAATTATATTGTTGTAAAACGTTTTCCCCATGTAGCAAATGCATTTAAAGGACTCCATAGTAAGCTTTCTATTGCTTGTGTTGTTATGACACTCCTGTAAACCACATACATATCGTAACCCATTACCGAGGAAGATAAATTATCTGCCAGCTTACTTTTTAGTATTTTCAATTAGTGCTGTGTTTGATCAATGTATTGAATGATATATCTGTTTGGACATATTGACATTTTATTGCACTAACATAACGCAAACTCAGTTTTCTGATTAAAACAGAATGTTATTGTCAATTGATGTGTTTTATAGTTTTATCTTTTGTAATAAAATCTTGAACCTGTTTATAAAATCATTAAATGTGATTTGCGGTGTCTTATCTTTATGTATTGCTTCCCGGGTATCGCTAGTATTGTTTTTTCAACCACAATTGATAAGCATTATTGACACTTAATGGGGGTAACTGATGTATTAGGATATACAGAAAACAAATCATACCAGGAAACTATTAATTAAACGAGTTTCGGCTTCCGGGTTATAACTGAGGTATAAAATAAAACTATAAATTCAAACCATGCCAGTTTCTATTTACAACAATCACATATTGATAAGAAAAACAATAAAGCAAAGTTCGGGAACGACAAAAATGTTTATATATTATCTCTTATATATTCAAACTACATGCCACTAACAAACGAATCATGATTCGGGTTTGAATATCCTTTCCAGTACAGGACGGAAGCTGAGAGAACACTTTTAGTGCACTATATTAAATAATGTATATATGCATGCACAGGGGTTGTACAATAATTAAAAGTGTGTCCAAAAATATGTTACTTGTACGAGAGATGCCCCACTTATATTTGAAGACCGTTGAATATGCGATAATTCATGCTAACCCGGTATAAATCATATAACTCTTTTGAACCGCGTAAAATAATTTGGCAGGTAAAATATGCACTCACTGTTTGGTCTGTTTGCAACATAATTCGAACCGAAATCAGCAATTATAAAGTGTGATAAACGGAGCTGCAATACTTATTATGATTACGTTAAGAAACTCCTACAAACGATATCCGTCACAAATTTGCAGTTGTTAAAGAATTATTAAGAATTTAAATTTGAGCGTTTTTTAAGATTTTCGGAAGTGCCTTGATAAAACAGTACCCAGGGGTATCTATCCACACCTTGGTCTCAGCTTGTCATGTCTGTAAGCCAACTTTTTTTCTTACTTCCTCTAGTTTTGCAGGACTTAGATTGTGTCTGTTCCCCTGACCTGGCATCCAATTGTCCCTGTAAAGTATTTACACAAATATGTAATTAATTGTTCACTAAATACCTAGTATGTACATAAGTATTACCAATGTATATGTAAGTGTATATGTATCATCAAAGAACATTGTTCTCTGATGTTTGACGAGTTCCATTCCTACTAAAGATACGAGTGTATACATCGCTGATAGTAAGGCTGAATGACATCTCAGCGTCAATGTAGGAATGCCTCTAATAACATACTATGGAAGCAAAACATATAACCCAAGTTGATTCTTGTTTGTAGTGCTACATCGTGTGTCAGATGGGAATTTCCCAAAAATATTCGCTGACAGCGATAACAAACGATATACAAACAACCACTGAATGTGGTGTACAATTTTTCATACACGGACCGCAAAATCATAATGTTTTCGCAAGGCGAAATATTTTGAAATGTTTATTCTGTTGTTAACCATCTGGTTAAATGTTTGCGAGTTTCATATTTTACAATAAAGGACAGCAAAACTACTAGCTGCATTTAAGTTAGTTTTTTAAAGGTACAAACTGTTATGTTCTCAGAAATGGTGATATTATTGTTGCTAATTGTGTATGCATATTTTCACAGATCTCATTCATGTCTACTTGAGTCATGATCAAGATTGTTATCCAATATAATTATTCCGACAACAAGTAACTGGTGTGGCGTATATATATATCTGGAACACCAGAGTTCGTTGTTCGTGCTTGTCACTCACAATAAACATACCGGTATCTACACTGTTTCAACTATTGTTAGCAAACTGAGGGTTGGTCGAAGGTTTACTTAATTCTTGTTCAGCAACTTCACACCACCATATGCACGCTATCAACCCAATACCGTCATGTAACTTCAAATATTGTTGCACATAATTTTCAAAGTCATACATAAGCTGTGGTAGCGCCTAGCCATTCATGCCAGATAAGCATAGAACGTATTATCCGTATGCTTTAAGCTGTTAAATGACATCGACAACTCGTGAATTTGCATGTGTCCCATTACGATTGATATGATGTTTTATTACATACATGACGAATGCAAGCCAAATCGCACAAGGAATACAACGCGACAGATTGCATTTTACGTATCATGCATGACCGATTTTCCGAATCCGTATCATTCATGTTAGACGTGTTATATGCCGAACAAATGCCAACGTCAATGACGTCACGACGTAAACATTTACCTTTTTATGAATGGGCGTCGCGTTATATGTCGAAAATATGCCGACGTTAATGACGTCAATACACATTAAACGCATTTTCGCTCGTAAAAGTGTGTTTTCACTTTGATAGGTATAAAATAAAAGGATAATCACTGCAGTTGTTTTGATCCGTTAAGCCGTATTACCTCTCGTTGCTTGCGCAATACCGCATCTCGCTCGACCTAGGTAATACGGTCCAACGAATCAACAAACTGAAGTGATATTCCGTATTTACATAGCATAAGAATTCATGGCCGTAGAAAGTGAATGGTAGCGGGAGCAAATTTATTTGCTACAGTAAATATGTACAACTTGTCATTTTGGTTTTGTATATATGCTCAGTATTTCAATCTATTATACTAAAAAAACTATTATACTAAGGTCCAGTGGTGAGAACGACTGACTGCTGATCCGAATGTTCTGGGTCCATCCCGCTTCCAACCGGAAGAAATGCTTTTTACTAAGTTTTTAGTGTGTCCCACCTAACACAAACGTCTCTAACATTCTTTCTGACGAAAGGTCCCGTGTATGAATCGTTACATCATGCTTGGAATGCGGTTAATGTATACAACATTATTTCACGTGGAATATTCTGATCATCCCTCGGACATTGTTAAGGAAACTGAAAATTTGGCACGATTGTTCCAGTATGTCACTGAATAATTCGACATGTATTTCTGTAGTACAACATTGCCAATTTTATGTCAAAGCAATTTCTAAAACATTTGTTCGTTATAGTTTTGCTGCAGTCTGTGAAATGTTAACCAGTTTGAAAACATCGAAATAGTTTTGTTTCTCATATGCATGTTACATGCTGAGTTTTTCTGGTCTTAAGTACATGCATAATTGAATAGTTTCTGTTTTCAACAACAGCTGTTAATCTCTTATTCCAATACACGCCAATTAAATTTTTTTAGAACGCGGAAATAGACGCTGACATATGTATTAATGACAATGGATTTGAATACATGTACTAAATTAAACTCTTTATAACGCATACAATGCATATTTTATCGGCGTTTTCCTTGGAAATTGCTTTGAATATGTGGGGAGCGGTGGCCTAAAGGTAGGGGCACGCTTCGGGATCGAGAGGTCCCAGGTTAAACCCCATCTGGACCACTGCTTAATTCCATGGGCAAGAATAACCCACATGCTCCACTTGACCAAGGTGTGAATTGGTACCTATGAGGGCTGTGTCTGAACATGTTCGATAGTCCATGGCGCTGCAGATCGATGTATGCTGCACACCAACTAGTAGAGAAATAGTCTCCCCAGGGAGACTTGAACGCAGGTTTCCATAGGTAGCCCAATGACCAGGGGAAGTTAAAATGTTAAAGGGTGGCTGAACGGCTGATCTGCAGCACTCGCAAATTGGTAACTTAACTTTCTTTTCTCTTAACTTAATATAATCCGAACGGTTAAAACAAAGTATAAGTTCTTGTTCTTTGATTTGATTTGATTTGACACATTACTCGTTTCAGTGCATGGTCATTTTTTTAAAACATACATTTTTGTTTATATACCTGGATTCAACATCGTAGCTTTTTCGTAATATATAGATGTTCTTAATTGCATAATTCCGTTTTTAAAATGTGCATAATATTATGGGAAAACGCAATTCTATTCAAACTGGTGAAAAGATTATATTAAGTCAGACAGGGAAGGCAGCACTCAACTTAACCAGCCGAGCACAGAAAAAAATTAAAACACACAAAGCACAATAGTGCCCAACTGAACCAACCGAGCACAGGACACATAAAACACATAAAGACACAATGCCCAACTAAACAGGCGCAGATCCACCCAAGTCCAAGCTGTCGATAAGTATAATAAATTATAACTAGCTGAATGACCCAGTTTCCACAGCAAAAGGACTATAATGACTAGTTTTAGCTGTCAGAAAACTTATAAGTCAGGTACATAAATGCTCTGGATCCAAGCTCATAATTCTAGATACAGTTGTATTTTAGTAAAGCTCTACCGAACATTTTTGTTGTTCAACCTCGATATGATAGAAACAAATACACGTTCAGGTTGATAGATCTCTCGTGCCATAGTTAATGTGTAATCTACTTAGGGAGATATTGACAGGTGATGTGGCATTTCTCATATTCTTTGTTACAACTTCGTCCTTTAGTATTGTTTTGTTGCTAATAAAGCGTATGTTATACATGGAACAAGCCTTTAAGCATGACGTCAACATGTCAAACTAGTAAACACTTCAGACCACTCCCGGGGCTGTTGGCTTCAAATGAGAACGGCTAACTGTCACAATGCCACTTACAAAGAGCTTAAAATGTAGTCATCACAAAAAACGGATTAATTACCCTCCCGCTTAAGTCTGATATTCTCTATGACGACAATCAACATGATAAGTAGATTTGTCTAATTGAGAAATCGGATATAAAGCTATGTTTTAATGGGTTAACGTCAATCTGATGATTGCGTGGACATTGAACAATACAACAACGATAAGGAGATTTCTTTGCCGATCATTGTTGACAGAGGCCGGCTGGCAATTATGTCTGACCTTTAGGGAAATTGTATAATATTGTCGATGCCATTCAATCAAAATTCAATTACTATTATCCAGGGTTACTTCAGAAGACATGTAGTCAGTCAAGTGTCGTATTTTTCTATGAAAACAAACATATTTATACATTTCAGCATACACACACGCATATTAATTATTAGCAAAATGTTGACATTGTTTGTCACTGCATTTTCCATAAAAAAGAAATATTGTCATGTGATGGAATATCCAATTTGTGGTCTAACTCGTTTATAAAAGTCAGTCATCTGTTAATAAATGCAATAACACTTTGTTCCTTCTACAAATCCATGATAATAACACATTGACCAAAGGCAATAGATTTAACGTACTGATAAGTCCTAATAAATGTCCTGATAACCTACTTAGAAGCAATGAATAATTGACTGATAGCCACTGGTCATATCTTCTGTTCGACATATGTTCCATACAATACAAGGGGGTGGGGTATGTTTACTTTTCTACAATATAACTAGTAGTGACAACTTACCGATAGCCTTCATATTTCTCCGCAAATAAAATCAATACATTTATGTAAGATACTTGACATAGTAATCAGGTCAAAGACTAACTTGAAACAGGAGGTATACCAAAGACTTACTTGAAACAGCAGTCATGACAGCCAAGTATACGTAAGAGTATTATTAATGAAACGATATTACGAAATAAATTATTGAAAACCATAGTATACCGGCTGTTATACAATGGTTTGGAGTTCTTACGTATAGGAAAATACGAGCAGAAGAACATATAACAGAATAACACAATGAGTCAAGAATAAGCAGACAAAACAAAACAAAAATGTTTAGGTAATGGTAAAGATATTATGTACCAATGTAATTAAGTGTTATAAATATATAAAAGATAATTTATTAACAACAAAAATATTTTTTAAATGAGTTTGCCAATTCCATTCACGTCTTCAGAGTAACACGTACAATGCCGTCGGGCGATTCTAGAATCCCTCTTAAAATAAACTAATTAAAACGTAAATGAATGAATATCGTTCGGAAAATAATATAACAATGCTGATCTGCGAGTGTCAATTTAAATATAGTTCAAGGATAAAATAAAATATAATTTTCCATCGATCGCCCGTTGTAACGACAGACAAATAACTTGAAATATACAATGCAGTTGATAGACAAGATATGAATATCGCCATCTTTGAATGATGCGATTAGCCCAAAGAAATGTTTTGCATATTTGGTTATAAAATCAAAGTATATAATAAAAAGTAGTTGTTATACTATTCAATATTGACGCTCGTAGCGAATTGCCCAATATTGTAATTGATTATTTTCTAATTTATAGTTCGTATACAAGTACATTAATTAAACGTCTGTACTTTTAGTTATAACTAGCTGTTTCTTGCAATGTCTCTGGAAAGGTATTTTATTACTAATTATATACAATAATCGAGTTGGCATTGACTAATTCCCAGTCTTTTGTACCTTGATATATCCTTTACTAATGATAAATTGGTTTGGACAGACAGGTGGCAATCAGCATTCCATTCAAGCCCACACAAATATCTAACACAGTTTTACATAATGAAGGGAAATTAGGAACAAATGTATTCCACTAGTATGAACCTTATTCCTATCAGGATTAAACGAATGTTTAACTAATTCTACTGTTGCCGCATGTATTGTTGGACACCACGTGACATTTAAATACAATTAATTATGAATATATTAGATCTATGACATCAAATAATTGAATCGAAAATTCCAATATACCGGGTCCTTAATGCATTCTGTTACAATAATAAGAAATAAATTGACAACAACTTTCTTTATGTGTACTCTTATTCGAGGTGAACTAAAACTTTGACTTGCATACAGCGTACTTGCTAGGACTTGGGTGGATAATTTTCTCGTTCGATTGTGTAGTGGGCATTGTGCCTTGTATGTTTTTAATGTTTTCTGTGCACGGCTGGTTAAGTTGAGTGCTGCAATCCATGTCTGACTTAATATCATCTTTTTTCATACAGCGAAGTAAAAAGCCTTCAGAGTTGTTTTGTTGCCATCAGTCTATCCTTAGAATTGTTGTTCGTCTATGATCTAATGAGCTATATGACTGATCACCTTCCGATTACAGAATAACGTATGTTTACTCAAGTATCTACTTGTACATCAATAAGCTTAAATAGTTTGTCTAGATTATGTCCATCTCTGGTGATGCTTGATTCTCCTTAAAGTCAAGTGCCATTTACCTCTTTACATAACCTCTTTACCTTGTCCGTTATTAGACGTTAGACTATGATAAATGTGCCCTGGATATTGGTCGTAAGGCAAATTGCAGACCATAACATTATGGGCTATTTTCCTGAGATACCGTATAAAAGGTTGAGTTAGCGATGTTGAAATATTGGCGAAATTCGCGGAAACGCTTAATCCGCTAAATATATCATGAAGTGTAAAGTTTTGCCAACAAAGAACTATAATAAAAATAACAAAAACGCTTTTTCCGCTCGCCAAGTGTCTGAAATTCAGATTTTAGATCTCGCTAACTTTTTGAACTGCGACAAATTTCTTGTTATCAGTAATAGACAGACAAAATAAATAAGGAGCGCTAGATTCTTCTTGGCATAAAACAATCGACGGAATCATTACCGGAACAACTAGACAAATAATGTACTAGACAAACATTGGTCATTCTTGTGGCCATTAAATTACCAAGTAAACCACACCAGTCTATCTTGACGTATGGCATATAATTATGTGTGTAGTCCCAACGGACATATGTCTGATATTGTCTGGTTTCATGAACTGTCAAACTACTAGGATACGTTATAGCAGATCGTTGTACAGTCATTCCAGGTCGAATATTTCTTTCAAGACGACCAGTAGTATCAAAACTCACCAAGTAGTTGTGAGAGTGTCATACATAGTATAATTATTCATTCATAATTATCACGGGCGCATTGAGTACTGCATGCAATTAACGATATGTACGTGAATTTTAATCTGCACTTTTATGATTTTATCCAGGATGATAAGTGATGAATGCTCGTGCATAATTAACCACCCACAGCGCTTATCTCCATTAGCCGTACATTACTCAAAGCCTTCACCAACGTTGCATGATCCTGGAAACGTCAATTGTCACAACAGTTACACTTTAAAAGAATGTGAATGAATACAGGCATAACGAAAAGTAACCAATAGACATCGTGCATACAATATACGCCGGAATTCGCAACTATTGACGAAAACATTGTACCTTTACTTGGAAAATACTTTATTTTAACATAAAATTAGGCTAAATGCACAATAATAGGATTTGAATGTAAAAAAAGTAGAATTCTTCAAATATTGAGACAATTTCTTATATTTAGTGGGATATCACTGCGAGGGCCAAACTATGGTATGGTCGTTTTATATCATTGTTGGTATTATTATTTTGTTGCATAATACATATGCCCATGTATGTCTACAAAACTTAGGTAGAGTGTCATAATTTGTCGCTTTTCAGTTTCATTTTTCTTGTCCACTTACATGGTTGGACTTGTTCTTTTAATCAAGGATTTTTCTTTTTTGTGAATTTCGTGAACTGCTGTTGTAAGTTGAGAGATTACTTCCCTGTCCGATTGATTAGCATGTACAGAGTGTAGTTAAGCAATGACCAATTATAAACATAAATTGAAGGGAAAATGGACAACAAATGCTCATTTAAAACATTTAAGCGTATTGAGAAATATATTACAAAACGAGAGCTTGTAGGGTACGAATATCGATATGATAAAAATTAAACAATATGATGTTATTTATTTTCTATGCCTCTAAATTGGTATTTATTTATATTGTTTTTTTTGTCGAAATAATATGCCTTAATGTATTGTTATTATTTTGATTTTTTTTAAATTAAATCCTTTTTCCTTAAATATTAGATTTTCATCTAAAAGACATTAGAAAAACATTAGAGCTATATTTCGCATGATGTTAATGTTGCAACATCTATCTTACATAAGCGACCGCCGCGCGTGATTTCATTCCGACCTTAGTTTCGGGATTTACGTGTTTACGGCGATATAAAGCTAATGAAGACGAACACCAATAGGCTCTATAACATTTAAAAACTCAATCTTGAGCATAACATAACAGCGTATGCTTTATTTACGTTATTACTAATGATTGTTTTGAATGAGAACTTACGGCAAACAGCACGTTAAGATGACGTCATGTTGACGACATGAAAGCTAGATAATGCGATAAAGTCCAATTTTCTCAAATTACGTGGGAGAAAAATAATCTCACCCTCGGAGTCTGAATTTTTGTCCAGGAACTCAGCAAGCCTCGTCCCTGGTTAAAATCCGACCCCTCGGATGAGATATCCTTATCCTACACAGAAGCTCATGATGGATTCCTATAATCTATCAAAGGATTTGTCAGATATACACGAGTGGTAGATGGGTATAAACTGTAATGTTAGTGGCCGCCAGAATCCATAAAATATGGACGCAATATGATTCAACATTTGATTTTCTTGTGCAATTGCATGTGTGTGCTTTGAAAACATCTGTAAAGCCTTTGAAATTTCTGTAATTTTTTTCACATATTGATGTGTTATTGTATTGTTAGATAAATCATTGTCAGTTCTTTTTGCTATTCATTTCATTATTTCATTTATTGAACTATGGATATGCGTGGGCATGGGTCGATTTCAGTAGTTGTTAAGATTCACTTTTCTTGTATAATGTTATGCTTGTCATTGTAACATGCACTTGCGCTCTATGTTTTTGTGTGTTCTTCGTTGTACCTTACGTGCTCTTCTATTTATACTGAGTGCTAACTTCCCTGTTCAATCTGTTTACATCTTTTGTGAATGCGGTTTTCTTTGTTTCATATCTATGTAACTTTTATATTTGAATTACATCCTTTACTTAAAACGAAGACATTTATTTTTAATCAAAACAAACATTCTGTTTACCGTTTTATTGAACATGTCTTAAACACTTCAAGATTTATGTATGCCACGGCAGAATAAAGTATTGCTTTAAGGTCGATGCTCTCCGCTCAGAGTAGTGTTTTATTAACTTAGAGATTGGTAAAAGATAGTAGAATTGAAAGGGAATTTACAATATATGTTTTCTGGACAGCTCTCTATCATGAGACAAGTTGTTAAGTTCATTACATAGTTGATAAATTAAATGTTACGGAAGCGTGCATAGAATTCCGTGCACAGAAAATGTTGCCAATTCAATATTATGTCACAACCCTGCCAAGTTTCACATACGTTCCATCAATATAGATTACAAAGACGAAAGATGATACTTGATGCAACATGGGACGACTGGTTATGGTTTGTTACAACACCTTGCCAACAACTGATATTCTCTTAATCCAATCATAGTCTGTAACTGCATAATTCACAATCTTCAACAACTTCACAGAAAGTGTAATTGGAATATTCGTTTAAAACTTATTAACTGTTGCCAAAGTATTTAAAAAGCCTCGTCCTTTGGGGCTAATGGCTGTTTGATTGACCCACGCGAGTGTCATTAGAACACGAGCATCTGCCCTTGTAATTATCGCAGATCTTGATATTAAGCGCAAGTAGCAGTCAATTCAAATGATAAATATCAGATATTAGATAATACCTACTTCTTTTTAAAACTGAATTGAAATGATTGAGGTGTTGGCAATCCATGGAATGTGTTAAAGGGGAAGACTCGGTATCTGTTCATGACTTAAGTGCGCGATATAACTACCGGTATACGTGTATAGTAATTACTGTTATTTATTCTAAATAACAACTGTTATATTTGTAAATTTCATTACACTTCAACGCACAAACAATCTCTTTAAATCGTGTAAAATGTTAGAAGAGCCACGCGGGTCAATGTTTTAAGTGTCATGATACAAGATTACCACACTCAGATTAGAATAAGCCCCAAGTACTCATTTCAAATTCAACAAAAATAAAATGCTTAGTCATCATTGGGCCAAAGTCACGTTAGTCCTGATATGTGATGATACTATAGCTAGTGTATCTAACCACTCCGTGTTATCAAATGTTTGCGTGTTGTGCATAAAATTCAGGAAATGTTTGGAATGATATTTTCACAGCAAGCACGGAAGACAAGCCAAACTAGAAAAATACCTATGGCGAAATTAAGCCTCAGTTATTGGTAATTACGACTGTCTCGAGACTATGATGTTATATTAGTGTTCATTCCTGGCAATCTGCACATTCGTTAAAGGGGTTTCTTCTCTAGCTCGTTTATATCTAATTCTCATTTGTGATACTTTTGCGACCATTTCTCATAATTGCAGATTTAATACATGTATGAGCTGAAAGGGTAACAACATAATTTCTCCCGTCACTGTTAGCTTTATTGTGTTATTTGAAACCACACAATGTTGTATTTTCAGTTTTCATTCTAATTTCGTTTAATATAAACTCTTGTTAAAACTAAATACACGTACGAGGAAGTGTACTGTTTTCGAGACGTTGCATAGCTGTGATTGCTTTACGCTCGGAATTGCCTCCCACTGATGTCCAAACATGTGTCTAGTGAGGTACTGTACTAGAGGTGCTCGCTATCCTCGTCTTGTGGAGTGTATGTTTCCCCCTTAGCGCGTGATGCCTCAGATTCATGTCTTGACCTCATTATTTGAACAAATGAACAATACATGTCATTTCAAGTTCTTATTTGGTTATTAACTGCCGCGAATGTATTTGTATTTCCTTTTAGTCGGGCAATCGCCTGTAATAAGGTGCTTTTCCCATTTCCGTTTTAGATCCGTCTCGATCGAATCTCAGGTCATGGGTTTTGTTAAAATATAGAGCAAGCTTCGCAAATATGCCTGCACTTTAATAGGCAAAGAGAAATGTATCATTAAGGAACTCACCACGACAATGATCGCTAAATTGGTGTGAAATTCTCGAATTTGATGGAAATGTCTGAGAAATAATGATTGAAGTCAGGAAAGATGTTACCACCTCATTTGACAACAGTTGCTAGAGGCTTAAACATTCGTCTTAATGTGTGACTACGATTGATAATACAAATCTACGTACAATTGATCGGAATTTTACTTCTCTGATACAATCTTTATTATGCCAAAATAAAACTTTATGACGACTTGTTCAATAGACTTCCTTATCTCATACGGTATAATATATACCCAATATTTAAACAATCAAGGTTACAAGATCAATTCATTTGTACAATTTGTACTGCTGGTAAATTATGTCTTTTTTATTTCTGCGTTTTCTGTGATTCATGACTAAATTATAAAAATAGTATTTTTTTTATTTTGTCTTATAGCGAAAACGTCTGAAATGTATCTAACTTTCCTTACAACAAAATACATAATGCTTATGAAACGAAATTCTCTCAGGCGGACATAGTTTTTGTATGTCGTTGATATCTGTATCTTTGGAGAGAAAGGTTTTAAGGGGAAGACTGGGTATATGTTCATGGCTTAAGTGAGCGATAAAACTACCTGTATATAGTAATTACTATTATCAATTTTAAATAACAATTGTAATATTTGTAAAAATGCAATACATTTTAACGCACAAACAATATCTTTAAATCGTGTGACTGTTACAAGAGCCACGCGGGTCAATGTTTTAAGCTTCATGATACAATGTTATAACACTCTGATTAAATTAAGCTCCAAGAACTAATTTCGCATTCAACAAATCTCTATAGCTCTATGGTGTGCAATGCTATATTGGCAATCCTGTCACTCGATTTTGTGACCTTTACTTTGATAGGAAAAGATGTGATACGTATTGGATGAACAAACATAAAGGACTGTTGCATCCTAGTAGTTACCGTTGAAACTCGTTATGTCAGCATTGGTTAAATCTCACGTCCCCGATTTTTGTCACTGTATAAAGGAAACATGTACTGATTACTTGACTGTACCAACACATAAGGATCGAATGGTGTTTCAACTTATGAATTTCCTTGATGAGTTCATATCTTTCGGCGTAATCGAAACCGAAGAGATATCATCTAGCATTGGTCCCAATCTAATTTCTCACCAATTGACAAAACTTATGTGCTTAGTCAGCAATGAGCCAAAGTTACGTTAGTCCCGATATGTGATGATACTATAGCTAGAAGATGTATCAAACCACCCGGTGGTATCAAATGTTTGCCTGTTGTTCATAAAATTCAGTAAATGTGTGGAATAATAATTTCACAACAAACACGAAAGACAAGCCAAACTAGAAAAAACCTTTGACGAAATTAAGCCTCAGTTATAGGTAAATACGACTGTCTCGAGACTATGATTTTATATTAGTCTACATTCTTGACAGTCTGCACATTCGTTAAAGGGGTTTCTTCTCTAGCTCGTTTATATCTTATTCTCATTTGTGATACTTTTACGACCATTTCTCATAATTGCAGATATAATATTAGCTTAAAGGGTAACAACATAATTTATCGCATCACTGTTAGCTTTATTGTGTTTCTTGAAACCACACAATGTTGTATTTTCAGCTTTCAGTCTAATTTCGTTTAATATAAACTCTTGTTAAAACTAAATACACGTACACCGAAGGGTACTGTTTATGTGACGTTACATGGCTGTGACTGCTCCAAGCTCGGAATTACCTCTCACTCATTTGACACATGTGTCTAGTACTCTAGTACTTTGAAGTACTGCTGTTGAGGTGCTCGCTGTCCTCGTTTTGTTGAGGGTACGTATCCTCCTTAGCGCGTGATGCCTCAGATTCATGTCGTGTCCTCATTATTTGTACAAAGGAACAATACAAATGTCATGTCATTTCAAGTTCATTTTTCGGTCATTAGCTGCTGTGAATGTATTTATATTACTTGTAGTCGGGCAATCGAATGTAATACGTTGCTTTTTTCCATTTCCGTTTTAGATCTATCGAATCTCAGGTCATCGATTTTGTTAAAATATAGAACAAGCTTCGCAAATGTGCCTGCACTTTAATAGGCAAAGAGAAATGCACCATTAAGGAACTCACCAAGACAATGATCGCTAAATTGGTGTGAAATTCTCGAATTTGATGGAAATGTCTGGGAAATAAAGATTGAAGTCAGGAAAGATGTTACCGTCTCATTTGACAACAGTTGCTAAAGGCTTAAGCATTCGTCTTAATGTGTGTTTAAGATTGATAATACGAAACTACGTACAATTGATCGAAATTTTACTTCTTTTATACAATTTTAGTGCTGAAAATGCTGATTATGCCAGAACAGAACTTTGTTTTGACTAGTACAGTGAACACGATCCCTTATTTCATACTGTATAATATATACACAAACTGTATTTAAACAATCAGGGTAACGAGATATATTCATTTGTACAATTTGTTTCTGCGCTTCGCGACTGTACCGCAGAAATTAATTCCGGAAATTAAAATAGTGTTTTGTCTTATAGCGAACACGTCAGAAATATATCTTACTTGCATCAAAGTACACAAGAGCCATGATCACATGACCATCCCCCGCCGTATATGATTGCCACTTACGGGTCTAAATAGAAACAGGCTAGATATAAAATGAAGGAAAGAGATATTAGGGAAAATAAATAAATAGTTAATTAATGAAATGGAACCAGGCAGCAGAGTTCAATAGAAGGGAAAATGTTTTGGTTGAGTACCCCGATAATTGCAATTAGTCGAAAAATGTTAGGATAATACTAACAACAAAAATGTCTATAACATCATCAATTTTAATTTAACTTTTAAAATGAAATGGTTTCCCATGTGTCTAATAGTTATATTAATAAAAACAAAATCAATCACAAGCAGAAAATACTATTTAAGATAGTTATGTTCATGTAATTTTATTACCAACATAGTTGTAAACTGTTGTGAGTTTTTTCATACTACAAAATATATAATGTCTAAATTCCTGAATAAAACTCCAATCAATGGGCATATATCACTATTGATTACCCAAACATTTTCTTTATACTGTTATACACAAACTTAGACCAAATAAAATACAGGTTCACCTTGAAATTATCAAGATATAACATTTTGTATGACCCCATTTTTTAAAAATATTTTCCACCATATAACAGCATAAATGCATGATTAAATACAAAGTATTACATAAACACTTAAAAAATAAATAAAAAATAATAATTGGTCCCAGTAGGTTTTGAACCCACGACCCTCAGGAATTTGTCAAAATTATTTCCAAATTAAACAAAGGGAGATAATTTCAAAACTGTGCCATATAGAGGTATGGTTCTTGGTCACTGCACTTCTCCTAGTTGCTGTCTATTCACCTTCCACGTTTCAAGTCAATACCTCAAATGCTATGCTCTGGACAAAAACATTCTTTTAAAATAAAAAGGGGAGATAATTTCAAAACTGGGCCATATAGAGTTATGGTTCTTGGTCAATGCTCTTGCCCTAGTTGTCATCTATTCACATACCAAGTTTCAAGTCAATACCTCAAATAGTTTAAGAGTTATGCTTCGGACAAGATATTGGACGGATGAACGAACGGACGGACGGACGGACGAACGAACGAACGAACGGTCGCATACTATTACTATATCCCTTCGCCTTCGGCTGGGGATAAAACATGCATCTGAAACGAAATATCTCAGGCGTACATAGTTTTGTATGTCGTTGAGATCAGTAAATTTTGAGATAATTTGTAAGTTTGTCGGAAAACCCCGCGGACAAATCACCAATAGTTACATGTATAAGAACGTTCAAACTTTCGAATAGATTAGCGGACTCCAATTAAAACACGCCTACCTCAATTTCATGCACACAAGTAAAGAGATTTTAAAACATTGTCAAAGCCAACAGGAAAGATGTTAATAGCCAGCCAATTTGTTTTTTGCATGGTACTCGTAGTTAAACTAAAATACTTTTTAACAGCTACATTTATCGCAATATTACCTTCTAGTGCAATATTGCAGAAATTGGCATTTTCCCGGAATATCTGTTTTAAGAAACATAGGCAGCACTATAGCCAACTCACCTGTCCTAATATTCGACTTTTTAAATAGTCATGCTAATGTTTTCAAAGACTCTGGCTGCTTTTTTGTCATTTGAAGCCACCCATGTGTCATTGGCATTCATTTAATCAAGTTTCTTTCCATTGATAGAGATCTGTTTTGGCTCCAAATATGTCCATCTATTTTAAATGTCGTACCTGTCGTAGCATTTTCTGTTATGGCACTTTCACACATTACCGTTGTAAACTATAAAATCCAAAAACGCTAGCATACGCTGAAGTTACGCTTACTTAACGAGTCAGTCTCTCTGTACCTTTCCTTTTGAAGATTGTTTGGTTGGCCTCGTGATACACTGTTGTCTGCTATATCTTTGACTGATCGGCAGGCTGTCGATGTGAGGAGTCTGGTGTTTTGTCGCTGTGACTTTTAAAGTTCTTGTTCGTTATGAGAGTAGGTATTGTAAGACATTATTAAGAAATTCATAATTACTACAGACCGATAATTTAAAACAAAACGTAATGCACGTTTTCAGAATAAAGCATTTAACAAATACGCCATTGCAATGATGAAAGGAATGCTTAATGTGTTTATTCTAGACGAGCAAAATACATGTTATTATAATGAGAAAAAAACCAAGTGTCTGGCAGTAGTAGTAAAAAAGCAAAGTTGTTCATTTATTTTATTATCGAAGGCGGCATCAAACTGGTTTATACTTAGACCAGTATTATATTGTATGCCATCAAAACAAAGAAACACGTCATTATTTAATTATTTATGAGAGCACGAAGATACGAAACATGTTCTATTTAGTAATGTTATTAACCTACTTATTAATAAATTCTTGAAATCACTTCTGGTACGTACTGTGTATAAAGGGTTTAGCAAATTAGCAAATTTACTCAATTCGCTGATATTTAGTATAGCATAAATAGTTGCCTAACCTAGAGCTGCATCAAGACATTTTAAAAAGTTCTCTGTGTACCAGCATTTGCTGAAAGAGTACCCACATACAACATGTAACTAAATACCATAGCTTTCGTCAACTTGTGATATTTGATTTTTCTTTTTCGTGAGTTCATTTTGTGCTGTTAGTTCTCTGCTGTTTCTGTTGATTGCTTCCTTGCCTCTCCGATTTGTTATTATATGTTTTATTCTAATTTATGTATAAAGTTTTACACTGTCATTTTACATTATTACCCCTCACGTTTTTCGTAATGTTAATTTCCCATTGGCAAACAGGGAACATCTTTACTGTAACGTCAATAGTACCACGTGACGGGTCGTTTTTACGGTTACAGGTTGATTGTAAGTTTGTTACTGTGTTTTCTTGAAAAAAGTTCGGGGTAATGAAATAAATAACACAAACCTTTGTGGGTAAAATTAACAATTTCAGGCACTGGAAATTACTGTTACCCTTGACCTACTGACATATACGACAAAAACATCAAAACTTGTGATATCATTATGTTTTGTAACAAGTTGTTCTGGAGAATTACTAAACATTATTCCTGATAACCAAACACATTCTCAGCAGTGTGATTGAATTACAAATTGTTATTGTTTGTTTTGTCTGTATCTGATTCCAAGAAATAAGGAAATACAATGTAATAAATATGTTTGGTGCAGCGCTTAGTTTAGTGCTATTGTAATATGACAATAACATTGTTGTTGTTGTTGCTTTTACGATCGACCGAGACAGTGATAAGTACGTGATCACTTGGTTTGTTGCCTGCAAAATTGATCAATGACCTCCTCCTTCAAGAAAATAGTAATATTAAATAAAGTATTTGTAAAGGTTGCCTGAATTCTTACAAATATAGGGTATACTAAAACGTAATGCCTAAAGTACAAACTGACTATTGAAGTACCTAGTTCATTTGTAAAATGTATTAACATATATCATGTATTGCATAAACTCTAAGTACTTTTTCAGACGTTTTATGTGTTATTTGTTTTGATGTCACTTGTTTTGCTTGTTCCATGAAGTATGAGCTAATCAGCTTGTCCAATGATTGCCAAATGAACGTTTTGTTGTTACAAGCGGATTGTATTAGCATCGACGGTTGCATGAAAACTACGATACAAATGTAAGCTAGTCAATGTGTTCATAATGCCTCTGAGTGCAACCCATTACCATAATAAAACTGGATTGCTTTGTCTATTGTTGAATCGTAAGTAACTTCCGAGATACGTTGCCAATCTTTTATTAATCCAGAAAATTACAGAATGTATTTAAGCCACACAGCCTTAATACAATGTCTAGTATTTGTGTACTTGTCTTTGGCGCTGCATGCCAACAGATTAATCTATTAGGACTATGTGCAGCACGTGATTGCATGAGAATAGCACGCGACCTTGAACAGTAATCAAGTGGCGGTTAATGAGGTGTCACATTTAACGCATATGGTCGAAGATCTTCACATTGCTTTAATTACATTCCTTCTTTGAGTTAAGCAATTTCATGGTATTTGCAAAGCTATATTATGCAAATTTGTTGGCTGGGTGTATAAAAGAATTTACAGACAAAGTTACCGCTTTACGAGTAACAGTCTACACAGTGCGTATGTTAAGGAGAAATTAACGATAAATGATTACTGCTATGAATTAACCAACGGGTGTGGGGACGAATCAATAGCTTAAAACAAAGTGAAGCATAATGCCAGTACCTGACTAATATTATTTTATAGCAAACAGTTCTCTCTATTGTCTATATTTTAATTAAGCAGCTTACTGATGAATGTTTGCGTATATATCCCTAGTAATGCCGGTCAGTATTATTAATTAGATCTAGTTAACAGGAGATAATCTGTACTATATTATGTTATTTATGATATATTGAAATATTATATGATGGTTTTTATTCTACAATGGGCAATGAACATAAGTTAAAGTGACAGAATGTATGGGGTAATTATCACACGTGTTTTCATTGGTCCTTGATTACAATTCAACCAATCAATGCGCCTAAAGCGATATCTAATACCATTGAGACTAGACAAGGTAGGAGTATAAATGCATAAGCGATGTCAATAATACTCCTGACATTTCTCTACATGCTCATAATATGGTTTTTGATATATCAACACTTTTATTAGTGTTGTGCTGTGCGCTGACTTTACTATGCTGAACATATAACTTCCTCCTTTTTGACGGTTTTATAGAGAATTGAGTATATTATGACAGAAGAAAACCTTTGATACCGACAAACAAATAAACATAAAACAAACAAAAACACCCTGTCAAATACTACGAGTATATTAATTATTTTGACAACTGATATTTGTATTTTCATGAAGCCATATACAAACTTGAACTATCGCCAATAAGTATGCAAACCTATTACATGTAAATGCCATTTTCCAAAGCGCATTAGCTGATATCGATAAAAGAAGTCAATTATTCATTGATTTTTTTTATTTCTCCAAATTTGCGGATTATGCTAAAGAAATAATAAATCCTAATACAGCAATGTCAGAATCGATAGACTGCCAATTACGAATTGAAAGAAACTGGATTGTCGTCATCAAAGAAAGTTTTAAGAACAACATCAATATGGATTGCTGTTTCCAACCGTTATCTCATTAAACTCGGGCCTTACTTCAGTAATTGCATCCAGCATATTGACAGTCGTTATAAATACGTCAGAAGCTGTCCTGAGCCGACACAAAAGGTTTCGTTCAATAATATGACATCTCGACAACACTTGAAATATACGCTTTGTCAAAAGCTCTTATTTGTTGTGTCAGGTTAAGATAAGACCGACTTGTCTGAATGAGCATTATCTTTGTCTCTATCAGGCAAACACATTTTGTCATAGTTTACTACGTATGTAAAAAGTTGTTTCTATAAAAAGGATAGTCATATTACACTTTTTTTCGGAATAACCTTAAGTAGTATATTAATAAGACATTGTCAAACGACAGTAATGGTGGTATTGTCGTATACAATTAGCGTAGTTTTGAATACCACGGTACCATGTTGTCAGAAAAATAAACATGAACCGTCAGTGAATCAAATATCTGCGTGGAAAGAATGAGTTAATAAGTGCTTCGAGTTCAGTCAGTTCTGTCACAGTTTCTGTCAATTACGTTTTTCGGAGATAAATTATCTGTTTACTAGGATGAGAGAGTTTTCATTTTAATGACGGTTCATTATTTTAAACCTCTTTCTTTCGCCTACATAATCCATTATTTAAACATCTTTATTCTAGCATGGAGATGAAATTGATACTTGGATCATTACCTCTGTGTAACCAAAAACCCATACTTAACCTAAACCTAGTTATGGCTCAATATGATACAATTTAATCGTCTTGACTAGTGTTTTCTATTGTATATGGATAATGCGGTTAATTTAATGTCTGATTTGCAATTGCTATCTATTTATTTTTCTTTTCGGTATAACCATTCGGACAGGGAAGGCAGCACGCATCAGAAACTACGGGGTACGTAAGGCAAAAACGTAACACACAAAACGGAAAGGAAATCACAGACCACAAGCACACGCAACAATGACAAACACGAAGGTGAACAAGAACAACACTTAACAGCTGGGTTGCGAATGTTGCTATTGTATCTGCTCTGTATTGTGGCATTTGCCAGATTAAGTAAGGCCATTGCACATACGCATCTACATTCTCAGTGTAGATTTATATATTTGCAATTATCACCTTGTGGTTTGAGAGATCTCCAAGTGAGATTGGTAGACTTGTCATCTCTGTATTTACATAATTTGTCCATCTACTTCGTTATTGCGGAAGCAATCTTGCCAATAATCAGATTAGAGAAAGTTTGTCAATGCTAAGTGCATTGCGAATTTGAAGTGCGATCTTTCTTGTAAAAGAAATTTGCAATAGGTAACTGACCTAATTGTGGTTTTAGTTTTGATTATTCAACGCGACGTTCGTATGTATTTGTATAATACTAGTATTGTGCTCCGGTGCCATTTGTAATAGTTGTATTAAATGACAATTGGTGGTTCTGGAATAACGTTCTGTGTTGTATATGTATGTTCCTTGATAGCTTATACTATATGCCTTATTTACATTTAATATGGAAATTTGTGTAGGTAGTCTCATGAACTGATGGATTCTATATATCAGATTGTTAGGTCATTGCTGAAAGTGTAATGTTGCTTCACAAGATTAGGTCAGACTGCTGGCATGCCCAGCCTAGCTCCAATGGTGCATGATTGCTTTATGACATTCAGCTTTTGAATACTATTATTCTTTAATTTTGAAGCACTTAAAACTAGGTCATTCAGATTGGGGTTGTGTGTTGTACATTTGGTCTGAATTGTTTTTTGTGCTCGGTTGGTGATATTTAGTGCTGCCTTCCCTGTCCGACTCAATAATATATGTTTTAATGCTGATTTTTGCGAAATATGTACATGTGTAGTTATACAATATGAATAAGAACGTTTCCATGTCATTCATGTCGCAAGAACCACTGCTAGCTGACTTATCAGTTAGTTTGAAAACGACGACATATTGCAAATGTACGCCCCTCATTGCCAAACCTATCAAATAAATGTAATGGAATTTAGGCATTAGATATGTGTACGACTTTACTTTCATTAGTTTTGTTCTGATAATATACGGGAAGCGGGATTTGGTTTGAAAACCTTATTATAATGTAAGTAACTCATGCAATAAGTTATGCAATCAAATATTATAACGGTTTGTTTCAATAACGATATGTGTACTTTTAATAATGGATTTGTCATGCTCGATCGTAACTCAGTACAATCCAATAGACGACTTCGTTCGAGAAATGATATGTAACTAAATTATATTTGATTTCTGTCTTCGCGACGTCCTCCTTAGAGATACAGAAACAATTACAGTATTCATGTTTGCATACATGAACTTGGCTATTTGCATCATTCATTAACTAAGATTAAATAAACAACATACAATATTTGCTCATCCCAACTTCAAGTTTGTACTGGGTAGAAACATGGCACCATTACCGAACGAAATGGTACGATCGTGGTTTTGATAGTTCACTGGAAGGAATCATCTAATTTATTGGACTTTGAGCACTACTTATAACGTTGAACGGATAAATATTCCAGAATCATTACTAAAATATTAACCAACCAGGTTGTTATAGCATATTTAGTGTTTGTTTGCATTGTTGGGAGGTCTGCAACATCTTGACAAATTATTTTAGCAGTGTTGTTAACATGTACTAGTGAGTGTATCAGCATGTGAATTACTACACCCAGGTAGTAGTTCGCTGAAGTCCTATGGGCATTGTTTTCATTTACTTGGTGTAAACATACGTTTTAGATCACAGTAATACAGTACATCCATTGTAATATTCATAGTTTTAATGTACATACGGATCCAAAATTATTAATAAGAAGATATACTTGTATTACTGTTTGAAAACCTGTATTGTTGTTTTGTTTGTGTTTTCTTATATTCAATTTGTTGTGAAGACATCCTATGCAAACTAAGCTTTGTATTATTAATGTTATATCCGTAATAATTTGAATTCAGTATACCGTATACCTATATATTACCTTTTCATTCAATTTGATTCTGACAGCAATGGATCGTATATATTACGTATGGCTTTTCACATGCAGGCTTAGGATTGAATTTAGCCGTTTCTAATACACCATTTGATGAAGCTGTCAACTATGATTAATTGATTCTTTTAAGTCAATTTAAAAGCCAACGGATTGATTTTATACTGTACCTTAGATACGTGGATAGGCCGTCATATAAAGATGTGCTATAATTATTTCATTCAGATAGTAAGCTGTTGGAATGGAAATTTTCTTTAGTGTAGGGGAAGTTATCCACGCCTCACCTGAACTAATTCGTTTGGGGTTGTAATCCTATTCCTCTAGATTTGTTTTTAATTCTTCTTAACACATTTTCTTAAAATCATTGACAAATATGCTTTTTATCTTTATTTTCTACAGCATTTGTTTTCTGCTTCGTTGGGACTAAACCACTTGGAAATATTGTGGTTTCTAAATTCTTCTTTGACATGTTATGTTACACTTGCACTATCTTTGGTTGCGTGTATTACGTTATAAATCATTTTCTATCTGTATTTTACAATGATCTTATTATATAATTTGTCATCTTGCAGTGCGGTTTTATGTTATATATGGAAACTTCACATTCGCATTATTAGAACAAATATGCATACATTCAAATATATATTAGACTTACTCAATGTATTTGACCCTTTAATGTACACACTAGTGACGGTCAAGAAGAGGCACTGGGCCAAACAGTACAGTACTGATAACACCTTAAGCATCTCAAGCGCAAATTTCGAAGTTGGAGGTGCAGCAGATTATGCACAAGGTTAAGTTCAGTGACATCGATTTATGTCGGGTCCTCCATTTAAATAACTTTTCCAGAGATAAGGGCATAGTTATGCGATGCTTTCTGTGATGTTGATGTAATAGCATGTGTTAAATTAATACAGTCAGTTCTTGATATTCAGACACCCGATAAACTGACAAGTTCTTTATACTGACATCATATTTAGGAACAAAAGTATAACAAAACGCTCTTTGTATCAATTCAGAATACTCACATATTCGTTTCAACGACATTTTTCTTGGATACAAACGGTGTCGTTGTATCGAGACCTGACTGTATCTCTAAGAATCATACTCACAAGGACGACATCGCTAGGTTGGGTCGCAATTTAATACTTTAAGTGAATAAACCAAGAAATAAGAGTTTTTGTAATAACTGAAAACTAACGAAAAATCCTTTTTGTGATGTTGGTGGAATATCGTGTGTTAAAATAATATTTCTTAGAATGATACTCACAAGGACCACATCGCAAGAGTCATTAAATAATCGTCTCCATTTCTTCTAATTGCGTCTATATCATAGGACAACGATAACCATTTGGAAAGCATTTCGATACTTAAAGTGAATAGGTCTGGAAGTGACTGTAAGTGTTTTTTGTAATAGTTAAAACCAAATGACAATCGCCTTGGATATGCATCTATAGGCATCTTTAATGGGTAGTGTACGTGTGTTGTCGATTCAGAGAAAATTGAACTACATGCCTGGAATAGAAAGTCCCTATAGGAAAGCAATTGGTTCGTGCAAACTTGAATGCGACTTATTATACAATTTACATATAAATAGCTTCTAATTAGAGCTGTCAATAAAGTAATCAAATGTTGTTACATATATGGTGGAACTATTATATTCAACCACCCAAGTAAACTCATTATTTGCTACTATGTATTCAGCCAGGACAGGCATGGTTTCTACAAATAATATTTTGTTTTTGTTACTATTCCATTTTCACCCTATTGCTCGTTTTGACTGGACGGATTAACCTTTTCAAGGTTTCTAGGTCGTTCGATGAATACCTGTTCGAGGCATCTTAGTTCTACAGTACATACTCTTAAGCGAAACAGAACTATTTATATATACTAGTAATTGATTGACGTAAAATGACGTATCTGGTTTAGTTATTGCCGTCGCACCGGAACACTTCTATGTGCATCATGTTTCTAAAATAGAATTGACAGACTACTTGAAGACTACAAAGTCGCATCGTAAATAGATTAAATAAGTGATAAGGTTTCAATCACAATATACTCTACGCTAGGCCGGTATTGACTTTTTTCAGTAATTGGAATGCTTCTAGCTGTTTATTTCTTTTATTTATTTATTGCATTTTTTTATTAAATAATGTATACTGTTTTTATACACATTTCATCAAAAACCTAAAATTGTTCATTGACACGATTATACATGTGCGAATAATGTATTGGGATACTAATTTATTAATTTATTTCATTTATTATGCCCCAGCATCCACTCATGCATGAGACATATATTGATTGTCATGTTGTTCGTGCGTCCGCACGTCCGTCCCATTGAAATTGTTAACACCAACTTTTCAGTTTTTGAAAATCAAATATGTGCAAACTCCATAAAGTCATTGTTTTCAAAATTGGAATACTTGTTAACCATTGTAAACACATTACATTGTCAACGTCATGGAACACTAACCAACATTTCAACAGATTATGGCTCCTGGTTGACATAGCTTGTTAATATGGACTTGGTATCCACCACGGTATAAGCGTTATTTACACGCAGTGTTTTTATCACCTGAAAGCATACGTGAATTATCATTAAATAATTATAGAACACCTCTGATCCTCTTGAAACTTTTACTTCGTGACGTCTCCCATCCTTCATATACTATACAATAAGTATACAAAATAATGTATTCTATGTGTAAATGTCTGGTGTCTCGAAACACGATCAAAAGGAGCCCTTCTACAATGTACTTGAAGCTTTTAAGGAAGAGGCCGAAACTATCCGGTCCTGAGAGACTGTATATATGAATACATTTTCATATTTTATCTAGGTGTCTGTGACACGCAGACCTTGACATTACTAGGTCAACAAACTCATTTGTTTCTTTATAGCTTTAATATTCATGAATTTGGTTCGGTGTGTAGACTTGGTAGTCAACCTTAAGATAAATCTACAAGTCAAGGGCAAATGTATACACAAGTATTCGCCCTACGACACTCTCTGCAACTCTCTGCAACTCTGATCAATATAAAAAGCCAGATGATTCCTTTCTCTGCACATTTGTGAGAGATTCAGATATGTTGTCAACAAGCTATAATTTACTGTTTGTGTTAAATGTATTTTGTGATTCAAGTCTTAAATTGAAAATCAATAAATCCCAAACAATGCGTTCGTTCTCATTGGAAATTAAAATGAAAACCAGTTTCTTTCCTTTGCTTGGTTTAACGTAGTATTTCATTAAATGTTTGACATACAAATTTCTCAAACCATGTAAACAATTTTCAAGGAAGTACTTCCTATGTGTCTCGTAAAAGTATTTCTTTGAAGGAGGTACGCGCACTTTTGATCTAACGATCGATTTTTCCTTGAAACATCTTAAAATGACAGAACAATCTTCTAGAACAACATTGAAGTCATAGAAATGATATGTCAGCATGCTCGTTTTCGACATACATGGCTTTCTAATGACCTACCATTGTGTTTTGTTCATTTTATCTATTTCCTGCATTTATAGCACCATTACGTTCTTTTTAAGATTGTTACTATATGAAACCACTTTTAAGCAATGCATGATATTTTTTATGTTCAGTAGTCATTCCTATTGACATTAGTCACAATTCTGGCTGCCTGGCGAACAAATTCAGTATTTGAACATGATAAATAGTTACCCCACTCACTTGCAAAAAGTGTGATTTTCAAATGAACGTCAAAACATATCTAACGATCGAAAATAATTTACTTCATATACAATGTAACTAAACCATGCACTAAATATTATATATAAGCATATGCATTTGTACAATTGTAGGGACTTATTGTGAACCCAAATTAGTCACAATTTTGCCGTTCCACACCCGCCTTTCATACATGCAAATAATAAAAAGTTAAAAAATATCTATTTTGTGCAATAGTATTAAGTTTATTGTCATTAATCAACATTCATATGCGATCATTGAAACCAAAATTCATGTTTGTTCTTATCTAATACGATTTTGAAATTTCGCGCATGCGCACAAGGTAGCTCGGACCTCCTTTAGTGTTTGTTTCTCTTTATTAACACAAAGGAACATTGAAGTACTGCTTTTGTGGCCGCCTGAAACGTTTTTGGCAACTTGTCGTCTAAATCCATGTTCATTAACATCTTTTGACTTTGTAATTGTATTGTTTTCATCTACCATTACTATGCTAGTTGTTTTATCTATTTCAGGTTAAAGATTGTGTGCCACAGCAACACACAGTTCCTCTTGCAACACTGTACCAAGTCCTACAGCGTTTGGCAAAGGTATGTCACCATTTCTACCATGCCGTTATACAGTTTCAGACTGGAACTATCCCACTTCAAAAACACAACAATTGTTTAAATGAATACCTGTTGACGTCAATTACTTTGCGGAAATGTCTCGTACTGTTAATACAATCAATATTCAGTGAGTCTGGTTTCTATCCGTGTTGGTAATGATACATCAAATTAACAAGCCCGAAACTGTGATGATCATGTACTCTAAACTTCATTCAACTTTGAGCGAGGCGTTTTATGGAACACTTCCCCGGACATCCAGACTTATTAATTCTTCAAACAGAGCAGAATAATAATTATGTTCGATATGGCATCGTCACTTCTTTCACCAGTGAAGTAGTTTGTTTTTAGCTGAAGCATGTTTGTATTAGTTCATAATGAATTGAAGGAAACTGGTTAGGTCAAATGACCATCATGTACGAGTGAATCATTGCTGCGAAACAAAATACAACTAACCAAATTCACAATGGTGTTGGAATCACATGAAACCAAAACATCATTTCGTTCTCGCTGTGTTTCGGCACACAATAACAACTAGGAAAATGTTTTAATAAATGTCTTATTTCAAACAGTCACTGTTGAAGTTTGCTTTTCTTCACGTGCGTTTTTTGTCGTCGTCAATATCAGTTGAACATCTTGAACGGTTTATGAGAATATTTTGAAGACTAAAATGGGCATAAGTAAAATATCTAAGCTCTCTGTTTTGCCCTTTGCTACAGATATGATCCACAACAAGACCATGTCACTGAATAAGTTTTCCTTTTTTCATTAGTCAGGACTATTGATTCCATACATGCATATTCTTGGAGATTCGTCGTCTTTACATAGATCTATACAATATGTATGTTTTTGGTGTGTTCTTTCATTATATCCATCCATTTCAAATACGTAACACTTCATGTACACAGAACAAGCGATGAGAGTCTCGGATAGTGAAGTTAAAGAGCAGAAAGGAGTGAACTGATACTAATTCAATAACAACATAATTAACGCCAAACTTTAAGTTAACAGTACTTGGTTATTTTTGCTGATTTTTTAAAACATAATTATCTTATCAGATAATGTTTTAGGTGTTGTTAAATTAGTTACTCTAAGAATGATACACACGAAGACGAATTTCCAAGTTGTCTACAATGTGCCAAAATATAATGCATTAGATTCTCGTCTTTAGTACTCCTTTATATTGCTTCGATAGCAAAGTTAAACGATAGCATTACACACCGCTGAGATTGCATTTTGATACTTTAAGCATGCCTGGCATAGAAAGTCCTTATAGATTATCAATTGGTTGGTGCAAACTTGTGTGCAAGTTATTTTACTAGTACGAACGTTCTTCATATCAGGATTAAACACATTTTTAACTAATAATACTGTTCCCGTCATTTCGTAGTTGGCATCACATGGCATTTGAATAGTTACGAAAATATTTGATCTATTACGAAAATTCCAATATATGGGGTACTTATTAGTACATGTAATGTATTCTGTTACTACAACAAGAAACGGACAACGACTAACTTTTTTTCATGGCAAAATCGGCGAAATAATGTACTTTTATAGAAATAATAGGATCATAATCTGGTCAGGAGTTAGCAACCTCAATACACTTTATTCATCTTTACTAATTATGACACGTTGCTTGAGTACATTATGTTCATATTTTGGAGGTTAAATCATGCTATTTATGCACAAGTCAGTTAGAAGTACAATTCCTCTTTACAACGGCTCCCTCTCTACAACACACACTCTGCCTGTCTCCCACAAATGTCGCTCAAGAGAGGTACCACTGTACTCTAATTCGCTGTTAACTAAAACTTGGACTTGCATACAGCATACTTGCACACAGCGTAGTAACGAGCCTTCAGAGTTGTTTTGTTGTTCTCAGTTTATCCTTAGAGTTATTGTTCGTCTATGATCTAATGAGCTATATGACTGATCACCTTCCGATTACAGAATAACGTATGCTTACTCAAGTATCTGTGGTGATGCTTGATTCTCCTTAAAGTCAAATGCCATTTACCTCTTTACATAACCTCTTTATGTGTCAGTTATTAGACGTTAGACTATGATAAATGTGCCCTGTATATTGGTCGTAATGCAAATTGCAGACCATAACATTATGGGCTATTTTCCTGAGATACCGTATAAGAGGTTGAGTTAACGACGTTGAAATATTGGCGAACTTCGCGGAAACACCTTATCCGCTAAATATATCCTAAAGTGTAAAGTTTTGCCAACAAAGAACTCTACTGAAAACAACAAAAACGCTATTTTTCCGCACGCCAAGTTTCTGAAATTAAGATTTTAAATCTCGCTAACTTTTTTAACTGCGGCAACATTCTCATTATCAGTAATAGACAGACACAATAAATAAGGAGCACTAGATTCTTCTTGACATAAAACAACCGACGGAATCATTACCGGAATAACTTTGTACTAGACAAACATTAGTCATTCTTAGGGGCCATTAAATTACCAAGTAAACCACACCAGTCTATCTTGACGTATGACATATATGTGTGTAGTCCTAAGGGACATATGTCTGATTTTGTCTGGTAATACTAATTTCATAAACTGTCAAACTACAAGTATACGTTATAGCCGATCGATGTATAGTCATTCCAGGTCGAATATTTCTTTCAAGACGCCAATTACTATAAAACCTAACCAAGTACATGTATTTGTGAGCGTGCCATACATAGTATAATTATTCATTCATAATTAAGACGGACGCATTGAGTACTGCATGCAATTAACGATATGTACGTGAATTTTAATCAGCACTTTTATGATTTTATCCAGGATGATAAGTGATGAAGGTTAGTGCATAACTAACCACCAACAGCGCCTATCTCCATTAGCCGTACATTAATCAAAGCCTTCACCAGCGTTGCATGATCCTGGAAACGTCAATTGTCACACCAAATACACTTAGCTGAAACCTTAACATTAAGCTTTTCTATTCTTTTTGTTACTTTTTAGGATTTCTTACAGCTAAAACTAGGTCATTCAGCCATTTTACCGTGGAACTAGGTCATTCAGCTTGGGCATTCAGCTTTTTAATTGCTGAAATTGGTTCATTTAGAATTTCGACAGCTTGGAGATGGGAGGATCATAACTTGTTTAGTTGGGCATTGTGCCTTGTATGTGTTTATGTTTTCTGTGCTCGGCTGGCTCAGGTGGGCATTGTGCCTTATGTGTTTTTTATATTTTCTGTGCTCGGGTTAAGGTAAGTGCTTCCTTCCCTGTCTGACTTAATACTGTCATTTAGTTAGAGTGTCGTAATTTTGAAGCTATTCGGTTTCATTTTTGTGTCCATTTACATGGTTGGTCTTGTGGTTGTAATCAGTGATTTTTCTTTTTTGTGAATTTCGTGAACTGCTGTTTCAGATTTCCTGTCCGATTGATCATCATCTTTAAGGGAAATATTTCTACCGAATGTAGTTAAACGATGGCTAACATTACACATAAATAGAATGGAAAATGGACACCAGATGCGCATTCAAAACATATAAGCGTAATGAAAAGTGTTTGCATGGAAAAGGAAGTTATAATATAATGAAACGAGAGCTTGCATGGTACGAATATCGATATGATAATTAAACAATATGATGGTATTTATTTTCTATGCCTCTGAATTTGTATTTATATTGAATTGTAGTTTGCCGAAATAGTATTCCCTAATGTATTGTTATTATTTTGAATTATTTTGAATTAAATCCTTTTACCTTAAATATGAGATTTGCATCAAAAAGACATTAGAAAAACATTAAAGCTTTATTTTGGATAATATTATGCTATATTTAAAGACATGTTCGGAAAAGAGATTAGTTTATCTATCAAAGAATTTTAGACTTGTCAGATATCAACGAGTGGGTAGATGAATATGAACTGTAAGGTTAGTGGCCGCCAGAATCCATAAATTATGGAAGCAATATGATTCAACACTTGATTATCTTGTGGAATTGCATGTGTATGCTTTAAAAACATATGAAATGTAAACCCTTTGAAATTTCCTTGTAATTGTTTTTAGTTTGTGATGTTATTGTGTTGTTAAATAAATCATCGTCAGTTCTCTTGTCGTTCATTACTTCATTCTTTGACTTATGGCTATGCTTGGGAAAGGGTCGTTTTCAGTAGTTGCTAAGATTCATTTTTTACTTGTTCAATAATATGATTGTCATTGTAACTTGATCTATGTTATTTTTCTATTTTTGTGTGTTCTATGTTGTGCCTTCTGTGCTCTGCTATTCATGCTGACTGCAAACTTTCCTGTTCGAATTGCTTTCATCTTTTTGTGAAAGCGGTTTTGTATGTTTAATATCTATTTAACTTTTATTTGAATTGCACCCGTTACATAAAACGAAGACCTTTAATTTTAATCAAAACAAACCTTCTGTTTACCGTTTTATTGAACATGTCTTAAGCTATGTAGTTCAGCAGTTTTATTGTTGTAACTAGGTCATTCAGCGTAGGCATTCCGCCTTTTATTTGCTGAATCTTTTCTATTCAGCTTTTAAACAGTGGGACAGGGGATGTTTAATTTTCTTGGTGGGTAGTGTGTTGGGCACTTTTTCGTTTTAAGTTTTCTGACAGCTTAAGCTAGGCATTATAGTCCTTTTGCTGTGGAAACTTGGTCATTCAGCTAGTTATAATTTATTATACTTTTCGACAGCTTGGACTTGGGTGGATCTGCGCTTGTTTAGTTGGGCATTGTCTCTTTATGTGTTTTATGTTTCCTGTGCTCGGTTGGTTCAGTTGGGCACTGTGTTTTGTGTGTTTTTAATGTTTTTTGTGCTCGGCTGGTTAAGTTGAGTGCTGCCTTCCCTGTCTGACTTATTATAATCTTTTTTAAACACTTCAAGATTTATGTATGCCACGGAAGAATATAGTATTGCTTTAAGGATGCTCTCCGCTCAAAGTGTAGTGTTTCATTAATTCAGGGATGGGTAAAAGATAGTAGAACTGAAAGGGAATTTACAATAGATGTTTTCTCGACAAATATCATGGGACAAGTTGTTAAGTTCATTACATAGTTGATAAACTAAATGTTACGGAAGCGTGCATAGAATTCCGTGCACAGAAAATGTTGCCAATTCAATAGTATGTCACAATCCTGCCAAGTTAACATACTTTCCACCAATACAGATTTCAAAGACGAAAGATGATACTTGATGCAACCTGGGACGTCTGGTTACGGTTTGTTACAACACCTTGCCAACAACTGATACTCTCCTAATCCAATCATAGTCTGTAACTCCATAATTCACAATCTTCAACAACTTCACAGAAAGTGTAATTGGAATATTCGTTTAAAACTTACGAACTGTTGCCAAAGTATTTCGAAAGCCTTGTCCATTGGGGCTAATGACTGTTTGATTGACCCACGTGAGTGCCATTAGAACACGAGCATCTGTCCTTGTAATTATCGCAGATCTTGATATTAACCCAAGTAGCAGTCAATGCAGATGATAAATATCAGATGTAAGATACAAACCTACTGCTTTTTTAAACTGAATTAAATTAATGATGGAGGTGTTAGCAATCCATGGAATGTGTTAAAGGGGAAGACTCGGTATCTGTTCATGACTTAAGTGCGCGATATAACTACCGGTATACGTGTAAAGTAATTACTGTTATTTATTCTAATTAACAACTGTTATATTTGTAAATTTCATTACACTTCAACGCACAAACAATCTCTTTAAATCGTGTAAAATGTTAGAAGAGCCACGCGGGTCAATGTTTTAAGTGTCATGATACAAGGTTACCACACTCAGATTAGAATAAGCCCCAAGTACTCATTTCAAAGTCAACAAAAATAAAATGCTTAGTCATCATTGGGCCAAAGTCACGTTAGTCCCGATATGTGATGATACTATAGCTAGTGTATCTAACCACTCCGTGTTATCAAATGTTTGCATGTTGTGCATAAAATTCAGGAAATGTTTGGAATGATATTTTCACAGCAAGCAATGAAGACAAGCCAAACTAGAAAATACCTATGGCGAAATTAAGCCTCAGTCATTGGTAATTACGACTGTCTCGAGACTATGATGTTACATTAGTGTTCATTCCTGGCAATCTGCACATTCGTTAAAGGGGTTTCTTCTCTAGCTCGTTTATATCTAATTCTCATTTGTGATACTTTTGCGACCATTTCTCATAATTGCAGATTTAATATGAGCTAAAAGGGGAACAACATAATTTCTCCCGTCACTGTTTGCTTTATTGTGTTATTTGAAACCACACAATGTTGTATTTTCAGTTTTCATTCTAATTTCGTTTAATATAAACTCTTGTTAAAACTAAATACACGTACGAGGAAGTGTACTGTTTACGAGACGTTGCATAGCTGTGATTGCTTTACGCTCGGAATTGCCTCCCACTGATGTCACAACATGTGTCTAGTGAGGTACTGTAGTAGAGGTGCTCGCTATCCTCGTCTTGTTGAGAGTATGTTTGCTCCTTAGCTCGTGATGCCTCAGATTCATGTCTTGTCCTCATTATTTGAACAAATGAACAATACATGCCATTTCAAGTTCATATTTCGTCATTAACTGCTGCGAATGTATTTGTATTTCCTTTTAGTCGGGCAATCGCCTGTAATAAGTTGCTTTTCCCATTTCCGTTTTAGATCCGACTCGATCGAATCTCAGGTCATGGGTTTTGTTAAAATATAGAGCAAGCTTCGCAAATATGCCTGCACTTTAATAGGCAAAGAGAATGCATCATTAAGGAACTCACCACGAGAATGATCGCTAAATTGGTGTGAAATTCTCGAATTTGATGGGAATGTCTGAGAAATAATGATTGAAGTCAGGAAAGATGTTACCACCTCATTTGACAACATTTGCTAGAGGCTTAAACATTCGTCTTAATGTGTGACTATGATTGATAATACAAATCTACGTACAATTGATCGGAATTTTACTTCTCTAATACAATCTTTATTATGCCAAAACAGAACTTTATGTCGACTTGTACAATAGACTTCCTTGTCTCATACGATATAAAATATATCCAATATTTAAACAATCAAGGTTAAAAGATCAATTCATTTTTACAATTTGTACTGCGGGTAAAGTATGTATTTTTTATTTCCGCGTTTTCGGTGATTCATGACTAAATTATTAAAATATCATAGTATTTTTTTATTTTGTCTTACAGCGAAAACGTCTGAAATGTATCTAACTTTCCTTATGAAACGAAATTCTCTCAAGCGGACATAGTTTTTGTATGTCGTTGATATCTGTATCTTTGGAGAGAAATTGTATTTTTGTCGGGGAAAATCGCGGACAAATCAGCGATCGTTGTAGAACTTCAAGAAACTTTCAAATAGCGAACTCCAATTAAAACCCACCATCCTTGAATGCATGTAGACAAGTGAAGGGAAATTTAGACAATGTAAAGCAAACATAAATGATGTTAATAGCCACCCAATCTGATTTTTGCATCGTAGTTAAACTAAAAAGGCTGTATAACAGCTCCATGTATCGCAATCTTTTCCAGTGCAGTATTACAGTAATTGCACTTTTTTTAGAATATCTATTTTAAGAGACACTAGTTTGTACCAATGTGAGTGAAAGTAGCAGCGTAAAAGCTAACTCATCTGTCATAATATTTTACTTATTAAATAGGCATGCTAATATTTTCAAAGACTCTGACTGCTTCGTTTGAAACCACCCGTGTGTCATTTGAAATGCATTTAATCAAGTTTCTGTTCTTTGATAGTGATCTCTTATGGCACGAAATATGTCCATCTATTTTAAATGTCGTACCTATAGCATTTTCTGTTATGGCACTGTCAAACTATACCTTTGTATAAACTCAAAAACGCTAGCATACATCTACGCTAGTGATACGCTTACTAAACAAGACAGTATCTCTGTATCTTATATTTGAGGATTGTTCTCGTGGTACGCTGTTGTCTGCTATATCTTTGACTGATCGGCAGGCTGTCGATGTAGGGAGTCTGTTTTTATTGTCTCCGTGACTTTTAATTTTCTAGTTCGTTATGAGGTAACTTTCTGTAGCCAACAAATTATTAAGGAATTTATATTGCTACATAATTACCGATAATTTGAAACGAAGTGCAATGCACGTTTTTAGAATATAACATTTAACAAACACGCCATTGGAATGATGAAAGGAATGCTTAATGTGGTTTATTCGAGACGAGTTAAACTCATTTTTATACAGTTTGTAGTACAATAAGGAAACACCAAAGTGTATGGCAGTAGTACTAATGTAGCAAAGTTCATTTATTTGATTATTGAAGGCGGCCTCCAACTGTTTTATAGTTAGACTTACATAATATGGTATGCCATCAATACAAAGAAACACGTCAATATTTAATTATTTATGAGGGCACGGATATACGTAACATGTTCTATTTATTAATGTTATTAACCTACTAATTAACGAAATTCTTGAAATCACTTTCTGTACGTACTATGTATAAAGGGTTTAGTTGTTGGAATATTGGCGAATTTTGCAATTTACTCAATTCGCTAATATTCCATATAGCATAAACATTTCCTAATCTATGGCTGTATAAAGTCATTTTAAAAAGTACTCGGTGTACTAGCCTTTGCTGAAAGTGTATCCACATACAACCAGTAACTAAATGCCATAGCATTTGTCAATTTGTGATTTTTTAATCTTCTTTTTCGTGAGTTCGTTGTTGTGCTGTTCTTGCTCTGCTGTTTCTGTTGGTTGCTGCTTTCCCTTATGATAACTAACGATAAATGATTACAAGTATTATTACTGCTATGTTTAACCCGACGGGTGTGGTGACGAACCAATACGGATGTTAACACTGTGTTTCATGCATAGCTAAAAACAAAGTAAATCCTAATGCCAATACCTGACTAATATTATTTTATAGCAAACAGTTCTCTCTTTTGTCTATATTTAAATTAAGCAGCTTACTAATGAATGTTTGCGTTTATCCCTGGTAATGTCGGTCAGTATTATTAATTAGATCTAGTTATACTAGAAATAATCTGTACCATATTAGGTTATTTATGATATATTGAAATATTTATATGATGGTTTTTATTCTACAGAGGGCAATTACCATTAGTTAAAGTGACAGAATGTATGGGGTAATGATCACACGTGTTTTCATTGGTCCTTGGTTACAATTCAACCAATCAATGCGCCTAAAGCGATATCTGATACCATTGGGACTAGACAAGGTGGGGGAACAAATGCATAAGCGATGTCAATAATACTCCTGACATTTCTCTACATGCTCATCATATTTTTGATATATCAACACTTTTTAGTGTTGTGTTGTACGCTGACGTTTACTATGATAAAAATATAACTTCCTTCTTTCTAACGGTTTTACTACTATTCGCAACAACTCGAATTGCACTTTTCTGTATCTGTTTTAATTTCAATAGGCTGTTAAATATAGTTCTGACACGATATAAATTATGCTAGTGTTTTTGAAAATCAGATCCGTATATTTTGATTTCTTTAACGTCACTATTATTTCAATATCTACAGTGCACAAATTTTCCATAGGTTGACATCTGAATACAGTTTTTGGACCCCAAAAGGGAAACCCATTTCCAATTTTTTCTCCCCGTCTATGAGTTTAATGGAGGTCAAAACATCTGAATACCTGAACATTTACGTTTTTTTTTTGACAAAACAACACATTTGTTTTCATAAGTGATGAGGTTCTTTTATATACACTGCCCTCAAAAAGCTTCTTCACATTCTTCAAATTATACAGTTTACTTAAATTGACCATCACCAGTGTAAAACATACAAGTGTTATTGCTGTTGAATAATGACACTGTGTAAATGAAATAAGAAAAGGACAAAAAGGCAATCATTTACAAACGGTTTGCAAGGAAATCACATGGAACATTATCTATAAACCAATGTACCAAAGTACTGGAACGCATTAGTAACAGAAAAAAATAATTTGTGTATCCTACCATAGATAGAATTTCTGCTACCATTTACCTTGTCCTCACTCAATTGTTTTTGTATTTTTATTTATTTTTTATTCAATATCCTTTTTATGGTGATTTTCTTCTTGCATTATAATGCGTCAGCAATCTTTCTTATATACACGTTCAGTGTTATGATAATGTTAGAAACTATCAGTGATGCTTATACCATTGTGTACATCATTTAATGATGTCGCTAATATATTATAGTTTATACTGATGGTTTTATAAGATTTCTCCAAGCTAAATAGCTTTATTAATTAGATGATAAAGACTCGAAATAACAGTTTGTGTCGCAACATCGTATCATTGGGTCAAGGGCATTTGCCGTTCGCTTAAAAGGATGGAGTATACTATGACCGTAGAAATATAATAACCATAAATATACAGACAAACTGTCAAATACTACGAGTATATATATTATTTTGAAAACTGATATTTGCATTTTCTTGAAGCCATATAGAAACTTGAACTATCGCCAATAGGTATGCAAGCCTATTAAATTGAAATGTCATTTTACAAAGCGCATTAGCTGATATCGATAAAAGAGGTCAATTATTCATTGATTTTTTATTTCTCCAGAGTGAGAGTTGCAGATTATATTAAAGAAATAATAAATCCTAATACAGCAATGACAGAATCGATAGACTGGCAATTACTAATTGAAAAAAACTGGATTGTCGTCATCCAAAAAAATGTAAAAATAGCATCGATATGGATTGTTGTTTCCAACTGTTATCGCATTAAACTCGGGCCTTACTTCAATAATTGCAGCCAGCGTTTGGCAATCGTTAAAAATACTTCAGACGTTGTCCTGAGTCGACACAAGAGGTTTCGTTCAATGATATGACATGTTGACCACACTTGAAATATACGCTTTGTCAAAAGCTCTTATTTGTTGTATCTGGTCAGGACGTTAAAATAAGATCGACTTGTCTTAATAAGCGTTAGCTTTGTCTTTATTCTGCTCACATATTTTGCCATCTTTTAATACGTATGTAAAAAGTTGTGTCTATAAAAAGGATAGTCATACATGTATTACACTTGTTTATTTTCGGAATAACCTTAAGTAGTATATTAATATGACATTGACAAACAACAGTAATGGCGTAATGTCGTATACAATAAGCATAGATTTGGATAGCACGGTACCATGTTATCAGAAAAATAAACAAGACCCGTCAGTGAATCAAATATCTCTGTGGAAAGAATGAGTTTAATCAAATAGATTTGACGATGATAAGTGCTTCGAGTTCAGTCAGTTCTATCACAGTTTCTGTCAATTACGTTTTTCGGAGATAAATTATCTGTTTACTAGGAAGAGAGAGTTTTCATTTTAATGACGGTTCAATATTTTAAACCTCTTTCTTTCGCCTACATAATCAATTATTTAAACATCTTTGTTCTAGCATGGATATGAAATTGATACTTGGATCATTACCTCTGTGTAACAAAAAAAACATACTTAACCTTAACCTAGTTATGGCTCAATATGATACAATTTAATCGTCTTGACTAGTGTTTTCTATTGTATATGGATAATGCGGTCAATTTATTGTCTGATTTGCAATTGCTATCTATTTATTCTGTATCTCCTTTTCGGTATAACCATTCGGACAGGGAAGGCAGCTCGCATCAGAAACAACGGGGTACGTAAGGCAAAAAAGTAACACACAAAACGGAAAGGAAATCACAGACCACAAGCACACGCAACAATGACAAACACGAAGGTGAACAAGAACAACACTTAACAGCTGGGTTGCGAATGTTGCTATTGTATCTGCTCTGTATTGTGGCATTTGCCAGATTAAGTAAGGCCATTGCACAAACACATCTACTTTCTCTGTGTAGATTTATATATTTGCAATTATCACCATGTGGTTTGAGAGATCTCCAAGTGAGATGGGTAGACTTGTCATCTCTGTATTTACATAATTTTGTCCATCTACTTCGTTATTGCGGAAGCAATCTTGCCAATAATCAGATTAGAGAAAGTTTGTCAATGCTAAGTGCATTGCCAATTTGAAGTGCGATGTTTCTTGTAAAAGAAATTTGCAATTGGTAACTGACCTAATTGTGGTTTTAGTATTGATCATTCAACGCGACGTTCGTATATATTTGTATAATACTAGTATTGTGCCCCGGTCCCATTTGTAATAGTTGTATTAAATGACAATTGGTGGTTCTGGAATAACGTTCTATGGTGTATATGTATGTTCCTTGATAGCTAATACTCTATGCCTTATTTACATTTGATTTGTGTAGGTAGTCACATGAACTGATGGATTCTATATATCAGATAGTTAGGTCATTGCTGTTAATGTAATGTTGCTTCACAGGATTAGGTCAGACTGCTGACATGCCCAGCCTAGCTCGAATGGTGCATGCTTGTTTATGATGACATTCAGCTTTTGAATACTGTTATTCTTTAATTTTGAAGCACTTAAAACTAGGTCATTCAGCTTGGGGTTATGTGTTGTACATTGGGTCTGGATTGTTTTTTGTGCTCGGTTGGTAATGTTTAGTGCTGCCTTCCCTGTCCGACTCAATAATATCTGTTTTAATGCTGATTGTTTTCGAAATATGTACATGTGTAGTTATACAATATGAAAACGAACGTTTTCATGTCATTCTTGTCGCAAGAACCACTGCTAGCTGGCTTATCCGTTAGTTTGAAAACGACGACATATTGCAAATGTACGCCCCTCATTGCCAAACCCATCAAACAATATAGATATGTGTACGACTTTACTTTCATTAGTTTTGTTCTGATAATATATGGGAAGCGGTATTTGGTTTGAGAACTTATTATAATGTAAATAACTCATGCAATAAGTTATGCGATCAAATATTATAACGGTTTGTTTCAATAACGATATGTGTACTTTCAATAATGGATTTTGTCATGCTTGATCGTTACTCAGTACAATCCAATAGACGACTTCGTTCGAGAAATGATATGTAATAAAATTATATTTGATTATTGTCTTCGCGGCGTCCTCCTTAGAAGATAAGAAACAACTACAGTAATCATGTTTGCATACATGAACTTGACTATTTGCATCATTCATTAACTAAGATTAGATAAACAACATTCCATATTTACTCATCCCAACTTCAAGTTTGTACTGGGTAGAAACATGGCACCAATACCGAACGAAATGGTACGATCGTGGATTATGATAGTTCACTGGAAGGAATCACCTAATTTATCGGACTTTGGGCACTACTTATAACGTTGAACGGATAAATATTCCAGAATCATTACTAACATATTAACCAATCAGGTTGTAATAGCATATTTAGTGTTTGTTTGCATTGTTGGGAGGTCTGCAGCATCTTGACAAATTATTTTAGTGGTGAATGTTGTTAACTAGTGACTGTATCAGCATGTGAATTACTACACCCAGGTATGAGTTCGCTGAAGTCCTATGGGCATTGTTTTTATTTACTTGGTTTAAACATACGTTTTAGATCACAGTAATACAGTACATCCATTGTAATATTCATAGTTTTAATGTATATACGGATCCAAAATGTATTACTGTTTGAAAACCTGTATTGTTGTTTTGTTTATGTTTTCTTATATTCAATTTGTTGTGAAGACATCCTATGCAAACTAAGCTTTGTATTATTAATGTTATATCCGTAATAATTTGAATTCAGTATACCGTATACCTATATATTACCTTTTCATTCAATTTGATTCTGACAGCAATGGATCGTATATATTACGTATGGCTTTTCACATGCAGGCTTAGGATTGAATTTAGCCGTTTCTAATACACCATTTGATGAAGCTGTCAACTATGATTAATTAATTCTTTTAAGTCAATTTAAAAGCCAGCGGATTGATTTTATACTGTACCATAGATACGCGGATAGGCCGTCATATAAAGCTGTGCTATAATTATTTCATTCAGATAGTAAGCTGTTGGAATGGAAATTTTCTTTAGTGTTGGGGAAGTTATCCACGCCTCATCTGAACTAATTCGTTTGGGGTTGTAATCCTATTCCTCTAGATTTGTTTTTAATTCTTCTTAACACATTTTCTTAAAATCATTGACAAATATGCTTTTTATCTTTGTTTTCTACAGCATTTGTTTTCTGCTTCGTTGGGACTAAACCACTTGAAAATATTGTGGCTTCTAAATTCTTCTTTGACATGTTATGTTACACTTGCACTATCTTTGGTTGCGTGTATTACGTTATAAATCATTTTCTATCTGTATTTTATCATGATCTTATTGTATAATTTGTCATCTTGCAGTGCGGTTTTATGTTATATATGGAAACTTCACATTCCCATTATTAGAACAAATGTGCATACATGTAAATATATATTAGACTTACTCAATGTATTTGACCCTTTAATGTACACACTAGTGACGGTCAAGACGAGGCACTGGGCCAAACAGTACAGTACTGATAACACCTTAAGCACCTCAAGCGCAAATTTCGAAGTTAGAGGTGCTGCAGATTATGCACAAGGTTAAGTTCATTGACATCGATTTATGTCGGGTCCTCCATTTAAATAACTTTTCCAGAGATAAGGGCATAGTTATGCGTTACTTTCTGTGATGTTGATGTAATAGCATGTGTTAAATTAATACAGTCAGTTCTTGGTATTCAGACGCCCGATATACTGACAAGTTCCTTATACTGACATCATATTTAGGAACAAAAGTATTACAAAACGCTCTTTGTATCAATTCAGTATACTCACATATTCGTTACAACGACTTTTTTCTTGGAAACAAACGGTGTCGTTGTATCGAGACCTGACTGTATCTCTAAGAATCATACTCACAAGGACGACATCGCTAGGTTGGGTTGCAATTTAATACTTTAAGTGAATAAACCAGGAAATGACTGCAAGAGTTTTTGTAATAATTGAAAACTAACGAAAAATCCTTTTTGTGATGTTGGTGGAATATCGTGTGTTAAAATAATATTTCTTAGAATGATACCCACAAGGACCACATCGCAAGAGTCATTAAATAATCGTCTCCATTACTTCTAATTGCGTCTATATCATAGTTCAACGATAACCATTTGGAAAGAATTTCGATACTTAAAGTGAATAGGTCTGGAAGTGACTGTAAGTGTTTTTGTAATAGTTGAAACCAAATGACAATCTCCTTGGATATGCATAGTCATCTTCAATGGGTAATGTACGTGTGTTGTCGATTCAGAGAAAATTGAACTACATGCCTGGAATAGAAAGTCCCTATAGGAAAGCAATTGGTTCGTGCAAACTTGAATGCGACTTATTATACAATTTACATATAAATAGCTTCTAATTAGAGCTGTCAATAAAGTAATCAAATGTTGTTACATATATGGTGGAACCAATTATATTCAAGCACCCAAGTAAACTCAGTTTTTGCTACTATGTATTCAGACAGGACAGTCATGGTTTCTACAAATAATATTTTGTCGAGTCAGGTTTTTGTTACTATTCCATTTTCATCCTACTGCTCGTTTTGACTGGACGGATTAACATCTTCAAGGTTTCTATGTCGTTCGATGAAAACCCGTTCGAGTCATCTTAGTTCTACAGTACATACTCTTAAGCGAAACAGAATTATTTATATACTAGTAATTGATTGACGTAAAATGACGTATCTGGTTTAGTTATTGCCGTCGCACCGGAACACTTCTATGTGCATCATGTTTCTAAATAGAATGTCACAGACTACTTGAAGACTACAAAGTTGCATCGTAAATAGATTAAATAAGTGATAAGGTTTCAATCACAATATACTCTACGCTAGGCCGGTATTGATTTTTTTCAGTAAATGGGATGCTTCTAGCTGTTTATTTCTTTAATTTATTGATTGCATTTTTTTATTAAAAATGTATACTGTTTTTATACACATTTCATCAAAAACCTAAAATTGTTCATTGACACGATTATACATATGCGAATAATGTATTGGGATACTAATTTATTAATTTATTTCATTTATTATGCCCCAGCATCCACTCATGCATGAGACATAATAATATTATATTGATAGTCATGTCAATAGCTGTTTATTTTTTTAATTTATTGATTGCATTTTTTTATTAAAAATGTATACATTTTGTACTGTTTTTATACACATTTCATCAAAAACCTAAAATTGTTCATTGACACGATTATACATGTGCGAATAATGTATTGGGATACTAATTTATTAATTTATTTAATTTATTATGCCCCAGCATCCACTCATGCATGAGACATATATTGATTGTCATGTCGTGCGTGCGTCCGCACGTCCGTCCCATTGAAATTGTTATCACCAATCAAATATGTGCAAACTCCATACAGGCATTGTTTTCAAAATTGGAATACTTGTTAACCATTGTAAACACATTACATTGTCAACGTCATGGAACACTAACAAACATTTCAACAGATTATGGCCCCTGGTAACCAAAGCTTGTTAATATGGACTAGGTATCCACCACGGCATAAGCGTTATTTACACGCAGTCTTTTTATCACCCGAAAGCATACGTAAAATATCATTAAATAATTATAGAACACCTCTGATCCTCTTGAAACTTTTACTTCGTGACGTCTCCCATCCTTCAAATACTATACAATAAGTATACAAAATAATGTATTCTATGTGTAGATGTCAGGTGTCTCAAAACACGATCAAAATGAGCCCTTCTACAATGTATTTGAAGCTTTTAAGGAAGAGGCCGAAACTATCCGGTCCTGAGAGACTGTATATATGAATACATTTTCATATTTTATCTAGGTGTCTGTGACACGCAGACCTTGACATTACTAGGTCAACACACTCATTTGTTTCTTTATAGCTTCAATATTCATGAATTTGGTTCGGTGTGTAGACTTGGTAGTCAACCTTTAGATAAATCTACAATTCAAGGGCAAATGTATACACAAGTATTCGCCCTACGACACTCTCTGCAACTCTGATCAACTCTGATCAATATAAAAAGCCAGATGATTCCTTTCTCTGCACATTTGTGAGATATTCAGATTTGTGTCAACAAGCTATAATTTACTGTTAGTGTTAAATGTATTTTGTGATTCAAGTCTTAAATTGAAAATCAATAAATCCCAAACAATGCATTCGTTCTCATTGGAAATTCAAATGAATACCAGTTTCTTTCCTTTTACAATGTTGGTACATGAACGGCTACATGTGATTTCTACGATAAACCAGATAATGAGGTTTTTGGGGGAACCCCGTTCATATCTTTTTAATTCTAATTAAAGTATTGTTATTCCAGATGTATGCGTATGACCGGTACATCATCTATTGATTAATTATATTTTTCATTATACCTCACGTGACCTCTCAATACATTTTCCCAATACACCTGCCGGTGATATTTTGTTCGATCACTATGTGATATTTTGATCGATCACTAGTGGTAAAATTGAGGCTGGGCTACTTATAAACATGTATACTATTTGAGTCCGGGAAACAGCCTTCTAGGGTGTATCCGTATGCTATTTATATAATTGTGTATATTTCACATGTCATAATTAGTAAATCTTGTCAAGTTCATCCATCTAATCATCAGATGCTTATGCGGACTTAGTTTGTACGTGTTAAATTATCATAACGGCAATCTAAGTGCTTCTACTATTCTCGGGTTGTTATTATTTACTGCAACACAGCATGAAAAACGGGTTTAAGTGCATATAATATTCTATTATATTTACTTTTATTTAGAATTTCACAAAAATGTCAAATTTAAGTCGATTTATTTTCCGTATATAAACTAAATTTAATTTGTAAATTTAATCACAAATAATACTATATTATCTTTCCTTTTATTTGGAATTTCACAAAAACGTCCATATTTAATTCGATTAATTTTCCGTATATTAACTTAATTTTATTTATATATATAATCACAAATAATTCTTGTACAGACATCCAACTAGATTCGTGTTGAGTTCCCATGTAGATCTATAATTTTATTTCACAAATTTTAAAATTAAAGAATTTCCATAATTGTTTTATTACCTCCCTTGAATAAAAATATTAGCAAATTTTATTTTCTTTTTCTTGTCGTTAAATATACTTAAAATACAAATTATATCGTTAAGTAGTTTCATAGTCAACTAGTGTATATGTAACATCTTTAAATTCTACTTCATGGTTGTTCATGGACATTGAAATATAAAAGCAGTACATATATAATAATAATATATACTTAGTCATACAAAATAAAAGTATGGTCTAACTATATAAATCGTACGATACAGAAATGTTTTTATTGGTAAGATGCAGTTACAAACTGCTGAGTGGTTAGTTGTTTTATTTGTACAATATGTGCAGAATAAATTTAATGAAAAAAAAGATATTTAATAACCTTTAAATGCAACTTAAATTTCAAATTTAAGCGCATTTAATATTACGTTTATATTGCATAAACGTGCATTTAATCCCATTTATATTCTATATTTAAACACCTTTAAATGCAACTTAAATGTGACTTAAACTTGTAGGAATAATTCGACTTAAATGTGGTATTAAACTTCAGTTAAATATGGAATTTAATGGCTACTTTTTCTGATTAAATGTATCTAAATTACGAATATAACTACATTTACGGTACGTTTAATAGAAAATTAAACGTAACTTTTCATGCTGTGCCACCCTCGCAGACATGTGTTATTTATATAATATTCTCGTACATCATACAAAAAGTTCATGGGTGATCATAGTTAATAAAACTACATTATGCAACAACTTATATTGTATGTTAACAGTCAACAATTCACAGTCCATGACGAATCATCAAGTGTGTTCATTTTGTTTGAAATGTTATTCTATCAATTATTTACAAGTAATACAGCTTCATTATTATAAATTTCTAATTCGCACCACTGTTTTTTCCTTAATACAAACCCTCCAAATATTCAAACATGCTTGGTTCAACGTAGTATTTCATTAAATGTTTGACATTTGAAGTACATTGTACTTCCTATGTGTCTCGTAAAAGTATTTCTTTTAAGGAGGTACGCGCACTTTTGATCTTACGATCGAATTTTCCTTGAAACATCTTAAAATGACAGAACAATCTTCTAGAACAACATAGAAGCCATAACAATGATATGTCACCATGCTCGTTTTCGACATACATGGCTTTCTAATGACCTACCATTGTGTTTTGTTCATTTTATCTATTTCCTGCATTTATAGCACCATTACGTTCTTTTTAAGATTTTTACTATATGAAACCACTTTTAAACAATGCATGATATTTTATATGTTCAGTAGTCATTCCTATTGACATTTGTCACAATTCCGGCTGCCTGACGAACAAATTCAGTATTTGAACATGATAAATAGTTGCCCCACTCACTTGCAAAACGTGTGATTTTCAAATGAACGTCAAAAAATATCTAACGATCGAAAATAATTTAGAATTGGCCATAAGTTGAGTATCAAATAGAACACTAGTTTAGTCAAATACAAAATACGGGTCATTAGCCTTTTTTAGGAGCTATTCATTAAAAAGTACTAATTATGAATAAATTTGCATAAAATTAACCTGATTTGCATATTGTACTGAACAAATTCTTATTAATAATATTTCAAACTGTGGCTACTTCATACACTCGGCAAAACTTATAAGTACACACGTCGTTTTATCGTTATAACTTTTTTATTTTTTATTATTTTTGCATGAAATTTTGTGTACATGGTATTGACTATCAAAGGACTGGATAAAAAAAATATTTTCTTCAAAAGTAAATACAGCGGTTCATTGGACCATGAAAGGTCAAAAACCGTAAAATGGCCGTGAAATTGACGCGTATTTGCAAAAAATTTTGATGTAAGGTAAATTTGAATTTTAGATTTATTGTCAAATTAAAAAAACACAAAATAATTCGATTTTTCAAACAACAACATGGTGTTTTTTTACTTTTAAAAGTATTTTTTATTGTTATGGTCAAGGGGAGTTAACCATGTTCCAAATTGCATTTTTTATCAGAAATTGATATTTTTAAACCTAAATTGTGCTTGTTCCTATCATTGTTTTCTTTATTACTGTGTCTGTGGTAGAAACATAGACTTGAAACTGTACTGTATCAGCGCAGCGGGGCCATATGTGCATTAGCAACCTGACAATCGCCCGATGAACACACGGCATTATTGTGTTTTTTTAGATTCTGCTGTTGTCATCATTAGTTTATTCTGTTTGTGACAATTTAAATCAGATGTTAAAAATATCGATTGTATTGTAACTCTACATATCCAATCTACATATGTTCAAATTTTCAGCACGATCATGCACGCATTGACCGAGCTATGGGCAAATGAACAAGTGTGTACTTATAAGTTTTGCCGAATGTATAACTAAACCAATGTAAACCATGCACTAAATATTATATATAAGCATATGCATTTGAACAATTGTGAACCCATATTATTCGCATTTTTGCCGTTCCCCACCCGCCTTTCATACATGCAAATAATAAAAAGTTAAAAACTATCTATTTTGTGCAATAGTATTATGTTTATTGTCATTAATCAACATTCATATGCGATCATTGAAACCAAAATTCATGTTTGTTCTTATCTAATACGATTTTGAAATTTCGCGCATGCGCACAAGGTAGCTCGGACCTCCTTAAGTGTTTGTTCTCTTTTTTAACACAAAGGAACATTGAAGTACTGCTTTCGTGGCCGCCTAAAACGTTTTTGGCATCTTGTCGTACAAATCCATGTTCATTAACATCTGTTGACTTTGTAATTGCATGGTTTTATCTACCATTACTATGCTAGTTGTTTTATCTATTTCAGGTTAAAGATAGTGTGCCACAGCAACACACAGTTCCTCTTGCAACACTGTACCAAGTCCTACAGCGTTTGGCAAAGGTATGTCACCATTTCTACCATGCCGTTATACAGTTTCAGACTGGAACTATCCCAATTCAAAAACACAGCAATTGTTTAAATGAATACCTGTTGACGTCAATTATTTTTTGCGGAAATGTCTCGTATTGTTAATACAATCAATATCCAGTGAGTCTGGTTACATCAAATTAACAACCTGAAACTGATCATGTACTCTAAACTTCATTCAACTTTGAGCGAGGTGTTTTATGGAACACTTCCCCCGGACATCCAGACTTATTAATTATAGGTGCTTTTGTGGTCGTCAATGTAATAGGAATGCTTTCAGAATCGTTCTTCAAAATCGTTCTTCAAATATAACATAGTTCATATCAAACACATGCATGACTATGCATGTTTTATCATAGACTGTCATGCTTGAGATCGTTTAACATAATTGGTTGAATTGGATGGTTGAAGTTGATTTCCACATGATTTAAACTTGACTGATTTAATGAGTAAATTAAAATTAAATTAACTGAAATTGTCTCGATAAACATGGTACCTGTCCTTAATTATATGTTACGTAGATGTTACGTTTTTGCTACAAACGATAATATGGACTCGGACAAGGGAGGCTGTCCTCAACAGAAACATCAGAGTACAAAATTCAAGAGAAGAACAGAAAAACACATCAAACGTAAAATGGTTACTCTGTACAAATCAACAAAAAACACAACGTTCAGACATACCAAATACCATGATTTAGGTTTAGACCAACCTGACGCTTGACATCCACGTTGTCCTATGACAGAATAATTACTATGTTCGATATGGCAACGTCCCTTCTTTCACCAGTGTAGTAGTTTGCTTTCAGCTGAAGAGCATGTTTGTATTAGTTCAAAATGAATTCAAATGACCAACATGTACGACTGAAACATCGCTGCAGCACTTTGCTAAATACAATAAAACTAACCAAGTTCACCATGGTGTTGGAATCACATGAAACCACAACATCATTTCGTACTCGTTGTTTTTTTGCATACAATAATAACATAGGAAATGTTTTGAAAAATATTTTATTTCAAACAACCACTGTTGAAGTTTGCTTGAACTATGACCAATGTTGAAGATAATGACGCCGACAATGGGACATCAGACAATTTTATTAAAGCTTGTATCATTGCTTATTGCTACAGATATAATTCACAACAAAACCTCGTCTTTGTGTAATATTGATTCCTTAGATGCATATTAGGAAAATTGTCGTCTTTACATCTGTACAAGATTTATGGTTATTTTGTGTTTGTTCTTTCATTATATCCATGTCAAATATGTACCGCTTCATGTAAACAGAACAGGCGATGTGCGTCTCGGACGGTGTGTTTCAAGTGCAGACAGAAATGAACTGATATCAATTCAATAAAAACATAATTAACCACAAACATTAAGTAAACAGCCCTTGTTCTTTTGGTGATTAACAAAACATTACTATCTTATCAGACAATGTTTTACGTGGCGTCAAATTAATTTCTCTAAGAATGATACACGCAGAGACGTAATTCCAATTTGTCTACAATGTATCGAAAATATAATGCATTAGATTCTCGTCTTTATTACGCCTTATTGCATCGATATCACAGTAAAACGATAACATTACACACCGATTGGATTGAATTTTGCTTTTCTTAACATGCGTTTTTTTGGCGTTGTCAATATCAGTTAAACATCTTGAACGGTTTATGAGAAATGACCAATGTTGAATATTTTGAAGTCTAAAATGGGCATGAGTAAAATATTTAAGCTCTCTGTTTTGCACTTTGCTACAGATATGATCCACAACAAGACCATGTCACTGAATAAGGTTTCCTTTTTTTCATTAGTCAGGACTATTGATTCCATACATTCATATTCTTGGAGATTCGTCGTCTTTACATAGATCTATACAAGATTCATGTTTTTGGTGTGTTCTTTCATTATATCCATCAATGTCTACTACGTAACACTTCATGTACACAGAACAAGCGATGAGAGTCTCGGATAGTGTAGTTAAAGAGCAGAAAGGAGCGAACTGATACTAATTCAATAGTAACATAATTAACGCCAAACTTTACGTAAACAGTCCTTGGTTATTTTTGCTGATTTTCAAAACATATTTACCTTATCAGATAATGTTTTAGGTGTTGTTAAAAAAATTCTCTAAGAATGATACACACGAAGACGAATTTCCAAGATGTCTACAATGTGCCAAAATATAATGCATTAGATTCTCGTCTTTATTACTCCTTATTGCTTCGATAGCAAAGTTAAACGATAGTATTACACACCGCTGAGATTGCATTTTGATACTTTAAGCATGCCTGGCATAGAATGTCCTTATAGATTATCAATTGGTTGATGCAAACATGTGTGCAAGTTATTTTACTAGTATGAACGTTCTTCATTTTAGGATTAAACAAATTTTAAACTAATTATACTATTCCCGTCATATCGTATTTGGCATCACATGGCATTTGAATACAAATAGTTTCGAAAATATTTGATCTATTACGAAAATTCCAATATATGGGTACTTATTAGTAATGTATTATGTTACTACAACAAGAAACGGACAAGGACTTACTTTTTTTGTCATGGCAAAATCGGCGAAATAATGTCCTTTTATAGAATTAATAGGATCATAATCTGGTCAGGAGTTAGCAACCTCAATACACTTTATTCATCTTTACTAATTATGACACGTTGCTTGAGTACATCATGTACATATTTTGGAGGTTAAATCATGCTATTTATGCACAAGTCAGTTAGAAGTACAATCCCTCTTTACAACGGCTCCCTCTCTACAACACACACTCTGCTTGTCTCCCACAAATGTCGCTCAAGAGAGGTACCTCTGTACTCTAATTCGCGGTTAACTAAAACTTGGACTTGCATACAGCATACTTGCATACAGCGTAGTAACGAGCATTCAGAGTTGTTTTGTTGCTCTCAGTCTATCCTTAGAATTATTGTTCGTCGATGATCTAATGAGCTATATGACTGATCACCTTCCGATTACAGAATAACGTATGTTTACTCAAGTATCTACTTGTACACCAATGAGCTTAAATAGTTTGTCTAGAGTATGTCCATTTGTGGTGATGCTTGATTATCCTTAAAGTCAAATGCCATTTACCTCTTTACATAACCTCTTTATGTGTCAGTTATTAGACGTTAGACTATGATAAATGTGCCCTGGATATTGGTCGTAAGGCAAATTGCTGGCCATAACATTATGGGCTATTTTCCTGAGATACCGTATAAGAGGTTGAGTTAGCGACGTTCAAAATATTGGCGAAATACGCGGAAACACCTATTCCGCTAAATATATCCTCAAGTGTAAAGTTTTGCCAACAAAGAACTCTACTGAAAACAACAAAAACGCTATTTTTCCGCACGCCAAGTTTCTGAAATTAAGATTTTAAATCTCGCTAACTTTTTGAACCGCGGCAACATTCTCATAATCAGTAATAGACAGACACATTAAATAAGGAGCACTAGATTCTTCTTGACATAAAACAACCGACGGAATCATTACCGGAATAACTTTGTACTAGACAAACATTAGTCATTCTTAGGGGCCATTAAATTACCGAGTCAACCACACATGTCGATCTTGACATATGACATATATGTGTGTAGTCCTAAGGGACATATGTCTGATTTTGTCTGGTAATAATAATTTCATAAACTGTCAAACTATTTGTATACGTTAAAGCAGATCGTTGTAAAGTCATTCCAGGTCAAAAATTCCTTTCAAGACGCCAATTACTATTAAAACTCATCAAGTAGTTGTATTTGAGTACTGCATGCAATGAACGATATGTACGTGAATTTTAATCTGCACTTTTATGCTTTTATCCAGTAGGTTAAGTGATGAATGTTAGTGCATAACTAACCACCAACAGCGCTTATCTCCATTAGCCGTACATTAATCAAAGCCTTCACCAACGTTGCATGATCCTGGAAACGTCAATTGTCACACCAAATACACTTTTCTATTCTTTTTGTTACTTTTTAGGACTTCTTACAGCTAAAACTAGGTATTTCAGCCATTTTACTGTTGGAACTAGGTCATTAATGCCTGGGCATTCAGCATTTTAGTTGCTGAAACTGGTTCATTTAGAATTTCGACAGCTTGGAGATGGGAGGATCATAACTTGTTTAGTTGGGCATTGTGCCTTGTATGTTTTTATGTTTTCTGTGCTCGGCTGGCTCAGGTGGGCATTGTGCCTTGTGTGTTTTTTATGTTTTCTGTGCTCGGGTTAAGATAAGTGCTTCCTTCCCTGTCTGACTTAATACTATCATTTAGTTAGGGTGTCGTAATTTTGAAGCTATTCGGTTTCATTTTTGTGTTCATTTACATGGTTGGTCTTGTTGTAGTAATCAGTGATTTTTCTTTTTTGTGAATTTCGTGATCTGCTGTTTCAGATTTCCTGTCCGATTGATCATCATCTTTAAGGGAAATATTTCTACCGAATGTAGTTAAACGATGGCTAATATTACACAAAAATAGAATGGAAAATGGACACCAGATGCGCATTAAAAACATATAAGCGTAATGAAAAATGTATGCATGGAAAAAGGAACTTATAATATAATGAAACGAGAGCTTGCATGGTACGAATATCGATATGATAATTAAACAATATGATGGTATTTATTTTCTATGAATTGGTATTTATATTGAATTGTAGTTTGCCGAAATAATATGCACTAATGTATTGTTATTATTTTGAATTATTTTGAATTAAATCCTTTTACCTTAAATAAGAGATTTGCATCAAAAAGACATTAGAAAAACATTAAAGCTTTTTTTTGGATAATGTTATGCTATTTTTAAAGACATATTCGGGAAATAGTTTAGTTTAACTATCAAAGAATTTTAGATTTGTCAGATATCCACGAGTGGGTAGATGAATATGAACTGTAAGGTTAGTGGCAGCCAGAATCCATAAAATATGGAAGCAATATGATTCAACACTTGATTTTCTTGTGAAATTGCATGCGTGTGCTTTGAAAACATATGTAATGTAAACCCTTTGAAATTTCCTTGTAATTGTTTTTAGTTGGTGATGTTATTGTGTTGTTAGATAAATCATCGTCAGTTTTCTTGTCGTTCATTTCTTTACTTCATTCATTGACTTATGGCTATGCGTGGGAAAGGGTCGTTTTCAGTAGTTGCTAAGATTCATTTTTTACTTCTTCAATGTTATGTTTGTCATTGAAACTTGATCTATGTTATTTTTCTTTTTTTGTGTGTTCTATGTTGTGCCTTCCGTGCTCTGCTATTCATGCTGACTGCAAACTTTCCTGTTCGATTTGTTTTCATCTTTTTGTGAAAGCGGTTTTGTATGTTTAATATCTTTTTAACTTTTATTTGAATTGCATCCGTTACGTAAAACGAAGACCTTTAATTTTAATAAAAAAAAACCTTCTGTTTACCGTTTTATTGAACATGTCTTAACTACTTCAAGATTTATGTATGCCACGGAAGAATAAAATATTGCTTTAAGGATGTTTTCCGCTCAAAGTGTAGTGTTTCATTAATTCAGCAATGGGTAAAAGATAGTAGAATTGAAAGGGAATTTACAATAGATGTTTTCTAGACAAATATCATGAGACAAGGTGTTAAGTTCATTACATAGTTGATAAACTAAATGTTACGGAAGCGTGCATAGAATTCCGTGCACAGAAAATGTTGCCAATTCAATAGTATGTCACAATCCTGCCAAGTTTCACATACTTTCCACTAATATAGATTACAAAGACTTAAGATGAAACTTGATGCAGCCTGGGACGTCTGGTTACGATTTATTACAACACCTTGTCAACAACTGACATTCTCCTAATCCAATCATAGTCTGTAACTCCATAATTCACAATCTTCAACAACTTCACAGAAAGTGTATATGGAATATTCGTTTAAAACTTACGAACTGTTGCCAAAGTATTTCGAAAGCCTCGTCCATTGGGGCTAATGACTGTTTGATTGACCCACGTGAGTATCATTAGAACACGAGCATCTGCCCTTGTTATTATCGCAGATCTTGATATTAAGCGCAAGTAGCAGTCAATTCAAATGATAAATATCAGATATTAGATAAATACAATATTTATTTCACTGTAATTTTCTTAAGTATTCGTCATTTTACAGCTATGTTTTCTTTATTTTCATATCACACTCCATTAACATTTCCTATATTGGTTTGTATAATACGAACAAGCATCGTAAGTGGTGAAATCATAGTTGATCGTACATAAACACCGTTTTATGATGGCAGATATTTACGCGGGCGGAAAACTTCGCGAAAATGTGCCATTCGCGAAAAACGCGAAGATTTCCACGACGCGAACTTAACCACTTATACAGTACCTACTTCTTTTTAAAACTGAATTGAAATGATTGAGGTGTTGGCAATCCATGGAATGTGTTAAAGGGGAAGACTCGGTATCTGTTCATGACTTAAGTGCGCGATATAACTACCGGTATACGTGAATAGTAATTACTGTTATTTATTCTAAATAACAACTGTTATATTTGTAAATTTCATTACACTTCAACGCACAAACAATCTCTTTAAATCGTGTAAAATGTTAGAAGAGCCACGCGGGTCAATGTTTTAAGTGTCATGATACAAGGTTACCACAATCAGATTAGAATAAGTACTCATTTCAAATTCAACAAAACTAAAATGCTTATTCATCATTGGGCCAAAGTCACGTTAGTCCTGATATGTGATGATACTATAGCTAGTGTATCTAACCACTCCGTGTTATCAAATGTTTGCGTGTTGTGCATAAAATTCAGGAAATGTTTGGAATGATATTTTCACAGCAAGCAAGGAAGACAAGCCAAACTAGAAAAAACCTATGGCGAAATTAAGCCTCAGTTATTTGTAATTAGGACTGTCTCGAGACTAGGATGTTATATTAGTGTTCATTCCTGGCAATCTGCACATTTGTTAAAGGGGTTTCTTCTCTAGCTCGTTGATATCTAATTCTCATTTGTGATACTTTTGCGACCATTTCTCATAATTGCAGATTTAATACATGTATGAGCTGAAAGGGGAACAACATAATTTCTCTCGTCACTGTTAGCTTTATTGTGTTATCTGAAACCACACAATGTTGTATTTTTACCTTTCATTCTAATTTCGTTTAATATAAACTCTTGTTAAAACTAAATACACGTACGAGGAAGTGTACTGTTTACGAGACGTTGCATAGCTGTGATTGCTTTACGCTCGGAATTGCCTCCCACTGATGGCACAACATGTGTCTAGTCAGGTACTGTAGTAGTGATGCTCGCTATCCTAGTCTTGCGGATAGTATGTTTCCTCCTTAGCGCGTGTTGCCTCAGATTCATGTCTTGACCTCATTATTTGACCAAATGAACAATACATGTCATTTCAAGTTCTTATTTGGTTATTAACTGCTGCGAATGTATTTGTATTTCCTTTTAGTCGGGCAATCGCCTGTAATAAGTTGCTTTTCCCATTTCCGTTTTAGATCCGTCTCGATCGAATCTCAGGTCATGGGTTTTGTTAAAATATAGAGCAAGCTTCGCAAATATGCCTGCACTTTAATAGGCAAAGAGAAATGCATCATTAAGGAACTCACCACGACAATGATCGCTAAATTGGTGTGAAATTCTCGAATTTGATGGAAATGTCTGAGAAATAATGATTGAAGTCAGGAAAGATGTTACCACCTCATTTGACAACAGTTGCTAGAGGCTTAAACATTCGTCTTAATGTGTGACTACGATTGATAATACAAATCTACGTACAATTGATCGGAATTTTACTTCTCTGATACAATCTTTATTATGCCAAAATAAAACTTTATGACGACTTGTTCAATAGACTTCCTTATCTCATACGGTATAATATATACCCAATATTTAAACAATCAAGGTTACAAGATCAATTCATTTGTACAATTTGTACTGCGGGTAAATTATGTCTTTTTTATTTCTGCGTTTTCTGTGATTCATGACTAAATTATAAAAATAGTATTTTTTTTATTTTGTCTTATAGCGAAAACGTCTGAAATGTATCTAACTTTCCTTACAACAAAATACATAATGCTTATGAAACGAAATTCTCTCAGGCGGACATAGTTTTTGTATGTCGTTGATATCTGTATCTTTGGAGAGAAAGGTTTAAAGGGAAGACTGGGTATATGTTCATGGCTTAAGTGAGCGATAAAACTACCTGTATATAGTAATTACTATTATCAATTTTAAATAACAATTGTAATATTTGTAAAAATGCAATACATTTTTATGCACAAACAATCTCTTTAAATTGTGTAACTGTTACAAGAGCCACGCGGGTCAATGTTTTAAGCTTCATGATACAATGTTACAACACTCTGATTAAATTAAGCTCCAAGAACTAATTTCGCATTCAACAAATCTCTATAGCTCTATGGTGTGCAATACTATATTGGCAATCCTGTCACTCGATTTTGTGACCTTTACTTTGATAGGAAAAGATGTGATACGTATTGGATGAACAAACATAAAGGACTGTTGCATCCTAGTAGTTACCGTTGAAACTCGTTATGTCAGCATTGGTTAAATCTCACGTCCCCGATTTTTGTCACAGTATAAAGGAAACATGTACTGATTACTTGACTGTACCAACACATAAGGATCGAATGGTGTTTCAACTTATGAATTTCCTTGATGAGTTAATATCTTTCGGCGTAATCGAAACCGAAGAGATATCATCTAGCATTGGTCCCAATCTAACTCTCACCAATTGAATAAAGGGGTTTCTTCTCTAGCTCGTTTATATCTTATTCTCATTTGTGATACTTTTACGACCATTTCTCATAATTGCAGATATAATATTAGCTTAAAGGGTAACAACATAATTTATCGCATCACTATTAGCTTTATTGTGTTTCTTGAAACCACACAATGTTGTTTTTTCAGCTTTCAGTCTAATTTCGTTTCATATTAACTCTTGTTTAAACTAAATACACGTACACCGAAGGGTACTGTTTATGTGACGTTACATGGCTGTGACTGCTCCAAGCTCGGAATTACCTCTCACTCATTTGACACATGTGTCTAGTACTCTAGTACTTTGAAGTACTGCTGTTGAGGTGCTCGCTGTCCTCGTTTTGTTGAGGGTACGTATCCTCCTTAGCGCGTGATGCCTCAGATTCATGTCGTGTCCTCATTATTTGTACAAAGGAACAATACAAATGTCATGTCATTTCAAGTTCATTTTTCGGTCATTAGCTGCTGTGAATGTATTTATATTACTTGTAGTCGGGCAATCGAATGTAATACGTTGCTTTTTTCCATATCCGTTTTAGATCTTTCGAATCTCAGGTCATCGATTTTGTTAAAATATAGAACAAGCTTCGCAAATATGCCTGCACTTTAATAGGAAAAGAGAAATGCACCATTAAGGAACTCACCAAGACAATGATCGCTAAATTGGTGTGAAATTCTCGAATTTGATGGAAATGTCTGGGAAATAAAGATTGAAGTCAGGAAAGATGTTACCATCTCATTTGACAACAGTTGCTAAAGGCTTAAGCATTCGTCTTAATGTGTGGTTAAGATTGATAATACGAAACTACGTACAATTGATCGAAATTTTACTTCTTTTATACAATTTTAGTGCTGAAAATGCTGATTATGCCAGAACAGAACTTTGTTTTGACTAGTACAGTGAACACGATCCCTTATTTCATACTGTATAATATATACACAAACTGTATTTAAACAATCAGGGTAACGAGATCAATTCATTTGTACAATTTGTTTCTGCGCTTCGCGACTGTACCGCAGAAATTAATTCCGCAAATTAAAATAGTGTTTTGTCTTATAGCGAACACGTCAGAAATATATCTTACTTGCATCAAAGTACACAAGAGCCATGATCACATGACCATCCCCCGCCGTATATGATTGCCACTTACGGGTCTAAATAGAAACAGGCTAGATATAAAATGAAGGAAAGAGATATTAGGGAAAATAAATAAATAGTTAATTAATGAAATGGAACCAGGCAGCAGAGTTCAATAGAAGGGAAAATGTTTTGGTTGAGTACCCCGATAATTGCAATTAGTCGAAAAATGTTAGGATAATACTAATAACAAAAATGTCTATAACATCATCAATTGTAATTTAACTTTTAAAATGAAATGGTTTCCCATGTGTCTAATAGTTATATTAATAAAAACAAAATCAATCACAAGCAGAAAATACTATTTAAGATAGTTATGTTCATGTAATTTTATTACCAACATAGTTGTAAACTGTTGTGAGTTTTTTCATACTACAAAATATATAATGTCTAAATTCCTGAATAAACTCCAATCAATGGGCATATATCACTATTGATTACCCAAACATTTTCTTTATACTGTTATACACAAACTTAGACCAAATAAAATACAGGTTCACCTTGAAATTATCAAGATATAACATTTTGTATGACCCCATTTTTTATAAATATTTTCCACCATATAACAGCATAAATGCATGATTAAATACAAAGTATTACATAAACACTTAAAAAATAAATAAAAAATAATAATTGGTCCCAGTAGGGTTTGAACCCACGACCCTCAGGAATTTGTCAAAATTATTTCCAAATTAAACAAAGGGAGATAATTTCAAAACTGTGCCATATAGAGGTATGGTTCTTGGTCACTGCACTTCTCCTAGTTGCTGTCTATTCACCTTCCACGTTTCAAGTCAATACCTCAACTAGTTTTAGAGTTATGCTCTGGACAAAAACATTCTTTTAAAATAAAATGGGGAGATAATTTCAAAACTGGGCCATATAGAGTTATGGTTCTTGGTCACTGCACTTGCCCTAGTTGTCATCTATTCACATACCAAGTTTCAAGTCAATACCTCAAATAGTTTAAGAGTTATGCTTCGGCCAAGATATTGGACGGATGAACGGACGGACGGACGAACGAACGAACGAACGAACGGTCGCATACTATTACTATATCCCTTCGCCTTCGGCTGGGGATAAAAAATGCATCTGAAACGAAATATCTCAGGCGTACATAGTTTTGTATGTCGTTGAGATCAGTAAATTGAGATAATTTGTAAGTTTGTCGGAAAACCCCGCGGACAAATCACCAATAGTTACATGTATAAGAACGTTCAAACTTTCGAATAGATTAGCGGACTCCAATTAAAACACGCCTACCTCAATTTCATGCACACAAGTAAAGAGATTTTAAAACATTGTCAAAGCCAACAGGAAAGATGTTAATAGCCAGCCAGTTTGTTTTTTGCATGGTACTCGTAGTTAAACTAAAATACTTTTTAACAGCTACATTTATCGCAATATTACCTTCTAGTGCAGTATTGCAGAAATTGGCATTTTCCCGGAATATCTGTTTTAAGAAACATAGGCAGCACTATAGCCAACTCACCTGTCCTAATATTCGACTTTTTAAATAGTCATGCTAATGTTTTCAAAGACTCTGGCTGCTTTTTTGTCATTTGAAGCCACCCATGTGTCATTGGCATTCATTTAATCAAGTTTCTTTCCATTGATAGAGATCTGTTTTGGCTCCAAATATGTCCATCTATTTTAAATGTCGTACCTGTCGTAGCATTTTCTGTTATGGCACTTTCACACATTACCGTTGTAAACTATAAAATCCAAAAACGCTAGCATACGCTGAAGTTACGCTTACTTAACGAGTCAGTCTCTCTGTACCTTTCCTTTTGAAGATTGTTTGGTTGGCCTCGTGATACACTGTTGTCTGCTATATCTTTGACTGATCGGCAGGCTGTCGATGTGAGGAGTTTGGTGTTTTGTCGCTGTGACTTTTAAAGTTCTTGTTCGTTATGAGAGTAGGTATTGTAAGACATTATTAAGAAATTCATAATTACTACAGACCGATAATTTAAAACAAAACGTAATGCACGTTTTCAGAATAAAGCATTTAACAAATACGCCATTGCAATGATGAAAGGAATGCTTAATGTGTTTATTCTAGACGAGCAAAATACATGTTATTATAATGAGAAAAAAAACCAAGTGTCTGGCAGTAGTAGTAAAAAAGCAAAGTTGTTCATTTATTTTATTATCGAAGGCGGCATCAAACTGGTTTATACTTAGACCAGTATTATATTGTATGCCATCAAAACAAAGAAACACGTCATTATTTAATTATTTATGAGAGCACGAAGATACGAAACATGTTCTATTTAGTAATGTTATTAACCTACTTATTAATAAATTCTTGAAATCACTTCTGATACGTACTGTGTATAAAGGGTTTAGCAAATTAGCAAATTTACTCAATTCGCTGATATTTAGTATAGCATAAATAGTTGCCTAACCTAGAGCTGCATCAAGACATTTTAAAAAGTTCTCTGTGTACCAGCATTTGCTGAAAGAGTACCCACATACAACATGTAACTAAATACCATAGCTTTCGTCAACTTGGGATATTTGATTTTTCTTTTTCGTGAGTTCGTTTTGTGCTGTTAGTTCTCTGCTGTTTCTGTTGATTGCTTCCTTGCCTCTCCGATTTGTTATTATATGTTTTATTCTAATTCATGTATAAAGTTTTACACTGTCATTTTACATTATTACCCCTCACGTTTTTCGTAATGTTAATTTCCCATTGGCAAACAGGGAACATCTTTACTGTAACGTCAATAGTACCACGTGACGGGTCGTTTTTACGGTTACAGGTTGATTGTAAGTTTGTTACTGTGTTTTCTTGAAAAAAGTTCGGGGTAATGAAATAAATAACACAAACCTTTGTGGGTAAAATTAACAATTTCAGGCACTGGAAATTACTGTTACCCTTGACCTACTGACATATACGACAAAAACATCAAAACTTGTGATATCATTATGTTTTGTAACAAGTTGTTCTGGAGAATTACTAAACATTATTCCTGATAACCAGACACATTCTCAGCAGTGTGATTGAATTACAAATTGTTATTGTTTGTTTTGTCTGTATCTGATTCCAAGAAATAAGGAAATACAATGTAATAAATATGTTTGGTGCAGCGCTTAGTTTAGTGCTATTGTAATATGACAATAACATTGTTGTTGTTGTTGCTTTTACGATCGACCGAGACAGTGATAAGTACGTGATCACTTGGTTTGTTGCCTGCAAAATTGATCAATGACCTCCTCCTTCAAGAAAATAGTAATATTAAATAAAGTATTTGTAAAGGTTGCCTGAATTCTTACAAATATAGGGTATACTAAAAACGTAATGCCTGAAGTACAAACTGACTATTGAAGTACCTAGTTCATTTGTAAAATGTATAAACATATATCATGTATTGCATAAACTCTAAGTACTTTTTCAGACGTTTTATGTGTTATTTGTTTTGATGTCACTTGTTTTGCTTGTTCCATGAAGTATGAGCTAATCAGCTTGTCCAATGATTGCCAAATGAACGTTTTGTTGTTACAAGCGGATTGTATTAGCATCGACGGTTGCATGAACACTACGATACAAATGTAAGCTAGTCAATGTGTTCATAATGCCTCTGAGTGCAACCCATTACCATAATAAAACTGGATTGCTTTGTCTATTGTTGAATCGTAAGTAACTTCCGAGATACGTTGCCAATCTTTTATTAATCCAGAAAATTACAGAATGTATTTAAGCCACACAGCCTTAATACAATGTCTATTATTTGTGTACTTGTCTTTGGCGCTGCATGCCAACAGATTAATCTATTAGGACTATGTGCAGCACGTGATTGCATGAGAATAGCACGCGACCTTGAACAGTAATCAAGTGGCGGTTAATGAGGTGTCACATTTAACGCATATGGTCGAAGATCTTCACATTGCTTTTATTACATTCCTTCTTTGAGTTAAGCAATTTCATGGTATTTGCAAAGCTATATTATGCAAATTTGTTAGCTGGGTGTATAAAAGAATTTACAGAGAAAGTTACCGCTTTACGAGTAACAGTCTACACAGTGCTTATGTTAAGGAGAAATTAACGATAAATGATTACTGCTATGAATTAACCAACGGGTGTGGGGACGAATCAATAGCTTAAAACAAAGTGAAGCATAATGCCAGTACCTGACTAATATTATTTTATAGCAAACAGTTCTCTCTATTGTCTATATTTTAATTAAGCAGCTTACTGATGAATGTTTGCGTTTATCCCTAGTAATGCAGGTCAGTATTATTAATTAGATCTAGTTATACAGGAAATAATCTGTACTATATTATGTTATTTATGATATATTGAAATATTATATGATGGTTTTTATTCTACAATGGGCAATGAACATAACTTAAAGTGACAGAATGTATGGGGTAATTATCACACGTGTTTTCATTGGTCCTTGATTACAATTCAACCAATCAATGCGCCTAAAGCGATATCTAATACCATTGAGACTAGACAAGGTAGGAGTACAAATGCATAAGCGATGTCAATAATACTCCTGACATTTTGTCAAATACTACGAGTATATTAATTATTTTGACAACTGATATTTGTATTTTCATGAAGCCATATACAAACTTGAACTATCGCCAATAAGTATGCAAACCTATTACATGTAAATGCCATTTTCCAAAGCGCATTAGCTGATATCGATAAAAGAAGTCAATTATTCATTGATTTTTTTATTTCTCCAAATTTGCGGATTATGCTAAAGAAATAATAAATCCTAATACAGCAATGTCAGAATCGATAGACTGCCAATTACGAATTGAAAGAAACTGGATTGTCGTCATCAAAGAAAGTTTTAAGAACAACATCAATATGGATTGCTGTTTCCAACCGTTATCTCATTAAACTCGGGCCTTACTTCAGTAATTGCATCCTGCATATTGACAGTCGTTATAAATACGTCAGAAGCTGTCCTGAGCCGACACAAAAGGTTTCGTTCAATAATATGACATCTCGACAACACTTGAAATATACGCTTTGTCAAAAGCTCTTATTTGTTGTGTCAGGTTAAGATAAGACCGACTTGTCTGAATGAGCATTATCTTTGTCTCTATCAGGCAAACACATTTTGTCATAGTTTACTACGTATGTAAAAAGTTGTTTCTATAAAAAGGATAGTCATATTACACTTTTGTTTCGGAATAACCTTAAGTAGTATATTAATATGACATTGTCAAACGACAGTAATGGTGGTAGTGTCGTATACAATTAGCGTAGTTCTGAATACCACGGTACCATGTTGTCAGAAAAATAAACATGAACCGTCAGTGAATCAAATATCTGCGTGGAATGAATGAGTTTAATCAAATAGATTTGACGATGATAAGTGCTTCGAGTTCAGTCAGTTCTATCACAGTTTCTGTCAATTACGTTTTTCGGAGATAAATTATCTCTTTACTAGGATGAGAGAGTTTTCATTTTAATGACGGTTCATTATTTAAACCTCTTTCTTTCGCCTACATAATTCATTATTTAAACATCTTTATTCTAGCATGGAGATGAAATTGATACTTGGATCATTACCTCTGTGTAACCAAAAACCCATACTTAACCTAAACCTAGTTATGGCTCAATATGATACAATTTAATCGTCTTGACTAGTGTTTTCTATTGTATATGGATAATGCGGTTAATTTAATGTCTGATTTGCAATTGCTATCTATTTATTCTGTATCTTCTTTTCAGTATAACCATTCGGACAGGGAAGGCAGCACGCATCAGAAACTACGGGGTACGTAAGGCAAAAACGTAACACACAAAACGGAAAGGAAATCACAGACCACAAGCACACGCAACAATGACAAACACGAAGGTGAACAAGAACAACACTTAACAGCTGGGTTGCGAATGTTGCTATTGTATCTGCTCTGTATTGTGGCATTTGCCAGATTAAGTAAGGCCATTGCACATACGCATCTACATTCTCAGTGTAGATTTATATATTTGCAATTATCACCTTGTGGTTTGAGAGATCTCCAAGTGAGATTGGTAGACATCTGTTGACTTTGTAATTGCATTGTTTTCATCTACCATTACTATGCTAGTTGTTTTATCTATTTCAGGTTAAAGATAGTGTGCCGCAGCAACACACAGTTCCTCTTGCAACACTGTACCAAGTCCTACAGCGTTTGGCAAAGGTATGTCACCATTTCTACCATGCCGTTATACAGTTTCAGACTGGAACTATCCCAATTCAAAAACACAGCAATTGTTTAAATGAATACCTGTTGACGTCAATTATTTTTTGCGGAAATGTCTCGTATTGTTAATACAATCAATATTCAGTGAGTCCGGTTACATCAAATTAACAACCTGAAACTGATCATGTACTCTAAACTTCATTCAACTTTGAGCGAGGCGTTTTATGGAACACTTCCCCCGGACACCCAGACTTATTAATTATAGGTGCTTTGTGGTCGTCAATGTAATAGGAATGCTTTCAGAATCGTTCTTCAAAATCGTTCTTCAAATATAACATAGTTCATATCAAACACATGCATGACTATGCATGTTTTATCATAGACTGTCATGCTTGAGATCGTTTTAACATAATTGGTTGAATTGGATGGTTGAAGTTTATTTCCACATGATTTAAATGTGACTGATTTAATGAGTAAATTAAAATTAAATTAACTGAAATTGTCTCGATAAACATGGTACCTGTCCATAATTATATGTTACGTAGATGTTACGTTTTTTGCTACAAACGATAATAAGGACTCGGACAAGGGAGGCTGTCCCCAACAGAAACATCAGAGTACAAAATTCAAGAGAAGAACAGAAAAACACATCAAACGTAAAATGATTACTCTGTACAAATCCACACAAAACACAACGTTCAGACATACCAAATACCATGATTTAGGTTTAGACCAACCTGATGCTTGACATCCACGCTGTCCTATGACATTACATGGTCGAGCAGAATAATTACTATGTTCGATATGGCAACGTCCCTTCTTTCACCAGTGTAGTAGTTTGCTTTCAGCTGAAGAGCATGTTTGTATTAGTTCAAAATGAATTCAAATGACCACCATGTACGACTGAAACATCGCTGCAGCACGTTGCTAAATACAATAAAACTAACCAAATTCACCATGGTGTTGGAATCACATGAAACCACAACATCATTTCGTACTCGTTGTTTTTTTGCATACAATAATAACATAGGAAATGTTTTGAAAAATATTTTATTTCAAACAACCACTGTTGAAGTTTGCTTGAACTATGACCAATGTTGAAGATAATGACGCCGACAATGGGACATCAGACAATTTTATTAAAGCTTGTATCATTGCTTATTGCAACAGATATAATTCACAACAAAACCTCGTCTTTGTGTAATATTGATTCCTTAGATGCATATTAGGAAAATTGTCGTCTTTACATCTGTACAAGATTTATGGTTATTTTGTGTTTGTTCTTTCATTATATCCATGTCAAATATGTACCGCTTCATGTAAACAGAACAGGCGATGTGCGTCTCGGACGGTGTGTTTCAAGTGCAGACAGAAATGAACTGATATCAATTCAATAAAAACATAATTAACCACAAACATTAAGTAAACAGCCCTTGTTATTTTGGTGATTAACAAAACATTACTATCTTATCAGACAATGTTTTACGTGGCGTTAAATTAATTTCTCTAAGAATGATACACGCAGAGACGTAATTCCAATTTGTCTACAATGTATCGAAAATATAATGCATTAGATTCTCATCTTTATTAATCCTTATTGCATCGATATCACATTAAAACGATAACATTACACACCGATTGGATTGAATTTTGCTTTTCTTAACATGCGTTTTTTTGTCGTTGTCAATATCTGTTAAACATCTTGAACGGTTTATGAGAAATGACCAATGTTGAATATTTTGAAGTCTAAAATGGGCATGAGTAGAATATTTAAGCTCTCTGTTTTGCACTTTGCTACAGATATGATCCACAACAAGACCATGTCACTGAATAAGTTTTCCTTTTTTTCATTAGTCAGGACTATTGATTCCATACATTCATATTCTTGGAGATTCGTCGTCTTTACATAGATCTGTACAAGATACATGTTTTTGGTGTGTTCTTTCATTATATCCATCACTGTCTAATACGTAACACTTCATGTACACAGAACAAGCGATGAGAGTCTCGGATAGTGTAGTTAAAGAGCTGAAAGGAGCGAACTGATACTAATTCAATAACAACATAATTAACGCCAAACTTTACGTAAACAGTCCTTGGTTATTTTTGCTGATTTTCAAAACATATTTACCTTATCAGATAATGTTTTAGGTGTTGTTAAAAAAATTTCTCTAAGAATGATACACAGGAAGACGAATTTCCAAGATGTCTACAATGTGCCAAAATATAATGCATTAGATTCTCGTCTTTATTACTCCTTATTGCTTCGATAGCAAAGTTAAACGATAGCATTACACACCGCTGAGATTGCATTTTGATACTTTAAGCATGCCTGGCATAGAATGTCCTGATATATTATCAATTGGTTGATGCAAACTTGTGTGCAAGTTATTTTACTAGTATGAACGTTCTTCATTTTAGGATTAAACAAATTTTAAACTAATTATACTGTTCCCGTCATATCGTATTTGGCATCACATGGCATTTGAATACAAATAGTTTCGAAAATATTTGATCTATTACGAAAATTCCAATATATGGGGTACTTATTAGTAATGTATTATGTTACTACAACAAGAAACGGACAAGGACTTACTTATGACACGTTGCTTGAGTACATCATGTACATATTTTGGAGGTTAAATCATGCTATTTATGCACAAGTCAGTTAGAAGTACAATCCCTCTTTACAACGACTCCTTCTCTACAACACACACTCTGCTTGTCTCCCACAAATGTCGCTCAAGAGAGGTACCTCTGTACTCTAATTCGCGGTTAACTAAAACTTGGACTTGCATAGAGCATACTTGCATACAGCGTAGTAACGAGCATTCAGAGTTGTTTTGTTGCTCTCAGTCTATCCTTAGAATTATTGTTCGTCGATGATCTAATGAGCTATATGACTGATCACCTTCCGATTACAGAATAACGTATGTTTACTCAAGTATCTACTTGTACACCAATTAGCTTAAATAGTTTGTCTAGAGTATGTCCATCTGTGGTGATGCTTGATTCTCCTTAAAGTCAAATGCCATTTACCTCTTTACATAACCTCTTTATGTGTCAGTTATTAGACGTTAGACTATGATAAATGTGCCCTGGATATTGGTCGTAAGGAAAGTTGCAGACCATAACATTATGGGCTATTTTCCTGAGATACCGTATAAGAGGTTGAGTTAGCGACGTGGAAATATTGGCGAAATACGCGGAAACACCAATTCCGCTAAATATATCCTCAAGTGTAAAGTTTTGCCAACAAAGAACTCTACTGAAAAAAAACGCTATTTTTCCGCACGCCAAGTTTCTGAAATTAAGATTTTAAATCTCGCTAACTTTTTGAACCGCGGCAACATTCTCATAATCAGTAATAGACAGACACATTAAATAAGGAGCACTAGATTCTTCTTGACATAAAACAACCGACGGAATCATTACCGGAATAACTTTGTACTAGACAAACATTAGTCATTCTTAGGGGCCATTCAATTACCGAGTCAACCACACATGTCGATCTTGACATATGACATATATGTGTGTAGTCCTAAGGGACATATGTCTGATTTTGTCTGGTAATAATAATTTCATAAACTGTCAAACTATTTGTATACGTTAAAGCAGATCGTTGTAAAGTCATTCCAGGTCAAAAATTCCTTTCAAGACGCCAATTACTATTAAAACTCATCAAGTAGTTGTATTTGTGAGCGTGCCATACATAGTATAATTATTCATTCATAATTATCACGGGCGCATTGAGTACTGCATGCAATGAACGATATGTACGTGAATTTTAATCTGCACTTTTATGCTTTTATTCAGGATGATAAGTGATGAATGTTAGTGCATAACTGACTACCAACAGCGCTTATCTTCATTAGCCGTACATTAATCAAAGCCTTCACCAACGTTGCATGATCCTGGAAACGTCAATTGTCACACCAAATACACTTAGCTGAAACCTTAACATTGAGCTTTTCTATTCTTTTTGTTACTTTGTAGGACTTCTTACAGCTAAAACTAGGTATTTCAGCCATTTTACTGTTGGAACTAGGTCATTAATGCCTGGGCATTCAGCTTTTTAGTTGCTGAAACTGGTTCATTTAGAATTTCGACAGCTTGGAGATGGGAGGATCATAACTTGTTTAGTTGGGCATTGTGCCTTGTATGTTTTTATGTTTTCTGTGCTCGGCTGGCTCAGGTGGGCATTGTGCCTTGTGTGTTTTTTTATGTTTTCTGTGCTCGGGTTAAGATAAGTGCTTCCTTCCCTGTCTGACTTAATACTATCATTTAGTTAGGGTGTCGTAATTTTGAAGCTATTCGGTTTCATTTTTGTGTTCATTTACATGGTTGGTCTTGTTGTTGTAATCAGTGATTTTTCTTTTTTGTGAATTTCGTGATCTGCTGTTTCAGATTTCCTGTCCGATTGATCATCATCTTTAAGGGAAATATTTCTACCGAATGTAGTTAAACGATGGCTAATATTACACATAAATAGAATGGAAAATGGACACCAGATGCGCATTAAAAACATATAAGCGTAATGAAAAATGTATGCATGGAAAAAGGAAGTTATAATATAATGAAACGAGAGCTTGCATGGTACGAATATCGATATGATAATTAAACAATATGATGGTATTTATTTTCTATGAATTGGTATTTATATTGAATTGTAGTTTGCCGAAATAATATGCCCTAATGTATTGTTATTATTTTGAATTATTTTGAATTAAATCCTTTTACCTTAAATATGAGATTTGCATCAAAAAGACATTAGAAAAACATTAAAGCTTTATTTTGGATAATGTTATGCTATATTTAAAGACATATTCGGGAAATAGATTAGTTTATCTATCAAAGAATTTTAGATTTGTCAGATATCCACGAGTGGGTAGATGAATATGAACTGTAAGGTTAGTGGCAGCCAGAATCCATAAAATATGGAAGCAATATGATTCAACACTTGATTTTCTTCTGAAATTGCATGCGTGTGCTTTGAAAACATATGTAATGTAAACCCTTTGAAATTTCCTTGTAATTGTTTTTAGTTGGTGATGTTATTGTGTTGTTAGATAAATCATCGTCAGTTTTCTTGTCGTTCATTTCTTTACTTCATTCATTGACTTATGGCTATGCGTGGGAAAGGGTCGTTTTCAGTTGTTGCTAAGATTCATTTTTTACTTCTTCAATGTTATGTTTGTCATTGAAACTTGATCTATGTTATTTTTCTTTTTTTGTGTGTTCTTTGTTGTGCCTTCCGTGCTCTGCTATTCATGCTGACTGCAAACTTTCCTGTTCGATTTGTTTTCATCTTTTTGTGAAAGCGGTTTTGTATGTTTAATATCTTTTTAACTTTTATTTGAATTGCATTCGTTACGTAAAACGAAGACCTTTAATTGTAATAAAAAAAACCTTCTGTTTACCGTTTTATTGAACATGTCTTAACTACTTCAAGATTTATGTATGCCACGGAAGAATAAAGTATTGCTTTAAGGATGCTTTCCGCTCAAAGTGTAGTGTTTCATTAATTCAGCAATGGGTAAAAGATAGTAGAATTGAAAGGGAATTTACAATAGATGTTTTCTAGACAAATATCATGAGACAAGGTGTTAAGTTCATTACATAGTTGATAAACTAAATGTTACGGAAGCGTGCATAGAATTCCGTGCACAGAAAATGTTGCCAATTCAATAGTATGTCACAATCCTGCCAAGTTTCACATACTTTCCACTAATATAGATTACAAAGACGAAAGATGAAACTTGATGCAACATGGGACGTCTGGTTACGGTTTGTTACAACACCTTGCCAACAACTGATATTCTCCTAATCCAATCATAGTCTGTAACTCCATAATTCACAATCTTCAACAACTTCACAGAAAGTGTAATTGGAATATTTGTTTAAAACTTACGAACTGTTGCCAAAGTATTTCGAAAGCCTCGTCCATTGGGGCTAATGACTGTTTGATTGACCCACGTGAGTGTCATTAGAACACGAGCATCTGTCCTTGTAATTATCGCAGACCTTGATATTAACCCAAGTAGCAGTCAATGCAGATGATAAATATCAGATGTAAGATACAAACCTACTGCTTTTTTAAACTGAATTAAATTAATGATGGAGGTGTTAGCAATCCATGGAATGTGTTAAAGGGGAAGACTCGGTATCTGTTCATGACTTAAGTGCGCGATATAACTACCGGTATACGTGTAAAGTAATTACTGTTATTTATTCTAAATAACAACTGTTATATTTGTAAATTTCATTACACTTCAACGCACAAACAATCTCTTTAAATCGTGTAAAATGTTAGAAGAGCCACGCGGGTCAATGTTTTAAGTGTCATGGAACAAGGTTACCACACTCAGATTAGAATAAGCCCCAAGTACTCATTTCAAATTCAACAAAAATAAAATGCTTAGTCATCATTGGGCCAAAGTCACGTTAGTTCTGATATGTGATGATACTATAGCTAGTGTATCTAACCAATCCGTGTTATCAAATGTTTGCGTGTTGTGCATAAAATTCAGGAAATGTTTGGAATGATATTTTCACAGCAAGCAAGGAAGACAAGCCAAACTAGAAAATACCTATGGCGAAATTAAGCCCCAGTCATTGTTAATTACGACTGTCTCGAGACTATGATGTTACATTAGTGTTCATTCCTGGCAATCTGCACATTCGTTAAAGGGGTTTCTTCTCTAGCTCGTTTATATCTAATTCTCATTTGTGATACTTTTGCGACCATTTCTCATAATTGCAGATTTAATATGAGCTGAAAGGGGAACAACATAATTTCTCCCGTCACTGTTAGCTTTATTGTGTTATTTGAAACCACACAATGTTGTATTTTCAGTTTTCATTCTAATTGCGTTTAATATAAACTCTTGTTGAAACTAAATACACGTACGATGAAGTGTACTGTTTACGAGACGTTGCATAGCTGTGATTGCTTTACGCTCGGAATTGCCTCCCACTGATGTCACAACATGTGTCTAGTGAGGTACTGTAGTAGAGGTGCTTGCTATCCTCGTCTTGTTGAGAGTATGTTTGCTCCTTAGCGCGTGATGCCTCAGATTCATGTCTTGTCCTCATTATTTGAACAAATGAACAATACATGTCATTTCAAGTTCATATTTCGTCATTAACTGCTGCGAATGTATTTGTATTTCCTTTTAGTCGGGCAATCGCCTGTAATAAGTTGATTTTCCCATTTCCGTTTTAGATCCGTCTCGATAGAATCTCAGGTCATCGGTTTTGTTAAAATATAGAGCAAGCTTCGCAAATATGCCTGCACTTTAAAAGGCAACGAGAAATGCATCATTAAGGAACTCACCACGACAATGATCGCTAAATTGGTGTGAAATTCTCGAATTTGATGGGAATGTCTGAGAAATAATGATTGAAGTCAGGAAAGATGTTACCACCTCATTTGACAACAGTTGCTAGAGGCTTAAACATTCGTCTTTATTTGTGACTACGATTGATAATACAAATCTACGTACAATTGATCGGAATTTTACTTCTCTAATACAATCTTTATTATGCCAAAACAGAACTTTATGTCGACTTGTACAATAGACTTCCTCATCTCATACGGTATAATATATACCCAATATTTAAACAATCAAGGTTTGGTGCAGTACTTAGTTTAGTGTTGTTGTAATATGACAATAACATTGTTGTTGTTGTTGCTTTTACGATCGACCGTGACTGTCATATGTATGTGATCATTTGGTTTGTTGTCTGCAAGATTGGTCAATGACCTCCTTCTTCAAGGAAACAGTCATATTAAATAAAATACATGCATTTGTAAAGGTTGCCTGAATTCTTCAAATATAGGGTATACTAAAAAAGTAATGCCTGAAGTACAAACCGACTATTGAAGTACATAGTTCATTTGTGAAACGTATTTACATATATCATGTATTGCATAAACTCTAAGTACTTTTTCAAACGTTTTATGTGTTATTTGTTTTGGTGTCGGTTGTTTTCGCTTGTTCCAAGAAGTATGAGCTAATCAGCATGAGCAATGATTGCCAAATGAACATTTCGTTGGTGCAAGCCGATTACAATACCATCGTAGGATGCATGAACATTACGCTAAACCTGTTAGCTAGTCAATGTGTTCATAATGCCTCTCAGTGCATCTCATTACCAAAATAAAACAGGATTGCTTTGTCTATTGTTGATTCGTAAGTAACTTCCGTGATACGTTGCCAATCTTTTATTAATCCAGAAATTTCCAAAATGTATTCAAGCCACAGAGCTTAAACGCAATGTTTATGTACTTTTCTTTGGCGCAGCATCCCAACGGAGTAATCTATTAGGACGTAATTACATGAGAATAGCACGCGACTTTGAACAGTAATCAAGTGGCGGTTAATGAGGTGTCATATTTTACGCATATGGTCGAAGATCTTCACATTGCTTGTTCGAGTTAAGCAATTCCATGGTAATTTGCAGAGCTATATTATGCAAATTTGTTGGCTGGGTGTATAAAAGAATTTACAGAGAAAGTTACCGCTTTACGAGTAACAGTCTACACACAGCGCGTATGTTAAGGAGAAACTAACGATAAATGATTACAAGTATTATTACTGCTATGTTTAACCCAACGGGTGTGGTGACGAACCAATACGGATGTTAACACTGTGTTTCATGCATAGCTTAAAACAAAGTAAAGCCTTATGCCAATACCTGACTAATATTATTTTATAGCAAACAGTTCTCTCTGTTGTCTATATTTTAATTAAGCAGCTTACTAATGAATGTTTGCGTTTATCCCTGGTAATGTCGGTCAGCATTATTAATTAGATCTAGTACTATATTAGGTTATTTATGATATATTGAAATATTTATATGATGGTTTTTATTCTACAGAGGGCAATGACCATTAGTTAAAGTGACAGAATGTATTGGGTAATCATCACACGTGTTTTCATTGGTCCTTGATTACAATTCAACCAATCAATGCGCCTAAAGCGATATCTGATACCATTGAGACTAGACAAGGTGGTGGTACAAATGCATAAGCGATGTCAATAATACTCCTGACATTTCTCTACATGCTCATAATTTTATTTTTGATATATCAACACTTTTATTGGTGTTGTGTTGTGCGCTGACGTTTACTATGATAAAAATATAACTTCCTTCTTTCTAACTGTTTTACTACTATTCGCAACAACTGGAATTGCACTTTTCTGTATCTGTTTTAATTTCAATAGGCTGTTAAATATAGTTCTGACGATATAAAATTATTCTAGTGTTTTTAAAAATCAGATCCGTATATTTTGATTTCCTTAACGTCACTATTATTTCAATATCTACAGTGGACAAGTTTTCCATAGGTTGACATCTGAATACAGTTTTTGGACCCCAAAAGGGAAACCCATTTCCCATTTTTTTCTCCCCGTCTATGAGTTTAATGGAGGTCTAAACACCTGAATACCTGAACATTTACGTTTCTTTAAAGCTACTATGATTTTGACAAAACAACACATTTGTTTTCATAAGTGATGAGGTTCTTTTATATACACTGCCCTCCAAAAGATCCTTCACATTCTTCAAATTATACAGTTTACCTAAATTGACCATCACCAGTGTAAAACATACAAGTGTTATTGCTGTTGAATAATGACACTGTGTAAATGAAATAAGAAAATGACAAAAAGGCAATCATTTACTAACGGTTTGCAAGGAAATCACATGGAGCATTATCTATAAACCAACGGAAATTCAAAGTACTGGAACGCATTAGTAACAGAAAAAAATAATTTGTGTGTCCTACCATAGATAGATTTTCTGCTACCATTTACCTTGTCCTCACTCTATTGTTTTTGTATTTTTATTTATTTTTTATTCAATATCCTTTATATGCTGATTTTCTTCTTGAATTATAATGCGTCAGTAATCTTTCTTTTAACACGTTCAGTGTTATGATAATGTTAGAAACTATCAGTGATGCTTATACCATTGGCATTGTGTACACCATTTAATGATGTCGCTAATATATTGTAGTTTATACTGATTGTTTTATAAGATTTCTCCAAGCTAAATAGCTTCATTAATTAGATGTTAAAGACTAGAAATAACAGTTTGTGTCGCAACATCGTATCATGGGGTCAAGGGAATTTGCCGTTCGCTTAAGAGGATTGAGTTTACTATGACCGTAGAAATATAATAACCACACATAAACAGACAAACGCCCCGTCAAATACTACGAGTATATATATTATTTTGAAAACTGATACATGTTTTTGCATTTTCTTGAAGCCATATAGAAACTTGAACTATCGCCAATAAGTATGCAAGCCTATTAGATTGAAATGTCATTTTTACAAAGCGCATTAGCTGATATCGATAAAAGAGGTCAATTATTCATTGATTTTTTATTTCTCCAGAGTGAGAGTTGCGGATTATATTAAAGAAATAATAAATCCTAATACAGCAATGACAGAATCGATAGACTGGCAATTACTAATTGAAAAAACTGGATTGTCGTCATCAAAAAATGTAAGAATAGCATCGATATGGATTTTTGTTTCCAACTGTTATCGCACTAAACTCGGGCCTAACTTCAATAATTGCAGCCAGCGTATGGCAGTCGTTAAAATACTTCAGACGTTGTCCTGAGTCGACACAAGAGGGTTCGTTCAATGATATGACATGTTGACAACACTTGAAATATACGCTTTGTCAAAAGCTCTTATTTGTTGTATCTGGTCAGGACGTTAAGATAAGATCGACTTGTCTGAATAATCCTTAGTTTTGTCTCTATCCTCTTATATAGTTTGTCATCTTTTACTACGTATGTAAAAAGTTGTTTCTATGAAAAGGATAGTCATATTACACTTTAAGTAATATATTAATATGACATTGACAAACAACAGTAATGGCGTAATGTCGTATACAATTAGCGTAGTTTTGAATACCACGGTACCATGTTATCAGAAAAATAAGCAAGACCCGTCAGTGAATCAAATATCTGCGTGGAAAGAATGAGTTTAATCAAATAGATTTGACGATGATAAGTGCTTCGAGTTCAGTCAGTTCTATCACAGTTTCTGTCAATTACGTTTTTACGATAAATTATCTGTTTACTAGGATGAGACAGTTTTCATTTTTATGACGGTTCATTATTCTAAACCTCTTACTGTCGACTACATAATCAATAATTTCAACATCTTTTTTTCTAACTTGGTGATTAAATTGATGCTAGGGTCATTTCCTCTGGGTAACAGAAAATCGATACTTCATCATCATATTGAATATCCTCATTTAAGGTTATTTTGAAAATAAAGTTATGGCGTCCAAATGATACTATTTAATCGTCTTCCCTTTCGTACATGTGTTTTCTATTGTATTTGGATATTGCGGTTCATTTTAATGTATGATTTGCAATTTTAATCTGTGTATTATTTATCTTCTTGTCTGTATAACATTTCTCAGCACCCAATAAACACAACAGGGGCGTATGGTACACATATATATACACACAAAACAGAAAAATCACATACCACAAGCACTCGCAACAATGACAGACAGGAAAATGAAAAAAAGAACTAAACAGCTGGGTTGCGAATGTTGGTATTGTATCTGCTCTGCATTGTGGCATTTGCCAGATTAAGTAAGGCCATTGTACATACGCATAGATCTACTGTCTCTGTGTAAATGTATATACTTGCAATTATCACCATGTGGTTTGAGAGGTCTCCACGAGAGATGGTTGAACTTGTCATTTCTATATTTACATAATTTGTCAATCTACTTCATTTTTGCGGAAGCAATCTTGCCAATTATCAGACAAGAGAAAGTTTATCAATGCTAAAAGTGTATTGCCGATTGGAAGTGCGATGTTTCTTGTAAAAGAAATTAGCAATAGGTAACTGACCTAATTGTGGTTTTAGTATTGATCATTCAAAGCGACGTTTGTATATATTTGTATAATACTAGTATATAGTATATATATATAGTACATGTATATATATATATATAATGACAATTGGTGGTTCTGGAATAACGTTCTGTGTTGTATATTTATGTTCCTAGATAACCCATACTCTATGCCTTATGTAAATTTGATATGGATATTTGTGTAGTTCGTCACATGAATGGTGGAATTGCAAATAACATAATGTTAGTTCTGCGAAATAGCTGATAAATTAATGTTGCTGATATTATGTCATTATTCATAAATATGGTGCTATTATGTCATGTTTCATAAAAATTGTGATATGATGTAGATCCCTATAATCATTTACTATTTTATTGTATTGCATTTGTACTTCCACTGTCATGTCAATTTGTATATATGTATGCTATCATATATTTTGTGTATGGGCCGGAGGCCTTTGTAAAATTAACCTTAAACTTGAACTTGAACTTTGATTAAGTAATTTTGACGATCCAATGGTACTGTATTCTAGTACATGATTGTGTAATGGCATTTAGCTTTTTTAATACATTTATGCTTCAATTTTTAAGGCCTTTAGAGAGCTAAACTAGGCATTTCAGCCGTTTTCCTGATGAAACTAGGTCATCCGACTTCGGAATTCATCTTTTGGATTGCTGTAAATGGTTTATTCAGCTTTTTCACAGCTCTGCCTTAGGCGGATAATTTTCTCAAGTTGTGTGTTGGGCATCGGGCCTGGTATGTTTTATGTGCTCGACTGGTAAAATTGAATGCTGCATTCCCTGTCCGTCTTAATATTATCTTTATTAATATAATTGGTGCTCATTTGATGATTTCGAAATATGTACATGTATAGTCATACAATATAAAAAAGAACGTTTTTGTGTCATTTTTGTCGCAAGAACTACTGTTAGCTGCCTTATCAAACAGCTTGAAAACGACGACATATTGCAAATGTACGCCCCTCATTGCCAAACCAATCAAATAAATGTAATGGAATTTAGGCATTAGATATGTGTACGACATTACTTTCATTAGCTCTGTTCTGATAATATAAGGGTAGCGGTATTTGGTTTGAGAACCTTATTATAATGTAAATAACTCATGCAATAAGTTATGGAATCAAATATTATAACGGTTTGTTTCAATAACGATATGTGTACTTTCAATAATGGATTTTGTCATGCTTGATCTTAACCCAATACAATCCAATAGACGACTTCGTTCGAGAAATGATATGTAATGAAATTATATTTGATTTCTCTCTTCGCGGCGTCCTCCTCAGAAGATACAGAAACAATTACAGTAATCGTGTTTACATACATGAACTTCGCTATTTGCATCATTCATCAACTAAGATTAAATAAACAACAGTCCATATTTGCTCATTTCATCTTCAAGTTTGTACTGGGTAGAAACATAGCACCAATACCGAACGAAATGGTAAGATCGCGGATTATGATAGCTCACTGGAAGGAATCACCACATTCATCGAACTTTGAGCACTACTAATAATGTAGAACGAATAGATATTTCAGAATCATTACTAAAGTATTAACCATCTTGGTTGTAATAGCATATTTAGTGTTTGTTTGCATTGTTGGGAGGTCTGCAACATCTTGACAAAAATATTTTAGCGGTGGATGTTGTTAACATGTACTAGTGACTGTATCAGCATGTGAATTACTACACCCAGGTATGAGTTCGCTGAAGTCTTATGGGCATTGTTTTTATTTACTTGTTGTAAAATACGTTTCAGATCACAGTAATACCGTACATCCATTGTTATATTCATAGTTTCAATGTACATACCGATCCAAAATTAATAATAAGTAAATCTATTACTGTTTATAAACCAGGATTGTTGTTTTATTTATGTTTTCTTATATTCAATTTGTTGAGTAGACATGCTATGAAAAACTAAGCTTTGTATTATTATTGATATATCCGTATCAATTTGAATTCAGTATAGCGTAAACCTCTATATTACCTTTTATTTCAATTTGAATCTGTCAGCAATAGACCGTATATATTACGTATGGCTTATCATATTTAATAATGGGATTGAATTTAGCCGTTTCTAATACACAATTTGATGAAGCTGTCGACTATGATTAATGAGTTCTTTTAAGTCAGTTAAAAAGCCAGCGGATTGATTTTATACTGTACCATAGATACGCGGAAATGACATCATATTAAGCTGTGCTATAATTATTTCATTTAGATATTAAGCTGTTGGAATGGAATTTTTCTTTAGGGGAATTTTCCGCGCCACACCTGAACCAGTTCGTTTGGGGTTTTAATCCTGTTTCTCTAGATTTGTTTTAATTCTTTTTGACAAATATACTTTTATCTTTATTGTCTTCAGCAATTGTTTTCTGCTACATTGAAAGTGAAACACTTGGAACTATTGTGGCCTCTAAATTCTACTTTGACATGCTATGTTACACTTGAACTATCTTTGTCGCGTGTATAACGTAATAAATCATTATTTATCTGTATTTTGCCATGATCCTATTATATAATTTGTCAGCTTGCAGGGCGGTTTTATGTTATATATATATCTATATATATAGAAGTTTCACATTACCATTTTTAGAACAAATGCGCATACTTTCAAGATGCTGATGGAAAAGGGTGTGTAAAAGAATGTTTCTTAGAATGATACTTACATAGAGGACATCGCAAGACGCACTAAATAATCCTCTCTATGACTTCTTATTGCGTCTATATCACAGTTTTACGAAAATCACATGGATTGTATTTCGATATTTAAAGTGGATAGGTCTGAAAGTGACTGTAAGAGTTTTTTTTGTAATAGTTGAAACAAAATGACAATCTCATTAGATATTTATAGGCATCTTTCATGAGTAATTTACGAGCGTTGTCGATTCAGCAAAATTGAACTAATTACCTGGAATAGAAAGTCTTTTATGTAATTGTCAATAAATTAATCTAATGTGGTTAAATATATGGTGGAACAATTATATATAAACACCCAAGCAAACCCATAATTGTTTACGGTGTACTGAGTCAGGAGAGTCATGGTTTCTACAAATGAAATCGTGTCAGTCAGGTTTTTGTTACTACTTTTCACCATACTGCTCTTTTTGTCGGTACGGAATAGCCTGTTCGAGGTTTCTATGGTGTTCAAAGCAAACCCCATCGAGGCATCGAAGTTCAACTGTACATGCTCTAAAGCGAGACAGAAATGTTTATATAATTTATTGACGTATCTCATTTATTTATTGCCGTCGCACTGGAACACTTGCATGTGTATTATGTTTCTGAAATAGATATGACAGACTCTTTGAAGACTAAAAAAGTCGCATCGTAAATATATAAAATAGGTCATATGGTTTCAATCATAATATTACACACTACGTTATGCCGGTGTTGACCTTTTTCAGTTTTCCGATGTTTCTGTTTTTTTATGTCTCCTATTTGTTACTTCCATATTTTATTGTATACCAGAACAGACATTTTAAAAATATCCTGAAATAGTTCATTGTCACGATTATTAATGTGCGTATTATGTCTTGGGGTGCTAATTTATTTCTATCATTTGTTATACCTCACCATCTACTCATGCATGAGACATATTAATTGTCCTATTCGTTCGTTCGTCCGCCCGTTTGTCCCATTGAAAATAATAACAACAGCCTTAGTTTTTGAAATTCAACTATTTCTAAAGTCCATCAAGGCTTTGGTTTAGACACTTTTGCAATTTGTACTCGGCCCAACGGAACTATAAAATTCATTGGCAAAGGTATTCGCCCTATGACACTCAACTCTGATCATTATAAAACCAGATGGTTCCTTTCTCGGCACATTTGTGAGAGATTCAGATGTTGTTGTCAGCAAGTTATAATGTACTCCTCGTGTAAAATGTATTTTGTGATTCAAGTCTTAAATTGTAAATCTATAGATTCTAAACGATGCATTGGTTCTCATTGGAAATTGAAATGAAAGACGGTTTCTTTCAATTTCCATTGATTGTATATGAGAGGCTAAATGTGATTTCTATGCTAAAAACCCGATAATGATGTTTTCGGGGAAACCGTTAATAGCTTTTTGTTTCAAAGTAAAACAATTTTATTCCAGATTTGTACATTTGACCGGTACATTATCTATCTAACAATTTTGTATTCTTATACAATCATACAAAAATGTAACAAGCGATTATAATTATGAAAAATACTACATGGCACAACAACTTATGTTATCAAGTATATTAACAGTTAATTCACAGTCCATGGCGATTCATGAAGTTGTTATCAAGATGTTATTCAACCAATCATTTCTAACTTATACAGCTTTAATATTGTAGGTTTCTAATTTACACAGCTGTTTTGTCTCTATTACAAATTCCCAAATAGTCAAACATTCTTGGTATAACGGAGAATTCCATATTTGTTTGACATAAAAAAATCAGATCATTTAAACAATTAACGGGGACGTTCTGCCTGCGTGTCGCGTAAAATGTTTTATTGAATTGTGTGTTTCACTTTATTGACACAAGGAACATGGGATCACTGCTGACGTAGCCGCCTAAAACGTTTTGATAACCTGTTGTATACATTCATGTTCAGCCAAATCTAGTATCTTGTTTAATGTGATGTTTTCAACTACTTTTACTATACAAGATGTATTATCTTTTTCAGAATAACAATTGTGTGCCATAGCAACACACTGTTCCTCTTGCAACACTGTACCAAATCTGACAGCGTTTGGCTAAGGTATGTCACCAATTCAGACTAGAACTATTCCATTTCGAAATCACAGCAATTGTTTAAATGAATTCCTGTAACGTCAATCATTTTTGAGGAAATGTCTCGTAATGTTATTACAATCAATATTCAGCGTATCTGGTGTCTATCCGGGTTTGTAATGATTGCAGTTCATATATCAAATTAATAAGCACGAAATTGTGCCGACTTTGTACTCTAAACTTCATTCAAGTTGGAGCGAGGCGTTTTATATAACACTTTCCTGGACATTTTGGCACCAGTACGACACATAAAGAAAATTATAGCACAACAGTATGCAACTAGTAATACGGGATAAAACAAATATTGTCAATCTGAGCTTTAATAATTTCTTCAGAATTATTAATTATAGGGGCTTTGTGGTCGTCAATGTAAAGAAGAATGCTTTAAGAATCGTTCTTCAAAATCGTTCTTCAAAAAATAATAAAGTTCATATTACACACATGCATGAGTATGCATGTTTTATCATAGACGGTAATGCTTCAGTTCGTTATAAACAATTAGATCGGAAGACAATTGTAGGATGGTTGAAGTTTATTTCCTCATGATTTAAACTTGACTAATTTAATGAGTGAAGTCAAATTAATTTAACTTAAATTGTCCCGATAAATATGTTACTTAATTATATGTTAAGTAGATGTTGCTTCTTCTTTGCTACAAACGATAATTACAACTCTGACAGGGGAGGCTGTCCTAAATAGAAACATCAGAGTAGAAAAGCAAGAGAAAAACAGAAAAACACATCAAATGTAAAACGGTTACTCTGTACAAATCAACAAAAACACAATGTTTAGATATACCAAATACGTACATTATCTAGATTCTGCACCAACCTGACGCTTGACATTCAAGCTGTCCTGTGTCAATACTGGATCGAGCAGAATAATAGTTATGTTCAATATGACAACGTCACTTCTTTCACAAATGTAGTACATGTAGTTTGTTTTCATCTGCTGAAGGGCATCTTAGTATTAGTTCATAATAAATTTAAGGAAATTGGTTAGGTCAAATGACCACCATGTACGACTGAAACATTGCTGCAGCACGTTGCTAAACACAATAAAACTAACCAAATGCACAATGGTGTTTGAATCACCTGAAACCAATGCATCATTTTGTACTTGTTGTTTTTGGCACACAATAATAACGTAGGAAACGTTTTTTAAATATCTCTTATTTCGAACAATCTCTGTTGAAGTTTGCTTTTCTCCACGTGTGTTTTGTCGTTGTCAAGATGGATAGAAGTTAAATATCTTGAACAGTTCATGAAGTATGACCAATGTTAAAAATTTTGAAGCCCAAAATGGGTCATAAGTAACTTTTAATAAAGATTGCGTTGTTGCCCTTTGCTACAGATATGTTCCACAACAAGACCGCGTCATTGATAAAGTTTTCTATTTTGTCATAAATCAGGAATATTGATTCCATAGATGCATTGCAGGAGAATCGTCGTCTGTACATCGGTACAAGATTTATTTTTATTTTGGATGTGTTCTTTCCTTATATCCAAATACGTGAGTATCGGACAGTGGGGTTAACGTGCAGCCAGGAGTGAACAGATAATAATTCAGTAACAACATAATTAATTCCAGTTTAGTACGTATAGTGGTTTTAAGTAATGTTTCGAATGTAGTCAGAATGCCGTAAGAATATTTAAAATGTAATCAGAATGTAGGAAGAATACATTTCGATAGCCATTCGATATTTCGCCGACTTCGAATCGATCTCGATAGTTTTGAACATGCGCAAAACATTCGAAGTGGCCGCAAGAATAGGCCGGACTATATGGAATGTACTACGAATACAAACAGAATATGACGGAATATGTTAAGAATGTACTTCGATTACGCAGGAATACACCTCAAATTATACATTTTGGTGACATTCTGTCTATTCCGATGGCATGCGATTTTGAATGTTTGAATTAATATACATTTGAGGTTTAGATCATTTGAAAACATTCGAAATGACCAGTATAACTTATTATTAGACAGAATGAACTCGGAATACAGACGGACTACACCTCGAACATACAAGAATGTACCCCTAATCGCTATTCCGCCGGCTCATTCCGACTCTCGTGTGATTGGGGTATTAGAATGATACACACAAAGACGAAATTCCAAGATGTCTACAATGTGTGAAATGTATAATGTATTTGATTCTCGTCTTCATTACTCCTTATTGCTTCGATATCACAGTTAAACGATAGCATTACACACCGCTTGGGTTGCATTTTGATATTTTAAGCAAATAGATCTGGAAGTGATTGTGAGAGCTTTATAATAGTTGAAACCCAATCAAATATCTCTTTAGATATGTATAGGCATCTTTAATGAGTAGTTCACGCACGTTGTCGATTCAGCGAAATTGAACTACATGCCTGGAATTGAAAGTCCTTATAAGTTATCAATTGGCTGGTGGTAACTTAAATGCAAGTTAGTTCACTAGTATGAACGTTCTTCATATCAGGATTAAACACATTTTTAACTAATTCTATTGTAACCGGCATATCTTATTTGGCACCACGTGGCATTTGAATACAAATAATTACGAAAATATTTGATCTATTACATCATTTGTTACAACAACAAGACATGGACAAAAACTTACTTAACGTGTACATTTATTCGCGGTTATCTAAAACTTGGACTTGTATACAGCGTAGTAATGAGCCTTCGGTGTTGTTTTGTTGCTCTCAGTCTATCCTTAGAATTGTTGTTCGTCCGAGATCTAATGAGCTATATAACTGACGACCTTGCGATTACAGAATAACGTATGTTTAAGCAAGTATCTACTTGTACATCAATAAGCTTAATTAGTTTGTCTAGATTATGTTCATCTGTGGTAATGCTTGCTTCTCTTTATACTCATTTACCTCTTCACGTAACCTCTTTACATGTCCGTTATCAGAAGTTAGACCATAAATCATGTGCCCTGGATATTGGCGTTAGGCAATTTTCAGGCCATAACATTATGGCCTGTTTTCCTGAGATAGAGTATAAGAGGTTGGGTTAGCGACGTTGAATTATTGGCGAAATTCGCGAAAACACTAAATCCGCTAAATATGTGTCAAAGCTTAACGTTTTGCCAACAAATACCTCTACTGAAAACAATAAACATGCTATTTTTCCGCACACCAAGTGCCTCAAATTCAGATTTTAGATCTCGCTAACTTTTTGAACCGCGACACATTTCTCGTAATAAATAATAAACAGACAAAATAAATAAGGAGCGTTAGATTCTTCTTGACATAAAACAATCGACGGATCAATACCGGAATAACTATGTACCAGACAAACATTGGTCATTCTGGGGGCCATTAAATTACCAAGTAAACCACACCAGTCTATCTTGACGTATGACATATATGTGTGTAGTCCTAAAGGACATATGTCTTATGTTGTCTAATAATAATAATTCCATAAACTGTCAAACTACTAGGATACGTTATAGCAGATACTATTAAAACACACTAAGTAGTTGTGAGAAAGCCATACAAAGTACAATTATTCATACATAATTAACACAGGTGCAATTAACATGCAATTAACGATATTAACTTGAATATTAATCAGCACCATAAAGATTTTATCCAGGATGATAAGTGATGAATGTTCGTGCATAGTTAACCACTACTGCGCTAACCTCAATTACATTAATCAAAGCCTTCACCAACGTTGCATGATCCTGGAAACGTCAATTGTCACACCAATTACAAATTACAAACTGTGAATAAATACAGGTTTTACAAACGATGAATGAAAACGAAAACAGGTTATACAAACGATTGGCCAATAGACATCGTGCATATAATATACGCTAGAATTCGCAATATTGGCCATAACATTGTACCTTATCTGTTCTTATATTTTTAAGGGGATATCACTGCGTTATGCAAACTATAGTATGATGGTGTTATATTATCATTGTCGATGTTGCATAATACATATGCCCATGCACATCCACAAAACTTAGGTAGGGTGTCTTAATTTTGTAGCTTTCTGTTTCAGGACTTGTTCTTGTTTGTGATTTTCATGATCTGCTTTTTCAGTTATTATAAGAGATCCCCTGTCCGATTTATCATCATTTTTAGGGCAATATTTCTTATGTACCGAGTGTAGTTAAGCAATGACCAATAATACACATAAATAGAAGGGGAAATCCGCACCAGATGCGCATTTAAAACATATAAGCAAAATGAAAAACACATAAAAGCCAAAAAAGAATTCATATTATAATGAAACGAGAGCTTGCATTGTACGAATATCGATATGATAATTAAACAATATGATGGTATTTATGATGTTTGCCACTGAATTGGTATTTATTTATATTAAATTGTATTTTGCCTGAATAATATGCCTTAATGAATTGTTAATAAATTTGAATTCTTATGAATTAAATCATTTTGCCTTAAATATGTGATTTTCATCTAAAAGACATTAGAAAAACATTAGAGCTATATTTTGAATAATGTTATGCTATATTTAAAGACATGTTCACAAAATAGATTAGTTTATCTATCAAAGGATTTTAGATTTGTCAGATATCCACGAGTGGGTAGATGGATATGAACTGTAAGGTTAGTGGCAGCCAGAATCCATAACATATTGAAGCAATATGATTCAACCTTTAATTTTCTTGTGAAATTGCATGTGTGTGCTTTGAATACATCTGTAAAGCTGTTTAAATTTCCTTGTTAGTTGTTTTCCCTCGGTGATGTAGTAATTGTATTGTTAGATTAGTCATCGCCAGTTCCCTTGTCATTCATTTCATTCTTTCACGTATGTTTATTCGTGGGCATGGGTCGTTTTCCGTATTTGCTAAATTTTGTTTTTCTTGTTTAAATCTATGTTTATGTTTGTAAGTTGTACTTGTGGTCTATGTTATTTTCTTTTTTTGTGTTCTTTGTCGTGCATTTCGTGCTCTGCTATTCATGCTGAGTGAAAACTTCCCTCTTCGATTTGTTTTCATCTTTTTTGTGAAAGCGGTTCTGTTTATGTTTCATATCTATATAACTGCTATTTGTATTGAATTCTTTAATTAAAACGAAGATCTTTAATTTTAATCCAAATAGACCTTTTGTTTACCGTTTTATTTAACATGTCTTAAACACTTCAAGATTTATGTATGCCACGGAAGAATAATAAAGTATTGCTTTAAGGTTGATGCTCTCCGCTCAACGTAGTGTTTTATTAATTCAGAGATGGGTAAAAGGTAGTAGAATTGAAAGAGAATTTACAATAGATGTTTTCTCGACAGATATCATGAGACAAGTTGTTAAGTTCATTACATAGTTGACAAACTAAATGTTACGGAAGCGTGCATAGAATTCCGTTCACAGAAAGTGTTGCCAATTCAATAGTATGTCACAATCCTGCCAAGTTTCACATACGTTCCACCAATATAGATTACAAAGACGAAAGATGATACTTGATGTAACCTGGGACGTCTGGTTACGGTTTGTTACAACGCCTTGCCAACAACTGATATTCTCCTAATCCAATCATAGTCTGTAACTCCATAATTCACAATCTTCAGCAACTTCACAGAAATTGTAATTTGAATATTCGTTTAAAACTTGCGAACTGTTGCCAAAGTATTATGAATTATGAAAAGTCTCGTTCTTTAGGGCTAATGTCTGTTTGATTGACACAAGTGATTGTCATTAGAACATTAGCATCTGCCCTTGTAATTATCGCAGATCTTGATATTAACCCAAGTAGCAGTCAATGCAGATGATAAATATCAGATGTAAGATACATACCTCCTTCTTTTTAAAACTGAATTGAAATGATTGAGGTGTGTGCAATCCATGGAATGTGTTAAAAGGGAAGACTCGGCTTTTCATGTCTTAAATTTGTAATTTAACTACCGGTATGTAGTTTTTATCATTTATTCTTAATAACAATTTTGACAATTGTAAAAATACAGTAATTACGACTGTCTGGAGACTATGATCTTATGTTAGTGTACATTCCTGGCAGTCTGCACATTCAATAAAGGTGTTTCTTCTCTAGCACGTTAATATCTAATTCGCATTTGCGATACTTTTACGACCATTTCTCATAATTGCAGATATAATATGAGCTGTAAGGGGAACAATTTAATTGATGGTGTTTTTTAACCACACAGAATGGAATTTTTAGCTTTCGTTCTTGTTTCGGTTCATAGTATTTCTGTTTACTGTTTACCTGACGTTACATTACTGTGATAGTACTCTAGTACTTTCAAGAACTACAACAGAGGTGTTCGCTGTCCTCGTCTTTTAGAGAGTACGCATCTTCCTCAGTGCGTATGCCTCAGATTCATGTATTGTCCTAATTATTTGTACAACTGAACAATACATGTTATTTCAAGTTCATATTTGGTCATTAACTGCTATGAATGTATTTGTATTTCCTTGTAGACGGGAAAACATCTGTAATAAGTTGCTTTTTCCATTTCCGTTTTGATCCGTCTCTATTTTTGTTAAAATATAGAACAAGCTTAGTAAATATTCATGTACTTTAATAGGCAAAGAGAAATGCATCATTAAGAACTCACCACGACAATGATTGCTTAATTGGTGTGAAATTCTCGAATTTGATTGGAATGTCAAAGAAATAATGATTGAAGTCAGGAAAGATGTTACCACCTCATTTGAGAACAGTTGCTGAATGCTTAATATTCGTATTAATGTGTGACTACAAATCTACGTACAATTTATCGGAATTTTACTACTTTTTTAGTATTGTTAATACTTATTATGCCAGAACAGAACTTTATTTCGACTTGTACAATGTTCATCATCCCTATCTCATACTACATAATATATACACAAAATTTAAACAATCAGAGTAACGAGATCAAATCATTTGTTCAATTTGTGTAGCGGGTAAGTTATATATTTTTATTTTCTGTGTTTTCTACAGTCCCACAGTATATTTATTCCACACGATTAGATTAAAATATCATAGAATGTTAATATTTTGTCTTATAGCGAAGACGTCAGAAATATATATTACCTTTCTTACACCAAAATACATAATGCTTCTAAAACGAAATAGTTTTGTAAGTCGTTGATATCCGTATATTTTTAGAGAAATCGTATGTTTGTCAGAAAACCCCGCGGACAAATCATAAATCGTTCTACACGTCAAGAAGCTTTCAAAGAGATTAGCGGAATCTAATTAAAACACACCAACACTGAATGCATGCAAACAAGTTAAGGGAATTTAAGACAATGTTAAGGCCAACAGGGAAGATGTCAATAGCCAGCCAATCTATTTTTTTGCATCGTAATTAAACTAAAGAGACTGAATAACGGCTACATATAAAGCACATCTGTTTTAAATGACCTACCTGTAGCTTTTTTGTTATGGCACTACCACACTATACCGTTGTACATACTATGAATCTCAGAAACGCTAGCATACGCCTGAGATACGCTTACTACACAAGACCGTATCGCTGTGCCTTTCTATTTCAGGAGTGTGTGGTTGTCCGCGTGGTACGCTGTTCTCCGCTAAATGTTTGACTGATCGGCAGGCTGTCGATGAGGGGAGTCTAGATTTTTGTCACTGTGACTTTTAGTTTGCTACTTCGTTATAAGGTAACTTATTATAGCCAACCCATTTTGAAGGAATTTATATTAACTACATAATTACCGATAATTTGAAGCAAACACAATGCACGTTTTTAGAATTAAACATTTAACAAATACGCCATTGGAATGATGACAGGATTGCTTAATGTGTATATTCTAGACGAATTTAAGACTTTTTTATTATAATATTTAGTACATTGAGAAAAAACCAAAGTGTCTGACAGTAATAGTAAAGTAGCAAAGTTCATTTATTTAATTATTGAAGGCGGCATCCAACTGTTTTATACTTCGACCTACATTATATTGTATGCCATCAAAACATAGAAACACGCCATGGTTTATTTATTTATGAGAGCACGGTGATACGTAACATGTTCTGTTTAGTAATGTTATTAACCTACTAATTAAAGAAATTCTAGAAATCACTTCTGGTACGTACTGTGTATAAATGGTTTAGTTAGCAATGTGGGATTATTGGCGAATTTTGCGAATTTCGTCGATTCGCTAATATTTCATATAGCATAAATCTTTGCCAACATAGAGCTGTATAACGACATATTAAAAAGTAATCGATGTACTAGCATTTGCTGAAAGTGTATCGACATACAACCCGTAACTAAATGCAAAGCATTCGTCAACTTGTGATATTTGATTATTCTTTTTTGTGAGTTCTTCTTTGTGCTTTTCTTGCTCTGCTGTTTTTGTTAATTTGTTATTATATTTTTTTATTCTAATTTATGTAATACTATGGACTTTTACACTGTCATATACGACGAAAGCATAAGTGGAAATAAGGTTTGACATCATTTTACACCGGCATATACGACGAAAGCATAAGTCCAAACAAGGTTTGAAAACATGTTACACCCTCTTATACGACGAAATCATAAGTCCAAATAAGGTTTGAAATCAAAACCTTTGAGAACTTACATCATTGTGTTTTGTAACAAGTTGTTTTGTAGAATTACCCTGATTCTTGACAACGAGACACATTCTCAGCAGTGTGATTGAATTACAAAATGTTATTGTTTGTTTTGTCCGTATCTGATTCAAAGAAATAAGGATATGGAAATGATAAATTGGTTTGGTGCAGCACTTAGTTTAGTGTTGTATATGACAATAACATTGTTGTTGTTGCTTTTACGATCGACCGAGACTGCCATATGTACGTGATCATTTGATGTGTTGTCTGCAAGATTGGTCAATGGCCTCCTACTTCAAGGAAATAGTAATATTAAATTAAATATGTTTAATAGAACGCCATAATTATTACGAATAGAGGGTATACTAAATCCGTAATGCCTGAAGTACAAACAGACTTTTGAAGCACCCAGTTCATTGGTAAAACGTATTTACATATATCATGTACTTTTTTATACGTATTATAAGTTATTTGTTTTGTTGTTGGTTGTTTTGCTTGTTCCATAAAGTAAGAGCTAATCAGCTTGTCAAATGTTTGCCAAATGAACGTTTCGTTGGTTCAAGCGGATTGTATTAGCATCGACCGATGCATGAACATAGAATACACCTGTAAGCTAGTTAATGCGTTCATAATGCCTCTTAGTGTAACTCATTACCATAATAAAACTGGATTGCTTCGTCTATTGTTGTATCGCAAGTAACTTCCGTGATATGTTGCCAATCTTTTATTAATCCAGAAATTTACAGAATGTATTCAAGCCACACAGGGTAAACAAAATGTCTATTATTTGTGTAGTTTTCTTTGGCGCAGAGTGCAAACGGAGTCATCTATTAGGACTAAGTGTAACACGTGATTGCATGAGAATAGCACGCGACCTTGAACAGTAATCATGTGCCGGTTAATTAGGTGTCACATTTTACGCATATGGTCGAAGATCTTCACAACGCTTTTATTACATTTTTTCTTCGAGTTAAGCAATTTCATGGTTATTTGCAGAGCTATATTATGCAAATTTGTTGGCTGGTTTTTCAGAAGTATTTATAGAGAAAGTTGCCACTTTACGAATAACAGTCTACACAACAACGTGTATGTTAAGGAGAAATAATTACTGCTATGAATTAACAAACGGGTGTGGTGACGAATCAATACGGATGTTAAAACTGTGTTACATGCATAGCTTAAAACAAAGTAAAGCCTAATGTCAATACCTGACTTATATTATTTTATAGCAAACAGTTCTCTATATTGTCTGTATTTTAATTAAGCAGCTAACTGATGAATGTTTGCGTTTATCCCTGGTAATGCCAGTCAGTAATAATAATTAGATCTAGTTATATAAGAAATAATATGTACTATATTAGGTTATTTATGATATATTGGAATAATATATGATGGTTTTTATTCTACAGAGGGTATTGACCAATAATTAAAGTGACATAATGTGTGGGGTAATTATCACACGTATATGTAACGAGCGTTTTCATTGGTCCTTGATTACAATTCAACCAATCAATGCGCCTAAAGCGATATCTAATACCATTGAGACTAGACAAGGTGGGGTACAAATGCATAAGCGATGTCAATACTACTCCTGACATTTCTCTACATGTTCATAATATTGTTTAAGATATGTCAACACTTTTATTAGTGTTGTGTTGTGCGCAGACGTTAACTATGATGTAAATATAACTTCCTCCCTTCTAACGGTTTTATTACTATTCTCAACGACTCGAAATGCACTGTTCTGTATCTATTTAAATTTCTATAGGCTGCTAAATGTAGGTCTGACACGATATTAATTATGCTAGTCTTTTTAAATGTCAAATCCGAATATTTTCAATTTTCTTAACGTCACTATTATTGCAATATCTACAGTGGACAAGTTTGTCATAGGTTGACATCTAAATACAGTTTTCGAAACCCAGAAGGGAAACCCATTTCCCATTTTGTCCCGTCTATTAGTTTAAAGGAGGTATAAACATCTGGATTATTTGAACATTTACGTTTCTTTAAAACTACTATGATTTGGACAAAACATCATATTTGTTTTCATAAGTGATGAGGTTCTTTTATATACACTACTCTCCAAAAGATGCTTTATATTCTTCAAATTATACAATTTACGTAAATTGACAAGCTCCAGTGTACAATTTACAAGTTTTATTGCTTTTGAATGATGCCACACTTTAAATGAAGTAAGAACATGACAAAAAGGCAATCGTTTACTAAAGATTTGCAAGAAAATCACAAGGAGAACAGCATTATCAATAAACCAATGGAAATTCAAAGTACTGGAACGCAAAAGTATTTCAGCAAAATAAAAATTATGTGGCCTACCATTTATAAATATTCTGCTATCATTTACCTTGTCATCGACGTTATCAATATTTTTTTTGTTTTTTTATTCATTTTTTATTTAATATCCCTAATAAGCTTTTTTTTCTTCTTGCACTATAATGCGTCAGCAATATTTCTTAAATGTTCAGTGTTATGATAATGGCTTATATTAGATAAGATGTGTAAGACATGAAATAATAGTTTGGGTCGCAACATCGTATCATGGGGCCAGGGACATAAGCCGTTCATTTTAGATGATTGAATATTTATGACGTAGAAATATAACAACATTTGGTACCGACAAACAAATAAACAGAAAACAAACAAAAACACCCTGCCAAATATTACGAGTATATTAATTATTTTGAAAAACTAATATTTTAATTTTCATGAAGTCATATAGAAACTTGAACTATCGCCAATAAGTATGCAAACCAATTAGATTGAAATGCCATTTGACAAAGCGCATTAGTTGATATCGATAAAAGAAGTCAATTATTCATTGATTTTTTATTTCTCCAGAGTGAGAGTTGCGGATTATATTAAAGAAATATTAAATCCTAATACGGCAATGTCAGAATCGATAGACTGGCAATTACGAATGAAAGAAACCGGATTGTCGTCATCAACGAAAGTTTTAAGAATAGCATCAATATGGATTGCTGTGTTCCACTATTATCGCATTAAACTCCGTCCTTACTTCAGTAATTGCAACCAGCGTATGGCACTCGTTAAAAATACTTCAGACGTTGTCCAGAGCCGACACAAGAGGTTTCAAACGTTCAATAATATGACATGACGACAACACTTAAAATATACGCTTTGTCAAGAGCTCTTATTTAATGTATCTGATCAGGACGTTAAGATAAGATCGACTTGTCTGAATAAGCGTAAGCTTTGTCTCTATCCTGCTAACATATTTTGTCATCTTTTGCTATGAATGTAAAATGTTCTTTCTATAAAAAGGATGGTCATATTACACTTGTTTATGTCCGGAATAACCTTAAGTAGTATATTAATATGACATTGACAAACGACAGTAATGGTGGTAGTGTCGTATACAATAAGCATAGATTTGGATAGCACGGTAACATGTTATCAGAAAAATAAGCAAGACCCGTCAGTGAATCAAATATCTGCGTGGAAAGGATGAGTTTAATCTGCGCTTGTTTAGTTGGGCATTGTGCTTTGTGTGTTTTTAATGTTTTCTGTGCTCGGCTGGTTAACTTGAGTGTTGCCTTCCCTGTCTGACTTAATATACTCTTTTTTAATCAAATAGATTTGACGATGATAAGTGCTTCGAGTTCAGTCAGTTCTATCACAGTTTCTGTCAATTACGTTTTTCGGAGATAAATTATCTGTTTACTAGGAAGAGAGAGTTTTCTTTTTAATGGCGGTTTTATTATTCTAAACTTTTTCTTTCGACCACATCATCAATTATTTAAACATCTTTGTTTTAGCATGGTGATTAAATTGATACTAGGGTTATTGTCACTTGGTAACAGAAAACCCATACTTCATCATCATATTGAGTATACTCATTTAAGGTTATTTTGAAACAAAGTTATGGCTCCAAATGATACAATTTAATCGTCTTGAATTGTGTTTTCGATTGTATATGGATTATGCGGTTAATTTAATGTCTGATTTGCAATTTATATCTGTTTATTCTGTATCTTCTTTTCGGTATAACCATTCGGACAGGGAAAGTAGCACTCAACAGAAACAACGGGGCTCGTAAGGCACACAGGTAACACACAAAACGGAAAGGAAATCACAGACCACAAGCACACGCAACAATGACAAACACGAAGGTGAACAAAAATGACACTTTACAGCAGGGTTGCAAATGTTGCTATTGTATATGATCTGTATGTTAAGTAGGGCTATTGCACACAAGCATCTACTGCCTCTGTGTAAATTCATAGGAGATTTTTTTCAAAACCGAAGGTTTTGAAAAAACATCTCCGAGACGTCTGAGTTTGGCTTTTTTCCTAAATCACCAGCCTATAAATGTCGTAGAGGCCGTACCAATTGTCTTCCCGGCAATCGTAACTACTCGGGTCTTTCCGTGATCGGCCGAAGTTTCGCCCCACTAATAGCTGAAAATGTATGGATTTCCGGTTTTTGGGTTGGTTCCCATACGCTTCTATAGAACGCTATAGTACGACGGGACTCAAGACAGTCTTCCGGTCTCATCGAAGAGCCGCAGTGACGTACGAGAGTAGTTATGATTGGTACGAGGATTTAACCATTATTGTATTCTCAAATTAGTTGAAAACTGACAATTCGTAGCTGTACTTCTATATTTTTTAGGTTTTCTGAACATCTGCAGATTTCAAATTACGCTATACAAAATAAATAAATAATCCCGGGTCCGGAGCGATAGCCAGGTAACAGGGGAAGTAACTCAACATTCTACGTGATTGCATTCGTCTGAGACGCCGATCATCGATTACACGATGTAAGTACTTGTTAAGCAAGGAAAATCGTCTTTAATACTCGCAATTAGCATACTTATACAATAAAATCAACATCCGATGACGTATGTTGTTATTAAAGGGTTGGTAAGTACAACTTTCTACAAATTCCCGTCGTACCCGTTCCTATTCGTACCTACGACCGAAATTATTCGTCCAAGTTTCATTAGTTTGTACCAAAACAAAATGTAAAATGACTCTTTGACAATGTTCCGTCTGTATCATGTGTATTGTGCTTTGGATAGCAATGTTTATGAGATAATTGTAGTACTGTGTACAGGATTAAATTACTGATAGGGGAGAAATGTATTAGGCCAGCTTGACCAGTTTTCAATTTTTCAACTGAGCCGCTACAGAGTATACTGTACGCGTCCAATACGTTTGACTAATGCCTGGATAGCTCAGTTGGTAAAGTGTTCGCTCTGTTAGCATCTTGCCTATAGTCTAACCAACATGATGTGTGTATGCCTTCACAATAACATTGTTAAAACCACAATTGTTTTGTGTGTGGTTTTCAGAAGTGGAGGTTGGTGAGTCGGGCTTCGTCATCAGTGCCAATTGAGGCCTCTTTAGTTTGGTAGGAATTTCCCGTGCCCCGGCAGAGATTCAAACCAGGGACCTCTGGATCGGTACTAAGTTGAGAGCGCTTATCACTCGACAACTGTTCCACCAAAATGTCTGCCATGAAAAGTGAAATTTGAAGACTGCATCGGCAAAGTTATGATCTACTTATTCCAATTCATATTCACCTTATCGACATTACCGGATAAACATGCGTAATTTGAAAATATATAGGAGCCATGACTAAAACCCCTTTCACAATTGTCGTAGGAATGTTTTCGTCGCACGAGGCTTATGGGTCTACATGGAAATGTACCAATTTGCGCCTGGAAAGGGTGCGACAGCTCAACGATGCATTTTTGGGAACTATCGTGCGTCCGCCACACGACAGACAGACGTATGATGGTCATGCGATTGTCGCAGGTCATAACAATTGACGCGCGAAAGCCTTAAGATGAACAGTTGTAGCACGTCCGTCGTACGATATAAGCATTGATTATTAAAAAATAAGTTTCAGCAGCTGGGTATAATTAATCAAAACGTCCAACCAAACTCTTTATTTTCAAATAATAATAAATATTTGCAAAAAGGAACTTGCTAAATGCTAGTATTAGACTGAAATACATGTATGCAGGATCAATTTAATTATAAAAATGCATTTTGTGGTCCGATGGTGTCAAACGCGACAAAATTTCTTAAGTTTGTTGTACGACTGACACAGGATATTCCTCAAATTTACATCTTAGACTTGTCGTATGACAATTGTGAAAGGGGTTTAACTTTGATTTTAAAATGTTTGGAAAAATTTATTTGTTACAAGCTTCATTTAAATGAGAGTTAAGAATTTCCCTAAAAAAATATGCTAAAAGTGTCTGTCTGTAGGATGCCTGGAGCTAGTATAGGATTTAATTACTGATAAGGAAGAGAACTTTGTAGGAATCCACTTAGCTCACTCAGTAGAGCATTGAACCTTTTTAATATATAGCAAATGGTTCCAGGTTTGAGCCCTGGTCCGGCTACATACTTTTTTAACCTTGTTTCATTATTAACGTTCCCGTAGATGATACCATGTACTATTCTGTATAAACTGTTATATATAGTCGGTTATGTTACTGATGTACGCACGTGCGTAACATTAAATATAAATATAAGTCTCAAATTTTCACGAATCGTGAGGACCCCCAACCATAACCACCAACTTCAAGGCTTATGAGTCAATTCAAGTCTGGCTACGCCCCTGTCGTAGTATTCGATATTACACATTTCTGATTATTTGGCTTATTATTCTGACTAATAAATTTAAACATACACCGGAATGGTCATGTAGCGTTGTTGCTCATTTTGGCATACTAATTGGTTAAATTGGGTTGTTTAAATTGGGTCATTCAGCTTGGGCTGTTAAGCTTATTGGACACTCGACTAAGGCATGTTGCTTGTTGAAACTAAGTCATCCGGCCGGGGCTTTCGGTGTTTATTTATTATTGTATCTTTCCGCCGTTTTACATTTGAAACTAGGTCGTTCTGAGTGGGCATTCAGCCTTTTGATTGCTGAAACTGTTTCATTCAGATTTTTGACAGCTGGGATTTGGGCGGATCATTTTTCTCGCTCGGCTGGGTGTTGGGCATTGTGCCTTGTATATTTTTATGATTTCGGTGCTCGACTGGTTAAGTAGAGTGTAGCCATCCGTGTCCGACTTAATGTTATCTTTTTGCTCAGCATCCTAACTGCAAAAAAACACATTCTAAGCAATACCAGTAAATTTTCTGGCTGCAGAAAACTATTCAACTTCAATTCAACTTCAATATTTTATTTGATGTAAACATATAAAATGTTTATTGCCAATGCAATAATAATAATGTGGCATAATTTGATTTGTTCTTTCCCTGCATGCATAAATTCTTATCGTGAAAGTACGGCCATCTCAGTTTGTCTACTAAATATTGCAATGCATAAAGCCGGGGTGATCAGAATTACATACATTTGAACAACCTAAAGTCTTTCAGCTCTTTGATTCCTGTTTACTCTTAAGTACATGACTGTAGTTAAAATGCATACATGTTTCTTTATGTAAACTGTACATACATAGATACATACAATCTACATTAATTTATTAATTAAGATGTATACATGTTTCTTTATGTAAACTGTACATACATAGATACATACAATCTACATTAATTTATTAATTAAGAAAGAAAAAATCTCCGTTAAAGACCATGCCTTAGTTCATATTATATTTGCAATTATCACCATGTGGTTTGAGAGGTCTCCAAGTGAGATGGGTAGATTTGTCATCTCTATATTTACATAATTTGTCCATCTACGTCGTTATTGCGGAAGCAATCTTGCCAATTATCAGATAAGAGAAAGTTTGTCAATGCTAAGTGTATTGCCAACTTGAAGTCCGATGGTTTCTGGAAAAATAAATTTGCAATATGTCACTGACCTAATTGTGGTTTTAGTATTGACTATTCAAAAACGTATATTTTACCCCGGTGTTATTGTTATATTTATGACGATCGTTGGATCTGGAAAAGCGTTCTGTGCTGTATATTTATGTTCCTAGATAGCCCATACTATATGCCTTATTTAAATTGGATCAGGCTATTTATGTACCACATGAACTTAAAGGAACTTCAGATAACAGAATGTCAGGCCAGCGAAATTCCTGATGATTATTGTTACTTCACAAGATTAGGTCGGTTTGCCTAGCTGCAATGATACTGTATTCAAGTACATGTACATGATTGCGTTAATAGGGGATTTATCCCCATTAACGATTACATACGAAAAAACGCGATTGTTGCAGTTGTAGTTTCGATTGGCTATGGTCAATTTTTTACATACCGGAAGCAGAATAATGATTCGGTTGTCTGACTTTCACGTCCCACTTCCGGTAGTGGCTCAAGTCTTCAAGATTAGAAATTTTATTCATTTTTTTTTCAATATGAAATAAATATACAGCTCAACTCTTTTATCAACGTTTCGGCATATAAGCCTGTTTCAAATCATGAAAATTACTGAGAAAATTCATAGATCTACGTTAACGCGACGTCGTTGCATGGCATAGCGTGCCACCATGTCAATATGTCGAATTTGAAATATATATTGCAAATAAAAGACTAGTGTAAAACTATTATGAATATTTAAAGGACATATCTATAATGCCGAAACACTTAAAATTAAAAAATGAATCTGTCTTCCATGGTTGCTGTGCAATCCGTCTCATAGATCGGGAAACACTCTTTTCCAAGTATTTGTTCGGTTGGTCTCTTATGTGGTGCTGCCTGGCAGCCAGAGGAGATTGTAGTCTCTGTGGAGCAAACAAATTTCTTGGTCATTTCTTTCTTCTGTCAGATTATCCAAAATCCGGATCGGAAATTCCCGCTATATGCAGAGCATCATTCTCATTCACCAGTGGTTAGTCAAGTTCCTAGACTACCTATGATATCACAGGTGAAGAATACTCTGGTGAACGAGAATGGCAGAGCATTTTTTGATATTATAATCGGGGCTCATTTGATGATTTCGAAATATGTACATGTATCGTTATACAATATGAAAAAGAACGTTTTCGTCCATTATTGTCGCCTGAACCACTGACAGCTGGCTTATTATTTAGCTTGAAAACGACGATATTTTATGGCAAATACATGTATACGACAATAATTGCCAAACCCATCAAATAGATTATTGGAATTGACTTGTGTAGCGGTATTTGATTTGAGAACCTTATCATAATTTAAGTAACTCATGCAATACGTAATGCAATCAAATGTTTTAACGGTTTGTTTCAATAACGATATGTGTACTGTCAATGATGGATTTGCCTATGCTTGATCGTTACCCAGTACAATCTCATAGACGACTTCGTTCGAGAAAATATCTGTAATGAAATTAGATTTGATTTCTGTCTTCGCGCCGTCCTCCTTAGAAGATACAGAAACAATTACAGTAATCATGTTTGCATACATGAACTTGGCTATTTGCATCATTCATCAACTAAGATTAAATAAACAACATTCCATATTTACTCATCACAACTCCAAGTTTGTACTGGGTAGACATACGGCACCAATACCGAACAAAATGGTAAGATCGCGGATTATGATATCATATTGGAAGGAATCACCACATTTATCGGATATTGAGCACTACTAATAACGTTGAACGGATAATTGTTTCAGAATAATTACGAAAATATTCACTAACCAGGTGGTAATGGCATATTTAGTGTTTGGTTTTGCTGTTGAGGGTTGCAATATATTGACAAATTCTTTTAGCGGTGGATGTTATAAGCACGTACTAGTGTATCAGTATGTGCATTTGTACAGGTCACAAACCACTAAATACAATTGTTCTTTAGCTCAATGTCAAGTGACAATTGTCAGGCCCAGATTATATCATGTTAAAGTCTATGGCCAGTTGACAGACCTATATCATTAAAAAGCAGTATGTTTCAGCTACAAAATAAGACCAAATAGCAGGTGGTCATGCTTAATATAAGAAAGATTTTGTTCGTCAAAAGCGGTAGACAATTTTTTACAGACGCGCAGAGAGATCCAATGTGGGTTTTACCCTACTCTACTTTTGCTTTGTCAAAAATGCCAAAAACTCAAAATATTCAAAATGAAACACATTCAACTACATGTATACAATACCTTTAAACTCAATAAGATGATTCTAGTTCCATTTTGTCAAGGCATATCACCATTTTCAGGCAAACAGAAGTTTCTGTAAGGACTATTTAAGGAGTGTATTCGTGTGTGATCCGCATATGCATTTAGTGGTTTATAACCTACACCCGATAATACATGTATGAGTTTCAAGAAGTTTGATGGAACTTGTTTTTAATTACTTGATGTAGAAATTCGTTTCAGATCACAGTTATATAGTACATCCATTGTTAAATTCATAGTTTAATTTTGATAACATCTAAAATCTAGATCTAAAAGTAGTGATACGTTTTGTTATGTGAAAACCTTTATTCGCAGCAGCTTTTTTCTTTCTTATATAAAATTTGTTGTGTAGACATGCTATGAAAACCAAGCTTTACTATATTAATGTTCTATCGTATCAATTTGAATTCAGTGTACCGTATAACTTCATAATACCTTTTAATTCAATTTGATTATGACAGCATTGGATCGTATGTATTACTTATGGTTCATCATATGCAGTCATGGGATTGAATTTAGCCGTTTCTAATACACCATTTGATGAAGCTGTCGACTATGATTAATGGATTCTTTTAAGTCAATTTAAAAGCCAAGGATTGATTTTATACCGCACCATAGATACGCGGATAGGCCGTCTTATAAAGCTGTGCTATAATTATTTCATTCAGATAGTAAGCTGTTGGAATTTTATTTAGGAAATAATTCCGTGCCTCATCTGAACCAATTCGTTCGGAATTTTAATACTGTTCCTCATATTCTTTTTAATTCTTCCAAACACATTTTCTTAAACTCATTGACCAATATGCTTTTATCTTTATTTTCTACAGCAATTGTTTTCTGCTCCATTAGAACTAAAACAGTTGGAAATATTGTGGCTTCTAAATTCTACTTTGACATGCTATTTTTCACTTGCTCTATCTTTAATCGTGTGTATAACATAATAAATCATTATTTATCTGTATTTTGCCATGATCCTATTATATAATTTGTCAGCTTCCAGGGCGGTTTTATGTTTTATATACATATATAGAAACTTCACATTACCATTGTTAGAACATACAGGGTGATCCATTAATTCCGCACATTAGTAAATGCCTATAACTCCACTATTTCTTTACTTTCACAGATAAATTTGGTATTGTTGGAAAGGTAATAAATAAAAAGAGATGTTATGACGTCATCGATGACGTCATAAATTTGAGTATTTTCAAATTCGAATCATAAAACTTTATTATGAATTGGAAAATCTGCGATTTAAGTGAAAAGAAAACTTGAAAAGTCTGTCCAAATACACATGTGCCTTCAGGAAGGAATATTGTTGGATATGTCCAATGAAATGTAACATCCCATTCGTCGGAAAAAGAGACTGGTTACCTAGCTGCATACAACAGCGTCATGTACAGAACTTAAAACGACGTTTGAAACTCGTTTCAGAGAAAATGGGTGATCACATTGAACGTTTGCTTAAGATAAGGATTCTATTGTTGTAGATCAGAACAAAACTTACACATATACTTTGCAATTACATGTTTTCTTTAATATGATAACTTTCAAGATGTTGAAGTTATAGGCATTTACTAATGTGCGAAATTAATGGATTACCCTGTATGCGCATACTTTCAAGATGCTGATGGAAAAGTGTGTGTTAAAGATTTTTTACTTAGAATGATACTCACATAAAGGACACCGCAAGACGCACTAGATAATCCTCTCTATGACTTATTATTGCGTCTATATCACAGTAATGCGAAAACAACATGGATTGTATTTCGATATTTGAAGTGGATAGGTCTGAAAGTGACTGTAAGAGTTTTTGTAATAGTTGAAACAAAATGAGAATCTCCTTAAATATGTATAGGCATCTTTTATGAGTCACTTACAAGCGTTGTCGATTCAGCAAAATTGAACTTATTACCTGGAATAGAAAGTCCTTATATGTAATCAATTGGTGGGTGCAAACATGTATGCGAGTTATTATACAATTTACATATAAATAGTTTCTGATTATAACTGTCAATAAATTAATCAAATGTGGTTAAATCTCTGGTGGTACAATTGTATATAAGCACCCAACCAAACCCATAATTGTGTACGGTGTACTGAGTCAGGAGAGTCATGGTTTCTACAAAAAAAATCGTGTCAAATCCGATTTTTGTTACTACTTTTCACCATACTGCTCGTTTTGCCGGTACGGAATAGCCTGTTCGAGGTTTCTATGGTGTTCAAAGCAAACTCGTTCGAGACATCGAAGTTCTACTGTACATGCTCTAAAGCGATAGAGAAATATTTATATAATTGATTGACGTATCTCATTTATTTATTGCCGTCGCACCGGAACACTTGCATGTGTATTATGTTTCTAAAATAGATATGACAGACTCTTTGAAGACTAAAAAGTCGCATCGTAAATGGATAAAATAAGTCATATGGTTTCAATCATAATACAATGTATGATACACGACGTTAGGCCGGTGTTGACATTTGTCAGTGTTTTCGATGTTTCTGGTTTTTTATTTCTCCTATTTGTTAATTGCATATTTTATTGTATACCAGAACAGACATTTCAAAAAAATCCTGAAATAGTTCATTGTCACGATTATTAATGTGCGTATTATGTCTAGTGATGCTAATCTATTTCATTTGTTATACCTTACCATCTACTCTTGAGACATATTAATTGTCCTGTCCGTTCGTTCGTCCACCCGTCTGTCCCATTGAAAATATTAACAACAACCTTAGTTTGTGAAATTCAACTATTTCTAAATTCCATCAAGGCATCACTTTAAACCTTTGCATACTTGTTAACCATCATAAACACCTTACATTGTCAACGTCATGTAACACAGACCTTGACATTACTTACTCTACAAACTCGTTTGTTTCTTTCTAACTAAAATATTCATGAATATGGTTTGGTGAATACAATTTGTACTCAGCGCAATATTAATCTACAATTCAAGGGCTAATTTGTACAGAATTATTCGCCATAATACACTCTGCAACTCTGATCAACTCTAATCAACATAAAAACCAGATGATTCCTTTCCCTGCACATTTGTGATTGATTCAGATGTTGTTGTCAACAAGCTATAATTTACTGCTTGTGTTAAATGTATTTTGTTTTTCAAGTGTTAAATTGAAAATCTATAGATTCCAAACAATGCATTAGTTTGCATTGGAAATGAAAGCCGATTTCTTCCAATTTCCAATGATTGTATATGAGCGGCTAAATGTGATTTCTACGTTAAACGCGATAATGAAGTTTTCGGGGAAACCGTTAATAGCTTTTCGTTTCAAAGTAAATCAATTTTATTCCAGATTTGTATATATGACCGGTACATTATCTATCTAACAATTTTGTATTCTTATACAATCATACAAAAATGTTACAAGCGGTTATAGTTATGAAAAATACTACATTGTACAACAACTTATGTTAGCAAGTATATTAACAATTAATTCACAGTCCATGCTGATTAATCAAGTTGTTGATGTTATTCAACCAATCATTTCTAACTTAAACAGCTTTAATAGTGTAGGTTTTTAATTTACACAGCTGTTTCTCTATTACTTATTCCCGTATAGTCAAACATTATTCGTATAACGTAGAATTCCATTATTGTTTGACATAAAAAATTCAAATCATTTAAACAATTAACGGGGACGTTCTGCCTGCGTGTCGCGTAAAATATTTTATTGAATTGAGTGTTTCACTTTATTGACACAAGGAACATGGAATCACTGCTGGCGTAGCCGCGTTAAACGTTTTGGCAACTTGTTGCATAAATCCATGGTCAGCCAAGTCTAGGTACTTATACTAGATTTATTCTCTTTTTCAGGTCAACAATTGTGTGTCATTGTTCCTCTTGTAACACTGTACCAAGTCTAACAGCGTTTGGCAAGGTATGTCACCATTTCTACCATGCCGTTATACAATTTCAGACTGGAACTATCCCAATTCAAAATCACAACAATTGTTTAAATGAATACCTGTTGACGTCAATTATTTTTAGGAAATGTCTCGTTATGTTATTACAATCAATATCCAGTGTGTCTGGTGTCTATCCGGGTTGGTAATGATTGCAGTTCATATATCAAATGAAAACAAGCCCGGAACTGTGCCGATCCTGTACTCTAAACCTTATTCATGTCTGCGCGAGACATTTTATGCAACGCTTCCCCGGACATTATGGCGCTAGTACGACACATAAAGAAAATTATAGTACAGCAGCATGCAACTAATAATTTGGGATAGAAGAAAGATTGTCAATCTAAGCGTTAGAAATTGCTCCGGGCTTATAAACTATGGGAGCTTTGTTGTTGTTCTCACTGTTATTGTAGTGCTTTTAGAATCGTTCTTAACAATCATTCTTCAAGATAAAACATTTTATATTAAACACATACATGACCATGTCAGTATGCCAAAGCATGTCATGCTTGAGTTCGTTATCAATAGTTGGATAGAAAGACATTTGAAGAATGGTTGTAGTTTTAAAATTCCCTCATGATTTAAAATTGACATATTTTTTAAGTAAAGTCAAATTAAATTAACTGAAATTGTTTCGATAAATATGTTGCCTGTCCTCAATTAAATAATATGTAGATGTTGCTAGTTCTTTGCTATAAACGAAAATAACAACTAGGTCAGGGGAGGCTCCCCTAAATAGGAATATCTGAGCACGAAACGTAAGAGAAGAACAGACGAAACATGATTCAGTGTTGGACCAACCTGACGCTTGACATCCAAGCTGTCCTATGTCATTACTGGGTCGAGTAGAATAATAGTTATCTTTGAAATGGCAACGTCACTTCTTTCACCAGTGTAATAATTAGTTTTCAGCTGCTTGCTGAACAGCATGTATGCATTTGTTCATAATGAGATCAATGAAACTGGTTCGGTCAACTGACCACCGAATGCGACTGAAACATTGCTGTAGCGCGTTGCTTAATACAATAAAATTAATCGAATGCACAATGGTGTTGGAATTACATGAAACCAAATCAGCATTTCGTACTGGTTGTGTTTAGCACGCAAAGAACGTAGGAAACGTTTTGAAAAATCGCATTTAAAAAATCACTGTCGACTTTTGCTTTTCTTCACGTGTGTTTTTGTCGTTTTCAATATGTATATCTTGAACAGGTTATGAATTATGGCCAATGTTGAAGATAATGAAGCCGAAAATGGGGCGTATTTTTTATTATTAAAGCTTGCGTTGTTGCCCTTTGCTACAGATATAATACACAACAAGACGTCCTTGATTCAATTTTCCATTTTGTCATAAATCAGGAATATTGATTCCATAGATGCATTTTAGGAGAATCGTCGTCTTTACATCTGTACAAGATTTATGTTTATTTCGGATGTGTTCTTTCATTATATCCATGTCAAACACGTAACACTTCATGTACACAGAACAAGCGATGTGCGTCTTTGACCGGGCTTCAAGTGCACACAGGAGTGAACAGATAATAATTCAATAGATCATAATTAACCCAAAACATTGGGTAAACCGTCTTTGTTCTTTTTGGTGATTTGCAGATAATGTTTAAGGCGATGTGTTGTTGAATTAGTTACTCTAAGAATGATTCACACGAAGACGAAATTCCAAGGTGTCTATAATGTGTCAAGAATATAATGCATTAGATTCTTGTCTTTATTACTCATTATAGCTCTATATCACAGTTAAACAATAGCATTACACAACGCTTGGGTTGCATTTTGATACTTTAATCGAATAGGTCTGGAAGTGATTGTAAGAGGTTTTATAGTAGTTGAAACCAAATGATATACAGGGTGTCCCAAAAAACATGGAGCTAAATTAAACATTCATTACTTTGTCTATTTTTTTAATAACATATTGTCAATATGACAAAACATTAAGGGATCAACACAGTTCAAACTTCCAGCATCATAATTGTGATTATTTAGTCCAATACACAGAATTACCTCCCTTGTTTTCAATCACGTGTTTCAGTATATTAGCTTACAGTGAACAGGGGATTTCAGTGTGTTCAAAGAGATAGATTTATATGCTGACCCCAAATGACATAAATTGTGTCCCATAATCAAGGATAATGGATCTGCATACATGTATTGCCATCATGTATCGAAAACAGACTCATAATATGGCCTCTTGCTCATAAGTATGAGGTCAAATGTCAGTACTTTCTTGTGAACGTATCCTATGTTTGCTGCCGAATTTTTCTAATATGGTTTCTGCTTTCTTATAAATGCTGACACACTTAATGACTCTGAAATACACCAGTCCTATGAACTGTTGATTTGGATGAAAGTTCACCTTATTGCCTTTACTTCTTACTAAGCTTTCTTGTTGATTGATCACAATATTAATACATTAATATTTATATTTCCATTCGTTGGTGATTGTTAATGAATATTTAGATGGTAACCTGCTTCTCGTTTATTTATTAAACTCACCACTAAGTCTTTCTCTAAGCTTTAATGATTTAATTGCAAAGTTCTTGGATTTTCACAAGAATTGCATCACCTCTGTGACTTAAAAACCTTTTTGTCTTAAAAATTAACGCTCCGACAACAATTTATTATCAAATGACATTTTCCACGTAGGTCAGCAAAAAAACAGGAAATGGTGCAATAGATAAAATGATGGCGTCACTGCCTGTTTTAAAGCAAATTAAATTAATTAGTACCTATTTTAGAAGAAAATATCACAATTACACGCTCTCACTCTGTATTTTCTTATTTTTCCATAGGCATCTTTAATGAGTAATTTATGTGCTTTGTCGATTCAGCAAAATTGAACTCCATGCCTGGAATAACAAGTCCTTATAGGTTATCATTTGGTTGGTGCAAACCTGTGTGCGAGTTATTTCACTAGTATGAACGTTCTTCATATCAGGATTAAACAAATGTTTAACTAATCCTACGGTTACCGACATTATTTGGCACTAAGGTGGCATTTGAATACAAATAATTACGCATAAAATTTATCTATTACATCAAATAAATGAATCGAAAATTCAATATACCGGGTACTTAAAGCATTCTGGTACTACAACAGAAAATGGACATCAACTTAGTGAACGTGTACTCTTATTCGCGGTTAACTAACAAATTTACTTGCATAAAGAAAAAGATAATATTAAGTCAGACAGGGACGGCAGCACTCAACCTATGTGCATTCAAAAGATAATATTCAATCAGTCATGGAAGGCAGCACTCAACCATAAAATTTGGTAATGCATACAGCGTACTTGCATACAGCGTAGTAACGAGCCTTCAGAGTTGTTTTGTTGCTCTCAGTCTATCCTTAGAATTGTTGTTCGTCTATGATCTAATGACCTATATGACTGATCACCTTGCGATTACAGAATAATGTATGTTTACTCAAATATCTAATTGTACATCAATAAGCTTAAATAGTTTGTCTAGATTATGTTCATCTGTGGTAATACTTGATTCTCTGTACACTCAAGTGCCATTTACCTCTTTACATAACCTCTTTATGTGTCAGTTATTAGACGTGAGACTATGATAAATGTGCCCTGGATATTGGTCGTAAGGCAAATTGCAGACCATAACATTATGGGCTATTTTCCTGAGATACCGTATAAGAGGTTGAGTTAGCGACGTTAAAATATTGCCGAAATTTGCGAAAACACTAAATATATCCAAAAGGGTAAAGATTTGCCATCAGAGAACTCTACTGAAAACAACAAAAACGATATTTTCCGCACGCCAAGTGTCTGAAATTCAGATTTTAGATCTCGCTACCTTTTTGAACCGCGGCAATATGCTAGTAATCAGTAATAGACAGACAAAATAAATAAAGAGCACTAGATTCTTCTTGACATAAAACAATCGACGGAATCATTACCGGAATAACTTTGTACTAGACAAACATTGGTCATTCTTGTGGCCATTAAATTACCAAGTAAACCACACCAGTCTATCTTGACATATGATATATATGTGTGTAGTCCCAACGGACATATGTCTGATATTGTCTGGTAATAATAATTTCATAAACTGTCAAACTACAAGTATACGTTATAGCAGATCGTTGTATAGTCATTCCAGGTCGAATAATTCTGTTAAGACGACCAGTAGTATCAAAACTCACCAAGTAGTTGTATTTGTGCCATACATAGTATAATTATTCATACATAATTAGCGCATTGAGCACTACTTGCAATTAACGATATGTACGTGAATTTTAATCAGCTAGTATATGATTTTATCCCCGATGATAAGTGATGAATGTTCGTGCATAATTAACCACCGACAGCGCTTATCTCCATTAGCCGTACATTAATCAAAGCCTTCACTAACTTTGCATGATCCTGGAAACGTCAAGTGCCACATCAGTTACACTTTTAAAGAATGTGAATGAATACAGGTTTTACAAACGATTGGCCAATAGACATCGAGCATACAATATATACGCCGGAAATCGCAACAATTGACAATACAATATACAGTTAACCAAATTATCGTACCTTAACTTTGAAAATGCCAAATTAAACCACAAAATGGGCATAAATGCACAATAACAGGATTTGAATGGAAAAAAGTAGAATTCTTCTAATATTGAGACAATTTCTTATATACGAGGGGTGTTCGATATGTATTGTCACTTGGGTTACAAATAAGAAAATTCGTTGATATCTTTAAATCCTTTTACATTTCTAGAACTATCCAGATTTCCGCAATATTTCATGAAAAAAATCAATAAAATTTAATTACCGGACTGTTGTTTCTGTTGTCTTTTCAAAGGGCTAGTAATAGACCCTGTGACTTTTTGCGAATGACTGTCGATTAAAACTTCCTTTAGGGAAATAACATTATTTCACGACTATCATACCGTAATTAATGTAAATGCCTTCCATAAAACATGATTTGCTGTACTTGATTGCCATCATTTTTGAACAAAATAAGAGCATTTCAAAGTCGCGAAAATAGGTGTCAAAATCGCATGCTATTTTTCAATGAAAATGTTCAATTAGTTTTATTGGTTGGAATTTGACATAGCATACATGGATGAAAGCCGTAGACCATCAACATTGATTTCTTGGAAGAAGTTGCGATCAAAATACAATTGGTATGAAGTTATTGGTGCGTGAACCAACAAGCACCATTTGGTATAAATACGAGGGGTGATCAATATATTCGTGGACTTTTCATCTTGCAATTTTGTTTTGTCAGCAAGGCTCAAAGACAATTAGCATTATTCAGTGTAGGATATCTCCGACTGAATGCACCTATAACATAGTTGTATTCATGTAATGGGTGTGTGACGCAGGACGCCACGTGACGTCATTCCAAGCGTCACCATTTGAACAGCACCGAGTTCCTTTCTGGACTAATACCCGACCCACTGTATATGATTTATTTACTTTTAATACAGAAATAAGTAATAAATAGCCAACTCTTGAATGTAAGGCGGAATAGAAAGTGTCTTGTTGCGTTACTGGGCTTAAAACTCCGAAAAAAAGCGGTTGGCTTTACACGGTAGCATCATCCCGATGAAGAAGGAATCACGACCTAACAAGTTTAGGGCGCAATTTCTGTAGAACTCCTTTCAAGTGGAATGAAAGAGTTATTGTTTTGTAATCTATACTGATCGTAGAGTTCGCCAGGAACATATCGTTCAGAAATATGCCTCTTATTTCTCAGAAATTAAGGAGGAGTATCCCTAATCCTGTCTTAATTCTTCCTTTTATTCTTATTTTACCATGGCGTCAGTTTGACACAGAGTCCCTACAATCACATAAACAAATCATGTGTAGATCACTGATTTGGAGTGCCAAGAATCCCCGTACATGTTGGTCAAGTCATCTTCGGGCTATCGCAAGGATTTTCCAAGTTAGCCGTTAATCTTAATGAAATGCATATAAGCGTAATAAGAAATATATGAATAACGAAAAGGAATTCATAATATAATGAAAGAACAGCTTGCATGGTACAAATATCGATTTGATAATTAAACAATATGATGGTAGTTATTTTCTATGTCTCTGAATTGGTATTTATTTATATTGAATTGTTTTTTTTGCCGAAATAACATGCCTTAAGTATTGTTATTATTTTGAATTATTATGAATTAAATCCTTTTACCTAAAATATGAGATTTTCATCAAAAAGACATTAGAAAAACATTAGAGCTATATTTCGAATATTGTTATGCTATATTTAAAGACATGTTCGGGAAATAGATTAGTTTATCGATCAAAGGATTTTAATTTTGTCAGATATTCACGAGTGGGTAGATGGATATGAACTGTAAGGTTAGTGGCCGCCAGAATCCATAAAATATGGAAGCAATATGATTCAACATTTGATTTTCTTGTGGAATTGCATGTGTGTGCTTTGAAAACATCTGTAAAGCCTTTGAAATGTCCTTGTATGTTTTTTTTTCACTTGGTGATGTTGTAATTGTACTGTTAGATTTATCATCGTCAGTTCTCTTGTCATTCTTTTCATTCTTTCACGTATGTTTATTCGTGGGCATGGGTCGTTTTCCGTATTTGCTAAGTTTTGTTTTCTTGTTTAAATTTATGTTTATGTTTGTAAGTTGTACTTGTGATCTATGTTATTTTCTTTTTGTGTGTTCTTCGTCGTGCCCTCCGTGCTTTGCTATTCATGCTGAGTGAAAACTTCCCTCTTCGATTGGTTTTCATCTTTTTTGTGAAAGCCGTTTTGTATGTTTCATATCCATATAACTGTTATTTGAGTTGCATCCTTTACTTAAAACGAAGATCTTTAATTTTAATCAAAATAAACCTTTTGATACCGTTTTATTTAACATGTCTTAAACACTTCAAGATTTATGTATACCACGGAAGAATAATAAAGTATTGCTTTAAGGTTAATGCTCTCCGCTCCAAGTAGTGTTTTATTAATTCAGAGATGGGTAAATGATAGTAGAGTTGAAAGGGAATTTACAATAGATTTTTTCTCGACATATATCATTAGACAAGTTGTTAAGTTCATTACATAGTTGATAAACTAAATGTTACGGAAGCGTGCATAGAATTCCGTGCACAGAAAATGTTGCCAATTCAAAAGTCTGTCACAATCCTGCCAAGTTTTACACACGTTCCATCAAATTAGATTACACAGGCGAAAGATGATACTTGATGCAACCTGGGACGTCTGGTTACGGTTTGTTACAACACCTTGCCAACAACTGATATTCTCTTAATCCAATCATAGTCTGTAACTCCATAATTCACAATCTTCAACAACTTCACAGAAATTGTAATTGGAATATTCGTTTAAAAACTTACGAACTGTTGCCAAAGTATTTGAAAAGCCTCGTCCTTTGGGGCTAATGACTGATTGATTGACCCAAGTGAATGACATTATTACACGAGCATCTGCCCTTGTAATTATCGCAGATCTTGATATTAACCCAAGTAGCAGTCAATGCAGATGATCAATATTAGATGTAAGATACATACCTACTTAATTTTAAAACTGAATTGAAATGGTTGAGGTGTTGGCAATCCATGGAATGTGTTAAAGGAGAATACTCGGAAACTGTTCATGGTTAAAGTGCGCGATATAACTACCGGTAAATAGCAATAACTATTATCTAATCTTAATAACAATTGTAATATTTATAAAAATATAAAACACTTTAACGCAAAATCTCTATATATCGTGTAGACTGTTTTAAGCGTCATGCTACACTATAACCACACTCAGATTAAAATAATGTCGGCATAGGTAATTTCAGTCCCGCAGTATATTTATTACACACGATTAGATTAACATATCGTAGAAAATCGGAAAATCCTAGGGCAAATCACCAATCGTTCTCACATAATCATAACACTGAACGTGTATACGCCTTAGATATGTGCCTTTCCTTTCTAGGGTTTTGTGGTTGTCCGCGTGGTACACTGTTGTCCGCTAAATGTTTGACTGATCGGCAGGCTGTCGATGTGAGGAGTCAGTTTTTTTGTTACTGTGACTTTTAGTTTGCAAGTTCTTTATGAGGTAACTTATTGTAGCCAATCCAGTATTAAGGAATTTATATTAACTACATACTTACCGACAATTTAAAACTAAACATAATGCATTTTTTTAGAATTAAACATTTAACAAATAAGCCATTGGAATGATGACAGGAATGCTTAATGTTTTTATTCTACACGAGTTAAAGACATTATTGTTTAGTCTGACAGTAATAGAAAAGTAGCAAAGTTCATTTATTTAATTATTGAAGGCAGCATCCAACTGTTTTATACTTAGACCTACATTATATTGTATGCCATCAAAACAAAGAAACACGCCATGGTTTAATTATTTATGAGAGCACGGTGACACGTAACATGTTCTATTTAGTAATGTTATTAACCTACTAATTAACGTAATTCTTGAAGTCACTTCTGGTACGTACTGTGTATATTAAATGGTTTAGTTAGCAATGTGGGATTATTGGCGAATTTTGCGAATTTCATCGATTCGCTAATATTTCATATAGCATAAATCTTTGCCAACATAGAGCTGTATAAGGACATATTAAAATGTCCTCGGTGTACTAGCATTTGCTGAAAGTGTATCCACGTACAACCCGTAACTAAATGTCATAGCATGCGTCAACATGTGATATTTGATTATTATTTTTTGTGAGTTCTTTTTTGTGCAGTTCATGCTTTGCTGTTTCTGTTGTTTTCTGCCTTCCTTCTCTGATTTGTTTACCTTTTTTCTAATTTATATATGGACGTTTCTACTATCTTTTTATACTGTCATATACGACGAAAACATAAGTCCAAATAAGGTAAGAAATCATTTTACACCGTCATAGGTCCAAATAAGGTGGGTTTTTAATGTATTCTGTGCTCGGCTGGTTAAGTTGAGTGCTGCCTTCCCTGCCTGCATTAATATAATCCTTTTGAAATCAAAACCTTGAGAACTGATATCATTATGTTTTGTAACAAGTTGTTCTGGAGAATTACTTAACTTGATTCTTGATAACCAGACACATGTTCAGCAATGTGATTGAATTACAAAATGTAATTGTTTGTTTTGTCTGTATCTGATTCGAAGAAAAAGGGAAATGATAAATTGGTTTGGTGCAGTGCTTAGTTTAGTGTAATTGTAATAATATGACAATAACATTGTTGTTGTTGTTGTTTTTACGATTGACCGAGACAGTGATAAGTTCGTGATCACTTGTTTGTTGTCTGCAAGATTGGTCAAGGACCTCATACTTCAAGGAAATATTAACATTAAATTAAATATGTGTAACGGTTGCCTAAATTCTTACGAATATAGGGTATACTAAACATGTTATGCCTGAAGTCCAAAACGACTATTTAATTACCCAGTTATTGGTAAAACGTATTTACATATATCCTGTTTTGCATCAATTCTAAGTAGATTATCGAACGAATTATGTGTTATTTGTTTTGTTGTCGGTTGTTTTGCTTGTTCCATGAAGTATGAACTACTAATAATCAGCTTGTCCAATGTTTGCCAAATTAATGTTTCGTTGGTTCAAGCCGATTGCATTACCATCGACTGATGCATAAACATTTCGATACACCTGTAAGCTAGTCAATGTGTTCATAATGCCTCTCAGTGCATCTCATTACACAAATAAAACAGGATTGCTTTGTCTATTGTTGATTCGTAAGTAACTTCCGTGATACGTTGCCAATCTTTTATTAATCCAGAAATTTACAGAATGTTTACAAGCCACAGAGCCTAAACACAATGTCTATAATTTGTGTACTTTTCTTTGGCGCAGCATGCGAACGGAGTAATCTATTAGGACTAAGTGTAGCACGTGATTGCATGAGAATAGCACGCGACTTTGAACAATAATCAAGTGCCGGTTAATGAGGTGTCACATTTTACGCATATGGTCGAAGATCTTCACATTGCTTTTATTACATTCCTTCTTCGAGTTAAGCAATTTCATGGTATTTGCAAAGCTATATTATGCAAATTTGTTGGCTGTGTGTATAGATGAATTTATAGAGAAAGTTGACGCTTTACGAGCAACAGTCTTCACAACAACGTGTATGTTAAGGAGAAATTAACGATGAATGATTACAATTTACCAACGGGTGTGGTGACGCATCAATACGGATGTAACAAGTACGTTACATGCATAGCTTAAAACAAGTAGAGCCTAATGCCAACATTTTACTGATATTATTTTATATCAAACAGTCCTCTCTATAATTTATTTTTTAATTAAGCAGCTTACTGATGAATGTTTGCATTTATCCCTGGTAATGCCGGTCTGTTTTACATGTAATACTAGAAATAATCTGGACTATATTACATTTGAATGTTGTTTATTATATATTAGAATACTATATGATGGTTTTTATTCTACAAAGGGCAATGGCCTTAAGTTAAAGTGACACAATGTATGGGTTAATCATCACATGTATGTGTAACGAGCGTGATCATTGATCCATAATAACAATTCAACCAATCAACGCGCGTAATGCGAAATCTAATACCATTGAGACTAGTCGAGGTGCGGCTAAAATGCATGGACGATGCCAATAATACTTCTGACATTTCTCTTCAATCTCATAATATTGTTTAAGATATGTCATCACTTTTATTAGTGTTGTGTTGTGAGCTGACGACTACTATGATGAAAACGTAATTATTTCCTTTCTTACGGTTTTACTGCTATTCACAACACACTTTTCTGCATCTATTTCAAGATAATTCTGACACGATTTAAATATGCTGGTCTAATTAAATGTCAAATCAGAATGTTTTAAATTTTCTTAACGTCACTTATAATCAAATATCTACAGTGGACAAGTTTGTCATAGGTTGACATCTGAAAACAATGTTCGGGTCCCTGAAGGGTAACCCATTTCCCATTTTTTTCACCTCTTCTTTTTTGAGTATTTTGTTAAGTATGCAAGCCTATTAGATCAAAATTCCATTTGCCAAAGCGCATTAGTTGATATCGATAAATAAAGCCAATTATTCATTGATTTTTTATTTCTCCAGAGTGAGAGTTGCGGATTATATTAAAGAAATAATAAATCCTAATACGACAATGCCAGAATCGATAGACTGGCAATTACAAATTGAATGAAACTGGATTGTCGTCATCTAAGAAAGTTTTAAGAATAGCACCAATATGGATTGCTGTGTTCCACCATTATCGAATTAAACTCCGGCCTTACTTCAGTTATTGCACCCAGCGTATGGCAGTCGTTAAACTATACCTCAGACGTTGTCCTGAGCCGACACAATATGTTTGTTCAATAATATGACATGTCGACAACACTGGAAATATACGCTTCGTCAAAAGCTCTTATTTGTTGTATCTGGTCAGGACGTTAAGATAAGATCGACTTGTCTGAATAATCGTTAGTTTTGTCTCTACCCGCTTACATAGTTTGTCATCTTTTACGTATGTAAACAGTTGTTTCTATAAAAAGTATAGTCATATTACACTTGTTTTTTTTTCGGAATAACCTTAAGTAGTATATAAATATGACATTGACAAACGACAGTAATGGCGTAATGTCGTATACAATTAGCGTAGTTTTGAATACCACGGTACCATGTTATCAGAAAAATAAACAAGAACCGTCAGTGAATCAAATATCTGCATGGAAAGAATGAGTTTAATCAAATAGATTTGACGATGATAAGTGCTTCGAGTTCAGTCAGTTCTATCACAGTTTCTGTCAATTACGTTTTTCGGAGATAAATTATCTGTTAACTAGGAAGAGAGAGTTTTTCATTTTAATGACGGTTCATTATTCTAAACCTCTTTCTTTCGACCACATAATCAATTATTTTAACATCTTTTTTCTAGCATGGTGATTATATTGATACTAGGGTTATTGTCACTGGGTAACAGAAAACTCATACTCCATCATCATATTGAGTATCCTCATTTAAGGTTATTTTGAAAACAAAGTTATGGCTACAAATGATACAATTTAATCGTCTTGACTTTCGTATATGTGTTTACTATTGTATGTGGATAGTGAAGTTTTGTGATTTGCAATTGTAATATGTGCATTATTTATCTTCTTTTCTGTATAGAGGATATTTGTTTGTTTTGATCGAATATTGTTTATATCTCATCGTGTAGTGATAAAATTCAATATTTTCAAGAGCGCGTAACATTTTTCTTGGAAACGAACGGCGTCGTTGTAACGAGACTTGACTGTATCTCTTAGAATCATACCCAGAAGAACGACATCGCAAGGTTGTGTTGCATTTTGATACTTTAAATGAATAGGCTTGAAGTGACTTTTTGTAATAGTTGAAACCTAACGAAAAATCCTTTCTGTGATGTTAGTAGAATATCATGTGTTAAAATAATTGTTTTTTAGAATGATACCCACAAGGACGACATCGCAAGATGCATTAAATAATCGTCGCCATTACTTCTTATTGCGTCTATGTCACAGTTAAACGATATCTACTTGGAAGACATTTCGATACTTTAAGTGAATAGGTCTGGAAGTGACTGCAAGAGTTTTGTAATAGTTGAAACAAAATGACAATCTCCTTATAATCTTTAATGAGTAATGTACGTGCGTTGTCGATTCAGAGAAAATTGCACTACATGCCTGAAATAGAAAGTCCCTATAGGAAAGCAATTGGTTGGTGCAAACTTGAATGCGAGTTATTATACAATTTGCGTATAAATAGTTTCTAATTAGAACTGTCAATAAAGTAATCAAATCTTGTTACATATATGGTGGAACTATTATATTCAAGCACCCAAGTAAACTCAGTATTTGCTACTATGTACTTAGCCAGGAGAGTCATGGTTTCTACAAATAATATTTTGTCGTGTCAGGTTTTTGTTACTATTCCATTTTCACCCTACGGCTCGTTTTGACGGGACGTATTGACCTTTTCGAGGTTTCTAGGGTTACGAGGAAAAACCGTTCGAGGCATCTTAGTTCTACTGTACATACTCTAAAGAGAGCCAGAAATATGCATATACTAGTAATTGATTGACGTAGAATGACGTATATGGTTTAGTTTTTGCCGTCGCACCGGAACACTTCTATGTGCATTATGTTTCTAAAATAGGATATCACAGACAGTTTGAAGACTACAAAGTCGCATCGTAAATAGATAAAATACGAGATAAGGTTCCAATCACAATATACTCTACGAGAGGCCGGTATTGACTTTTTTCAGTAATTGTGATGCTTCTATCTGTTTATTTCTTCTATTTGTTAATTGCATTTTTTATCTAATAATGTATACTGTCTTTATGCACATTTTATCAAAATCCTAAAATTGTTCATTGTCACGATTATACATGTGCCAATAATGTCTTGGGATACTAATTCATTAATTGATTTCCTTTATTATGCCCCAGCATCAATTCATTAGGGCTGTATCAGTTAGAATGATCGATACGATATTTGTATCGATACAAAATGATCGATATTCGATATATCATATGATATATTATTTTGGCAATAAAACATCTAAATACTGTAAATATGCACGTGCATACTTACAAGATGTAGGGGTTTAACACAATTAAGACAGGCCTGACATGTGATAAACAACATATCTGTATACTTTTTAAATTGCGCAAGTGGTTTACATAGCAGATTCTTGTTTGAAAATTAGATTCACTCGGACATAAACTACTTCGACGACCTGACCATTTTGAGACGAAACAAATAGACGACGGAAAACTTGATTGAAAATGGGTATTTTATTGATTTACACGTATAATTTTGTTGATGGATTTTTTTACCGATACGGGCACGTTAGATACGATGTATCGATCAAACGCAAAATACCGGTATTCGATTTATATCGGAAACCGGTACGCAGCCCTACAACTCATGCATGAGACTATATTGATTGTCCTGTCCCTCCGTTCGTCCGCTCGTCTGACCCATTGAAACTGTTGACAACAACTTTCCAGTTTTTGAAATTCAGATATGTGCAAACTCCATCAATACATTGTTTTCAAATTTGGCATACTTGTTAACCATTGTAAACACATTACATTGTCAACTCCATGGATCACTAACCAACATTTCAACAGATTATGGCCCCTGATTGACATAGATTGTTAATATGGACTATGTACTCACCAGGGCGTAAGCGTTATTTAAACGCAGTCTTTTTATCACCTGAAAGCATACGTGAATTATCATTTAATATAGAACACCTCTGACCCTCTTGAAATTTTTACTTCGTGACCACTCACATCCTTCAAATACTATACAATAAGTATACGACATAATGTAATATATGTGTAAATGTCTGGTGTCTTAAACAAACGATCATAAGGAGCCCTTTTACAATGTATCTAAAGCTTTTAAGGAAGAGGCCTTAACTATCCGGTCCTGAGAGACTGTATATATGCATACATTTTCATATTTACCAGGATTTCTGTGACACGCCGACCTTGATATAACTTGGTCTACGCGCTCATTTGTTTCGTTGTAACTACAATATTCATGAATTCGGTTCGGTATGTACGCTTGGTAGTCAGCCCAACATAAATCTACAATTCAAGGGCAAATGTATACACAAGTATTCGCCCTACGACACTCTCTGCAACTCTGATCAACTCTGATCAATATAAAAAGCCAGATGATTCCTTTCTCTGCACATTTGTGAGAGATTCAGATATGTTGTCAACAAGCTATTATTTACTGCTTGTGTTAAATGTATTTTGTGATTCAAGTCTTAAATTGAAAATCAATAAATCCAATACAATGCATTTGTTCTCATTGGAAATTCAAATGAAAACCAGTTTCTTTCCTTTTACGATGTTGGTATATTAACGGTTCGACGATAAACCTGATAATAAGGTGTTTGGGGGAATCCCGTTCATATCTATTCGATTCTAATTAAAATATTGTTATTCTAGATTTGTGCGTATGACCGGTACATTATCTATTTATTATACCTCATGTGACCTCTAAATGCACTTTCCCAATACATCTGCCTGGTGATATTTTGTTCGATCACTATATGATATTTTGTTCGCTCACTATATGATATTTTGTTCGATCACTAGTGGTAAAACTGAGGCTGGGCTACTTATAGAAATTTGTACTATTTGAGTCCGGAAAACAGTCTGCTTGGGAGTATCCATATGCTATTTATATAATTGTGAATATTCCACATGCTATATTTAGTAAATCTTGTCAGTTGCATCCATTTAATCATCAGATGCTTATGGGGACTTAGTTTGTACGTGTAAAATTATCATAACGGCAATCTAAGTGCTTCTACTATTCTTGGGTTGGTATTATTTACTATCATCTTGCAGCCATATGTTATTTATATAATATTCTCGTACTGTCATACAAAACGTTAATAAGTGATTATAATTATTACATTGTAAAACTTCATGATGCAACAACTTATATGCATAAAGTATGTAAACAGTCAATTTAGAGTCCATGACGAATCACCAAGTGTGTTTATTTTGTTTGAAATGTTATTCAATAAATTATTTACAAGTAATACCGCTTTATTATTATAAATTGCTAATTCGTAGCACTGTTTTTCCCTTACTACAAACCCTCTAAATATTCAAACATGCTTGGTATAATGTAATATTTCATTAAATGTTTGACATACCATTCATACAATTATCAAGGAAGCGCTTCCTATGTGTCTCGTAAAAGAATTTCGGTTAAGTGTTTGTTTCATTTTATTGACACAACGGAACATTGAAGCACTGCTTTCGTGGCCGCCTAAAACGTTTTGGCAACCTGTCGTATAAATCCATGGTCATTAACATGTGTTGACTTTGTAATTGTATGGTTTTCATCTACCATTACTATGCTTGTTTTTTTATCTATTTCAGGTTTACGATTGTGTGCCACAGCAACACACTGTTTCTCTTGCAACACTAACCAAGTCTTACAGCGTTTGGTAAAGGTATGTCACCATTTATACAATTTCAGACTGGAACTATCCCAATTCATAACTACAGCAATTGTTTCAATGAATACCTGTTGACGTCAATTATTTTTAAGGAAATGTCTCGTAATGTTATTACAATCAATATTCAGTGTGTCTGGTTTTTTCAACTGTAAGCGAGACATTTTAGGCAACATATTTCCGGACATTTTGGCGCTAGTACGAAACATAAAGAAAATTATAGTACAGCAGCATGAAACTCATGATTTAAAATTGGCATATTATTTAAGTAAAGTCAAATTAAATAGGAATATCTGAGCACGAAACGCAAGAGAAGAACAGTCAAAACACACCATATGTATAGTGGTTGCTCTGTACAAATCAACAAAAAACACATTGTACAGACATACCAAATACGAACATTTTTTAGGTTTTGCATCATTTCTTACTCATGTTTTTGGCACACAATTATAAGGTAGAAATGTTTTTAATTATCTCTTATTTCAGACAATCTCTGCTGAAGTTTGCTTTTCTCCACGTGTGTTTAACCGTTGTCAATATGTAAAGCAGTTGAATATCTTTCACGGTTTATGGACTATGGCCAATGGGGCATAAGTACATTATTATAAATCAGGAATATTGATTCTATACATGCATTTTAGGGGAATCATCGTCATTACATCTGTACAAGATTTATGTTTAATTTTGAGTGTATTCTTTTATTATATCCATGCCTAATACGTGACACGCTATGTACACAAAACAAATGATATGCGTCTAGGACAGTGTGCTTCAAGTGCAAACAGGAGTGAACAGATAATAATTCAATAACAATATAATTTACCCCAAACTTTAAGTAAACAGTCCTGGTTTTTTTTGGTGATTCGCACAACGTTATTACCTCATCAGATAATAGTTTAGGTGTTGTTAAATTAAGTTCTCTAAGATTGATACACACAAAAGACGTAAATCCAAGATGTCCACAAAGTGTAAAAATATAATGCATTAGATTCTCGCCGTTATTACTCCTTATTGCTTCGATATCACAGTTAAACGATAGCATTACACAGCGCTTGTGTTGCATTTTGATACTTTAAGTGAATAGGTCTGGAAGTGACTGTAAGAGTTTTTGTAATAGTTGAAACCTAACAAAAATCTATATTATAGGCATCTTTAATGAGTAATTAACGTGCGTTATTTCACTAGTATGAGCGGTCTTCATATAAGGATTAAATTTTTAACTAATCCTTCGGTTACCAACAAATCTTATTTGGCGCCACGAGGCATTTGAATACAAATAATTACGGAAATATTTGATCTATTACGAAAATTTCAATATACGGGGTACTTACTAGTTATGTATTCTGTTACTACAACAAGAAACGGACAACGACTTACTTTTTTTCATGGCAAAATCGGCGAAATAATGTACTTTTATAGAATTAATAGGATCATAATCTGGTCAGGAGTTAGCAACCTCAATACACTTTATTCATCTTTACTAATTATGACACGTTGCTTGAGTACATTATGTACATATTTTGGAGGTTAAATCATGCTATTTATGCACAAGTCAGTTAGAAGTACAATCCCTCTTTACAACGGCTCCCTCTCTACAACACACACTCTGCCTGTCTCCCACAAATGTCGCTCAAGAGAGGTACCACTGTACTCTAATTCGCGGTTAACTAAAACTTGGACTTGCATACAGCACACTTGCATACAGCGTAGTAACGAGCCTTCAGAGTTGTTTTGTTGGTCTCAGTCGATCCTTAGAATTGTTGTTCGTCTATGATCTAATGCGCTGTATGGCTGACAACCTTCCGATTACAAAATAACGTATGTTTACGCAAGTATCCACTTGTGCATCAATAAGCTTAAATAGTTAATCTAGAGTATGTCCATCTGTGGGATGCTTGATTCTCCTTAAAGTCAAATACCATTTACCTCTTTACATAACCTCTTTATATGTCCGTTATTAGACGTTAGACTATGATAAATGTGCCCTGGATATTGGTCGTTAGGAAAATTGCAGACCATAACATTATGGGCTATTTTCTTGAGATACCGTATAAGAGGTTGAGTTAGCGACGTTGGCGAAATTCGCGGAAACACTTAATCCGCTAAATATATCCAAAAGGGTCAAGTTTTGCCATCAAAGAACTCTACTGAAAACAACAAAAACGCTATTTTACCGCACGCAAAGTGTCTGAAATTCAGATTTTAGATATCGCTAACTTTTTGAACCGCGGCAACATTCTAGTAATCAGTAATAGACGGACAAAATAAATAAGTGGCGCAAGATTCTTCTTGGCATAAACAATCGCCGGAATCATTACCGGAATAACTTTGGTCGAACATTGGTCAATCTTGGGGCCATTAAATTACCAAGTAAATCACACCAGTCTATCTTGACGTATGACATATATGTGTGTAGTCCCAACGGACATATGTCTTGTGTTGTCTGGTTATAATAATTCCATAAACTGTCAAACTACTAGGATACGTTATAGCAGACCGTTGGACAGCCATTCTAGGTCGATTTTTTTCAGGACACCCAGTACTATTCAAACACACTAAATAGTTGTGAGAATGCCATACAAAGTATAATTATTCAGACATAATGAACACGGGTGCATTGAGCATTGCATGCAATTAACGATATTTGCTTGAATATTAATCAGCACCATAAAGATTTTATCCAGGATGATAAGTGATGAATGTTCGTGCATAGTTAACCACCACAGCGCTAATCTCAATTACATTAATCAAAGCCTTCACCAACGTTGCATGATCATGGAAACGTCAATTGTCACAACAATTACACATTAAAAGAATGTGAATGAATACAGGTTTTACAAACTATGAAAAAAAAACAGGCTTTACAAACGATTGACCAATAGACATCGTGCATATAATATACGCTGGAATTCGCAACAATTGGCCATAACATTGTTCCTTATCTTTGTAAATGCCAAATTAGAACAGAAAATGGGGCTAAATCTACAATAATAGGATTGCATGGAAAAAAATAGAATTCTTCAAATATTGAGGCATTTTTTATATTTTTAAGGGGATATCACTGCGTTGTGCAAAATATAGTATGGTCGTGTTATATTATTATTGTCGATGTTGCATAATACATATGCACATCCACAAAACTTAGGTAGGGTGTCTTAATTTTGTAGCTATTCTGTTTCATTTTTCTTGTCCATTTACATGGTTGGACTTGTTCTTGTAATCAGGGATTTTTTCTTGTTTGTGAATTTCTTGATCTGCTGTTTCAGTTAAGAGATTTTTTCCGATTGATCATCACTTGTTTGGGAAATATTTCTTACGTACCGAGTGTAGTTAAGCAATGACCAATAATACACATGAATAGAAGGGGAAATCCGCACCAGATGCGCTTTTAACACATAAGCGTAATGAGTAATATGTGAATGGCAAAAAGGAAGTCATAATATAATTAAACCGAGATCTTACATTGTACGAATATCGATATGATAATTAAACAATATGATGGTATTTATTTTCTATGCCCCTAAATTGGTTTTTATTTATACTGAATTGTATTTTGCCGAAATAATATGCCTTAATGTATTGCTATTATTTTAAATTCTTTTGAATTAAATCCTTTTACCTTAAACATAAGATTTTCATCTAAAAGACATTAGAAAAACATTAGAGCTATATTTTGAATATTTTATGCTATATTTAAAGACATGTTCGGGAAAGAGATTAGTTTATCTATCAAATTATTTTAGATTTGTCAGATATCCACGAGTGGGTAGATGGATATGAACTGTAAGGTTACTGGCCGCCAGAATGGATAAAATATGACAGCAATATGATTCATCATTTGATTTTCTTGTGGAATTGCATGTGTGTGCTTTGAAAACATCTGTAAAGCCTTTGAAATGTCCTTGTATGTTTTTTTCACTTGGTGATGTTGTAACTGAACTGTTAGATTAATCATCGTCAGTTCTCTTGCCATTCGTTTCATTCTTTCACCTATGTTTATTCGTGGGAATAGGTCGTTTTCAGTATTTGCTTAGTTTCGTTTTTTCTTGTTTAAATTTATGTTTATGTTTGTAAGTTGTACTTGTGATCTATGTTATTTTCTTTTTGTGTGTTCTTCGTCGTGCCCTCCGTGTTCTGCTTTTCATGCTGAGTGAAAACTTCCCTGTTCGATTTGTTTTCATCTTTTATGTGAAAGCCGTTTTGTATGTTTCATATCCATATAACTGTTATTTTAGTTGCATCCTTTACTCAAAACGAAGATCTTTAATTTTAATCAAAATAAACCTTTTGTTACCGTTTTATTTAACATGTCTTAAACACTTCAACATTTATGTATGCCACGGAAGAATAATAAAGTAGTTCTTTAAGGTTGATGGTCTCCGCTCCAAGTAGTGTTTTATTAATTCAGAGATGGGTAAATGATAGTAGAATTGAAAGGGAATTTACAATAGATTTTTTCTCGACAGATATCATTAGACAAGTTGTTAAGTTCATTACATAGTTGATAAACTAAATGTTACGAAAGCGTGCATAGAATTCCGTGCACAGAAAATGTTGCCAATTCAAAAGTCTGCCACAATCCTGCCAAGTTTTACACACGTTCCATCAAATTAGATTACACAGGCGAAAGATGATACTTGATGCAACCTGGGACGTCTGGTTACGGTTTGTTACAACACCTTGCCAACAACTGATATTCTCTTAATCCAATCATAGTCTGTAACTCCATAATTCACAATCTTCAACAACTTCACAGAAATTGTAATTGGAATATTCGTTTAAAAACTTACGAACTGTTGCCAAAGTATTTGAAAAGCCTCGTCCTTTGGGGCTAATGACTGATTGATTGACCCAAGTGAATGACATCATTACACGAGCATCTGCCCTTGTAATTATCGCAGATCTTGATATTAAAGGTGCATTAGGGTTAAAAATCACCATTAAGTAGGCCAAAAACTATATTTGCAATTATTAAAATGCATTTCTATTTGGCCGTTAACGCTATGTTTTCACCCAGAAGTGATGGCATTGTTAAAATACAATTAATATAAAAATCGAATTTATTTTATGACCCCGGGGGTCATAAAATATTTAAATTGTGCGCTAAAAGAACTGGCGGCAGTTCTTACGAAATGGCGCTAGCTTTAAGAACTGGCCCCATTAACTAAAAAACCAAACACGAATATGAAGTTTTTATGCTTTAACATTATAAATGATATCTTTATGTTTTATCATTCCAATTGTACTTAAACTCACATAATAAACCCGAAATACTATAATTCATAATTTAAAAGCATAAAAACGTCATATTTGTGTTGTTGTTTTTTTTGTGTTATGTGGCCAGTTCTTAACGCTAGCGCCATTTCTTAAGAACTGGCGCCAGTTCTTAAGTGGAAGAAGTTTGATGACAAAGTCGGCCAATATGAAATCGTAACCGGGTCGTTGGTTTTAATTCCACAGGAATCAGAGTTTACGGAGGAAGTTAGAACTATATTGGCTGGCAATCGTCAAATTAGATTATTTTCTTATAGTTGGTGCATTTATTTTGGATACAATGATTTAGAGAAGCTGGACCCGATAGCAACTTTAACCCAAGTAGCAGTCAATGCAGATGATCAATATTAGATGTAAGATACATACCTACTTAATTTTAAAACTGAATTGAAATGGTTGAGGTGTTGGCAATCCATGGAATGTGTTAAAGGAGAATGGTTAAAGTGCGCGATATAACTACCGGTATATAGCAATAACTATTATTTAATCTTAATAACAATTGTAATATTTATAAAAATATAAAACACTTTAACGCAAAATCTCTATATATCGTGTAGACTGTTTTAACCGCCATGCTACAATATAACCAAACTCAGATTAAAATAATGTCGGCATAGGTAATTTCGACATACCGGTTACGTCGACATACTCTCACGTCCCGGATTTTTGTCACTCTAAAGTGTAGATTGTATAGGAGACATTGTTTTTTTAAGTAGACATGTATCTTTCGACTACTTGGCTGTATCAATATAACCGTTACAGATCGACTGGAGTTTCAACTTATTAATTTCCTTGATGAGTTAATATTCTCACGGCGTAATCGAATCGAAAAGGTGATATCTGGCACTGATCCTACTCTAATTTATTACCCATTGACAAAAATGAAATGCTTTGTCAGCATTGTGTCAAAGTTACAACGCTGTATCAAACAACTCCGTGTTATTAAATGTTTGCTTGTTGTTCATAAAATTCAGTAAATGCTTGGACTGATATTTTCACAGCAAACACGGAAGACAAGCCATACTAGAAAATACCTATGACGAAATTAAGCCTCAGTTATTGGTAATTACGACTGTCTCGAGACTATGATCTTGTATAAGTGTACATTCCTGGCAGTCTGCACATTCATTAAAGGGGTTTCTTCTCTAGCTCGTTTATATCTAATTCTCATTTGTGATACTTTTACGACCATTTCTCATAATTGCAGATATGATATGAGCTGAAAGGGGAACAACATAATTTCTCCCGTCACTGTATGTTTTATTGTGTTTTTTGAAACCACACAAAGTTGTATTTTCTGCATTCATGCTAGTTTCGTTTCATTGTAATTCTTGTTCAACCTAAATACATATACACCCAATATTACTGTTACCCTGAGGTTGCATGGCTGTGAGGGCTCTAAGCACGGAATTACCTTCAACTCATGTGACACATGTGTTTAGTACTCTATTACTTTAAAGTATTCAGTAGAGGTGCTCGCAGTCTTCGTCTAACGGACAGTACGCATCCCCCTCAGCGCGTGATGCCTCGGAATTATGTATTGACCTCATTGTGTGTACAAATGAACAATACATGTCATTTGAAGTTCATATTTTGTTCATTACATGTAACCGCTGTGAATGTATTTGTATTGCCTTGTAGTTGGGCAATCGTTTATAATAAGATGTTTTCTACTATCGTTTTAGATCCGTCTCTTTCGAATCTCAGGTCATAGATTTTGTTAAAATATAGAACAAGTTTCTCAAATATGCCTGCACTTTAATAGGCAATAGAAATGCGTCATTAAGGAACTCACCACGACAATGATCGCTAAATTGGTGTGAAATTCTCGAATTTGATGGGAATGTCTGAGAAATAATTATTGAAGTCAGGAAAGATGTTACCACCTCATTTGACAACATTTGCTAGAGGCTTAAGCATTCGTCTTAATGTGTGACTACGATTGATTATACAAATCTACGTACAATTGATCGGAATTTTACTACTATTTTAGTAATGATAATGCTTATTATGCCAGAACAGAACTTTATTTCGACGTGCACAATGTACATCATCCCCTATCTCATACTATATAATATATACACATAATTTTAACAATCAGAGTAACGAGATCAAATAATTTGTACAGTTTGTATGGCTGGTAAGTTGTGTATTTTTATTTTCTGCGTTTTCTACAGTCACGCAGTAGATTTATTCCACACGATTAGATTAACATATCGTAGAAAATCGGAAAATCCTAGGGCAAATCACCAATCGTTCTCACATAATCATAACACTGAACGTGTATACGCCTGAGATATGTGCCTTTCCTTTCTAGGGTTTTGTGGTTGTCCGCGTGGTACACTGTTGTCCGCTAAATGTTTGACTGATCGGCAGGCTGTCGATGTGAGGAGTCAGTTTTTTGTTACTGAGACTTTTAGTTTGCAAGTTCTTTACGAGGTAACTTATTGTAGCCAATCCAGTATTAAGGAATTTATATTAACTACATACTAACCGACAATTTGAAACTAAACATAATGCATTTTTTTAAAATTAAACATTTAACAAATAAGCCATTGGAATGATGACAGGAGCGCTTAATGTTTTTATTCTAGACGAGTTAAAGACATTATTGTTTAGTCTGACAGTAATAGAAAAGTAGCAAAGTTCATTTATTTAATTATTGAAGGCAGCATCCAACTGTTTTATACTTAGACCTACATTATATTGTATGCCATCAAAACAAAGAAACACGCCATGGTTTAATTATTTATGAGAGCACGGTGATACGTAACATGTTCTATTTAGTAATGTTATTAACCTACTAATTAACGTAATACTTGAAATCACTTCTGGTACGTACTGTGTATAAATGGTTTAGTTAGCAATGTGGGATTATTGGCGAATTTTGCGAATTTCATCGATTCGCTAATATTTCATATAGCATAAATCTTTGCCAATATAGAGCTGTATAAAGACATATTAAAAAGTCCTCGGTGTGCTAGCATTTGCTGAAAGTGTATCCACGTACAACCTGTAACTAAATGTCATAGCATGCGTCAACATGTGATATTTGATTATTCTTTTTTGTGAGTTCTTTTTTGTGCTGTTCATGCTTTGCTGTTTCTGTTGTTTTCTACATTCCTTATCTGATTTGTTTATCTTTTTTTCTAATTTATATATGGACGTTTCTACTATCTTTTTATACTGTCATATACGACGAAAACATAAGTCCAAATAAGGTAAGAAATCATTTTACACCGTCATAGGTCCAAAGAAGGTGTGTTTTTAATGTGTTCTGTGCTCGGCTGGTTAAGTTGAGTGCTGCCCTTCCTGCCTGACTTAACATAATCCTTTTGAAATTCAAACCTTGAGAACAGATATCATTATGTTTTGTAACAAGTTGTTCTAGAGAATTACTTAACATGATTCTTGATAACCAGACACATTCTCAGCAATGTGATTGAATTACAAAATGTAATTGTTTGTTTTGTCTGTATCTGATTCGAAGAAAAAGGGAAATGATAAATTGGTTTGGTGCAGTGCTTAGTTTAGTATGGTTGTAATAATATGACAATAACATTGTTGTTGTTGTTTTTACGATCGACTGAGACAGTGATAAATACGTGATCACTTGTTTGCTGTCTGCAAGATTGGTCAAGGACCTCATACTTGAAGGAAATATTAACATTAAATTAAATATGTGTAACGGTTGCCTGAATTCTTACAAATATAGGGTATACTAAAAACGTAATGCATGAAGTACAAAACGACTATTGAATTACCCAGGTCATTGGTAAAACGTATTTACATATATCCTGTATTGCATCAACTCTAAGTAGATTATCGAACGTATTATGTGTTATTTGTTTTGTTGTCGGTTGTTTTGCTTGTTCCATGAAGTATGAACTACTAGTTATCAGCTTGTCCAATGTTTGCCAAATTAATGTTTCATTGGTTGAAGCCGATTGCATTACCATCGACGGATGCATGAACATTTTGATACACATGTAAGCTAGTCAATGCGTTCATAATGCCTCTCAGTGCAGTCCATTACCATAATAAAACTAGATTGCTTTGTCTATTGTTGAACCGTAAATAACTTCCGTGATACGTTGCCAAACTTTTAATAATCCAGAAATTTACAGAATGTATTCAAGCCACACAGCCTGAATATAATGTTTGTGTAGTTTTCTTTGGCGCAGCATGCCAACAAAGTAATCTATTAGGACTAAGTGTAGCACGTGATTGCATGAGAATAGCACGCGACCTTGACCAATAATCAAGTGCCGGTTAATGAGGTGTCATATTTTACGCATATGGTCGAAGATCTTCACATTGCTTTTATTACATTCCTTCTTCGAGTTAAGCAATGTCATGGTATTTGCAAAGCTATATTATGCAAATTTGTTGGCTGGGTGTATAGAAGAATTTATAGAGAAAGTTGCCGCTTTACGAGTAACAGTCTTCACAACGACGTGTATGTTAAGGAGAAATTAACGATGAATGATTACAATTTACCAACGGGTGTGGTGACGCATCAATACGGATGTAACAACTACGTTTCATGCATAGCTTAAAACAAAGTAGAGCCTAATGCCAACATTTTACTGATATTGTTTTATATCAAACAGTTCTCTCTATAATTTATTTTTTAATTAAGCAGCTTACTGATGAATGTTTGCGTTTATCCCTGGTAATGCCGGTCTGTTTTACATGTAATACTAGAAATAATCTGGACTATATTACATTTGAATGTGGTTTATGATATATTAGAATACTATATGATGGTTTTTATTCTACAAAGGACAATGGTCTTAAGTTAAAGTGACAGAATGTATGGGGTAATTATCACATGTATGTGTAACGAGCGTGATCATTGGTCCATAATTACAATTCAACCAATCAACGCGCGTAATGCGAAATCTAATACCATTGAGACTAGTTGAGGTGCGGATAAATGCATAGACGATGCCAATAATACTCCTGACATTTCTCTTCAAGCTCATAATATTGTTTAAGATATGTCATCACTTTTATTGGAGTTGGGTTGTGATCTGACGACTACTTTGATGAAAATTTATTTCTTCCTTTCTTATGGTTTTATTACTATTCATTACACACTGCATTATTTCAAGATAATTCTGACACGATATAAATTATGCTGGTCTACTTAAATGTCAAATCAGAATGTTTTAAATTTTCTTAACGTCACTAATAATCAAATATCTACAGTTGACAAGTTTGTCATAGGTTGACATCTGAAAACAATGTTCGGGCCCCTGAAGGGTAACCCATTTCCCATTTTTTCACCTCTTCTTTTTTGAGTATTTTTTTAAGTATGCAAGCCTATTAGATTTAAATTCCATTTGCCAAAGCGCATGAGTTGATATCGATAAAAAAGCCAAGTATCCATAGATTTTTTATTTCTCCAGAGTGAGAGTTGCGGATTATATTAAAGAAATAATAAATCCTAATACGGCAATGCCAGAATGGATAGACTGGCAATTACCAATTGAATGAAACTGGATTGTCGTCATCAAAGAAAGTTTTAAGAATAGCACCAATATGGATTGCTGTGTTCCACCGTTATCGCATTAAACTCCGGCCTTACTTCAGTAATTGCAATCAGCGTATGGCACTCGTTAAAAATACTTCAGACGTTGTCCTGAGCCGACACAAGATGTTTCGTTCAATAATATGACATGTCGACCACACTTGAAATATACGCTTCGTCATAAGCTCTTATCTGTTGTATCTGGTCAGGACGTTAAGATAAGATCGACTTGTCTGAATTATCGTTAGTTTTGTCTCTACCCGCTTACATAGTTTGTCATCTTTTACTACGTATGTAAAAAGGTGTTTCTATAAAAAGGATAGTCATAAATACATGTATTACACTTGTTTATTTTCGGAATAACTTTAAGTAGTATATTAATATGACATTGACAAACGACAGTAATGGTGGTAGTGTCGTACACAATAAGCATAGATTTGGATAGCACGGTACCATGTTATCAGAAAAATAAACAAGACCCGTCAGTGAATCAAATATCTGCGTGAAAAGAATGAGTTTAATCAAATAGATTTGACGATGATAAGTGTTTCGAGTTCAGTCAGTTCTATCACAGTTTCTGTCAATTACGTTTTTCGGAGATAAATTATCTGTTAACTAGGAAGAGAGAGTTTAATGACGGTTCGTTATTCTAAACCTCTTTCTTTCGACCAAATTATCAACTATTTAAACATCTTTTTTCTATAATGGTGATTAAATTGATACTAGGGTAATTGTCACTGGGTAACAGAAAACTCATACTTCAACATCATATTGAGTATACTCATTGAAGGTTATTTTGAAAACAAAGTTATGGCTACAAATGATACAATTTAATCGTCTTGACTTTCGTATATGTGTTTAGTAGTGTATGTGGATAGTGCGGTTCATTTTAATATTTGATTTGCAATTGTAATCTGTGTATTATTTATCTTCTTTTCTGTATAACATTCTTCCAGGAAGGCAGGACTCAACAAAAATAACGAGCGTGTAAGGTACACAAGTAACACACAAAACAGAACAAAACCAAGCACAAGCACGAGGGTGAACAAGAAAAAAACTTAAATGCTTGGCTGCGAATGTTGCCATTGTGTCGACTCTGCAATGTGGCATTTGCTAGATTATGTTAACCTTTTGCACAAGCATGTACAGTCTCTGTGTCGTTTTATACATTTGCAATTATCACCATGCGGTTTGAGAGGTCTCCAAGTGAGATGGGTAGATTTGTCATCTCTATATTTGCATAATTTGTCCATCTACTTCGTTATTGCAGAAGCAATCTTGCCAATTATCAGATAAGAGAAAGTTTGTCAATGCTTAGTCTAAGTGTATTGCCAATTTGAAATTGCGATGTTTTCTGGTAAAAGAAAATTTGCAATAGGTAACTGACCTAATAGTTGTTTAAATTTTGATTATTCAAAGCGACATTCGTATGTATTTGTAGAATACTAGTATTGTGCTCCGGTGCCATTGTAATAGATGTATTGAATGACAATTGGTGGTATTGGAATAACGTTCTGTGTTGTATATTTATGTTCCTAGATAACCCATACTCTATGCCTTATTTAAATTTGGTCAGGATATTTATGTAGTTCAACTTCGTCACATGAACTGGTTGAATTTCAGATAACAGAATGTTAGGTCTGCGAAATTGTTGATCAAATAATGTTGCTTCACAATATTAGGTCAGTTTACTGACATGCCCAACCTAGCTGCAATGTTTCTGTATTCAAGGACATGATTGTGTATGGCATTCTTAATTTTTTAGGACTTCAGACACCTAAAACTAGGTATTTCAGCCGTTACTGTAGAAACTAGGTCATTTAGCTTGGGACTTCATCTTTTTGATTGCTGAAAATGCCAGCTTTTTGACAGCTTTGACTTGGGTGGGTCATTTTCTCGTTCAGTTGTGCGTTGGGCATTGGGTCTTTATGTTTTTATGTGCTCGGCTGAGTGCTGCCTGCCCTGTCCGACTTAATGTTATCTTTATTAATATAATAAGTGCTCATTCGATGATTTCGAAATGTGTACATGTATAGTAATACAATATAAAAAGAACATTTCCGTGTCATTCTTGTCGCAAGAACCACTGACAGCGGCTTATCGGTGAGCTTGAAAACGACGTCATGCTTATTGCAAATGCACGACAATCTTAACCTAAAACATCAAATAAATGAAATGGAATTTAGGCTTTAGATATGTGTAAGAATTTACTTTCATTAGTTTTGTATAACATGGGTTGCGGTATTGAGTTTGAGAACATTATCATAATGTACATGTAAGTAACTAATGCAATACGTTATGCAATCAAATATTTTAGCGGTTTGTTTCAATAAGGATATGTGTACTGTCAATGATGAATTTGTCTATGCTTGATCGTACAAATGTAACCCAGTACAATCTCATAGGCGAGTTATTTCGAGAAAATATATGTAATGAAATTAGATTAGATTTCTGTCTTCGCGGCGTCCTCCTTAGAATGTACAGAAACAATTACAGTAATCATGTTTGCATACATGAACTTGGCTCTTTGCATCATTCATCAACTAAGATTAAATAAACAACATTCCATATTTATTCATCCCAACTCGAAGTTTGTACGGGGTAGACACATGGCACCAATACCGAACAAAATGGTAAGATCGGGGATTATGATATCATATTAGAAAGAATCATCACATTTATCGGATATTGAGCACTACTTACATTTTTTTTTGTATTACGTTGAACGGATAAATATTTCAGAATCATTACCAAATTATTCACTAACCAGGTTGTAATAGCATATACATGTATAGTGTTTGGTTTGGCTGTTGTAGGCTGTAACATTTTGATCAAATATTTTAGCGGTGTGTGTTGTTAGCACGTAAAAGTGTATCCGCATGTGAATTTTTACACCCGAGAATATGAGTTTCAAGAAGTTTGATGGAACTGGAACTTGTTTTCAATTACTTGATGTAGAAATTCGTTTCAGATCATAGTAATATAGTACATTCCTTGTTATATTCATAGTTTGATTGTGATAGCATGTATTTGTAGATCTAAAAGTAGTGATAAGTATTGTAATGTAAAAACGTTTATTCGTGGCAGTTTTGTTCTTTCTTATATTCAATTTGTTGTGTAGACATGAAAACAAAGCTTTATTCTATTAATGTTCTATCGTATCAATTTGAATTCAGTGTACCGTATACCTCAATAATACCTTTTATTTCAACTTGATTCTGACAGCATTCGATCGTATGTATTACTTATGGTTTATCACATACAGTCATGGGATTGAATTTAGCCATTTCTAATAGACCATTTGATGAAGCTGTCAATTATGATAAATGGATTCTTTTAAGTCATTTTAAAAGCCAGCGGATTGATTTTATACTGTACCATAGATACGCGGATAGGCCGTCATATAAATCTATGCTATAATTATTTCATTCAGATAGTAAGCTGTTGGAATGGAATTTTTCTTAAGGGGAAATTTTCCATGCCTCACCTGAATCAATTCGTTTGGGGTTTTAATCATGTTCCTCTAGATTTGTTTAATTCTTCTTAACACATTTTCTAAAAATCATTGACAAATATTCTTTTATCTTTATTTTCTTCAGCAATTGTTTTCTGCTCCATTGGAAGTGAAACACTTGGAAATATTGTGGCTTCTAAATTCTACTTTGACATGCTATGTTACACTTGTACTATCTGTGGTCGCGTGTATTATGTAATAAATCATGTTCTATCTGTATTTAACCATGATCTTATTATATCATTTTGTCATCTTGCAGTGCGGTTTTATGTTATATATGGAAACTATACATTCCCATTCATAGAACATATTTGCATACATTCAAATATTTATTAGACATAATCAATGTATTTGACCGTTTAATGTACACAATAATGACGGTTAAGACGAGGCATTAGGCCAAACATTACAGACTGATCACATCATAAGCATCTCAAGCGCGAATCTCAAAATTAGGATTTACCATACTCAAGTGCGAAGTTAAAGGTGCTGTAGATTATGCACAAGGTAAAGTTCTGTGACATAGATTTATGTTGTGTCATCCATTTAAATAACTTTTCTAGATATAAGGGTATAGTCATGCAATGCTTTCAGAGAATGTTAATGGACTATCATGAGTTCAATTAATACAGTCAGGTCTTGATATAACGACACCCGATATACTGACAAATACTTTAAACTGACATCATATTTAGGAACAAAAGTATTAAAAACACTCTTTGTATCAATTTAGTATACTCACATATTCGTTACAACGACATATGCAGGACTAGGTAACTCTATCGGGTATTTTGTTGAAATTATGCCCCCTTTTTCTACTTAGTGCAAATAGTGCAAATGTTAAAGTTTAGGTACATGTTTTTTAACCTCTAATATCTTCAAAGTGCACTGACATATTGCTTTGATACTTTGCATACTTGTTCACCATCATGACCCCAACCCATACACAGGGGTGGGTAACTCTATTAGGCATTTTTGTGAAATTATGTCCCCTTTTTAACTTAGTGCAATTGTTAAAGTTTAGGTACAGGTTATTTTACCTTTAATAGTTTCAAAGTGCATTCACATATTGCTATGCATACTTGTTCTCCATCATGACCCCAACCCCTACACAGGGGTGGGTAACTCTATCACGCATTTTGTTTAAATTATGCCCCCTGTTGGACTTGGGAATGCAAATGTTAAAGTTTAGGTACAGGTTTTTTAACCGCTAATATCTTCAAAGTGCATTGTCATATTGATTTAATACTTGGCATACTTGTTCACCATCCCCTACACAGGAGAAGATAACTCTATTAAGCAGTTTGGTGCAATTATGCCTGTTTTTCAACTTAGTGCAAATGTTAAAGTTTAGGTACAGGGTTTTTCACCTCTAATATTTTCAAAATGCATTCACATATTCCTATGCATACTTGTTCTCCGTCATGACCCCAACCCCTACACAGGGGTGGGTAACTCTATCAAGCATTTTGGTAAAATTGTATCCCCTTTTGGACTTGGAAATGCAAATGTTAAAGTTGAGGTACTTCTAATATCTTCAAAGTGCATAGACATATTGCTTTGATACTTTGCTTACTTGTTCACCATCATAACCCCAACTCATACACAGGGGTAGGTAACTCTATTAGGCATTTTTGTGAAATTATGCCCCCTTTTTAACTTAGTGCAATTGTTAAAGTTTAGGTACAGATTATTTTACCTTAAATAGTTTCAAAGTGCATTCACATATTGCTATGCATACTTGTTCTCCATCATGACCCCAACCCCTACACATGGGTAGGTAACTCTATCACGCATTTTGTTGAAATTATCCCCTGTTGGACTTGGAAATTCAAATGTTAAAGTTTAGGTACAGGTTTTTAACCCTTTATATCTTCAAAGTGCATTGTTCTTGGAAACAAACGGCGTCGTTGTAACGAGACCTGACTATATCTCTAAGAATCATACTCACAAGAACAACATCGCAAGGTTGGGGTGCATTTTGATACTTTAAGTGAATAGGATTGAAATGACTGCAAGAGTTTTTGTAATAGTTGAAACCTAACGAAAAATCCTTTCTGTGATGTTAGTAGAATATCGTGTGTTGAAATAATATTTTTATTAGAATGATACTCACAAGGGCGACATCGCAAGATGCATTAGATAATCGTCTCTGTAACTTCTTATTGCGTCTATATCACAGTTAAACGATAACCACTTGGAAAGCATTTCGATGCTTTAAGTGAATAGGTCTGGAAGTGACTGTAAGAGTTTTTGTATTAGTTGAAACAAAATGACAATATCCTTGGATATGAATAGCCATCTTTAATGGGTAATGTACGTTCGTTGTCGATTCAGAGAAAATTGAACTACATGCCTAGAATAGAAAGTCCTTATAGGAAATCAATTGGTTGGTGCAAACTTGAATGCTAGTTATTATACAATTTACATAGAAATGGTTTCTAATTAGAACTGTCAATAAAGTAATCAAATGTTGTTACATATATGGTTGAACTATTATATTCAAGCACCCAAGTAAACTCAGTATTTGCTACTATGTACTCAGCCAGGAGAGTCGTGGTTTCTACAAATAATATTTTGTCGAGTCAGGTTTTTGTTACTATTCCATTTTCACCCTACGGCTCGTTTTGACGGGACGTATTAACCTTTTCGGGGTTTCTAGGGTGTACGAGGAAAAATCGTTCGAGGCATCTTAGTTCTACTGTACATACTCTAAAGAGAGCCAGAAATATGCATATACTAGTAATTGATTGACGTAGAATGACGTATATAGTTTAGTTTGTGCCGTTGCATCGGAACACTTCTATGTGCAATATGTTTCTAAAATAGGATATCACAGACAGCTTGAAGACTACAAAGTCGCATCGTAAATAGATACAATAAGAGATAAGGTTTCAATCACAATATACTCTACGAGAGGCCGGTATTGACTTTTTTCAGTAATTGCGATGCTTCTATCTGTGTATTTCTTCTATTTGTTAATTGCATTTTTTATCTAATAATGTATACTGTCTTTATGCACATTTTATCAAAATCTTAAAAGTGTTCATTGTCACGATTATACATGTGCGGATAATGTCTTGCGATACTTATTCATTAATTTATTTCCTTTATTATGCCCCAGCATCAACTCATTAGGGCTGTATCAGTTAGAATGATCGATACGATATTTGTATCGATACAAAATGATCGATATTCGATATATCATATGATATATTATTTTGGCAATAAAACATCTAAATACTGTAAATATGCACGTGCATACTTACAAGATGTAGGGGTTTAACACAATTATGCCAGGCCTGAAATGTGATAAACAACCTATTTGTATATTTTTTAAATTGCGCAAATGGTTTACATAGCAGATTCTTGTTTAAAAAATTAGATTCACTCGGACATAAACTACTTCGACGACCTGACCATTTTGAGACGAAACAAATAGACAACGGAAAACTTGATTGAAAATGGGTATTTTATTGATTTACATGTATATTATTATCATTTAAATAGAACACCTCTGACCCTCTTGAAACTTTTACTTTGTGACCACTCACATCCTTCAAATACTATACAATAAATATACGAAATAATGTAATACACTCGGCAAAACTTATAAGTACACACGTCGTTTTATCGTTATAACTTTTTTATTTTTTATTATTTTTGCATGAAATTTTGTGTACATGGTATTGACTATCAAAGGACTGGATAAAAAAAAATTTCTTCAAAATTAAATACAGTGGTTCATTGGACCATGAAAGGTCAAAAACCGTAAAATTGCCGTGAAATTGACGCGTATTTGCAAAATATTTTGATGTAAGGTAAATTTGAATTTTAGATTTATTGTCAAATTAAAAAAACACAAAATAATTCGATTTTTCAAACAACAACATGGTGTTTTTTTACTTTTAAAGGTATTTTTTATTGTTATGGTCAAGGGGAGTTAACCATGTTCCAAATTGCATTTTTTATCAGAAATTGATATTTTTAAAACTAAATTGTGCTTGTTCCTATCATTGTTTTCTTTATTACTGTGTCTGTGATAGAAACATAGACTTGAAACTGTACTGTATCAGCGCAGCGGGGCCATATGTGCATTAGCAACCTGACACTCGCCCGATGAACACACGGCATTATTGTGTTTTTTTAGATTCTGCTGTTGTCATCATTAGTTTATTCTGTTTGTGACAATTTAAATCAGATGTTAAAATATCGATTGTATTGTAACTCTACATATCCAATCTACATATGTTGAAATTTTCAGCACGATCATGCACGCATTGACCGAGCTATGGGCAAATGAACAAGTGTGTACTTATAAGTTTTGCCGAGTGTATATGTGTAAATGTCTGGTGTCTCAAACAAACGATCAAAAGAAGCCCTTTTACAATGTATCTAAAGCTTTTAAGGAAAAGGCCTTAACTATCCGGTCCTGAGAGACTGTATATATGCATACATTTTCATATTTACCAGGACTTCTGTGACACGCAGACCTTGATATAACTTGGTCTACGCACTCATTTGTTTCGTTGTAACTACAATATTCATGAATTCGGTTCGGTATGTACACTTGGTAGTCAGCCCAACATAAATCTACAATCAAGGACAAATGTATACACAAGTATTCGCCCTACGACACTCTCTGGAACTGGAATATAAAAAGCCAGATGATTCCTTTCTCTGCACATTTGTGAGAGATTCAGATATGTTGTCAACAAGCTATTATTTACTGCTTGTGTTAAATGTATTATATGATTCAAGTCTTAAATTGAAAATCTATAAATCCAATACAATGCATTTGTTCCCATTGGAAATTATAATGAAAACCAGTTTCTTTCCTTTTACAGTGTTGGTATATTAACGGCTAAATGTGATTTTTGCGATAAACCTGATAATAAGGTGTTTGGAGGAATCCCGTTCATATCTATTCGATTCGAATTAAAATATTGTTATTCCAGATTTGTGTATGACCGGTACATTATCTATTTATTATACCTCACGTGACCTCTAAATGCATTTTCCCAATACACCTGCCGGGTGATATTTTGTTCGATCACTATGTGATGTTTTGTTCGATCACTAGTGGTAAAACTGAGGCTGAGCTACTTATAGAAATTTGTACTATTTGAGTCCGGAAAACAGTCTGCTAGGGAGTATCCATATGCTATTTATATAATTGTGTATATTTCACATGCTATATTTAGTAAATCTTGTCAGTTTCATCCATCTAATCATCACATTCTTATGCGGACTTAGTTTGTACGTGTAAAATTATCATAACCGCAATCTAAGACTTAGTGTTTCTACTATTCTCGGGTTGGTATTATTTACTATCACTCTCGCAGTCATGTGTTATAAATATTATATGCTCGTACAGTCATACAAAAAGTATTACATTGTAAAACTTCATGATGCAACAACTTATATTTATAAAGTATGTAACCAGTCAATTTACAGTACATGACGAATCATGAAGTGTGTTTATTTTGTTTGAAATGTTATTCAACAAATTATTTACAAGTAATACCGCTTTATTATTATAAATTGCTAATTCGCACCACTGTTTTTTCCTTAATACAAACCATCCAAATAGTCAAACATGCTTGGTATAACGTAATATTTCATTAAATGTTTGACATACCATTCATACAATTATCAAGGAAGTGCTTCCTATGTGTCTCGTAAAAGTATTTCGTTTAAGTGTTTGTTTCATTTTATTGACACAACGGAACATTCAAGCACTGCTTTCGTGGCCGCCTAAAACTTTTTGGCAACCTGTCGTATAAATCCATGGTCAGTAACATCTGAAGACTTTGTAATGGTATTGTTTTCATCTACCATTACTATGCTTGTTGTTTTATCTATTTCAGGTTTACGATTGTGTGCCACAGCAACACACTGTTCCTCTTGCAACACTAACCAAGTCTTACAGCGTCTGGCAAAGGTATGTCACCATTTCTACCATGCCGTTATACAATTTCAAACTGGAACTATCCCAATTCAGAACCACAGCAATTGTTAAAATGAATATCTGTTGACGTCAATTATTTTTAAGGAAATGTCTCGTTATGTTATTACAATCAATATTCAGTGTGTCTGGTTTCTATCCTGGTTGTAATGATTGCAGTTAATATATCAAATTAACAAGCCCGAAACTGTACTCTAAACTTCATTCAAGTTTGAGCGAGACGTTTTATGCAACACTTTCTCGGACATTTTGGCACCTGTACAACACATAAAGAAAATTATAGCACAGCAGCATGCAACTTCTAATACGGGATAGAACAAAAAGTGTCAATCTGAGCTTTAGAAATTTCTCCAGACTTATTAATTATAGGGGCTTTGTGGTCGTCAATGTAATGGGAATACTTTCTGAATCGTTCTTTTATAATGGCATAGTTTATATTAAACACCTACATGACTATGCCAGTTATTCATGTCAATGTTCGAGTATATCACAAACAATTTAATCCAAAGAGAGTTGGAGAATGATTGAAGTTTTTTTCCAATTATTCAAACTTTGTTTATTTCATGAATGAAGTAAAATTGAATTAACTGAAATTTCTGGTTAATATGGTACTTGCCCATTATCAACTGTTGTTTGTTCTTTGCTGCAAAAAAATCAAAACAAATCAGACAATACTATAAACATTAGAGCACGAAAGGCAAGAGCTGACTTCACTAAACACATCATATGTATAAGGGTTACTTTGAACACATCACTAAATAACACAACACAAATGCCTAAACTACGTGCTAGTTAGTATCTAGCTAGTGACGAAACTGTCATCAACGTACCAAACTAGCAGACCGATAGTGCAGAATGTTCATGTTCATGACAAAATGGAAAACTGATTCAATGACTTGGTCTGGTATCATTTGGTTAATGACAACAGCATTCAGTCACTTCGCACTACACGATCTTCGTTTATTTTGGGTGTGTCCTTTCATTACATTCATGTCCAATACGGAACACTTTATGTACATAGACATACCGTGTATGTCGAGTCCGTTGTGTTTCAAGTGCAGACAGGAGTGGATATATAGTAGAGAATTCTTCAATAACACCATAACTGACTCAAATATTAACTGTTATAGACAGGATGGTATGGAGGCTTGTTTTACATATCTGAAATATTTTGTATTTACCTGATTTGCTATCTGTCAGTTTTCATTTGCTGCTAATGAATTTGTTTTGGTGCATTATGTTTGTTGCAATATCCACAAATGCGTCTCATGGATATTGTATTTGTTTAGAGTGCAGACCAACTACTGTCTAGGTCATGTGATTTAATCACTCTGTACGTCAGAGTCTCTCTCAATCCGCACAATGCATGCAATTGCCATGAGAAAGTGTTAGCAAAACTTGCGCAGATAACTAGTAGATTTGGGGTTGACATCCGTGTTTGACAAATTGTGTTCTTTTAACACATTGGATACGGCCATGTTCCAACCTATTGTCAGATGTTGTCACTTGCTAGTGGAAGATGTAGTTTATGCTGATAAATACAGTTGAGTTGAAAATGCACAAGCAGCGATGGAAACAAATAAAAAAGCAATTGATGTATAGCCATGTTTGCAGACATTTTTACTCTGGCATTGGTGTACAATTTAGAATATAATTGTATAATAATGTATAATGTAAAATTATCCGTATTTTATAATAAAACCCCAAAGATAGAAGTGTCGAATTTTTTGGCGCTTATTATATTACCACAATCATTTTGTCATGCAAAGACACTTTCAACGTGCTTTGCATCAGAATCATGACAAAGCTGGATAACCTACTGTTTGTATTTTTTAAAGTGACGTAACCGCTGATAATTTTTACAATCCCACGCCGAAAAAATGTTCCATATCACCTGCAAACCCCGACGTTGAAAGACAATTATATTATAGAGACACTTTTTCTCGGTGACGTTGAATTGTATGAAAATCACCTCCAGAATAGCCGACTGGCATTGTTTGTGTATTTAGAACACACATTTCACCAGTGCCACGTTCGTCGTCAGCTCAAGCATATGCCATTATCACCGAGCAGAATCAAACCTAATCAATTCTTATCCATTTTCCTTATTATTATACTAGCTTATTTCCGTAATCAATTCCATTGAACATTTTTATAATGCATTAATTGCATCTCTCAAATCACGTGGTTCTATTCGTGCCCACTGATTGTAAGTGGATTCCAACTGGGTAATGGCTTCTAGCCGAGAATTATACTCACTTAAACATTCAACCTGACGCCCAATTATATTGGATTAGGTTTCGCAGTACGCAATTTTGATGTAATATTCTTCAGGAAGTCCATGTTTTCTCAGCAACCGACTTAATTTCTGATGTTTCCTGCTGTGAGATGTATTGATCATTAAGAGGTTGTTATGGTCTGTTCACAGTGCTTGTCCAACTAGCGTGAATTCGTTCAGGGTTTGTGCGGTGGTTTCTTTCAGGTTCAATTACGACGTTAACATTATCGTCATGTGTTGCTATTATTTACGGTGTTTAAAGATTATTTCAGTCATTATATAAAACCGTCAATTGATTTTCTTTCGTGGAACTGATTTAAATTCAGACAGTACATACTAACTCTTCTACAAGCAATTGACAACCTAAACTACATGGGCGGTATTCTAGTAGCAAAACTTTCTAATCCGAAACTGGAACCCGATTGTAGACATTGGACCGTCTGTGTGACGGTTTAATCTGATAAGTCAAGAGGTATGCTGGCCGATCACCGGACGGCGATCGGTATGGATTCGTGATCGAGGTATAAGCAGGCAGGGTGCGGATGTATTTCATAAACGTAAACAAATGCATAATTCACACATGGCAATTATATTGCAAATACCAATAAGATAAGACAAATAGACATCAACTTAATCTATGTAAACAATGCACAAATACAATGAATACTTGCGTCATTGTGACAGGATACAATAGTCGGCTAGGATCGTCTATGCTATCATGTATCACCTTAATTGCTTATACTGATAAAATAGCTCCATATATTGATCTAAGCCCAATCGTCTTATGAATGTCTACTCTATAAATTTGTCTTACAAATACTAGTACACAGATATATTATGCCAATGAGTGTTTACGCTAAATTAAATCAATTAAGATGGTATAAAAGATTAAGTCGTTTAATTAAGACTTGTGTAAAGGATTAAAAAATAAGTGAGTAAGTATTTTAAACAGTATTTCCTCATAGAAATTGCTTTTCAGCATTTCTTCTTCTAAAGCTTAATTCTTGTGGTGTACCTTTTAGACATGTAACGACCTTCAAGAGTTTTGTCTTGTGTTTATATGTAAATGAAAGATGTGCAAAATATGTGGTCTCCACCATTTTGTTCAATCTGCTCTCTAAAGTTTGGTACCCGGTATAATGTTAGCACGTGTTCCTTGAAATATTTCTTTTTACTCTATGAAGAGCGTCTGTTAACACTCTTATGGGTGTTGGTTTAAGGTAATAACCAGCATTAAGTCATACAAGTATCCCTTAAAGATGAAAGTCCAGTGTCTCAGATAGGGCAAATACTGTGGCCAAAAGTTGTCCTTATTCAATGAAACCACGTAATTCGTTCGCAATGGAATTCTCACATTTTATATCGTTTTAGGTAGGAATGTTTGATTAGATGTCGTTCTGTGTTCTTCCCTTTTTAATAAAATTGTATATTTTGTTTTTTCTTAGTATCAGTGTTTGTAATCTTAGAAAGACATAAGTCTTACCAACTTGTCACATTTATTTATTACCGGTAAATTTTAAAGTGCTGATCCCAGCTCAATTTCCGTTACGGTGTTGTCTTCGAAAACAACAACAATGTCCTTTTGATACAATTTTGAGCATTAAATATATCGCTTTAGTTAAAGGGGAGTGTCATACATGTATCTGTATTGGAAACCAACATTGGTTATAGACAAGCATTTTTCAAAAACAACGAGTACTACATTGTGTTGTTTCCTGTTAACACTGTTGTATAAATTACAAAACATTGTAGAATTATTACTATAGTCCAGTCAGGATAAAGATTCAGTGACGCAGCTGTCGAGTCCACTATAACGGTGTAATTTTCCCGTCTTTCACATTATCCTGGGCGCTCTATACCTGTTTAGACAATGGTTGTGATTTTTTGCGTACACATAAACTGCAACGTCACTGTCACAATATCCTAACTGGACTATACATGTATTGTATAAATTTTACATGCCGTATAACCTGCAGATTACATATCCATTACATAATTTTCGTAGCACGACTTGTCGATGCATCTAGTGTATTCCATATTAAATTTCAAATAAGGCCAAAACAAATTAATGTAGTGGTTCTGGGAAATATAGGGTTGGTAGGCACGAAAAACATTTCATTTTTGGGAGGCGTTAGCCTCTCAATATTACCATTGCCCATGTCTTAATGCAACCTGAACCGCCTTTAGGCTGCTATGTGAATCCGCATTCAAGTAGTTCCAGAAACCGTCAACATTCCCAACACTGCTATATATGTTTCTCAAATTTTTAAACTGATTTAATTCAATCAGCAACACTTGTTTATTCTAAGATCAACAATTATTGTGAAGCTGTTCGTTAAATCAAATTTTTTGCAGATAATCACTCCACCGGGGCGATATCAAACTTGTTTCGTAGTATGAAAATGACGTGTTCATCAAATGTCCCGGCTGTATAGCTATTTTTAGAAACTTCAGACCAGGGTCACGTGATGGTTTTATCAATGAATCGTATATCGTCTGCAAAGTCCTGTTTTGCAATCTTGTGGTGTGGCTATACTAGCCGCTTTCTATAGATGCTTCACGCTGTGAGGGAAGTGATTATAAGACGGTACTGTAGAATCTGATAAATAGGCTCGTAGTATTATTTTAAAGCCTTTTTTTGATATACACATTCAATACACGTATTACATATAAATCAATATGCCCCTTTTTACAATTATTTAGATACCCAACATGCCTATATAGTCACATATGCCTATTTTGACATTCAAGACAAGATCGGCAGTAAGAAAACGAACATTAAACGTTAAAAGTCGGTTTAAGCTTTAGTAGCAGCAACCAGATCGCCTCCCATCAGCACTCTCAGTGCTTTGATTTAGAATGTTCACATTGATCTTATGCACTGGTAAATCAACGATTGGTGGTGATTTCCAGCAAAATACCAATAAAATGTTAAAGGTAGGGGCAAAAAATAGGGTAGGTGGGGTTACTAATTAGTTCTTATTTTGTTTTAGCATATTCATCGTATCATTTCTTAAAGCAATTCGCTGAAATTAAAACGAATATTCAAGATATTGAGCATTAGAAACACTCGATAAGTGATTCATGTCAATGAATAGTGTCGAGTAACTTTAATAAGCCTTACAATTGAAATTGTATCGGTTTGATGTAAATGAGAAGCTATGCATTGGTTCAAAGCACGACAACGTTGTGACATGTGCGTATGAGTGTTTTCAACATCGGGGGGGGACCTTGGGACAAACATTCATGGGTTTCAGCGTTCGAATGTTGGTATGCTTCATAATGAGGTGGATGAATATATACTATACATGGGTGGTCCTGGCATGGGTTCCAGACATATGAGACCCAGGTCACTTTTTAAATCGATGGTTTCATCGATTGGATTCTGGGCGGTTTTGGGGGTACACTTTTAGGTATTATAACAAGTCATGTTTTTACATAATAAAACCAATTATGTTCCTTATTTTATGAATTGTCAGATTTATTCTTGCGCATGTACCGAATCTCTTAGAACGTTTATGGGAGATGCTCAGCAAGGGCTAGTGTCAGTGGTATACATGTATAAGCAAATGTAAGCCAAAAGATGTAATAGTTGCCAGGTTGAACAGCCGATATTAACTGTAAAATTGTAACGACTTTTAAATAAGTAACTGCCATAACTATTTCCTATGATCTGCTTTAATGGGATAGTTATGTTGCAAATATGCATCATTTCCAGACTTAAATTGTTCACATTATTCAAATTTTAATATACTGTGTTAAAATTGTCGAATGGATTGTCTTTGCAGTATGGCAAGTACTTGGAATAATAATTGGCTCGAAATGGGATTTGTGCATCACAACGAGCATATACTAAATCCCTCATTATCAAGTTTAAAATGCCGAACATAGCCTTTATTTGCTTTCTACTGAAATATGTCAGGCATATATATGAGTGCATCAACCCTTTTTTTATTCTGGGTCGCCAGACTACACGACACGTGCTTACCATTGAGCTACGGATATCAATACATGTTTGACGGTGGATCGTGCCCCTCTTTGCTTAAGGTCACTACCCCGTTACTATTATATTTACAACAGCAATGTAGTTTCATTTACGAGCAACGTCTGTGTCGTTGCAAAACACTCGCAAATCCCTTCAAAATCCCTAGATCAGAAAGAAAATGCCAATTATGCAACAAATTAGAAGATGAGTTTCACTTTTTACTAGAATGCCCCTTATACTATGAAATACGAAAACAACGCATCAAACTATACTTTTGGAAGCGACCAAATATCCCCAAATTTGTAGAACTGATGTCATCCGAAAACCGAAATATTATTATTAACCTCCCTCAATACATTTATAAAAGTCTGAAACGAAGAGATGCCGAATATTATTTACGTTAACACTCTTCTCCCTACTTTACGAAAACAAAAACTCAGTATACATTAAAATTACATGCTACATACATTTTAAGATAACATAGTAGTGTGAGTACTCCCATACGTATAACTCTATTTATAGTAACTAGTAAAATGGAATTTTGAATATATCTCTTTTTGCTGTTTATCTGCACTTATTCCGCATATACTACGGTACCGGAAATGGAAATAATTATATGTATACATGCATGGTTTTTTTTTATAATATGTATATTTGTGTTTGTTTATATGTCAATGCATGTTTGTACTTATGTATGTGAAATCATGGGCATATTGCCTAATTTTCGAAATAAACTATCTACATGTTGTATCTATCTATTCATAACATTATAAACAATATAATTATATGCAAAGGTGTTAATATAACTAGTACAACACCACCATCGTATACAAATCGCTGGCTTAGAATGAAAAGGTTGTAAGTACAAAATCGATATTTTGAGAAAATAAGAAAAAAAATGTCTTGAAACTACTCTTTACTTTTGAAAACAAGTTTTTTAAACTTCGGTTTGGTCAACATGAGCAGATCCGATTTCCATGAAAATAGGCTCATAAGAAGTGCCTCGTGATGCAGATTTTAAATATGTATGAGTCGTATAAGGTCGTAAGCAGTACTTAATAACGACCTACTAATTCTGATCCAGCGAAATGTATATGTTTTTACTACTGATTTTCTAAATTGCCTGACAACGCCTTTTATAGGGATAAGTACTATGATTTCAGGTTTTCCTAAGATGTACTGTAACGACGCCGTCCTTTCCTAGAAATAGATATGACACAGTTAAAGATTTATTCACACTAAAATAACTATTGATGCTTTTTAACGATGTACTCTTTATAGACGATGAACAGCTCGTAAAATAGGGTGTAAGTTGTACTTAATAGTAATTAATGACCATGCTTATAAGAAAACGGCGAGTTTTTCTGTTTACTGATTTATTGACTAGTAAATGACTTGGACCAGAACTTAACAGACTGAGAAACGAAGAAACTGCAAGAAGATATAGATCAGTATACGTGTTTATGCACAAATACTAGTACCTATAAATCGAATATTTATTTAGAATCACCCTTAATTAGTTTGACTGAGGAGACACCTTATCTGTTCTAGACTGAGTGTAGGTAACCAGTTTTAAACTAGCCCGTAGCTCATCATCTAGCCATATAATAACGGATCCCGACACAGATTCAAACCTTCGACTTTAAACTTCCAAAGTTGAAGGTGAAATTTGAATGTCGTGCAGTTTGCATTCTGTTTATACGCACAATAGATAAATTGATGATAGTAAATAGCAACCGGGATGTGTTACTAAGACAGGAACGCCTGATTTAAAACAAATAATTAATTCTTAATATTTAATTAGATTTTTTCAAGATTACGAGTCTACTTGCGTGTTTAATATAAGTAAATCAATAAACGATCAGTTGTTGATCTTTGTAACACGTTAATATCTCGTTCTGCTATCTTATAGTCATGAATAATAAATTAATGAGTTTATCTAATTCACAAACGACCATTACAACCATTGCTATTTTGCAATCATCTATTCAAAATAACTGTTATTGTATGCTCGATAGCGATTGGCCAATCGTATAACCATTATTGTATACTCGATAGCGATTGGACAATCGTTAGCAAAGCATGTTTTTATTTGCTCGAGGTTGGTCGTGTTCGTGATGGAAAAATACGGTTCTCCAATTGATTAGAGTAGTTGTTGTTATAAGCATCAATATCAGTTAAGTTTATTTGAGTATACAGTCACGCGTTAGCCAATGAACATGTGTTTCTTATAAGATTCATTCAGTCTCATCCAATATGAAACGTGTAAACCTGGCGACCATCGACGTCATCTAACCACAGTTAGATTTAACCGGAACTAATCGACTACGATTGATTTAAAACTAATTGAGAAAAGCTATTATTTTGTAATAGATTGCTTCCATTGGCTAACCATCTAAGTTTGTTTACACAGTTTCTAAAGCAAATACAGTTTTTTTGTTTCAGTGAATTGACATGAGCAGCCTGTCCATTTGCGTATTTATACAAGGTGGTCTAGACAATAAATATATCACAAGATTATAGATATACGGTATTCCCTCGGAGGTCGACTGTTTGACCGATCTGGCAGGGAAAGACCAAACTTACAATCAGACCCTTATTACGCTTCACTACTTACGCTGATATAGGATCTGATGACACTCCGTATGGTGAAATCGGCGAATAATATGAAAAGGTTATGTAGTCATAATCAATGTACGGTCTGATTATAGGACTAGGTCCAAAAACGGCGTATGATATACGTCCGTACTAAGTTTCAAACAAATATGTCAATTTTTGATTTCGAGCTCGGACTTAAACATGACCTCTTACGGAATGTAGTCAGATCTACAGCGTAAAGGAATGGACCAAATGTTAGGGTCTGATTTTATTGAGATTGGACCACGTCCTTACGACTGTCCATAACAACCATAAATATAAATTATACGGACTATATGAGACTTACTGGCGATAAATGAGTATTTGTCTTATTTTTTATTTGCCAATATAAACAAAAAATAATTCTTCTTCTATAAAAATATAGTGTTGCTCTGATTTGTGGTAGACATTGATAAGCTAAACACCATGGTGATGTTGTCCACGTGGTGATGACAAAATGTGGAGCGTGTATGCTTAAATCAAAAAGACAAATCGAATATGTAAAACCGACAACATTATAAATGAGTATGTATAACATCTCACTGTCCAATTTCGCGAAAAGTGATGATAGTAACAAACTTTAATAGTAATATCCGGTGTACGGTATACCACAGTGACCAATGAACTAAAAAAAATATCAAAGGCTCGACCTGACATTTATTTCATGGTTTGTAGACTGGTTCCACGATCCTGTTTTTGTAGAACGTGTCGGAAAATGAGACATATAGTACCAGTCTACAGGTTTTGAGCACTCGGAACACCTCGGCCATTATATTAACAAAGCAATCAAAGCTATACAGACCGATCAGATTGTGATTTAAGTAACGCTCCCATTTTCTATTTCTATTTTATTTGCTTCGAGCGTTTGTGGTCCTAAACGCAGACTGTGGAGAATAACGGAAGTGATTCTGTGACCAGACATGATTAGCATTATCATTATGATTACTGTAGTCGGAACGATTAATACTTTAAGGTTCGTTGGGACTATTTTATGTTTAATTCTTAATTGATTTCCTCTGTAGTGATAGACAATGTATCAATACAATATTAATGAATCTGTCTATTTTATGCAAAACGTAACTAGTTATTTAAGCACGTGTCCGTGTATAAATCTCGTTATTGCATGTTGAGAGATTATTATCTGCCAGTCAATCGGAATACCTCTGTACTGATGCTTACTTCCGATCTGTTGGTAGACTGGTTCCCGTTCGAATATCAAAAATATCGTATATTGCTACGTAGGAAGCAATCGGATTGAGGCACCAGTCTCGTATGTTGGAGACTATATTGATTGGATGCATACTGATGTTTTAAACCTGTCGATTAGCAATTAGCAATTACTCTGCACGTCAGAAACAAGAGGTATTTGTGACAATGTATGTGCACGAAGCTTCGCAGTTTCCAACACTAAATTTCCAAATATACATTCTCAAGTTGTCTGGCTATTCCAAGTCCTATCAATGCGTTCTCGACTACAATGATTAATGATCCCTATAGTCGTTGTTTATTAAGCCTAGGTCCCACTGAGCATGTTTTGCCTCCGTGATGTACTCCCGATTGAAATTGATGAGCATTCAGGACATCGGGAACAGGTTCCTCGTGGTCTATGGGAAGCTTCGGGGAAGTTATATTATATAGACAGTTTGAGATATCGGAAGGCATTGCGATGAATCGGGTGGTATGGGAAGAAATCGGGAGAACTTCGCCGATGTGGAATTCCTCAGTGGGACCTAGGCTTTGGTAACTTTTGTTTGAAGTACCAATAGGTTATATTATAACTGATGAAAACAAATAAATCATTACCAATTACATTAACCTGATAATAACTCGTTATTTATGAATTTTGTTATTAAATCAAAGTTATCAATTTATATAAACTATCCAATCAAGTTATCTTTAAAATAACTTCAGTACAAATTGTGTATAACAATACCCTTTGGGAGCGGCAAATATTGACCATTGTTTAGAGGTTGTTGTTATAAATAAGCTGTTGCTCTACGGAGGGTCGCCCCTGGCAAATGTTGGCCATTCTTTAGAAGTTGTTGTTACAGAGAGGATGTCGCTATACGGAGAGTCGCCACTGAAAAATATTGTAATTGTTTAGAGATTGTTGTTATAGAGAGGCTGTTGCTCTACGGAGGATCGCTTTTGGCAAATATTGGCCATTGTTTAGAGGTTGTTGTAATAGAGAGGCTGTCGCTCGACTGAGGGTCGCCCCCAGCAAATATTGGCCATTATTTAGAGGCTGTTGTTATAGAGAGGTTGTTGTTATAGAGAGGCTGTTGCTCTACGGAAGATCGCCCCTGGCAAATATTGGCCATTGTTTAGAGGTTGTTGTTATAGAGAGGCTGTTGCTCAACGGAGGGTCGCCAATGGAGAGTTTGAACTTTACAGTCAAACTTTGTGAACACCCTTAGTGCTAAGACCACCTTTATTGTAAAAAGAAATTTAATTCCATTTTTACAGTTTTGCTCTTTATCTACCACCACATATTCGACAAACTCAATAATGTGAGCAGGTACCAAAGGTGGTCGTTGTATTAAGGTTTTAGTTTCAATGTATCTACACTGTTGTTTTTTTAGTTCAATGGCTGAGATACTAGAACCACTGGTCCAGTGCTTCTTGGGATAGCTAACAAACATTGTCCAAGTACAGGGTGTTCAAAAAGTTTGTTCCCAAATTTAAATCCATACTTAATTTTATCTGAGCAATGTACACAGTGCACAATTTCAATTTCTTGCACAAATAGCTTCATTTAATGCTCGAAAGATTATGGCAGTGGAAGAACCCTCTGGAAGGGTGTGTCCTATCCATCCCCATTTTCTTCTTTTAATTTCTACGTCAAAGGATGTTTGGTTTGTAATGTTCCATAGATGTTCATTTCGCACTTTGTCTGACTCGAGCGTCTTACACCAAATGCTACCATATTGTAGTCACTATACGATTTCCTTAATATGAAATCCTATCTATTTGATGAATGTGGTGTCGCTGTTGGTATTGATAATTGATTTGACTGTAGAACATCCGCTCTGTCAGAAGTGTGAGTGAAATAGTGAGGAACCATGTCTATAATGTGATTATCTGCATTTCTCTGTTACTTCTACGATTTCATTAGACAACTACGGAGACAATGGTAATATAACTACGTACAAAGATTCTTATGTTGACTTAGCCAGTACCATTTGTCATTTTATGTGCGTGTATTTTTTGGGGGTTTTTTTTGGCGTTCAACTAAGTCAGTCGTAGTACGTGGATATTTGGTTTCCCTGCCTAATTGGCCAATGACCTCCGGCTTCCATGGAAGATACGGACACTATTTTTGATACAAGGGATCTGAGCGCACTGTCCTTCCACTTTCCGAACGGACTCATTGGTTCTTTAACGTGCCCGGTGTGTAGCACCAATACACGCGAGACTATCTCTGGGTGTTCAACCAGTTCATCTCTAGTTTGGGTGAGAAACACTGAAAAGCGTTTCTGAAATATCCAGTGTTCCGGTCGAGATTCGAACCAGGGACCTCAGGATTGGTGAGGTTTTGAACGGGACCTGGAGAGCTTGAACATGTTTAAGAACTAATCATCTTAAAGGGTTGATGAAAGTTTTGCGATTGGCCGGGTTAAGCCTAAGTGATAGAAATTAAGAATACAAATACTATGAGTATGTTTAGTTCAACCCTTTCGTTCTTATAAGTCAGCATTATCATTATACAATATTTATATAGCACTTTTATCATGTAATTTTACGTTCAAAAATTATTGTCTTTTGATTTCGCATTGCTGAATTGAATTTGGCATAACTTTAGTCGCGGTTAGTTGATTCAATTTCAGCAAGCTAAGCACTCATACGAATCAAACGCGACGTTTTGTTCTTCCTTTGTAACATTAAAAATCACCGATTTCGTATTTTTTCAAAAAGTTCATACTTGTAACGCAAATTGTTTTCGTTGTTCGAAAATTGCATTATTGTCGGGTTGCTTTAACCTATAACTATTATCAAAAGCCGTATCTTATAACGCTTTCATAATATGGTCATACATAGCCGATGAAAGCCTACAGAATCGCTGATAATATGTTAACAACTGACTTCAAATGTATTTACAGAGTTCTTTGCAAGTTAACATGATTTAGGAATGTTTATTTTTCACCGATTACTGTCGAAATGAAATGAAATACGCAAGCACGGAGGACATTTATCAAGCGGTCGATCCTATTCCGTGTAAAATCATTAATAGGTTGCGGGACTTAAATGTCGCGAATTTTTGTGAAATGGAAAATTTGGTGGATTCTTAAATTCGTGGATTTAAAATATTGAAAGACAGTCACTTGCTACGTATTTTTGATGTCTATTATTCGAAGAGCTTTAATTTCGCGTCTAATTTCATCGGCGAAATTTGCGAAATCCAATCCACCGCGAGTATTGATAGTTTTACAGTTGTTGAAATACGTAGGTAATCTTCCAATCTCCATTCACAGTAAACTGAAATAATGATTTGGATCGCAAATTTATCATGTTAACTTAATTGGATTTAGAGATTTTGTCACATTTGCTATGAAAAATATCTCGTTCAATGCATTGGTCAAACTAGTGTTAAGAACACTTTGTTTATATATGGATTAACACCAAACTGAGTTATAAAATATTTCGTTGGCTTTTGACGGAAATAATAAAAATTAATCGTTTATTGATACAATGTATGAAAATAATCTGTTTGAAGCGATATGTCAAATTTTAGGTTGGGTCATTTGGTTGACCTCTACATTGACTGTCAGCTATATAAATGTATTTAAAGTATAAAATGACCAATTTGGATGGAATTTTATTGACTGCTTAAAATAAAACATCATAAAACATCATATAGTTTCCATTTTTCTAGTGGAAGTAGTCAAACACATAATTATATTGAATTTGTTGCATTTATAAGTGCATTATTAAGTTGAAAATAGATATTGTTCCCTTTTACAAACATGAATCGGTTTGGTCAACTGTTGTAAAATTGCTTTTAAAAATTACTTAAGTAAACAGATAAGGTCAGTTTTGTACTAAAACATCACTGATAAATCGTGCACATCTGATTAATCCACCTTTATGGAATATACCAAAATTTCCCGCCTTTCTCATTATTGGGGCGCACTATAATAGCATGTTTCTCAAAATAAACTGATTTCATCGAAATAAAATATCTCTAGTTTCAAACAAATATGTAAATGAGTTTTTTTTGTATACGATGTCGCATGCCTTTATGTCTTGCCACCCAACGACAAGTGGTTGTTTAATTGAAACGACCGTTAACATAGGTTTGTCAGTGTCTATTACTACTACTAATGTTGATTTTAATGTCTGTATTAAGCTACGGTATTCCCTTCTTGCGTTTCTATTAATTAGATTAGGAGTTCTTACAAGTGGATAGGATAATGACCGTCTAGCTACAGAGACCGTTCCGGTACGTGATATTCAGCCCGCGTAACGTATAATGACCCTCAAATGTACGGCACAAGTGCCGATAGTAATCGGTCGTTGACATCAGTATAATTGACTTGGCTATATAATTAAAACACTTGTGATTGCAATAATTGACAAGTCTGTTTGAACTGATACAAGTCTGTTGTGTGTAGCGGTGAGCCTGAAGTAAGCCGAGTGCTTTGGGATCGAGAGGTCAATGGTACGTACCCCCGTTTGCGCCACTGCTTAATTTCTCTGAGAAAGAATAACCCACAATGTGCCACTTTACCCAGGTGTATGAAATGGTACTTTTGAGATTCAAAGGCCAATGTGTTATGCTCTCCACGGCGCGGAAGGTTACACCTAACTTAGCACTCAATGATCGGGACAAACGTATGAGCGCAGTCTTTAACTTGGTACTTTACTTTTTATTTATTAACCTGGCTAAGCATATAATCTACACTGTAATTACATATAATCAAAGGCACTGTGGTTATGTTGAACAAATGGTTATGTATGTAATATGGCATTCAAGTTAGAATTGATCACTGGTGATCAATTCTTCAAACACACCAATCAATTGTTTTTTGTTCAGACAGCATATTACACTATTTCGTATATTATAAATCACTTTCTTTTTTATAAATGCTTTCCAATTCGGAAACCCCCGTAGTTTTCGATTTTCTTGAATCTTCCAGAGATTGCATTTTAGCTTTTATAAGAGATATACAACCACCTTAAAATTGTGTTTTGTTTAATCATATCTGGTGAATTTAAGGTGGTTGTGTAGGTGTTGGTTACAGTCAAACCACTCTGTCAAGATCATTCATGTTAACAACAGCGAAACAGTGGTCTTTGTTGGCAGATGGCCTCTCTTAATTAATTACTTCATTAATTAATGGATGGAAATAAAAAACGGCCAGTGCAGACATGTTTTCAAATAGAAGTCCACTGTATTTATGAATGAAAAAAAAATGACTAGATGAATCAGTATACTGGCATATATCTACGCCTTGATTACTGTAAAATCATTTATTTTTCGAGTGAGTTGAATTTTCGTTGATTTCGTTGTTTCACTCGACCACGAAATCAAAACCCCACAATAAATTTACCTCTCAAATATTAAGCATGGATTTATCCTTTCAAGTTGTTTTGTAATCCACGAATTAACGACCAAACGAAATAGCATTTTTATCCAAATCCACAAAATTTGTTACCCACGAAAATATGTGACTTTACAGTATGACAAAGTTCTTGGGGTTTGGTTTGTCGAATAAATCGTTCAGGTAAATACAACTCGACATTAATGTCCATCTGTTGTCCACTGTACAATATTATTAATCACGTTCCTGAGTGACGTGCTTATGTACAAGGGGTGTTCAAAAACAACATAAACGTTTGCTGTCAAACGCTACATGATTGTTGTGCATTAAGATATAAGAACGACACTTGTATAACATACGATATATCGCTGGCTTAGAATTAGAAGGTCGTAAGTACCTTATAACACTCATGCATATTTTAAATCTGCATCTCAATGCGCTTCTTATGAGCCTATTTTCATGAAGATCGGAAGTGGTCATGTTGACCAAACTGAAGTTCTTTCTTATTTTGTCAAAATATTGATTTTGTACTTACGTTTTTCTAATTCTAAGCCAGCGATATGAGGGTGTTCCGTAAAGTTCGTGGACAAGACTGTAATATTGTGAAAATATCCGTTAAAACATAATCAGAAACATAACATTCCCTAATACTTATAATTATTTATTCGTGATTTACAAACGAAATATTCCGCAACTTGAAATATTAACAATAACAAATTTCATTTCTTTGCAATCATACATAATCACCGTTTCGGAGCGCTCACCAAGGCTCGTGTACGTGTATGCAAATATACCACATTCTGTGCACTTGTAGCAGACAAAATGTCGAAGTATGATGTTGTATTTTTTGTACTTTTGTACAACAACTATAGCAAATATCTACGTTATTTTTGAACATCCCTCACGTAGCCATTACTGGGCAGTTCACTAATGTCATCATAACTTTCAATACGACCACTTATACGTCTATTGACACGTATTTGTTTTTCACTTTTATCATAATCCCAGTTCGATACGCGGCTGACCGATATAGTGCTGACCTGTCAAAAACATTATGAATGCATTCTATGAAAATGTCTACTATGAATGAAATGCCATTGGGAACGGACAGTGGTCAGATAAAGACATTGGCCGGACAAAGTATGGACTATAGAAACTAAACATAAATAAAGTTAATATCATTGGACATTTTGACTTTTACAGTGGTCAGTGGTTGAATGGACATAGGTTAAAATTAAAATATTGCTTGGATAAGTAAGTTCTATTGAAACTAAACAATACTGCTAGATTCTAGTAATGAATTGAAAATGCCATTGAATATTTTAACTTACGCTTGGTCAGTGTTTGTAAATCAAATATGACTTGGCCACAGTAAAGGGCTATAGAAACTTAACAATACTAGGCTAGATATAGGCACAAACGTCTAAACATGCCTTTCATTAAAATGTATTGATCGGCGAACATCGTGGAGAAAGCATCTCCGTCTCGCTCCCTCTCTCCAATACGTTAGTGATTGATCTGACTCTTCGACTATCAGAGACGAAAAATTGTCAGGTCTGTGTATATGGTTAAAAACAACTTTTTTACCGTGGAATTATATATTAAATAAACTCGATATATTTAGAAACGTGGAAATAAAAATTTGGATTTTTCTTTGGATTGACAAACGGTAACTGATCACTGTACTCGTACATGTTATTATCCAAGATAAAGGTACATGTTTTATTTATTCATTTGATATGATGTGAACATGTTTCTAAGTACATTAATCATCATTTTACATGTTTTCTTAATGAGGACATTAATAAATCATACATGGAAAGCAGCCAGCTCTCACAGAAACAGCAAAGCGCAAAAAAGCTCACAAAAATGAACAATTAAGAGATTAAATGGAACAGTGACGAAAACGCAGCTAAGTGTAATTCAACTCAATATCTTAAATTATACGTAACATGTATCCAAATAACTGATACAATTAACGTGAATATCATTACTAAAACTTTTGGCCTACAATATTTTTATGCAATGTTGTAGGGGTGATTATATTAACAAGACATTTTCACACACACAATGTTCCTCATACTAATGTTATCAGTTTATTAATCTTTTAAAACCACATGGTTAATATACATGTACAATCATGTAGAATATGAATGATATAAACATATTATGTGACATTTATTATTATACAAATGAATTGGACAGAAGTTAATAAAACATTATTGAAACCCTCAATCAATATTGATATATAATATAAAATTATATGTTAAATATTGTATTAACTGCTCAAACAGCAGGTATACACAGTTTTATTTCGTGTCCAACTTTGGGTCCCACGAAGAGCGACCGATAAGACGCTCAGATCTATATAGAGTTATAGAGGGGACATTTAGAAAAACGCTTATAAATTAATAACGGTTTTAACTATCGACCGTGTGCGAACGGGGTGATTTAGTTTAATTATTCATCTTTCAAATAGTGACGATCTAATTCCAAATGTGTGTGTTGCATTTCAGTACCTGTCAAATCGCTACTTACTACATTTGTTCTCATTCTTTATTACTTTGAAATACATTCATGCATCGTTTTATAACAATATTAATAACATGATAATAGTGACACAAATGCACTTAAAGTTTTTTTTTAAAGTTTTCTTTCCCACACTCTCATTCTCTTTGACACTTTAATGCATTCCAGACAATCATATACAGTTATGTTCTATACATATACTTACATATAAAGATTATCATGCATAATCTTGAGTTAAACAAGACATTTAAACATTTACAGACAATACAAAATAACACATACTCATGTTTATGACTAAGATTTTCGAAAAAAGGAAAGAGAGAGTTTTTGATATATTTCTTTTATTTTAGTTTATCTTTGCATTAACTTTAATTTCTCTACTTACGACCTTATAAGACAAATACCTATTCGAAATCTCCATTACAAGGCGCTTCTTATGAACATATTTTCATCAAAATAGGGAGTGATCATTTTGTCCAAACTGGAGTTGGAACATAATTAAGTACTGTAAAATCATTAATATTCGTTTGGGATTAAATTTCGTGGATTTCGTGGTTGGGCTGAACCTAGTGAACAATAATACCATTGAATATGTTAGTGAATGTTTTCCTCGGCCGCCATTTTGTAAAGAATAATTTAATTAAATTGTTTTTTTCAAAATGGCATTTTTGTACTTACGACCATAGTCTTCATAGCCAGCGAAATGTTTAAATCCACAAACAAACTCGGGTATTGTACATTCTTATAAAAGAGGCAATAAAAGTTAGTTAGGATTCAACACATATGACTATTTAAAGCAGGTACCCTTCTAATGCAGGTACATTTCACATAAAATAACCTCTTTTTATGATCCTGGCTGTGCAAGGCAGGTGGTTGCTTAATACGGGTAGTCACTAACCCCCGTTCGGGTGTGTTTTTACTATTACAGTAGCTCTGTGAATGAGTTTAGGAATAGAAAAGAATACTTTTTATTTCCAATTATGGATCATTTCTGGAATACAATCACATTTAAATACACAAAAAATGTATACACAAGTGTATGAAATAAGGAATAACATTACAAAGGCTAGATTTTTTATTGGAAGACACATATAAATAAACAAAACGAAAAAATAACATTAAGTGTTAAGACTGTGTTGATGCACACAACTGCTTCTCTGCGATCGACGTAATGTAAACAGTCGACAGATGTATGTTTGTTTAAGGCTAATTCACAATGGTCTGATAGGTTTTTTGTGTTTTACGCTATTTCATTGATCTGGCGGGACTCCAGGTAAATCGACAATTCCTACTCTATCTATTTAAATGACGTATTGGACAATAAATGTAATTAAATTCGATACCTTAATTGGTTTATGCAATTAAGGAAACTGTTTAGGGCCGCTGGTACGTAATGAGTCTAACGATTGCACGCAATCATTAAACGTTGGTCGTTGACTTCATACCATGACACTCACTGTGTATTTCAATACGAATGGGACTGGATATTTTCTTTATTATACTACTTTAGCAACAAGGTCAACAACGTGTCTTAATCACTCAGACCACTCTAACATCAGCAGTAGTACTACAGCAGTAGTGACGTCATTCGTGTGATTTAATTATATCTGGACCACAAACGACCAATTAATTTGTTCTTTAACTCAATGTCGTAGAGTGACTAATGCCAGGCCCACAAAATGTCAACATAATGGGTAGTACATGAATACCTCTCAAAATCTATTAAGATATATAGCTTTCAGCTTCAAGAAAATTAAAGGAGAAGGGGTTGCGTATCAATTTTTTTGTTTGTCTTTGAACCTATTTTCACAAACGCGCGAAATTAATCCAAACCGATTATTAAACCCCTACACTACATTCTCTTCCATATCTAGACCAGGCACAGAATACTTAATATTTCCATATAGAACAGTTCAAAGTTCACTGCATTATGTTCATGTAAAAATTCAAATTCAATTAATTTTCGTGGTTTTAATGTAGATTTGTCAAGTTATTCCACTATTTCTAGCCAATCCAAAAAAAATTATGGACTTAATTGTGTAGTCGAGTTTGGTCCGTGTAGGCATTTGATGGTTATTTATCCTTACGTATTCAACCAGGATATTTGTACCGTAATGATTCTGTGACCGTGGCAAGAATCTATTCACATGAAGTACAATCTCATTATTACTTTGTATATTCTGTTGTTAGGAATGATGTTCCTACTCATCCTGGCTTTCCTGTGATTTCTGAGTAATCTGGTTGCCAAATATGTTGGTAAATAACCTTTTGTCCTGGCTGACGAATTTTTTGACGGCGTAATTCATCAAGGAACAATGAAACCAATAGTTTTCATGTTGGGTGCCAATCACTCGCGGACAGTTCTGAGAGCCCTCTATTTACTGATCAATTGTTTGACGACTTGGGTTTTGTAAATGTTACTCTTTCTCATAGACATCCCTTAGTTATCCTGCTGACCATAGTAAATTTGACCGATCACGTGATATGTTTTGTTTGTTTTTACCAGGTTTAACCCCGTTGTGTTCAACTGTTTCAGTCTATAAGGGCGGAAAGTAGACATGTTTATTTTCTCGTTCAGTTGAGTGTTGGGCATTGTGTCGTGTTCTTCTGGTCTGTGCTGTTTTCATATTTTCTGTACTCGGCTGTTTCAGAAGAGTGTTGCATACCCAGTCCGATCTTTTACTATCTTTTACTTTTTATTCTGTAAGCAACTGACAATTTCTTCCACATGTGGTTGGCATGAAGGTAGTCACTGTCGCACTATTTCAAAAACTTCCTGAACCAGTATTCGAACTTAGATCACTCGATTGACAACAAGTGCTCTAACAACTGGAATAACTTTATGGGGTTGCTTTTTAGCTATGCTGGACTTGAGTTCCAACACGCCCGGACTATTACATATATTGACGGGCAAAAGAAACGCAATTTTATACCGGAGCCGTTTTCATGCGGAGTTAGCAATTTGCATACTGTTGCATTGTTTCGAAATGGCTTATGAGCAGATCCTTATGATGTGTGACAGTCCTTGTGATGTTTCGTTATCTGCTGGCTCTTACTTCGATTATTTATGACTGACTAACTGACTGAGGCGACAGGCTGTCGGAGTAGAGTATCGTGTTATTGTATACCATATGTCATATCTTTTGACTTGCATTTGTGGTCTGTGACTTGTTTAAAATGTTTGTGTGTGCTTTGTGTCTTTCGTGCTCTGCTATTTGTGCTTCATTCCTTGTCCGGTTTGTTATGAATCTGTTTCAAGTATTTATTTGAAAAAAAATCATCTTCTTGTTAATTGAATAATGTTCGAATGTGTTATGATTTTATTTCAAGTATTTATTTTATTTGAACAATTTATCTTCTTGTTAATTGAATAATTTTCCGATCCAGTATGATATGTTTTCAATATTTATTGTTAAAACTTCGTCTTCCTGTCAATTGAATAACAGACAATCAATAGTAATCGTACTTTCAATCCAAAATGTTAAAAGTAAAAACAATCGCATCATTATTTTATAACTGGCAAAATAAACAACTACGTAATGTATTTTGTGAGACATGCCGCGTTGCCGTATCTAAAATAAGAAAATAAATGGCGCGTGTTTGTTGCCGCTGGGTATATTTTCATGACATCTACTGGAAAAATAATTAGTTTATTTTCATTTCAGTATACCGGTATAGCATTCAAAATCTATTGAAAAGTAGTCGGTTTGATACTGTCGAAAACCATGTTGTTCGTTAAAAACATTTCGAATCATGGCAATGAAATATCAAAATATGGCATTGTACATCTTGGATTTATACACATGCATATGCGTTTGTACATCGTTACCTTTTACAAGCAAGTGATTATATTGACGAGTTTCGAACTTCCGTTTTACAGATTCTACGTTAACAACACAATTGTTCAATCCTCTGTAGCTGTGCCGCTTTTTGCTGCAAAAAGGAGCAGCGGTTCAACTAATAGTAATTTTTCATGAAAGCACTCCTTAATTGTCTTGTATTGATGAATCATAGCCTAAATCATGAAGAAACAGACCGATCTAATCATTACAAGAGGACATCCCATATAAAAGACAACGAACCCACATAGCTTCAATTAACGTCAAACTGGCTGGCATTTATTGAAAGACACGTGGCCATTAGATCATCTAGACCGCTAATTAGCAACTGTCGCATAAATGTACGTATACGGATCCATGGATCAAAGCTAATATCTCTAAATATTCATCAAACAACGTAATGACAGTAAGAGCTGTTTTAATAGTTACAGTTTATTATTTTCTCTCTTCTAATGGTGCTTAATGGCGATATTTCATTTTTTAAGTAGCCATGGTGACATAAAATATTTGGTGACGTCACGAGTAGTTAGTGTCATGTGGTAGTTACAGTGTATTATTTTCTGTCTTTTAATTGTGCTTAAGGTCTTTATTGTGTTTTAAGTAGCCATGGTGACGTAAAATCTTTGGTGACGTCACGAGTAGTTAGTGTCACGGGGTAGTTATTCAAATAAGAATCACTAAACAGTTAATAACTATGGTCACATAGAAGCTACGGTCATTTAACAGTTATGTCCATGTAAGCATATGGTCACTTAGTAGTTACGTTCACATAGAAGCTATGGTCACTCATTAATTAGGGTCACTTAGAAGCTATGGTCACTAAATAATAACAATAACAATACAGACTTTCTTTTACGGGGAAACTCAATTGACAATAAACATCAATCTTCCATAAGATCCTCAACAATGAGCAATGAACTAGAAAATAACTATGCATAAAGAATATTATAATATTTGACAGTAGGAAGACTTTTAGAACTTCCAAACATTTTAATAGGGTATATAATTATATTCATTTACAACGTGCTAAGGTTAACGCCGTAAACTAATAGTGTAGGGATATATAATGATGTATAGACAAGTTATCTTGACATTGATGTTAATCGTTAAGGACTACTTGGATTAACAATGAGTTAGATAACATAGTCATACAGATCTATCATATCCTTGTACAGCCGGTAAATTTCGCACATGTCTATTTTTTTGTAATTCTGCTGCGCATTAAAATTTGTGCACTTGACTGTATACAACAAACAATAAAACCCCTCTGTGTACCAAAACCCGTATATAAAGCTTCACTTTGGTCAGAATTTATTGTTAGCATGCCCTGCAAACGTTATAGACGATTTCCACGAAACGTAGAATCGTGGCAATTAAAAATTGGATCACGGTATTCACGAAATTTCTTCTTTGCTAAGATAACCCTATGTACGATATATTACAATTTTTTGTATAACATGGGACAGTTCAATGCTTGGTGATCAGGTCATTAGAGACATGGCGGTTCGTTTAATTAGCTCGGGCTATTGTGACATCCAGGAAGAAACAGAATGTCGTTATCCCTCATTCAATAATATAATAACTGAAGTAAATCATATACAATCGTTATCTTCATGTCAGAGCACAGAACACTCTGTGTTATTAGATGGCGAAACCGCCAGGCTGCTAGAATGTTGCAATTATACTGATATATCGTTGTATATTAATGACTTTATATTCAATTTGGTGATAATCCGCTGCAAGAACACTTGAGACTATACTTAATATGGCATTGATTGTCATAGAGACATGAAACATCACGTAATAAACAGACGCAATTGCATTAAGAATTGGAATAGTATTTAAAGTTTATTATAGCATATGGGATGCCATAGCAATATGATAAATATACTTGTCCGCACGCGAATTTATATCATAACATAATTAAGCAAATGTGTTTGAAAATAAATGTCACATTGACTGTTTATAGTTATGTTTTTTATATTTTTACTTATCGTCAACTTCGGGCGATCCGTATGGTCAATTACATGTGGGAGGCCCGGTATCGGCGACGACCCGAAGAATATTAGTCATTTCAACTTTTTGGAAGATAGTGCATTCGGCAGGAGATGCCCCATCACCATACAATGCAGATGTTTACATTTATTATTGGCGCAGTAAATCGAACTAGCGACCCATGCTTTGCCAATTCAGCCCGTTACCAATGGAGCACGGAACCGCTTTCAGTTGTTGTTTGTAATAACGGACACAAAGTACATATACCGAATACTTCGGTGCGTGAATGCGGATTTTTCTGTTTATGGCAAATTCTGCAGTTTTTGTTAAAGCAAGGAGTTTTTAAATTTCTGCGTTCTTTATTTCTGCGACAAAAGACTGTATTACAAAATTTAGTTCATTTATACGGACCCATGTGTATATATTTAAATGTGATTGTATGCCAGCAATGGTCAATAATTGGAAAAAACCAGTATATTCCAACGTCATATGCTATCCAAGTATATCCAAACCGGCACTCGTATATAGTAATGTCCTCTCTTTTGGTACACCGCGTGCTGCGTTCTGACTTGTCTAATTTACGTTACATTCTATCACATTGCTTTGTATAGCAATTATTGTCCTTTTTCAGAAGAGACAACCAATACTTACAACACTGTGGCATATAATTTACTTACAATGGATAATTATTTTCCATACTCTGACAATGCAAAGAGTTAGCAACAATGATTATTGACAGTAAATATTTTCGCCACTCCTTGTGTTGTGCTCTTTGTACACATTGGTATTGTTTTATCAAAGCACTTACGGAAATATTTTATGTTCAAATTTAAATTCTTTATAGCTCTTTTGCCGCCACATATTGTTATAAAGGGTTGTTGACTATTAATCACCGTTCAGCCAAGGAACTCATACAAACCATACCTATCCATTAATGTGTAGGTTTTAAAGAAAAATCACCAACCTTTTTCGTAAGTGCTTTGATAAAACAGTACTCTGGCCCCAATTCCACGAAAAAACTTAAGTTATTGCTCAGATGAGACTATTATTTTGAATTCATTATGTTGACTACAATTATAGTCGTGTGGTGTAGATTGCTACCAGAAACTGTGTATCTATTGCTAAATAATGATTTAGTAGGTGATGTTTGTATAAAAATGCTCATGTAAATCTAACTGTAATGAACAATGAAAAACTGTGTAATTGAGCTTGCTATAACAGACATAAGTTTTTTATTTTGATTTTTATAACTTTAAAGTACTATTTTCTGTAAAAATCGGACTTATTTTGTATTGCTCTATTAAATTTGCATCTAACTGTGATGTAACAATACATAAAAGTATACATAAATGTCATTTACCCAACAAAATATGTTTTTAAATAGCAGTCTCAGCTGAGCAATAACTTAAGTTTTTTCGTAGAATTAGGGCCTGGTGTTGCAAGTTGCAACGCTGATTTAGGTATTGTTTTCAAATTGTAGCGAATATATATGACGATACGCACAATGTTGCGACATATGTTGAAATTACGTGAACTGCACAGGTATAAAACTAGTAGTGCACTGATTTTTTATGACACATCAATAAATGAGATATCAAACTATTCAGATTAGAAACCGTAACAAATCTAACGTTTTCATGTGTGCTGAATTAATTACACTATTCGTAATTATTATGCTTTAGTTATATGCCTTTGGCCACTCTTGAACATTTATGATATAAACAAACGCGATGACAAAAACATCATTAGATTCATTACGCTTTAGTTTGGAAACAGCAATTACGTACTTTTAACTATTATACTTTGTGGTAAATTGATTTGTTGGTAATTTAATAACGAACAGTTAGATTACATAAAAACCGACAAAGATTGCGTGATTCAAAGCACTAAATTCTACAAAAAAGTCAGATTCATCCGTGTTTTGGGCTTGTTTTAGTATAGGAACATTTTGTGTTTTAATATTCTGTAGGAACAAGAAAAGTAGTGATTCAAATATCTAATGAAGCCGTAGAGAATTAAAAAGTGTTAGACAGATCAGCATTTTATATCGGTAATCTATAATTTAAAGTATATAAACATAACAGGATGACAACAATAATTTCATTTTATTTGAACTGATTTATACGTAACAAACCGTTTCTTTCGTATTAAAACGCGTTTTTATAGTCGGTTAAAGATCTGAATTCTAAGGGAGATAACTAAAACCATTTACTACGGTATTGTACCGGAATGTAGTTTTTAACAGCGCTCGAAAAATAGAGAGGAAATTCCGAATGTATCATCTTTAAAACAAGAAACACATTACACAGAGAACGTCTCGCTAATACGAGAGTGCATCATTTGTATTCATCCAGAGGTTTAGAACAAGTTATGACCCGAATATATATCAACGACAATTTGAATATAACTGAATCCGTAACATACTCCCTACAGCTTGAGAGGTCGGGGTTCAAACATGAAATAAACATGCATGTGTATTAGTAGCGTACAACTTATAATGGAGATTAGTTTAACTTATTGCATACCCTTACTACGATGAATACCATCAGGATTTAGGTGGTCAAGTGTAATTAACAGACGTGGTACAACTTGTTTTGACCTAAACATACACTTTACTGGTTTTTTCCGGTTGTTATTTAAATGTAATTTTGTATACATACCATTGTACATAGCCAGTAATTCTGTCTTGCGTGCCATTTATAACTATCTGTTAATGACAAAAATTTACATGCTTTGTTTCTATTTATCGCGAGTTCAGGACAATGCTTAATCCAAATGGGTTTCAAGGGTCTTAACAAAATTTGAATATCATGAATAAACATGGTCTCATTAATATTGAAAATCACATTTCTGCTGACCATGTCTCTTGCATGAGTATGAACATCCCAATACTTCACTTCTCCCTGTTATAGGTATACTTGCAACAAGAACCCATGAATAACAATATGCGAGGAAGGATCAAAGCGTACGCGGAAACATATATCAACTCACAAACCACAGCTCTGGATGTGACATGCCCTTATGTACGACAAAACAACTTGTGAAATATCTTTGTATATGTTAAAACGACATGATTATAATGCGATACATTCATTAAAATCAGGACATTAGTACTGTACAGAGGCCGATATAATGATTAGGGATGGTTACGAAAAAGCCCAAATACATGGTTACGACTAAGCCTGGGGTACAAACTATCCGCATACCGAAACACGCACTGGAAGATTTTGTTTAAGGGAATAACCTTGACGATTGTGGACAATAGTCTTATATTGATTTGGCTTGCCTGTGAACGACATGTCACAATTCGGATGTACTGTCCAATTCATGATTAGAATACAGCTTCTTGCCAATATATAAATAACATGTTTTGTGCTATTACAAGTTTGTTTGGTTTCATGTTTCGAAAAACGGGTATCAGTCGTAACTTATGGCTCCCACTTCACCGTGTAATGATAAGTATTCGTGAGTTGAATAAGTGACCTATGAAAACATAGCCTGATCTCATTTGAGTAATTCAATTGTTTGACTCTATATACTGGAGACACAGGGTGAACAGCGCGTGCTGATTAAGATAAGATTTCCATATCGTGATCCCGATCAGGTTCACGGTCAGTCAACCTTCTGTACGGGAATGTTTTGGTAAAACCCAATCACGATATATGGTATATACAGCATAGAACATGTGCATGGGTGTTAATTCAGACTTGACCACTGATGTCGTTCTAATTGACCTAACGACGGATATGTACTGTAAATCTAGAATACAGTTGATCCATTCAGTTGACCAATAAAATGATATAATTTGGGTTTTGAAAATACTGGACAAGTTTGCATATCCAATGGATTAACTGATTAATGACCACCAAGCAATGTTCGACAAACAATAAGACGTGGCTATATCTGCTCCGTCTTAGAAGCAATTGGAAAAAGCATTCACACTTATAGTCCGGCACTAACAGTAGCTTAGATCTGGCTTCAGCTGGTTACAATTGATGACTCCACTGGTCAATCAAGATGGCGGATGTACGTTAGTTTATATAAGCAATTTGAAATAATTTCCCTGAAACGTGTGTATAAGGTTTTGGTACGGGAACCAGACTTAAAGCAAGACATGCTATTGTCGAACGCCGAAAAAGAACATATGTATGATAAGATATTGTCATCGACGAAAACACTTTTATTTAGTTTAATTAATATACCTAAGAATTTGAAAGAAACATTGTGGATCATTTAGATGGTCTGGGCAAGTATAGTGTGACTATTGAAGTTACGTCGCTGAAATTCTAAACTTCCATAAGCATACAATGTACTTTCTAAAATGGATCAACTAACGGAATACTAATACTACATTGTAGTTGGTATTACTACATGTAAACTAGCATAAAACCCAATGGCTTAGTCGAAGAAGATGGTCGTAATGCTTTTTTGAGAAAAACAGCTTGAAAACTACTATTTACTAATGGAAAAAACAAGCTTTTTAGACAAGTTTGGTCAACATTTACATGCTTCGATTTTCATGACAACTGGTTCATCAGAAGCGCCCTATGGTGCAAATTTCAAAAAGGTATGGGTCTTATAACGTCGCAAGTAGCAGTCAAAACGTTACCCCTTTAAGAAAGCGATTGTCGGATTATTTACGAAATCAAATTGAAACAAATATTGCATTGAACAACATCTCATGATTGTCTGTTTAGGGCTTCGTACTGAATTACGTTAAAAGGATTTTTCAGGTTACGACAATATTGTTTTAATATAATTATGATTATTTCTAAAGGCGGACAGCTGAAACGTTAAATTGGTCGTGTATTAAAATCTTGTCTCGTGATAATGGCAACTGGCGCTCCCTTTGAACGCCATCAATACTTACGCATAACATAATTGTTGTTTTCTTTAAAATTTATATCCTACATAAGTATTGCAAACTTATTACTAGTATTCGTATATGATATGATAACAAAACATAGCGATACGGGTTTATGGTGTAATAATGAGTTTCCTGTGTGCAGAAGCAATGGCGTCATTAAAGTATTGCAGAGAACATATGCAACTTTTTGTGAGAATGTGTCTTGTTGTGTTCATGTTTTCTTATTAAAGCGGAAGTGATCGAAATGGAATATACCAGTAATTTAATTGACGACTTGTGCATTGGCACACTATCACGTATTAACCCTATCGTCGATCGAACATGCTTTGGTTTAGTAGAACATTTGAGTTGCAATTATATATGCGTACGTACATTTAGTATGTACATTTAATACTTGGTCAGTGTGACCTTTTCTAACTTTGTAATTTGTATGTGTTCAATTGAATATATTCTAAATTCTAACATAAATATCTGAAGTTGATTTTTAACTTACCACACATTAATAACTGTGTCTTCATTTAAGTGCAATACTTTGTAAAGGGTTATTAAACTTCGGTTTTAATTTATACTAATTTATTTAAGGTCGATTGTGAAACAAGTTTTTCCAACTTATATTAATCACTCTCATCAACTCATTCCTGATGATATCCATCGCCACGATGGTATGAGAGAAGAAAAGCCAGTTTCCCTTTTATGCTGAGCGTCTATCAATGGAATTTATGGTACGGTATGACTCGAAGCAGACGCTCTACCACAAGACTATCGAGTAGGTGGTTTTCGGTTGTTCATAATAGTCCTTACTCAAATTCATATTGTTGGGTTAAAGTGATACACGCTAAATTATTCCCGATGGCTGTTTATGGCTGTTTTTGAATGGTCACAACTATGATATACGAGGAAGAGATACCGACATACTAATGTTTGTTTTCATAAAGGTATCGTCAATTCTGTTTTAGAGCATTAAACGAAATCCGCCAATCTAATTCTTGACATCGAACTAAAATGTTCGTGACCTCACTATCACGCACTCTGTACTACACCACGTGACGTCACTTTTGATAGTATATAAGGGTTGCACGTCTGAGACTGTCTGGTTTTGCGCACAGAAACGTGTTATTTTACAATTCATCATACATTTTGTAGAGATACAAATAATATCAATACATTTTTGCCAACAAAAAGGTTGTTAAACATTGCGAAAACAACATCGTTATAATATCAATTTCTGCAGAATCGCCCGTTTTTTTATCCTGAAACTTCTTAAAATGCTTCAAGAATAGAATTAATGAATATATTGAATAAGCCTGCATGGGAGTAGACGCTATATTTCATCATAATCAAATAGATTTATGTTATTTTATAAAAAATATTATGAATCATTAGTACGCGGATTATTTCTTTTTTCTTATGAAAACAATTAGCTAACGAGTCCTTACAACAAGAGATGTATCCGATGAGACAAGAATGCAGTTAAACCTGGTTTATAACAAACTCGAGGTTCCCTTGAAAATGGGTCGTGTTCGAAAGCCGTGTAGTAGGAGCATAGGGGCATTGGTAGTATGTTCTATATGGAAATACTGACTATTGTAACCAAAACACTGACCAAGTTCGTAGTGTTTTGGTCACAACAGTATGACGGTAGAGGGTTCTTTTTGATTAAAGAAATACTGTAGCGCACAGAACCGGGGGCATCGCCTATCCACACACGCAAAAGTCAGATTTATAACGAACCATCCATATATCCAAACAAGAAATATCTTCAAAAAAGATATACAGCGTTGAGTTAAATGACATACTGCAAATGTTATATTTATATTTTTTCAATACATTTGCGAAAGATGTAAACTAGTTTTAGACATGAAAAAGTGATTCTGCCACTCACAAATATATCGAAGCAGACACCTTTCTTAGAGACATCCATCCACCATGACAGAGAAATCTCCAGCCCAAATGTGATATGTTTCTCCCACAATATGTTGGAAACAGAAGTATGAGAAAGAAAACAGAAGCCAATTGAAACTATTGTATATTGTATTCTGACTGTAACAAAACACGTAAGGTGTTATAATTTAAAAACGGATTGGATCATTGAAAATGGAGATATCTGGCCATCATGTAAAGTAATAAAAAGTGGTGTAAATTTAGTATTTGCTATTACAATGAGACATGAAACCATATGCATATCCACATGCAGGGCTCTACAAATCTTCTCAAAACAGAAAACATATTTTATACTTCGGCTGCAATATATATAATCTTGCGTCTTATGAAATTTTCGGCAATTTTTAGCAAATTTACACTTTTTAACAGTTTATTGTTTTACTTTTTTTAATTTTCACACCCGTATTTTTGACAATGATATATTAAAACAAGTCACTTCTGGTGCCGGTCGGTTAAACATCCCGCAAATTTAATGTTATTTTGAATAAAACGGCTGTTATTTTAGAATATTATTTGAGAATGATTAAGTTGGCGGCGTTGTCCAACATGGTACGCCAAAAAGTATTCCCAGACAAGTGTTTAGCTGTCGCAAGGCTGATGTGACATAGGCTTAAATAAGATTTACTGTATACGTAGCATTCATCGTCAAATTGACATAGAAAATAGCCGAACATAGGTAGGCATATTGTATTACACTGTTTCCTTTTGTGCATTAGATTTCCTTAAATAGAATTCACTAAACGGCTTCTAAAAGATGACAAGCAAACAAGTCTTACATTAAATCATGTCTGATCAATTGGATATACTTGAAATTAAACGTTTTGAACAAAACACAACATACCTATAACAATTTTCTTTCAATCAAAATATTATTCAGCCTTGAAACACGCACATATAGAAGCAACAACAAACGACAGAACTGGAAACTCGTAAACTACAATTTAGCTTTGACATTAGGGTTATTTTCCAAGAAAATTTCACTGAATGTAATTAAGGGACTGTAGCTTTCAATCATTGACTGATTGCAGGACCGCTGTGATCTATATCATCCTGAACGAACGTTCAACTGCTGCAAACAGATATAACAGTTTTAGTGACGTAGGTTGTACACGTGTTGCTTCAATGTTGTTGTTTTAGGTATCTAGAGAGAAATGAATTACGTGACACGACCGTTCCCAATGGTGATGCGGTTTAACCGCCTCGATATCAGAACCTAGTTTTAGAGCGTCTGTTGTGAGTGCAGGAGGTCGGGGTTTGGCCATACCAAATATGAATACAAGACATAGTATACGATTAGGGAGTTCACTTTCTTTACGCTTCATCCTTAGGACTAGGATGTTTTTATAGCTCCTTAGTACGTTTCTCAGCAGATACGTGCAGTTCACACTAGCGTGGGTAATGGATGAAATCACTCCCAAACATATTGAAATAAAATGCGCCGACGCAGCACGCAACCTTCCTTCATTGTACTGTCAGTACTGTTATACTGTTTTTGTCAGTCCCTCACATTTCCCCATTTCCTTCTATCCCCATCGATGTCTGGTCGTCTGGCTACGTGCTTCCCACTATGTTGCTGCTACCTGTTTGGGTATACGTCTCGTGTATGCTTATAATGATAACACCCAAAAATAGACAGCCTTTTTTACATTTATTTAAAAATGAAAACCAAACAATTCGATCGATTTGTATGAGAGCTACGGTGGTTAAGCCAACATAACCCTTTGTTAAAGGTGCTGCCTCACAGATCGGGCTAAAAATTTTGTATGACGTAATTTTCCTACCTAACCAAGTATTTATATAATAGAAAGTCACTAGTGGTTGCCTTATGAAAGATTTATGGCATATAAGCAATTTAAATCACTCTTGATATTTGGCACTAAGTATTTTTCTGTTTGAAAATATCGCAGAGTTTCCTTCCAAAATGTTCTGTGAATTATAAAATTCACACATGATCAAACTGTAACTTCAACAAACTAAAGCCAAAACATCTGTGAGGTATTCGGTTCGTTTCGCAATTCGTTTTCATCGAATGGAAATAAATTTCAGGCAATTTAAGTGATATTAGTGCTAATTCTATAGGGTATTAATACCCTATAGAATTCTGAGTGTACAAATGCTAAATTACTACAAAATGCCGATGTTTCCCAAGTTATTTTTTATGTCAATGTGTTTGTTTATGGCATATACAGGAAACTATACCAAAACTACATAAATATTTGACAATTTTATTTTATTTTTGCAATACACCAATACGTGAGGCAGTCCCTTTAAGTAATCTATGCTGTCTAGGAAATCTAGTTTTAGGTCCAATTGCTCTTCTATCAGACATAACTGATTAAATTTCTTCCAGTGGAGAAACAAAGTTCATATCAGAGTCAGACGACAGCAATTTAATAACTTTGTCAAATTTGTAGTATCCTAAACCGCCAATCAAGTGTCGTTAAAATGTTAAAAGTTCTCCGCTTTGTTCTGTCGACTGTAAGGTGTCAATCATATGACCATGGTTATATTGTTCATATCTATATAGACTATAGAATACGCACAGTGAGAAGAAATAGTGTTTAAGTTAAGTTCCACTGGTCAACAGTATTTCAGTCATATGGTCACTAAGTACCCCCAGTCACATTAACCAGACACCGGGCAAACCAGTAGTTACCTTGAACTACTAACTAGCATCTCGTCAAGCAAGGAATATATACCAGTACCATTTCAACGACTTTATTATGTCGTGGCCTGTAATACACGAAAGACCTCTCGCACCCAAAGCAGACAATCAAGCACTATTTTTGCCCCCCCCCCCAAAACTTAAACATTTTATTAGCATGTTGCCGGAAAGCACCACGAGTCGGTCTTTTTCTAGTGCATTAAATCAATAAAAAAAAATTCTTTAACTAAAATTTAAAAAAACCCTATTCGTTTTCAGCATGATACCAGAACTATATAACATTAATTTGTTTTAGCCTACTGTACTGTTAAATCGAATTTTCAATATTTGTAAACATCCACTTTAACCCAGCGAAACCTACACGGAATTCGTAGCTTACAGAAATAGAATTTTAAAATTAATATAAATGGCAGTTTGACAAAAAAGGTTATTTGTATTCATGAGATATATATATAGCAAATCTTGAAGGTTTTTTCAACTCTGTGGAAAATATATTAATTTGTATTTAGTTTGATCGGTTTCCATGTAAAATTTGTGCTGAATTCATACAAATTTCGATAAATGCCTTCCCACGTACGTGTTCCTAAAACACATCATAAGGGGACGACCTTGTGCATGAGCAATGTCTCAATGTAAACGAGTCCCTCACCAAATTCAAATTGAGTTTTCGCTCACTAATCCTTTTTCTGAAATGTGTGCGTACGAACTATGACCGTATTTGAAAACTAAACTAATTGTATTTCTTAGAAATGACATAATATTTCAAACGAACAAATGTGTATTTCTGAACCCTTGGTTATATTCCGTTACTAAAATAGTCTTTGGGGTAAAGAGAAAATGGAACTCCTGTCATTGTGAAATGACAAGCCCCCTCAATAGCCTAGAGGTACAGCGTCCGCTTTGAGTTCGATTCCAGGCCGCGTTCATATAAAGACAAAAATAAAAATGGAACATGCGTACTAGAACCTCCATTGCTAGTTGCTCAGCATAAAAGGGAAACTGATTTCTCTTCTGTCTTACCCTCGAGGCAATGTTTACTATCAGGAATGATGTGTCGAGAGTGATTAATAAAGCTGAAAAAATATTGTTTCACAATCGACCTTAAAATAAATTATTATATACTTAAGACAGGCCATATAATCGGTCAAACGCCTACGTAGTGATCGCCCTCATCGCTACGCTCAGCTACGTTTCACCTCGCTCGTAATTGTAATCATGACGAGTTTGGGAATTTAATTTCCCGGTTTATCCTTCAATCGTATCATCTGATCAACGCTATAGTAAAACATGAGGGTATTAGATATTTAATTGGTGAATTTCATGTTTTATGAACTTCTAGTGTGACAATTAACATGCACAGTGTTTCCTTTTGTATAAAAGATTGACACAAACTTTATATAAAAGGCTACATTCTTGTGTATATTACGCAATAACACGGTAATATGGACAATAACACGGTGATATGGACATGTAAGCGTGTAGTATTTACGACGTATTCGATGTTTTATTAACATTGAAGCAAAATGGCATGGGGGAAATACACTAATAAAGTTTCAAAAATGCCGAAGGCAATGTGTTTTAGTTATTGCAGTTATGCTATTTTATTGTTTATCTGTTGTTTTATTGTGTTATTCTCAGCGAGATGTTAATGAACATTATCTGGCTCTTTACTTCAATAAAAGTTCATTAACTGAAGATGAAGATGTTAGGGATATGTATTGATTGAATACATCATAACCTATTATATGCGGCTCACAAATTCTAATACGATCGCTTCCCGATGATCGACCGGTGTAATCGGGCCGGAGGCTGGACGGTCATGGAGCATTGTCTGATAAGGTCAAGGCGATGACCGGTCGGGTTGATGTCCACCAGACGACAGTAACGGACATCGTACGATCATTGACCGATGCCCGACCAGCATAAAGATAATTAAGTAAACGGCATTATGTAATCGATGGCTCAATTGTGTAAACCCTAAATTCACTAATTAGTAAATATTGGTTGTTTACGAAAGGTGTTTATTTTATTCAAGTATCTCATACTGGTTCGTTTGTATTGTATGTTTTAACCATGATGGTTTACTGGGTGCTGCCGGTGTGATTGATCTGAGTTAGGGAATAAATGAAGGAAGATAAAACATGATTATCATTTCTGTTTATATCTTCCAAGAGACTTCCAACTTGGGAATCCCCTGTGATTTAATAGTAAGAAGCTCTCCCCAAGTTCTAATTTTCTCATGTAACAGTCTTCAACATCATTTCTCCCTAAACGTAGACATGATTTCTAGAAAGTGTGAATTCTTACTTTTCTGTAGAGTTTAGCATTTAGACGAGTCGAGGCAAGCCAAGGATTAATGACAAAACAATTAGTTCTTCAGCAAGTGAACACAGTGGTATACATAGAATTAGAAAATATGTCTTCAAGAAGACATCCGGTCAAATGATAAAAGGGATGCACAAATTGCGAGTGGCATTTGGCCATTATGCATGTACAATTGATTGTAAGAGTTTTAATACAATACTTAGTCTTTATATGATTACTTAGAATATACAAATGTACTTGTCAAATACAAAACCGCTGCCTTTGTGCAGAGAAAGTGGTGTATTACTTTGTTGGTTACAATAGTGCCATATTTATACATGTACTGTTTTCTAAAATGCTTTACTTAAATGCGTAATAAATAAGAAAAGTATCTCAAAAAACATGTGACTAATTTTACATTATGAGTAGTTTGAAAGACAAACAATTCTTTATTCTCGTCTCTGTATAGGACAGCTCCTCTGTGGGAAGAGAGTGTCATATTGTCGCCAAGGAAAGTCAAACAAGATACTCTAGTTTAAGGTTCGATGTATAATAATAAATCAACACATGCAATGTGAAAACAAATTTTCAGTCGACTAATGAGTAAATAATGAAGAATGTTCCAGTACGTGTGGTTTTAAATGAATAATAAAGCCATTATAGTCAAGACAAACATTTGACGTTCACTTTAAATATAACATGTACGTATATTCAAATTAAGGTTACTGGATTTAAATTTTCTTTTCTAAGTTCAACCATTCAACTATTTTGGAATTTAACAATCAGTGTTCTGGTTATAGTATTTTGTTGTCTGATATTCCATGATTACCATATAGTAAGGTTAGGTTTATAATAATTCAGAATTAGTTTCCCTATCCCCAACGTAAGACTATTAGCGATGAATGCTTTATCTTTCGTAAACTCAACGATTGGGAGTTATTTCTACTAATGTCAACTTACTTTCTTGGTTGTGCTATTCAGTCGAACATGTCATCCAACACTCTACCTCTAGTTTAGGACTTTTATGCACTAAGACCAAGCCCCAGAAGTCACGTTAGTTATCTAATTACACTCCAGAGCCACAACAAACGCTTGAATAATTGAAAATATCCAACGTAACTAAAGTAAAAAGCTGTAACGTAATTTATTTCTAGTATCCAAATAAATAAACTGTACTAAGCTAGTAATTTTGTCTTGCAAACCATTTATAACTATTTGTTAATGACAACAAATTTCATGCTTTGTATCTATTTATTGCGAGTTCAGAACAGTGCTTAATCCCAGGATGTTTCCATGGTCTTAACAAAATTAGAATATCATGAATAAACATGGTCTCATTGCTATTTAAAATCCCTTTTATGCTGACCATGTCACTTGCATGAGTATGAACATCCCAATACTTAACTTCTCTGTATACGTGCCACAATAACTCATAAATAACAGTATACGAGAAAGGATGACAGCGTACGCAGAAACATATATCAACTCACAAACCACTGCTCTGGATGCTTTAACAATTTAATATGACATACCTTTATGTACGACAAAATAACTTGTGAAATATCTTTGCATATGTTAAAACGACATGATTTTAATGCGATACATTCATTAAAATCAAGACATTAGTACTGTACAGAGGCCGATATAATGGTTACGAATGGTTACGAAATAGCCCAAAATACATGGTTACGAATAAGCCTGGTTACAAACTAGCCGCATACCGAAACACGCACTTGAAGATTTTGTTAATTGGAATAACCTTGACGATTGTGGACAATAGTCTTATATTGATTTGGCTTGCCTGTGAACGACATGTCACAATTCGGATATGCTGTCCAAATCATGAATAGAATACAGCTACTTGACAATATCTAAAAAACATTTTTTGTGTTGTTACAAATTTGTTTGGTTTCATGTTTCGAAAAACGGGTATCAGTCGTAACTTATGACTGCGACTTCACCGTGTTATGATTAGTATTCGTGAGTTGAGTAAGTGACGTATGAAAACATAACCTGATCTCATTTGAGTAATTCAATTGTTTGATAGTTGTCTTATTAAATGTCCAATCAGTGCGTGGGCGGACTGTATATACTGGAGACAAAGAGTGAACATCGCGTGACGATGAAGATAGGATTGCCATATCGTGATCCCGACCAGGTTCACGGTCAGTCAACCTTCTGTACGGGAATGTTTTGGTAAAACACAATCACGATATATGGTATATACAGCATAGAACGTGTGCATGGGTGTTAATTCAGTTTTGACCACTGATGACGTTCTAATTGACCAATGACATAATTTTTATATGTAAACATGTAAATCTAGAATACTGTTGATTCATTCAGTTGACCAATAAAATGATATAATTTGGATTTTGAAAATACTTGACATGTTTGTATTCGTTGGATTAACTGATAAATGCCAGCCAAGTAATGTCCCACAAACATTAAGTCGTTGCTATATCTGCTCTGTCCTAGAAACAATTGGACAAAGCGCTGTCACTTATAGCCCGGTTCCCGTCCTAAATCTAACAGTAGTTTAGATCTGGCTTCAGCTGGTTACAATTGATGACTCCACTGGTCAATCAAGATGGTGGATGTACGTTAGTTTATATAAGCAATTTTGAAACGTGTGTTTAAGATTTAGAACGGGAATCAGTCTAACGTCACTTAATGCAAGACATGCTTTTGCCGAACACCGAAAAAGAGGGTAAGCATGATATGATATTGTTATCGACGAAAGCACTTTTATTTAGTTTAATTAATAAACCTAAGAATTTGCAAGAAACATCGCGGATCATTTAGATAGCCAGGGTAAGTATAGTGTGACTATTGAAGTTACCTCGCTGAAATTCTAAACTTCTTACAATGTACTTTTATTGATCAAAGAACGGAATACGAATACTACATTGCAGTCGTTATCACTATACTAGTATAATAATTCGATGGCTTAGAAGAGTGTTTAAACTTCTCTTTACTGATTTTTACTTCAGTTTGGTCAACATGACGTGTTTCGATTTTCATGAAAATCGGTTCATAAGAAGCGCCCTGTGATGCAGATTTTAAATAGGTATGGGCATCATCAGGTCGTAAGTAGCAGTAACGATCTTACTCTTTTAAGCCAGCGATTATCGGATTATTTACGAAATCAAATGAAACAAATATTACATTGAACAACATGTCTCTTTTCTCTTTAAGGCTACGTACTGAATTACGTTAAAAGCATTTTTCAGGTTACGACAATTTTGTTTTAATATAATTATGATTATGTCTACAGGCGGACATCAGTGACGTTAATTTTATCATATATTAAAATCTTATCTCGTGATAATGGCAACTGGCGCTCCCTTTGAGCGTCATCAATACTTACGCATAACATAATTGTTGTTTTCAAATTTATATCCTACATAATTATGGCATACTTATTACTAGTATATGTATAAGATATGATTACAAAACATAGCGATACGGGTTAATGGTGTAATAAATAAGTTTCCTGTTTGCGGAAGCAATGACGTCATTAAAGTATTGAAGAGAACGTTTGTGACTTTTTGTGCGAATGTGTCTTGTTGTGTTCATATTTTCTCATTTAAGCGGAAGTGATCGAAATGCAATATACCAGTAATTTAATTGAAGCCTTGTGCATTGGCACACTATCACGTAAACCCTATTCGTTTTCTGCATCGATCGAACATGCTTTTAGGGTTTAGTAGAAAATTTGAGCTGGAATTATATATGTATACGTACACTTTTAGTATGTACATTTGATACTTGGTCAATTTGACTTTGTAATTTGTACGTGTTCAATTGAATATATTCTAAATTCTAACATAAATATTGGTAGGTTGATTTTTAACTTACCACACATTAATAATTGTGTGTTCATTTAAGTGCAATACTTTGTTAAGGGTTATTAAACTTCGGTTTTAATTTATACTAATGTATTTAAGGTCGATTGTGAAACAAGTTTTTCCAACTTATATTAATCACTCTCGGTACCTCATTCCTGATAATATCCATCGCCACGATGGTATGAGAGAAGAGAAGCCAGTTTCCCTTTTATGTTAAGCGTCTAGCAAGGGTATTATGGTACGGTATGTCTCGAAGCAGACACTCTATCACAAGACTATCGAGGATGCGGTTATCGGTTTTTCAGCGTTAGCTGTCTCGCTTGGAATTTGACCTACTTTAAAAACCAATGAAATGTTTACAAAAAAAATAGAAGAAATTGAATACTCACCTCCCATTGGTCAGAATATCCTATACTCATCACAAAAGATTCCGCGAAAAAGTTACATTTCTGTTAAACTTGTAATCAAAGGTACGGTAGATACACACAGATATCTGTTATACGCGTTTCTCTAAGTGCGTAGTGTGTTTCTTATTAATTCTATTTTTGACTGTTTGACCTTAATGTGACCCGGGTCAAGTACACAATGGATTTATATTAGTAATACAGCGCTTGTAAATTTACTATCGGAATTAGTTCGTCTACAACATATCTTTTGTGAGCAGAGGGCCTCGAGTTCAAATCCTACATCAGCCTATTTTTTCTGATTTGTTTTCCCCCATTTTGTTTTTGTCTATAACTTCGACGTTAATATGAGGTAATTTAAGTACAGTTTTTTCAGACATATTGCGCGCTAAATATTAAAGTCTGAGTTAAGTTTGGAATCACTATATATCGCTATAATTGCCGCAGAATCTAGACTAATTAATACATATACCTATAATTTTTTTATTATTTTTTTTTCATTACTGACAAACAATTTACATGGGTAAATATATAAATTTTAGTTATATTAGTGTTTTCAATTTCAACGATATGAAATAACGTCCGCATCTTTATTGAAAACAAGTACACATATCTGCTATATTAAAGCTGTTTATCTTTTTTAAAGATGTTTCTTGGTCATAATAGTCCTTATTCAAATTCATATTGTTGGGTTAAAGTGTTACACGCTATCTAATTACCGATGGCTGTTGATTGTTGTTTTTAAATGGACACAAATATGATATATGGGGAAGGGATACCAACATAATAACGTTTGTATTCATATAGGTATGGTTAATTCTATTTTAGTGCTTTAAACGAAATCCACCAATCTAATTTTAGACATCGAACTAAAGCTTTCATGACGTCACTGTCACGCACTCTGTACTACAGCAAGTGGCGTCACTTTGACATTTTTAATAGTACATAAGTGTCGCTTAATGGTACGCACGGAAATATGTTTTTTTAGAATTCATCATACATTTTGTAGAGATACAAAATAATATCAATACATTTTTGCCAACTAAACGATTGTTAAACATAGCGAAAACAACATCGTTATAATATCAATTTCTGTAGAATCGCCCGTATTATATCCTGAAACTTCTTTTAAATGCTTAAAAAATAGAATTAATTTATATATTGAGTAAGCCTGCATAGGAGTAGACGGTATTTTTCATTATAATTATATAGATTTATGTTCTTCTATAAAAAATATTATGAATCATTAGTATGTAGATTATTTCTTTCTTCTTATTAAAACAATTAGCTAACGAATCCTTACAACAAGAGATGTATCCGATGAGACAAGAATGCAGTTAAACCTGGTTTATAACAAACTCGAGGTTCCCTTGAAAATGGGTTTTAATATTAAGAATACAAGACATAAAAAGTCATTTTAAAAATTATCGTGTTCTTCATTTTGAGGTTGTCTGGATATTGGAATGGTTTTCGAAAGTCGAGTAAAAGGAGCACATGTATATGGTACTATGTTAAATACTGATTATTGTAACCAAAACACTGACCATGTTCGTAGTGTTTTGGTCACAACAGTATGTAGGTAGAGAGTTCACTTTGATTAAAGTAATACTGTAGTGCACAGAAGAGTCAGACTTAGAACGAACTCTCCATAACACAGAGGCTCACTGGGAAGACTGGGCTTCCCCAACTGTGTTGCCTCTTTTAATAAAGTCGTTATTTATATTATTATTATCACCAAAAATATATATTTCAAGCAAGCCTATATACTCACCCCGCAATGAGATTTGAATTTCGAGCATAATTAACCATTGAGGGGGGTATTATAAATGATAACTACACAGTCTATGGTTTGCTCTGTGGCGTCCTATCATCTCATACCCTCTTGACATTAAATAAAATCAAGAGCGAGGTATTGAGAATGATTCTGTTGGATGCGTTACACCAAACGGTACAGATGAGTGTTCAGCTGTCGCTAGGCTGGTGTGACATAGGTTTAAAGTAAAATTCAACGTATACGTGTGTAGCATACATTGTGAAACGGACCTGTTTGGGTATACGTCTCCTATATGCTTATACTGATAACACACAAAAGTGGACTGAATTTTTTACATTTATTTAACCATTTGTTAAGTAATCTATGCTGTCTAGGAAATCTAGTTTTATGTCCAATTGCTCTTCTATCAGACATAACTGATTAAATTTCTTCCAGTGGAGAAACACAGTTCATATCCGAGTCAGACGACAGCAATTTAATAACTTTGTCAAATTGCGTATCATCATAAAGCGCCAATCAAGTGTCGTTAAAATGTTTCAATCACAGTTATCCGCTTTATTCTGTCGACTGTAAGGTGTCAATCATATGGCCATGGTTATATTGTTCATATATATATAGACTATAGAAGTAACTCAGGCAGAAGAAGTAGTGTTTTAAGTTCCACTGGTCAACAGTATTTCAGTCTTATGGTCACTAAGTACCCCCAGTCACATTATCCAGACACCGGGCAAACTAGTAGTTACCTTGAACTACTAACTAGCGTCTCGTCCAGCAAGGAAGATACACCGCTAAGTAGCTCATCCTACCATTTCTTTGTTACGTCGTAGCCTGTAATACACCAAAGACCTCTCGCACCCGAAGTAGATGATCTACCACTAGGGTATCGAAACGGATCGCGGGCATAAAAAGTTGGGCACCAACGGGAATGTACGATATAATCAGTCCTACCTTATTGTAAATGCCAACCGTGGGAGCAAATGCTTCTCACACAATATTTTATATTGAACTGAAGCAACGAACAATAATCATTTGATCTTCCCTTTGACAGGCTGCTAATGTATTCCGCTTCTGATTCAGGAATTCCAGCCCCTGTGGTCGAAAGTGTTTGTTTTGGTTGGTATAGATATGGAAAGGCGATACAGTAAGCTAGCATTGTAAGGGATTGGGCATACTTTTAAAATTACACTAGGCTCCGGCGGCCAAGGATAATAAATCATGATGTTATAGGTGACCACCTTAGAACGATGCAATGAAACAAACGCATAGATGGTATACGTATTTGTTGCTTAGGCTGTTGCCTGTAAGAAAAACATTATTTTGGTGTTATATTGATGAATCGTTTTGTTATCTTTTTTCTTCACATATGTCAATGACCGGACTTCTTCAATCACATATCATCTAAACAATGCAGGCGCTTGTCTGAATTCCAGTGTTTTGTTTTAGAAATTTCGACAATAGTTATTAATTTGATAATACCAGGAGCAACAGTCTTATGCCGTTTCTGTTATAAAAGTATATCCATTGCTTAAAGGGGCGGTACTTGTGTTTTCATGTCTTAAAATTGCGGTTTAACTACATGTATTAAGTATATGTTATTTTAGAAGACCTGATAGCTAAGATTCTACGGATCGTTTATTCCAAATATTGTTGAACAACAAGAACTCGTGACTACAGGTTACAACGTATGTAAAGCATAGCTTTTATGCGCCCACCTAAATTAGACAATTTATCAGATCATTACTATTTCTAAAAGCATCTGTAAATAAAAGGATGGTACATTTTTAGTGTATATTTTGTTTATAAGAATACAAACTGGCCATAAGGAAAAACAATTGTGGTTCTATAGCACCCCACCTACCCTATTTTTGCCCCTATCGTAAACATTAACATGGTTCTGGAAATCTACGCGGATCATTAATTTTCTAGTGCACGAAAACAATACTTTGTAAAACAATTTTAATAATATTCATTGTGAGCATGCTACCAGAACTGTCAAAATAATTCGTTTTGGCCTACTGTTCGGTTGGAAAGATATGTAGCAACATCCACTTTAACCCAGCGAAACCTACACGAAATTTATAGCTTACAGAAATAGAATTTGGGAATTAGTATAAATGTGCTTAGGTAATTTAAATGGCAGTTTGACAAATAGGTTATTTGTATTCATAAGATATATAAATAGCAAATCTTGAAGGTTTTCTCAACTGGAAAATGTATTAATTTGTAATTTGTTTGATCGATTTCCATGTAAAATTGTGCTGAATTCATAAAAGTTCTAAAAAGTCTTTGCCACGCACGTGTTCATAAAACAGACCATAAGGGAATGACCTTGTGCATGCACAATGTCTCAATGTAAACGATTCCCTTGCCGGAACTAGAATTGAGTTTTCGCTCACTGATGTGTTTTCTCATATATGTACTATGACCGTATTTTGAAAAAAAGAATTACTTGTATTTCTTAGAAATGTCATAATATTTAAATCGAACGAAATTTCTATTTCTGAGCCTCGGTAATATTCCGTTTCTAAAACATTCCTTGCGTTAACGCGAAACTGGAACTCCTATCACATGTGATGTGAGTGAGGAGACTGAAGTGTTAAATCGCAACCATAGTACATGAGTGTAAAGTAATGGTGTTATGACAAGCCTCCTCAATAGCCTTGAGGTACAGCGTCCGCTTTGAGTTCTGGAGGTCCCGGGTTCGATTCCAGGCCGCATTCATATCAAAGACAAAAATGAAAATGGTCAAGTGTACCAGAACTTTTCTTGCTTGCACTCAGCATAAAAGGGAAACTGATTTCTCTTCCCTCTTACCCACGCGGCGATGGATAACATCAAGAATGAGGTGTCGAGAGTGATTAATAAAGCTGGAAAAAAATGTTTCACAATCGACCTTAAAATATATTATTATTAACTTATGACAGGCCATCAGTCAAACTCCTACATAGTGATCACCCTCATTGCTACCCTAAATGACTAAAGTTATCATGACGAGTTTGGGAATTTAATATCCTGGTTTATCCTTCAATCGTGTCATCTGATCAACGCTAGGGTAAACATGAGGATATTAGATATTTAATTGGTGTTTTATGGACTTCAAGTGTGACAATTAACATGCACAGTGTTTCCTTTTGTATAAAAGATTGGCAAAAACTTTATATAAAAAGCTTCATTCTTGTGTATATTACGCAATAACACGGTAATATGGACAATAACACGGTATTATAGACATGTAAGCGTGTAGCGTTAACGCCGTATTCGATGTTTTATTAACATTGAAGCAAAATGGCAAGGGGGTAATACACTAATAAAGTTTCAAAAATGCCGAAGGCGATGTGTTTTAGTTATTACAGCTATGCTATTATATTGTTTATCTGTTGTTTTATTGTGTTATTCTCAGTGAAATATTAATGAAAATTGGCTGGTTCTTTACTTCAATAAAAGTTCATTAACTGAAGATAAGGTGTTAGGGATATCTATTGATTGAATACAGTATAATCTGTTATACCTGGCTCACAAACTCCAATACGATAACCGTCCGATGATCGGTCTGTGTCATTGGGCCGAAGGTTGGACGATCACCGGAGCATTGTCGAATATGGTCATGGCGATGACCGGTCGGATTGATGTGCACCAGACGACAGTAACGGACATCGTACAACCATTGACCGATCCCCGACCGGCAAAAAAATAAGTACGTAAACGGCATTATGTGATCGAAACCCTAAATTCATTAAATAATATTGGCTGTGTTAGGAAGGTGATTATTTTATCCAAGTATCTCATACTGGTTTGTTTGTATTGTATGTTTTAACCATGTTGGTATACTAGGTGCTGTCAGTGTGATTGGTTTGAATTAGGGAATAAATGAAGGAAGATAAAACATGATTATCATTTCTGTTCATATCTTCCAAGAGACTTCCAACTTGGGAATCCACTGTGATTTAATAGTAAGACGCTCTCCCCAAGTTCTGATTTCTCATGTAACAGTCTTCTACAACAATTCTCCTTAAACGTAGACATGATTCTTTGATAATGTAATCATTGTGTAGTGTAAATTCTTACTTTTCTGTAGATTTTAGCATTTAGACGAGTCGAGACTAATCCAACGTTTAATGACAAAACAATTAGTTCACCGGCAAGTGAACAGATTAGAAGCGATGAACATATATATGAATATATCTTCAAGAAGACACCCTGTCAAAGGATGAAGGGATGCACACATTACGAGTGGTATTCGATTCGGCCATTATGCATGTAAAATTGAATGTAAGAGTTTTAACAAAGTACTAAGTCTTTATAAGATTACTTAGAATATGCTTGTAAAATACAAAACAGCTGCATTCTGCTGGTGATTTACTTTGTTGGTTTTAAAGAATGTTGACGTCATATTGATGCATGTAATGATTTCTAAAATACTTAAGCTTACGTAATAAATAAGAAAAGGATTTGTATTTCCAAAAACATGTGACTATTTTTACATTATTTGTAGTTTGAAAGACACGCAATATTTTAGTCAAGTCTCTGTATAGGACAGGTCCGCTGTGGGTAGAGAGTGTCATAATGACGCCAAGGAAAGTCAAACTACATACTCTATATTAAGGTTTGATATATAATAATAAAAAGACACATGCCGTGTAAAAACCGATCTTCAGCCGACTATAAAGAATGCATAATGTTCCCGTACGTGTGGTTTTAAATGAATAATAAAGCCATTATAGTCAAGACAAACATAATGATGGTGTTCTCTTACATTACAATACATGTACGTATATTCTAATTACGGTTACTGGATTTACATTTTATTTTCTAAGTTCAACATTCAACGATTTGGAAATTAACACACAGAGTTGTGTATCTTCTGATTCTGGTATTTTGTTGTTTGAACTCATTTAGTAAGGTTAGGTTTATAATAATTCAGAATTAATTTCCTTATCTCCAACGTACGACTGTTTGCGATGTATGCTTTATCTTTCGTGAACTCTCTGTCAGTCTGTTTACAACGATTGTGAGTTCAGTTATTTCTACAAATGTCGACTTACTTTCCTGGTTGTGCTATTCAGTCGAACATGACATTATTACAACCCACTACCTGTAGTGCAGGACCTTTATGCACTCAGACCAAGCCCCAGGAGTTACGATAATTACGTTAGTATGCACTAGAGCAACATCAAACGCTTGAATAATTGAAATTATACAACGTAATTAAAGAATAAAGCTAGAACGTAATTTATTACTAGTATCCAAATATAACAATCATTCTACTTAAGTTAAGAAAGATTATATTTGAACTTGAGATTGCTGTCAGACTTAGGTGATGTGGTTATCCGTGTGGGCAGTACGAATCCCTTTAAATGGGAATTTATATAACATGTACGGCACCATCACCTAGCAATCGCCAGTACATAGATGTCTCCATCTTTTACTTCTTGCGTGACGCCGGGCTGTTTTTTTTTTCATTACGGAACCATTGCATTAATACAATATATTGTCATCACGTGATAACAACATTAAGGATACTTGTAAATACACATTCATGTCACCTTGCAATGCTATTTTAGAATCAAATCGGATTCAATAGAATTTGGACTTAACAGGGGGAGTGGTTGTAAAAGGGAAGATATCTGTCCAAACGATCTGGTTTATGTCAATGTATTAATTCAAAGCATGTAATGTAGCTGCCTGTATGTACTAGTAATGTAGATATATCATTATGTAGTAAATCACACATAACGCTTTAAGGTGGCACATCACGGAGTTTTTATAATAGTGTTTTACGTCCGACAGGTCAAACATAGTTCAGTTATATGTAGACTACCCAGTCACATTATCCTAACACGGGGTGAACTGCGGAGTTGAATAAAATAAAGTAAAGTGCCACTCTTTTTATACCGTTTAGGCATATGAGACTTTTTCTAATCATGGTTTATGAAACAGTTTGCCGAACTGTTTTATAAAGAGACCTTTTTGTACCAAACCTTACGTTTTTTTATGAAACAATTACGTAAAAAGTATCGTAAAAACAGCTGGGGCATGGACAATTTAAGGATTACATGAGGTAACTCATTGGATTGTCATTTATCAAACTATTACTGCTGGATTCGTACTGAGACGATTTTCTCTCCTATTTCTATGATCCCTAGATATAAAACATTGGCGTCGCTAGGATCAGAAATGTGTTGAATGCAAATAGGACCGCACACAGACAAATCAGTTGCTTAATATATTCCTGAGTTTCTGAGTCTCTGCACTGTAAGATGTGATATCCACGCATCGATCGATTCATTTGTTTTATGTCTTTCCATCGTTTCATGATCACTGAAATAATGGGTTTTGAACATAAACCATAAATACTGTTATCGTCAATCAACACCGTATTGCCCGTATACTGTAAAATCACATATTTTCATATTTTCGCGGACATTAAATTATTCGTGGATCTTGACAAAAATGCATTTTCGTGTAGTCGTAAATTCGTGGATTACAAAACATGAAAGGGTAAACTCATGTCTGGATTTGAGAGGTCAACTAATCGTGGGGATTAGATTTCGTGGTCGCGTTCAACAATGAAATTGACGAAAATTCACCTCACTCGAAAAATAATTCTTTTACAGGATCGGGTTTTACCGCATATTGTCTGTATATCGGGTTTTACTGCATATTGTTGTGGAGATGTTGTTCTGTTCTTCAAGAGATTGTTTCTATTTGTCTGATATTGTTGTCCGTCATTCAATCCTCCCCTGGTATTTCACGGTAGGGTATAGGTTACAGGTATACTATCAAGAAATATCCCATGAGTCTGGCTTTAACACATCTATCAAGACATTTTATTTAGTTATATAAGAAAACAACGTATACATAACTTATTGCAAACAACAAGCAAGAACGTCGACTGGCCAAACGCCACTTCCCAATCACCTGAAAAACCTCAACCCAAGCTCTACTGTCACCGGTAGTGTATAATAAGTATATTGTAAAAATGAACGACGTCCCAAACAGAGCACCATACTTCAAATTTAGTAGTTTTTAGTTTAAAATACTCTATTTAGACACCGTTGTTTTGATAATTATCATTGTTTTTAGTACTTATTTCATTCCTCATACCGAGTATTCTTCCTTAACAGCTGTGGATATATATACATGTTATATAAAGTATGTAATTAAAATCTCATTGCGCCGAGTAATATATATTCCGACCGGCTGTGATGAATGAATACAACTACATGTATATCGTGTTTCATTACACGAAATCTGCTGCGATAAATGTTTAAATGATAATATTTGTATTTACAATTTTGCACAAAAAATACGTATTTTATTACATTTACAATAATTTCCACATCCAAGGTCAAGGACGCTTAAGGTTTGAGAATTACGCCGTCCAAGGTCAAAGAGATTCTTATGTGTAATTTGAAACAACCTTAAGCGATAATGTAATTAATATTTAATAAACGAACTAGGCAGCTGTTTGGATCACCTGTTTTATATAACATGAAAACATTTATTCATTGAATGAAGCTAGCATTGTTTACAAACAGTTTTTGTTTATCTGTGTATTAAGTGTCCGCTTTAGAGGAATTACAGTCAATTCTCAAACCCAACCGCCAACTCGCCCTACCACCAACCCACCCTACCACCAACCCACCCTACCACCAACTCCAAGGCGCGTTGACGGTGGGTGAATAGGTTGGATATCGCTTTGAGAGATCTGCTTGTTCATATCAATAAAAATGAAAATGGTACCTATGCTTGCCTTGTTTGGCATTCGATCACTATAAACGGAAACGGGCTTCTCCAAATACATATTATATACACGTGTCGATCATTGTAAAAATGTCACAATATCCCTTGTTTATTGTAGGCGAAGTGGTTAGTTAAACAAATTATTTAAAAATAATCCAATATCAGAGCAACACCATTTCTCTGAATAAAATGTAAACTTGTATGTGCCAATCATTATGTCGTATTTTATCCATGTCGGGAATCTCGTCAATTCGAGGATCTGGAATTGAAGTTTCCATACTAGTATCGCAAGGGAATTGTATAACATTTTTAAGACATGTTTTCATTCTTCGCCTGTCCTATATATTAAGTTATATGACACTATGTTCTATTTATGCATTTTTTTTAAATAAGTTATGGCACGACTTGTCACCATGGTGACTTTAAACAAATTGTTAACATGGCCATATTGTAGATAACATAATGATGTTAAGAGAAATTGAATCAAGACAACGTCAATACAATCGAATTTCATCTATAAGAACACAAATGAAAACTGGTCTTCCGATAAAGGTATTCAGAATTTTAGTTGATTTTAGCAAATACTTTGAAAATTTGACTCCAAAATTGTGTTCATAATATTAATTACTTTGTCATTAAGGTAATGATGAAGATTTACTGAATAACCAATTACTAGTATCCGAATTAACACAACACAACCGTTTCGGGTTAAAATCCTTTTTAGCAAAAGCGCTTTCAGTAAATTGTGGACATTGTTCAGGGCAAACTACGTCACACGGTGTTACTTCAATTATAACCAGTACCATGTGACCTCCCCTATAGCTTCGTTGGGTGATTAAAATTTTAAAAGTATCATTACTGCGAGGAGTTTGCTTTGATACTAAGCGTAGCGGCAAGGTAGATTACTGCGAGGAGTTTGCTTTGATACTAAGCGTAGCGGCAAGGTAGATTACTGCGAGGAGTTTGCTTTGATACTAAGCGTAGCGGCAAGGTAGATTACTGCGAGGAGTTTGCTTTGATACTAAGCGTAGCGGCAAGGTAGATTACTGCGTAGGCGTTTGTCTTCTCGGCTCATCATTTCAGAAATATTATAATAAATACCAACAAGAATAGCGATGCAGATTGTGAGCTATTATTGCTCGAGAAAGGGTAGCCCTGATGAGGGTTGCAAAATAGGAATAATAAGATTTAACACATTTTGAAGAAAATGTGGCAAAGTAAAAATGATAGCCACTATAGTCGTGTATAAAATTCGAGCTTTGTCTTCTTTAAGTTTGTAATAAAGATTTAATAGTGTCAGATAATTGTATGCTGACATTGCTATTTTCAGACCGTTTGTTTCAATAATCATAAAAACTCCTTAAATCAACTATTTTATCGACAAAAGTCGCATCTTCACTGAGAAAACATGAATTTAAAGTAATAAATCTAAATAAAGTGAACTATTATATTTGTAAACTATACTGAAAGAGAAGAAATGTTCTGCTCGGAAAATAAACGAGTGTTCAGGCATTCGGAATTATAGAATCACCCCTTCCAGAATTAACTTCTGAATTAACTTCTGAATTAACTTCTGAGTTAACTTCTGTTCACTGTTAACTCAAATATTAAATTTTCAGGTAACTTCTAAATGAACAACTAAGAACTAACTGCCAACTTAACAGACCTTCTATCATTACTATCTATATTACCTTTCTTCTCCAAAATGTTGCAGATTTTATCTGTGTGCACTTACATTTTAAGGTAATTAATTTTCATAAGAGAAGAAATTAGCTGCGTGCATGTTATCTTAAACAACGACAACACGGGCAATTTGTTTTAAAACGAGATAGTAATTCTACTATACAAGGAAGATAATACTGCTAAATCAAGTCGTGAATGATTTTGCACTGAGGCATTTGTTGGTTTGCCTCGTTTGCTGTTATTTACGTATTCGTGATGTAGAGTATTATGCTAATTAGTGTCTGCTATCGGTGACAAGGTTAATAATTTACAATGGTGTTACTTTTATAATAGGCAATACGATGTTTGTTTAGAGAAGTTTAAAAGCGTTTCATATTTCATTTACGTCATTACTATTGATTCATCCCATTCATTCGGAGTTTTGATTGTAACTGTTACGTGACGTTCGATCGAAATAATAAATAGCAAGACGTGATTTAATACAAGTCAGCAAATCACACCGTGGTTAGCAATACACGGTCAAGCCTGTGTTAGAATTTACTTAAAGATGAAGCAAACACCTTTTTTAAAAGCAGTCAAGAGTACTGAATCTCTATCAGTATATTTACTTTAAGGCGGTTCACTGGTACGACAGAAATCTCTATCAGTATATTTACTTTAAGGCGGTTCACTGGTACGACAGAAATCTCTATCAGTATATTTACTTTAAGGCGGTTCACTGGTACGACAGATTAGAACTTGTTATTGTAGTAACGTTATAGGTGTTCATACCTTTTTTAAAAAAAGTATTTTTATGACTTTGAAATCCAGCATAAGGCTGCTCCTTTAAGTCCAAAATGGCATGTGGATGGTTCCTGGTGGGTGTTGATTTGTGGGTTGCCCTTGTGATTCATTTGTAGAATTCGTGCCCACCAATAACTGACAAATACGTTTCGTTATCATTATTGATAACCGACATTTGGAATAGTTTAGAGAATCATACTAGTAAGCAGTCCAATTATGAAAAATAAACTTGCGATTCATCGTTATTGTTTACTCTCGTTCAATAGAAGCTCCCTGTGCGTTTCTATAACCCTGGATTCTTACTTTCTCTTTAATGTACGACGGCGGTGAAGACCCTCGAATCACCTTAAACAACCATTGGTATTACGTAGTCACAATTGTTATACTGCAAGTGTCTCTTCTCTCATACCCTCGTATTGATAGACAAAATCAACAATCAGGAGTTTCAAAGTTATATACTTCGTCGAGATCACAATCGACCAAAATACATTGTATAAAGTCCGTTTTTGGCTAAAAAAACATTTTCTTGAATTCATAAATTAGGATAAACTATATTTTTTTACATTGCCCTTTGTTGTAAAATTTATCATTTCTTATGAACCACTCGACATACCACTTTATCAGAAAACTATCCTTCCTTGCTCAACATGAAAAACCACCCTGATTTGGTAAATCGTTAACTTTCTAAAAGCTAATACACACATTTTATCAATTATATTATACGCTTGAGATTCAAAATATTGTATTGAGACATGCTGCGAGTATCAAAATGTATTTAGAGTGGAAAAAAAGAAAACTGTTAAAACTACAATAATGAGAGAAGGGGGATTTAAATATTTGCAATTTAAATATTTTCATTTAATACTAATGTGTTATTTATTTAAATCTGCATTTAATACGTGTTTTGCAATGGTTATTGATTTGCACATTGATGTAATAAATACATAAACAGTTTCAACTTGATACAAAGTGTTTGTGATACATCTATATTTCTTGTTTTTTACTCGGTGACGACTATCTAGATAGCTCAGTGGAGATTTTTTACTTTTCGGTGTAAATTTTGTTGTTCACCGTATTATAAACATTAGGACCGTAAAAATCGTGGAAAATAAATTTCTTGATTGTTTATAAAATGGAAATTAAAATGAAATCTTGGTTTGTGGATATTTGACTTATTGACAGGGGAAACCCCTTTTTACCAATTGTTTAAGGATTGTATTGAAAAAGGGGTTTTGCTCTGTTATATTTTGTAATCCTTAGCTTTGGGCCGGAAAATATAACATGGTTACTGATTATTTATTGTGCAGTATCTATATATAGTGTTCATTGTAAATGTGTTATGTTATATCATGTTTATTCCAATGTGAAAGTAAATATATCTATCTTAATTTCGGAGGTAATGTATCAGTGTGGACTCGATTTCGTGGATCGAGTTCGTCACAAAAATAAATAAATGTTCTACGAACAGTACTGAGTTTACAATACATTTGTCATACTTGTGTATTTTCAGATTTGATCTCGGTGAAGTTTGTCTTACGCTCAAGTGGAGGATACCATACCAAGAGCATGTGTTACAGAAGAAAGACAGCGACGTAATTACGGCGATAAGGATCTTATAAAGTCGTTAACGAAACCTTGTTAATGCCCAATGTCTTCCGTCGTGACATGAAAATACTCGGAAAAATAAAAGGCTCAGTAACAAGCAAGCCAGTATAGTATATGGGATAGTGGACTAGACGGTATAAAACTGAACGTTAGGATTATTACATAAGTCGTTTGGTCATCAACGATTATCGGACTGTCAATACGAGGCTGTACTTATTCACTCGACGACAGCTGCTGACAACTGTAAAGAACATTTTCTGAACATTGTTTTACACACTGACTTGTGAAGGTTACATTACCTTCACGGATACCAGGAAGATAATAAAACGCGGTAATTTAAGGACGATACATGAAGTTTGGTAAATATCTATAAAACCAAGAAAATTTGAAGATTTTATGCAGTTTTACAATAAAAACGGTTACATATCAGTGTGATACAACAAAAACTTTTCATGTAACACGGAAGTTAAAGCGTCATGCTGTAATTACAGTTCATTTCTATTCATAAATAAACAAAATCACGTATATTTGATACGAGCATCACGCGACAGGCATTGCTGAAAGATGTGAATCCAGAATTTCAAAACCTTGGTGGAGAGTTAACATATTTGTGGATACTGGACGTATAGTGACAAAACGTGAAACAGGATTATTTCAATTTTAATTTTGTTCAAAGATCTTCGTTTTTAATGAATGATATAGTTAAAAAGCATTTATACTACCAAGTAAACACCGGTACATATTCATTTTGTGTTAAACGAAACATTATTGTGTGAAGATTTTTGAGGACATTGTTGTGAATTTAGGAATGTAGACTTCTTACTGTTTCTACTATATATAGTTGTTGACGAGTCGGGGATTTGCAAGCCACGGGGATTGACACGCGGTTTGTTCTCTAACAAACATAAGCTAGGATAAGCTGGGTTTATCTATACGATGCTGAAAGATGGCGTCTGGAACGAACTACAGCAATTCTATGAACCCTATAGGCAATCTTTCAGTCGTTTATTCCACATCAGGAATTGGTGCAGACAATGTCAGTGATAATGACCAGTGTGCGGCCGTACTTGATGGGACGTCCGGGCCGCCCCGTATGTTCGATCCTACCGTACGATATTTCATATCCGGAATACTTTTCATATTTCCATGTCTGACTATGCTAGGTAACGGAATGGTTATTGTGGCTGTTCTGACACATAAGAGGTTGAAGACAGTAACTAACGCGTTTGTTGTTTCCCTTGCTGTAGCTGATATTATGGTTGCTATTCTTGTGATGCCATTCGGTATATATCAGCAATTTAATAACAAGACGTGGAAACTAGGTCGAACATGGTGTCTCATTACAACGAGTTTCGACGTGATGTTCACAACGACGTCTATATTTAACTTGTCGTGCCTCGCCGTCGACCGATACCTTGCCATTTGTAGACCATTCATTCACGAACGTTTGACTCGACCTAAAGTGATAATGATGCTGTCATTCTGTTGGGTGGTGCCTATTTTTATATCGTTCGTGCCTATAATGAGACATTGGAACCATATTGGTATAGAAGACTATGTGAACTGCGCGTTCCCACCCGATGATCCGACCCATTGTGCGTTCGTAGTCAACAAGGTCTTTGCTGCGGTCTGCTCTCTCATCGCCTTCTACATTCCGACTGTCTTTATTGTCATCTGTAACGTCCATATATTTAGCGCTGCACGAAAACAAGCGCACCAAATCCGAAGTTTGGAATTATCAGCGCACAAGCATCATCGCAAGGGTAAATTAAAACATGAAACCAAGGCGGCCAAAACTGTTGGTATTATCATGGGATGTTTCTTCATTTGTTGGTGTCCGTTTTTTATTATGAACATCATCGACCCATTCATTGGGTACAAAATACCTTACGACGTTTGGACCGTTGCGCTGTGGTTGGGGTATATAAACTCCATGTTAAATCCGTTTCTTTATTATAATTTTAACAGACATTACAAGATGGCTTTCCGGCGACTTCTGACGTGTAAAGTATGTCGTGGTATAAGTGAATATACAGACGATGTTGTTCCTAGTTCCTTATATACCGACTTATCGCATTCTGCATCAGCTAACTCGCATTCTTGTCTCCATAATGGTGCGGGTCGACATTCTATACCTCATAGTCACAACAACAACAATGTCGGGTTATGACGTCATCTGAATAAATGGCGGTGTAGCACGTGATGTCATAAATACCGAAAGGCGAAGACTATTTACATTCATGTGACTAGGGAACGGTGATGATGTTTTTAAGAAAAGGTAAACATCATGACAAATACTGAACTGTGACGGACAAACTTTTATTGTACTTAACCGTTCATTTAAGGAAGATTGAAATGTTTCTGAAAATAGCAAATGCTAATTCTCGATCAAACATAATACGTCTGTTTCCGAACATGAACGGCATTATCCGAGAGGTTTATGTTGTGATTTGTGAGTTTATGGAAAGAATACAGCGAATGTAATCCACTGGTTGTTCAAGATATGGGCGAAAGAGGATGGACTTATTCATGCACAAGTTTTAGATCTATTTAAGTGAATGGTTTTATGGAGTATGGAACATGTCAAGAATCATGTCAAACATGATCACTGCTAATCTTGTTTCCGTCCAATGTAACTATATCATCTGTGTTATTATCTTCTTAAAAGACACCAAGAACTTGAAATGGATTATTTCATGTGTATGCTAGAATTCTACTTTTCGTTGTCATTAAATTTCGAGGATTTTGGTAAAATACATTTGTCGTGTGGTTGAGTACGTATGTTTTTGTTTGGAGTTAGTCACTCCTTATGGAATGAGCTACGAAATCATGCAATAGATTTTATATTTAAATAATTTACGAATTCCATTGTATAATTTATCAAACTCATAAACTGTTCCATGACATATATTTGTTTCGTGTATGTGTGATTTTTGGCATTCGTGTGTGAAACTTGTGCTTATTTTGATATACGCTAAGGTAGAACATTTAGAGGATATAAAACAAGATTAATAATGCTAAACTACATGTACATGAGATTTTATTTTTATCGCTGAATTTTTGAAGGGGTGCCATAATGTAATGCTGAGCATCTAAATATCGAAGTTTTAACATGCATGATAAGAATGAAAAAAAAACTTATCATCCGGTGAAAAATATGTATTTAGTTAATAAATGAAACGCCATATTGTATACAGATGTCTGCGACATACGATTAGTCTGAAATAGATTTCCTGTCGAAAGCCATTGATGTCAAACTATCGAAATTCGGTTTAATGCAGGATAAAACAATTCGAGTGTTTCTAAACAATTTTATTGTGACAGAGGATGAGCCCGACGTGGTTAGAGCTATCAGATAGTGACGTCACATAACTTCAAACCTACAAAATATGGTTTACTCCTTTACGTACATACGACTATAATACTTTAGTTAGTTACCCTGGCCTGATTCACCATATATCAGACAAATGTAGAAAAAATGCTATTTTAGTTTTCACATCAATAATTAGTGTATCGTGTAATGCACTAGTTAGTGACAAATTAGTTAGAATTTAGTACTGTACTAGTAATTAAGAATTTTAAGTAATAATGGAAGACTAGAGGTGACATTGAAACCTTACTATTGCCCATTGTGAACTCGTGCCATTGAAATTGTCATCTCCCGGGGACATATAATCCGGTGTTGCTCATTCGAATTACCCTGGTTCGATGTGTGTTATTTGAATTATTACAGGTCCCGTATTTACAAAAGTTCGTAGATCAGACCTTTTCTTTGACGTAAATTATTCAATTATAGCATCCGACTGTTCTTCACGGTGAAAAAAGAAGGAAAACTCCATCTTAGTTAAAACCTTGGGGGTTTTTTAAATATCTGAGTAGAAGGTTGTGAAACCAACCATTGTTACTATAAATAGAACACATTCTGAATTAGATTTATTTCGGATGATAACGCCGTACCGAATATTCGGATAAAAGGTGACAAATTAACAGGTCCGGTTGTAGTGACGTAAGACGTTGATATCGTGAATGTCAAACTGTAAATCCATGAAGTTGAAACATCGTGGACTTGCGATGTTGAAACAGTGAATTTTCGAAATTATAGTAGTGAATTTGAAGAAGTGGATTAAATACCGGTAACCCGATATCGTTTTAGTTCTAGAATCGTGAAATAATCGTGAAGTAGTGATGGTAAATAATGTTGCAATGTCAACACTTGTCTTTCGTAGTTTTGTTTTCTGTTTCCATATTTATTTTCTTATCGATCAGATAGAGTTATATTCATATCAATGTGACTGGTATTTTTTTGTATTTTCACTGTTATTTTGTGCCGGTAATATTTTCAAAATTTCTGTTGAATAAATAACCATAACTCGTTTCACTTGTGTTTCGTCTTCTTGGTTGCTTGTCACAGTTGTTGTTAGGTTAATCGCGGAGATATTGACGACGTCCTGACCTTTATGCAAGAATATTTTACAAGGTTCTTGCTTTGATTATATCCATGTCCGTGAGCGAAATCGGGCAATATTAGTCATTTAGATTTGTGTTGGTATAATGGTATTACAAATCAACATATTCGTGATACTATTTGCTGATAAATTATTCTAATAGAAGGTCGAGGATCATGTTAATATCTCCACACTGTAGTCGTCTCTATATAAGGCTAAATAATGAATAACGGGATGGGGTTAAGGGATGGTATACAATATTGATCTTACTTTGGTACGTCGCGGACTGGAATCAAACCAGAGACGCCTCACACTGAAACAGATGCTCTACCACTAGGTTATCTAGGCGGAAGGAAATGATGGAATTGTGAGTAAGTAATGTACGCGTTGTAGCGACAACGATGCATACGTCTTGAACGGATCTCTGGAAGATAGTGAATGTTTTCGTATCGATTGTAGGTAATTTAGATTCAACCCACGGCCTGAAGCGGATTTTTTATCACATTTTAGCCCTCGGTTGTATTATTGTACGAGGGAAGATCCAAAATAACGCAGATTTTTGCTATTGCTTCCAACAGCATCGTTATTTTTTAAAACATATCCACATGCGACAATATAGCAAGCACATCGCGTGTTTTTATAACCATAGTAACGAGTATGCGGCGCGCACAGCTTTTGCGACCATTCTCAAGTAACATACTGTAATATGTTATAAAATGTAATGAACGGCAAGTAGAAAATGTTCTAAACATCACCTCCACCTCGCGATGGGATGTGCAGGTGACATCATGTCAAACTTTGACGTCAATGAACATACACATCATGCATCACGCGGTCTCATCTGTGTAACTTGCGTTAAATGACGTCGTCAGACCGGCATGAACAAAAACTTAAAATAATGAAGCTCTGCCATGATGTCGGAAAAAAACTCCAACACTGGAGCTTAAAATAACCGAACAGACTAATAGAACGTATCCTATTAGCCGAGCTGTTGTTTTTTGAATTGACAATGTAACTATTCGGACAGTGGAAACATAGAAGAGCGCAAGGGTCATGGAAGAAATAGAAAATACGGCGCGACAACAATGACGTCGTCCGCGATGTGTTGTCGCTGACCGACGATTGTCTATTAGGGAATTAGCTTATCGTAATGGAACCGTACGCGACAAAATTCTTATTTATATCTTGCACAAGTTAATGTCAAAGGTTGTTTTAAACATTTTCAGTAATAATAAACACCACTGTATGATATTTCATTAAAAAAGAGAGCAGGTTCACAACTGCTACAGCTACGATCATCAATACGCGACGTCAATGACGTCATGAAACCAACGTTGACGTGCGCCGGGTGACAGTTAATGATCATTTCTATTGCATTTAACTTTTCACTGAATAATTATTTTTTCTTGAAATGTTGTAAGAGTATACCGGACATAATCATATGCCTATCATTGTTGATATGATAAATTGATATACATTGTATACGTACATTATAGCAAAAGTCCACGTTATTTTGGATCATCCCTCGAATATTAAGATTGAGTCACACGATTTATAAGTGTATAGTGCTGAATTTGCCACAGTCACTATGAATGTGACTTTCATTTTTTTAAATGATATAATTTGGTTGGGGAACCAGTCATCAGCCAATGAGATCGCTTGTTTCATCAGATGACCTAAACAGCAAAATGGATGTGCAAAACATTGTAAGAGAGTGATTCTTTGTGTGACCAAAACATTTCGGCGATATGAAACGCTGTTGGATAGGTTTCAGAGATAATTGGACTTGGACTTTATAGGGGATATATCATGTAAGTGAATAAACATCACTGTAGTGGAATTGCACGCGATTCAGCTGTGATATTGAACACCGATTTTAAAACTTGATCGGATTTTCTTTTCCGACCAGTGTCCTACACTCTAAACATAAACACTCTATTTTGCTGAAACTTTGGTCTCAAAGTTTGTTATAAATATGTATATATAAGTACTTAAAGTTGTCTTTTTATACAAGATAAATGTCTTGGCTACCAATATAAATATGTCTGTGATCATTTAGTCCAAATGTTATGCCAGTAGACAACCGAAATCAGATGCTGGTTTAATTTCAATAATTTGATTTTCATGATGTAAGAGAGATCCCTTTCTCTTATGATTAAGCGTATGCACCCCTAACTATTTTTTGCATATGTTGATTACGCGCTGTATCCCTATGGTTTACCTATGCCATGTATCACTATCCAACATTTCTACAGAATTATGGCCCCTGATTGACTTAGGTAGTTATTCGGACAAGGCTTCCACAGGGACATGAACGTTTAATGAACGCAGTCTCGTTTTCTCTGACGTTGTTTCTCTACAATGCATCACACATACTTCTACGTTCCCACATACGTTCTATTCACTTTTCCTCTTATTTCCTTTATCTTGTATATTGATGAGTAGACACGTCGGTAATTCCAAATAATTTTACCAATTTGTATGTGTCTGTAACTTTGCATAGCAACGTTAGGTCACAGTTGTTGAGTCTTCGGGTTTATAGGATTTTATTTGAAAATGTCGATATAAGAAAGATCAAGTTTGTATACAAAGGTATGCATACTACCAGTGAGCTATTGGTGAATGGCAGGTTTTAATGGCAATTCATCCAATAGATTGCCGATGGGCATTTTGCATATGAATACGGTAACCTCTCCTATTCGGCGTACGGTTGGAAAAATAACAAGCGGTCGGAAACGGCTCTTAAGGCCACTCACCTGTCATTGTGTGGGTAGTCTAGGACCCCAAAGGCCCTTTTGTTATATTCTCATGCCCTGCTCCCAAAATGCAATATTTTCAAAAATGCCTGTAAACCAAAAAATATAAAAAGCGTGGCCTTACGGGTTGTCGGTAAAGCGTTCGTATTCATCAGACACCCACAGCAACTCGCCATGATTATATCAAAATGCCATCAAAATTGATTTCTTCCGTCTTCTTAGGATTCCCTCGCTTTATTTAGCACTTTGGCGAAGTATTTATGTTTGTTAATTAAGTTTTGTAAATGTCGGTTGTTACTTTTCCCTGCCAATAGACGCCAAGCCGACTTAATGTAATAGACGGTGATGAAATAAAAAAACCGCTAGTATATTACATTGGTACCCCGTACGTTAATTAGACGATGAAAAACATATCCGAAAATACCTGCACTCATTTGTACGAAAACATCGTAAGTACAAAATCAATATTTTGAGAAAACAAGAAAAACTGTCTGAAAACTACTCGTTACTTATAATAAAACAAGCTTTTTAAACTTCAGTTTGACCAGCGTGACCATAAGCTCACAAGAAACGCCTTGAGGTGCGGATTTTAAATATGCATGAGTCTAATAAGGATAAGGTCGTACATACGACCTTCTAATTCTAGGCCAGCGACATATCAGTATCACGCAATGTTCATACACTTAGTGGCTTTGAAAACGCACCACTTAAGAAACCAAGATAACTTTTTATATTTATCAATATTTTTCAATGAAATTGTGTGTTCTATTGACTTTCCTTGGATTTTAACTTTATGTTTTAGCCATCAAAATTCACTATAGTGCATTGAACCATGAAAAAGCAAAACCGAAAAATAAACGAGCAATTGATGGTTGATGATAATTAGTTTTATGTATGGTCAATACGAACGATTGATCGAACGACAAATTGAAAAAAAAATAAGGCGGTTTTACCACTTAAAAACATGGTGGTCTTTTACTTTTAAAAATGCTTATTAGCAATGGTTTGGGTTTATCTTACATTACTAATAAGTTTTATATTGAAGTTGAAGTAATTCTGATTAGTCATTGGGTGGAAAATAGTTTCTTAACCTGAATTGAGCTTTTTATTACGTGGAACTAACTATGCTGAGCGTGTCGCTTGTCTCGCACGTGACTTGTTTTATAGAACTAGGGTAACGATTCAGTGATTCACAATTTTATTTCATAATTTAAAAAGGAATGTAGTGTATAATTATATAGTACTTTACATGACTGTATCTATACAAATGCTTGCTATACATTTCCCTTTCATAACTTGAAGCATTCGGCTATACCAGGTGCTTAAGTGCTTTTTATGAACTTAACAATAAATTAACATGTCCGCATACACATTGCAATGACCGTGTCAAATAGTTTTTGTCATAAGCTGACCGTTAATTAGCTTTCTTCTTTGCAAAATTCCTTGATCTTGGAATAAGTCACATATTACTACGGAGTCCTAAAGGTGATATGCGCGCCTTTTATTTAACGATCGAATTTTCTCCGAAACGCCTTAAAATGATAGAATAATCTTTTATAACAACATTAAAATTTTAAGATTTATTTCGAGATATAAGTACCTGGTTTTCAAAAGACGCACCATTGTATTTCGTCATTCCATCTATTTCTTGCATAAATGACACCAACATGTTCATTTTACGATGAGTATAATATTAAACCATTTTTTAACAACCGGACATGACGATGGTCCCGCGCATGACACGATATTTCCGGTCACGACACGATGGTATCAGACATGACGCGATATTTCCGGTCATGACACGATAAAATCGGACATGGCGCGATATTTCCGGTCACGACACGATGGTATCGGACATGACACAAGGGTATCGGACATGACACGATATTTCCGGTCACGACACGATGGTATCGGACATGACTCAAAATTTCCGGACAGGACACGAAGGTATCGAACATGATACGATGGTATCGGACATGACGCGATATTTCCGGTCACGACACGATGGTATCGGACATGACGCGATATTTCCGGTCACGACACGATGGTATCGGACATGACGCGATATTTCCGGTCACGACACGATGGTATCGGACATGACGCGATATTTCCGGTCACGACACGATGGTATCGGACATGACGCGATATTTCCGGTCACGACGTGATGTTATCGGACATGGTGCGATATTTCCGGTCACGGCACGATGGTATAGGACATGACTCGATAATTCCGGACACGACACGATGGTATCGGACATAACACGATAAAACAGGACATAACACGATGGTTCCGGACATAACACGATGGTCCTCGACATATCTGGTACCATCATGCACCATGGAACCAGTATTTCTGGAATGTATCTAACCAGTACTAACTTGCCCTTCTACAAGGAACCAGCAACTCTTCCACATGTATAGGAAAATCGGCAACATTTTCACGAATGCCATGACCTGGAGTCAAACCAAACCTGGACCAAAGTCGCGGCTAATCTGTAAGTAAAACACAAAGCATGCCATCAACGTAAAACACCTTACAATGTATACCACCAGAGATGTCATGAAACTCGATGGTAACAGGTTGTGATAGAAAAATAACGTAATTCAATAAACGTTGTATAGTGTTAACAAAATACAAAATGTACCCATATACGCCACATACGATTTTCAACCAATGGAAATGATTGTTTAATTCATTCGAATCATGAAGCTCTATTATTCCTCTCCACATGTTTTAAAGAGAGATAAATCGTTGAAATAATATTCAATGAAAAGATGTGCGGATTACCTCCCTTCCCAAATGGAGATAAAAATGTCCATACCGTGAAATCAGAAATTTACGCCAGTGATAAAGTTTCGCTATTTTCGCGAATTCGATATCTTTCATTGAAACTGTCCTACATCACAGGGCCGCCTGGGGGCTAAGTGTGAGATTTGGTGCACACTACAGCTAGATTTTAGTTTTAGTACGGAGAATTTGGTACGACTCTCGACCTTGTATAATTTTTACCTGCATAACGAGTGCTGTCTTGATTGTCCGAATTGTAATTATATTTTTTGTCATGTGACACCTCCGTAGTTATATATCGCCTATATGACTGCAGTTAAATTACCAGTTTTCGAGGACCGCTTTCTGCAGTTCAGCCTTTCAGCCACCCTTTGGCATTTAACTTCCCATGGTCATTGGGCTACCCAAGGAAACCTGCGTTCGAGTATCCCTGGGCGCAGCCAACATCGAGATATAGCGCCCAGGAATATCGAACATGTACAAGGTACATATTCACACCTTAGTCTAGTGGAACGTTACATTACATGGGTTATTCTTTCATAGAAAAATTAAGCCGGGAGAAATGCGCAGACGGGGATTGAGCCCGGGCCTCTCGATCCTAAAGCAAGCGTCCTACCTCGAGACTCCACTCCCCCACTTCACCGAGTCCAATCGTTCACCACGGGTAGACGGCTCATAACGCACGATGAGACGGCATTTTACCGGTTGAAACACTAACCAAGGTAAGAAAATCGATGGTCATTTTTTCAATTTAACCTCTACGAAATGGATGTATGGCCGAGGATGATCTTAGTGTTTCAACCGGTAAAATGCCGTCTCATCGTGAGTTATGAGCCGTTGACAGATAGACGTGTAACAGTAGGACAGCAGCCCCAACATCTTGTGAAATACGCCATTACACCATTTTTCAAACAATCAGTGCATGATATCAGTATATAATTATATATCATATCGGTTACATGTTATCTATGAGAGATTGACCGTACGTGATTATGTGTGTACTCATAGATCCAGAGCATGGACTTTGAAAAGACCAAACATTGCCCCACATAATTATCGCACATGTACATGTATATAGTGAACATATTTCAATTTCACGAACGGACTGAAAAACAGACAGGTTGATATTACATTAGTTCTGTTTTGGTAGAAAGATGTTTAAATTTATCGCTGTGATAGCCCTTGCAGGTCTTTGCCGGGCGTCATTCCATGGTAAGTCATTATATTTCACCATTTTGACGAACGCATTATTTTAGGACGTCTCGAAGTTTATCTATACTCAAACGCAAAAGAAACTGTGCATGTTTCAAATTGGGATAACTATGGAAATATCTGTCGTAGGCATTTCATTTTTGTACCATTTAAAGCATGTGTGTCACTTTATCGAACAATGGACACAAATAGACCCCTACCACGCTTAAACGTAAAGCACGATTCTTTATACTGCGCTATATAAATTAAATGTATTCTGTTTTATAGGCAAGTGAATTAGCTATAATTTGACACCAAACACTATATACTATCTTTTATTTATATCTGAAAAAATAAGTGAAAACCCCATGCACAGTTTCTTTTGCGTTTGAGTATATAAACATGTTGACAATTACAAAGAATATATATATGTATAGGATACGAGTGTAATATTTGAAATGTACAGAGATTGTATGGCATATATAGCATATATACAGGGTGTAAGTGTGGTTTATGACGTAAATACAGGATGAGGGTGTGGTATATGATGTGTATACAGGGTTAGGATGGGGTATATGATGTATATACAGGGTGAGGGTGTGGTATATGATGTATATACAGGGTGAGGATGTGGTATATGATGTATATACAGGGTGAGGGTGGGGTATATGATGTATATACAGGGTGAGGGTGTGGTATATGATGTATATACAGGGTGAGGATGTGGTATATGATGTATATGCAGGGTGAGGGTATAGTATATGATGTATATACAGAATGAGGATGGGGTATATGATGTATATACAGGGTGAGGGTGGTATATGATGTATATACAGTGTGAGGGTATGGTATATGATGTATATACAGGGTGAGGATGTGGTATATGATGTATATACAGGGTGAGGGTGGTATATGATGTATATACAGTGTGAGGGTATGGTATATGATGTATATACAGGGTGAGGATGTGGTGTATGATGTATATACAGTGTGAGGGTATGGTATATGATGTATATACAGGGTGAGGGTGTGGTATATGATGTATATACAGTGTGAGGATGTGGTATATGATGTATATACAGGGTGAGGGTGTGGTATATGATGTATATACAGGGTGAGGGTGTGGTATATGATGTATATACAGTGTGAGGATGTGGTGTATGATGTATATACAGTGTGAGGGTATGGTATATGATGTATATACAGTGTGAGGGTATGGTATATGATGTATATACAGTGTGAGGGTATGGTATATGATGTATATACAGGGTGAGGATGTGGTATATGATGTATATACAGGGTGAGGATGTGGTATATGATGTATATACAGGGTAAGGGTGTGGTATATGATGTATATACAGGGTGAGGGTGGGGTATGTGATGTATATACAGGGTGAGGGTGGGGTATACGATGTATATACAGGGTGGGGGTGTGGTATATGATGTATATACAGTGTGAGGGTATGGTATATGATGTATATACAGGGTGAGGGTATGGTATATGATGTATATACAGGGTGAGGGTGTGGTATATGATGTATATACAGGGTGAGGGTATGGTATATGATGTATATACAGGGTGAGGGTATGGTATATGATGTATATACAGGGTGAGGATGTGGTATATGATGTCTATACAGTGTGAGGATGTGGTATATGATGTATATACAGTGTGAGGGTATGGTATATGATGTATATACAGTGTGAGGGTATGGTATATGATGTATATACAGGGTGAGGATGTGGTATATGATGTATATACAGGGTAAGGGTGTGGTATATGATGTATATACAGAGTGTGAGGGTGTGGTATATGATGTATATACAGGGTGAGGATGTGGTATATGATGTATATACAGGGTGAGGATGTGGTATATGATGTATATACAGGGTGAGAGTGTGGTATATGATGTATATACAGGGTGAGGGTGTGGTATATGATGTATATACAGGGTGAGGGTGTGGTATATGATGTATATACAGGGTGAGGGTGTGGTATATGATGTATATACAGGGTGAGGGTGTGGTATATGATGTATATACAGGGTGAGGGTGTGGTATATGATGTATATACAGGGTGAGGGTGTGGTATATGATGTATATACAGTGTGAGGATGTGGTATATGATGTATATACAGGGTGAGAGTGTGGTATATGATGTATGTACAGGGTGAGGGTATGGTATATGATGTATATACAGGGTGGGGTGTGGTATATGATGTATATACAGGGTGAGGGTGTGGTATATGATGTATATACAGGGTGAGGGTGTGGTATATGATGTATATACAGGGTGAGGGTATGGTATATGATGTATATACAGGGTGGGGTGTGGTATATGATGTATATACAGGGTGAGGGTGTGGTATATGATGTATATACAGGGTGAGAGTGTGGTATATGATGTATGTACAGGGTAAGGGTGTGGTATATGATGTATATACAGGGTAAGGGTGTGGTATATGATGTATATACAGGGTAAGGGTGTGGTATATGATGTATATACAGGGTAAGGGTGTGGTATATGATGTATATACAGTGTGAGGGTGCGGTATATGATGTATATACAGGGTGAGGGTATGGTATATGATGTATATGCAGGGTGAGAGTGGGGTATATGATGTATATACAGGGTGATGGTGTGGTATATGATGTATATACAGGGTGAGAGTGGGGTATATGATGTATATACAGGGTGAGGGTATATGATGTATATGCAGGGTGAGGGTATATGATGTATATACAGAGTGAGAGTGGGGTATATGATGTATATACAGGGTGATGGTGTGGTATATGATGTATATACAGGGTAAGGGAGTGGTATATGATGTATATACTGGGTAAGGGTGTGGTATATGATGTATATACAGTGTGAGGGTGGGGTATATGATGTATATACAGGGTGAGGGTGTGGTATATGATGTATATACAGGGTGAGGGTATGGTATATGATGTATATACAGGGTGAGGGTATATGATGTATATACAGGGAAAGGGTGTGGTATTTGAAAAACATTTATCAAGCTATACATGTGTAATATGTTTCAGATGTTGGCAAGATTGTTCAAAACTTTGACGAGAAGATAAACTTTGCCATCACGCAACAAATACAAAATGAACTTAGGGCCAGTTATCTCTACCAAGCTTATGTGAGTATATTTAAGAAATAAAAATATGTACGCACTCGTGATTTAATTTTTCCGCATCCGAACTCCTGCCCGTGTTTTATTCACCGACAATATACAAGAACAGAGTTTTTATTTCGATTCTAAATACGATAATATCCCACACTATTTAACTGCGCGCATTCCATTTTCACCCATTTGACATTGAACATAATTCCACGCTGAAATTGAGTGGCTTATAAGCTGGTACAATTACCTCCCTCGTTAATGAAAACGACATTCGTAATTTTCTGAAGGAAATACCACATGTTAAACATTGAAACAATTTTAATAACACGAGTATATGGTATCTATTTCATAAAATGAAAAATATAAATGAATTGATTATCAGAAGCTTTAATAAAACTTGGTTTCTAGAGTATATTGGAGTTTCTAAAAATAGATGTGTCATAGCTGTAACACTGGATTCTCGTGCAACTCGCCTTGTCATCGTGACTCGTAGAAAATTTTACTATAAAGTTTACGTTCATTCATTCATAAATATGTCACGTAATACTGGGCGTAAATAGAAACAGCCAAATTGATAGGTATGTTTTATGGGGGGTAATAATACATTGTTAGGTCCGCTCTATATTTATACGATTAATCCACAGATCGTGTTAGAATAAACAATAACCTCTACTTCCCAAAATATGATAGATTTACATGCATCTACTTTTGACCGTAGAAGTATGTTTAGGTCACCCTTCTTGCCATTGAGCTTCTTTTCTAGGGTGGTAGGATCTGGCCATTATATTTTCTTTCTTTCTTCGGAGTCCCTTTTCATGCCTTCCATGTCCGGTTTGTTTTTGTCATTTTTCTTGAATATTAGCGGACATAAATGTGCACAGTTCTTAATGAATAAATGTACATTTGCATGTACTAGTAAAAGATGTTAAAAAAGTTCGTTCTCAAAATTTGACTTCATATAAAGTTTTATTTGAGCTATGTACGCTGTAAACAATGTTAATTTCTTACTCTTATAGCTCCATTTAAAGCCAGATAGATTAGAACAATGGTAGAACACCCTCTGGATTTTAACCTTAAAATTGTACAGTCTTCTGAGGTCAGAAAATTTAAATATTCAAACTCAAACATTAGACCGAGCTTTTTAACGCCCTGTATATTCACCTTTACAGAGTCACTATTTTGGCAGAGCGGATGTTGCGCTTCCCGGATTCGCCAAATGGTTTGAGAAAGCTTCATTAGAAGAACGCCAACACGCTACAGGACTCATTGAGTACATTAACAAGCGTGGAGGTTCTGTGGAACTCTCAAGCCTTGATGTAAGTTTACTTTAGTCCATACTACACCTCAAAGACGATCATGAGTAAACATTGATGCAAAGCAAAGCAAAGCATTTTTTGAAAGAGGACATTTTATTTATCAGTCAACCACTGGCACTCGACCAGACAAACAATTTTATGAATACCCATGGCCTATAATTTATAAATATAGATTATAAGCCACGGTAATTTATAGAATTATTGCTCTAGTCGAGCGCCAGTGCAGTCAACCTACCACTATTTATATACGGTGAAGATATATGAATTAAACTGAATTGTCTATTAGAATCGTAGTGTTTAATACAAAAAATGATATTTCAATAATCGATTTATTTTTCACTTACATGTATCATACATTTCTGGGGTTTTATTAATTTGGTGCCTGTGTCTAACGTTATAATTGATATTGAAATAATCGAAATTTGAAGAATAGTGTCATCTCAATGAAATATTGATCATGCTTCCATTTATGCACTATAACAACGTGATCACCAAAAATCAAACTTAACGTCCTTATCAGTATACCAAATTATACTGATTTGCCAAATTTCAATCGCTTGTTCAAAAAATTGTCGTAATTGCATTGTAAACAATGACTGAAAAACGTAGTGATATGGGGGTTAATCCAGACTAAAAGATCCAAACTCATTCGCAGTTAGCTCCCTTGTTACACAGAATACTTATTCTTGCATGAATATGTAAACTTTAGAAACTGAGTTGTTACCAATGCTTAGCAAATTTACTTCAATAGTATTTCTTTTACACTTTTTCATGAAACTCATGTTAAATAGTGATGTTCTGCATTATTTGAAGGCGGTTTAGTGATTTCTGAGAGGAACTACTTTTATCACGGATATAAGTTTAATTGTGAGTTTTGGGAATTTAAATTTGGGAGTCTGGCAATTTGGATAGGCTGAAAAGTTGGTATTACCACTATGGCCTAGGGGAATATGTCTCAGGCCAAGGACCACCTAGATCTCTCCTAATATCAAAATGAACAACAAACTTATATTTTTATTACTATTATTTTTAGTTCAGTAGCATGTGCACAACAGTTGGAAATGAACTCGAAAAGATGAAGGAATTCGGTAGAACCAAAGCCTGCGTAAGTAACAATTATCGGTTGTGTGATTATACTGTAGAAAATTGCGTGTGGTTAGGGTACCTACTAATATAAATACGAGTTTTGACTCTAACCGTACGGCATAGTAGAACGTGTTTTATTTGCGAACCTATTATCAAGTTTTGCTTTGGTACGATACAATATAATAAAACGAATTTATTAGTGCATGTAATGCATTTACACATCTTTTTCATATTTTTGAAATAATGATAAAAAGAAGAAACATAAAGTTATGTAGTCCGGATATTTTAAAATTGGGACTTCACTGTAGGCCTACACACGGAAATGGCTAACATGAATATAAATGTGTACCTCGACATAAAATAGTTTGTAGAACAATTCAAATGTACAGAAGTTAAGTGTTGGGGTAACAACTTGATTTCAACAATGTGTCAGTAAGGTCTTTGAAATTTGCTCGACATAGGCCGGATGCTCGGGATATTAATGCTCGTCTTATCGAGGTTTTGTTGTAGTTTGGTTCTGGATTTCATAAAAAATACAACTGTAGAAGCTACATGAAATTGTTGGTATTTTGTTCATTTAGACTAAAAGTGTCGTTATTCTTTCATATTTTATTGAAATCGAGTAGGAAACAGTTGCGCCAAAAAATTCATATTCTATGACCGAAGTTTATAGGTGTTTTGAGCGCACCGCTCAGTTCAAAACAAATACTGCATGAATAGTCTACCGATGATAACACTAGCCTTTGTTAACGTAATAAATGCATTTTCGGTGTCCATGTGTTGTTCAATCTTGCGCATGACCACTTTGAATGCATGCACTCTGCCAATCTACGCCGATAACGAGTGGTCAGTCGACCGTGAAGTGTTCATATTATCAATGTTTATTTATTGATTAGGCTAGAGATATCTCAGGCGAGCTATACTAGTACTAGAGAAAAGAACATTGAACACATTAACGTGTACACACATACGTGTTTCTAGGGCACGAAACCAGAAAGAAAAGGTTGCTATCTAGGTCACATGAAATGTGGTTATTTGACCTAAATAATGACCATGAGTTGACAACCGGTACTATCGACCTTTTGTATAACAAGAAGCTGATAACTGATACCATATCGTCTTGAAACAGTGGTTAAGGACAAATGACTTTGTGTGTATTCTCGTACATGTATGTATGTATTCACATTCTCACACAGAAAGCATCTTTCACCTGTCGAGATGGCCTAATGAGACGTCAGAGAGGATGGGTTTCAAAATGATTTCCCACGAACTTTCATTATTTGACCTTTAACACTCGATGACCTTGCAGTATATAGCGTCTGGGAGGTCGGAGTCTCGTTGTCTTTCATTTTCACCTAAACATAGCATTACCCCCCACCCTCTGTATAAGTTACTGTGAAGACAGATGTGAGATCAACCTTTTGATCTGTTCTTGTAGTCTGATTCTTTCTTCGGACTTGTTAAACTGACTGAGACGGCACTTTGTCGGAGTAGGATGACGTGTTTTTGTAGCTGGTCAATGTTTCGTGTTAGATGCTGTTTCTGATGAGTGATGCCTTCCGAGTTCGATTATTATCATGTTTTTACTCATTTCAGATCTGCTCGTTCATGTCCCACAAAAAGGATTCATCATGCGGTGTAAGTTTTATGTACATTATCGAAACTGTTTCAATTTTGGTCTATGTTTTATGGATCTATGCTTCATCGGTACAATGGCAAACATTCAACCATTATTCAATTTATTATAAAGAAACACTGACGTAAAAGAGTGTAACATTCATTTCTTGTCATTTACGTTTGCCCAATTCCACACAAAAAACTTTAGCTATTGCTTACCTAACTCTTATTTAAAAACATATTTTGCGAGTAAAATGACTCCAATGTCTCATATAAGCATACATGTATTTTTTCATCTATGTGAGAAGCCAGTTTAAAAGAGCTTTAGATAATAAGTATGTTTTTACCAAACAAGAACTAGTGTTTAATAGTGGTAAACAGCTAAAGTAAAACCTTAAGTAAGTCTGTTATAACAGGCTTAAGTACGAAAGTCATTATTGTCGGACTTCTAAGAGCATTCCAGTTTCTTGAAGCATTCTACATCGCAAGACAATAGGCCTTACTGTAGTCATACATGAATTGTATATAAAATTAAGATAACAGTCGTGAGTGCTGCCTTCCCTGTCTGATGATCTATTATCATCTTTTAGCGTGGAATTGGGACAAGTTGCTATTGTTCCGCAATTCGTTCTTTAAAACTTTCATCTTTTTATTATTATACTATCTACCATTTGTTTATAATTTCAAATGGTTTAATTGCATGTATATATATTTAGGACCGTAACACATGGAGAAATGGTCTATGGGCAATGCAGGATACATTGGCATTGGAAAGATACGTTAATGCAAAACTTCTTGAGCTTCACAGAGAGGCTGCTGATGCAAACGATCCCCATGTAAGTAATAGTATATATCTTAACAACATGTACAGTAGAATAAGAATTTTTTGCAAGGGATTGACTTTCGCAATATTCATGAAATTGATAAGTTAAATTTGGAATCAATTTTTGTTCGTGGACTTAAACAACCGGAAGTAGTTATTTCTGAATTTTAAAAATCACAAAATTTAACATCGCGATTTACGTAAGAATTAAACTATTCCCGAAATTTTGATCCCGCGATAATTGTCTGATCTTACAATACGCTCCTTGTCTTGTGCTTTAGTTAATGCATCCGTTTTGAGAGTGGGTGATCGACGGAGGGTCCAGTTTGATATGTCCGGTTGGTCATCCGCCAGCTAGTTGATTAATGGTTAACCTGTACCCGGAGCATAGATAAAAGTCGGAACGCAAATGTGCTCAAAATAAGTCTCACAAGCCCTACAGAATATGGGTCCACCTATCCATGTTTGTAATCCACGAATTTTCGACCCCCACGAAAATGCACTTTACCAAATCCACGAAATTTAATATCCACGAAAATATGCGATTTTACAGTTTATATATCAATAGCATGTGCCATATGCCGTACCCCGTGTCGTATAAGAATAGTTCCATACTGTACGAGGGGTGTGTGTTACATCTGACGCGCATTGGAGACTTTTGGACATACCTTTTGAACACGTACTGTACTTTTTCTTTTCTTAATTTCAGCTTTCCCACATTTTGGAACACGATTATCTAGACGAGCAAGTTGAAGCCATTAAGAATGTTGGTGATTACGTCAGGAAGTTGGAACGTGTTGGAGAGGGTATTGGTGAATACATGTTCGACAAGGATTTGTAAACGAACGATTTTTGAAAAAAAAGATGAATTTGATTCGGGTTTACAGTTTAGGAGTGTGGTCACATGACTAATATTGAAATTGTGTCGTCAAGAACTGACAGTGTTCTATTTTGCCAGTACAATACAATGTACATTGCACTTTTTTATTTCAAAGTTTTGTATTTCCAAAAATTGATGTGAATTAACAATAAAATTATATCGGTGAAAAAAGAAATTAGTTGTTTTTATCATGATTTCACATACATGTACGTCCCTGCTATGTAGCCATTTTGTCGAAATGACCAAATTTCCAAACGCCAAATGACCCAATTGGAGAGTATGTTTTTAAACCAGAATTTGTACAAATCGTTACCAATGATACTGATATCTTAGCAAAAATACCTCTTGCCAGAATTTTGTAACTTGGAATGTCTATTTGACTTGACACATATCTTGTTGTTCGGATTTGAGACCTAAAATAATTACAACGCATTGAGCTTTCTGCGTGTTTCTGCATATTGCACATTGACTCGTGATAATGGTCTGTGAAGACATGGATTTGATGTTTAGTTGGATCCTAATGATTACTCATTTGATTAGACACTGTGGCGAACCCACGACGAAACTATGGTTCGGAGTCTAAATCATCAACAGAAAATCTCGACTCCTGTTACACGTTTGCCAATTGTATAAAAATCCATCAATTATTAAGACAGTTGCAAGCAAAAACGAAACCCTTATCGATAAATTATGTTGATAATTTTGACTCCGAATTTAAGTTGTTTTGGCTGGCTGGCGGGCGGGCCATCGGGCGGGCGGGCTATCGGGCGGGTGGGCGGGCGGGCGGGTGGGCGGGCGGGCGGCCGGGCGGGCGGGCGGGCGGGCGGGCGGGCCAGATTTTGACCATTGACACCAAATGTTACACTGTGCATCAGCCGTAAAACATTGACAACAAATGTAATACGGTGCACAAGATGTAAAACACTGACAACAAATGTAATACGGTGCACAAGATGTAAAACACTGACAACAAATGTAACACTGTGCACAAGATGTAAAACACTGACAACAAATGTAACACTGTGCACAAGATGTAAAACACTGACAACAAATGTTACACTGTGCACAAGATGTAAAACACTGACAACAAATGTAACACTGTGCACAAGATGTAAAACACTGACAACCAATGTAATACGGTGCACAAGATGTAAAACACTGACAACAAATGTAACACTGTGCACCAGATGTAAAACACTGACAACCAATGTAATACGGTGCACAAGATGTAAAACATTGACAATAAATGTAACACTGTGCACCAGATGTAAAACATTGACAATAAATGTAACACTGTGCACCAGATGTAAAACATTGACAATAAATGTAACACTGTGCACCAGATGTAAAACACTGACAACCAATGTAATACGGTGCACAAGATGTAAAACACTGACAACAAATGTAACACTGTGCACCAGATGTAAAACACTGACAACCAATGTAATACGGTGCACAAGATGTAAAACATTGACAATAAATGTAACACTGTGCACCAGATGTAAAACACTGACAACCAATGTAATACGGTGCACAAGATGTAAAACACTGACAACAAATGTAACACTGTGCACCAGATGTAAAACATTGACAATAAATGTAACACTGTGCACCAGATGTAAAACATTGACAATAAATGTAACACTGTGCACCAGATGTAAAACACTGACAACCAATGTAACACTGTGCACCAGATGTAAAACATTGACAACAAATGTAACACTGTGCACCAGATGTAAAACATTGACAACAAATGTAACACTGTGCACCAGATGTAAAACATTGACAACAAATGTAACACTGTGCACCAGATGTAAAACATTGACAACAAATGTAACACTGTGCACAAGATGTAAAACACTGACAACAAATGTAACACTGTGCACAAGATGTAAAACACTGACAACAAATGTTACACTGTGCACAAGATGTAAAACACTGACAACAAATGTAACACTGTGCACAAGATGTAAAACACTGACAACCAATGTAATACGGTGCACAAGATGTAAAACACTGACAACAAATGTAACACTGTGCACCAGATGTAAAACATTGACAATAAATGTAACACTGTGCACCAGATGTAAAACACTGACAACAAATGTAACACTGTGCACAAGATGTAAAACACTGACAACAAATGTTACACTGTGCACCAGATGTAAAACACTGACAACCAATGTAACACGGTGCACAAGATGTAAATCACTGACAACCAATGTAATACGGTGCACCAGATGTTGACCATTGACACCAAATGTTACACTATGCACCAGGGTACTGTTTTATCAAAGCACTTACGGAAAAAGTTAACTTACGTTCAAATTTAAATTCTTAATAATTCTTCTGCACACTTGGGGACAGATATAATTTGCATGAGTTCTTAATAGAATGAGTATTAGTATTGCAAATCCATTTACCACTATTTTATAGTCGTAAGATATTTATAAACAATTTAAAGTTGAACGTAAGATAAGATTTCCGTAAGTGCTTTGATAAAACAGTACCCAGATGTCGACCATTGACAACAAATATAACACTGTATATCAGATGTAAAACAGGGCAACAAATGTTACACTGTGCATCTGACGTAGAACATTGACAACAAATGTTACATTGTGCACCAGATGTTGCCGACCATTGACAACAAATATAACAATGTATATCAGATGTCGACCATTGACAAAAAGTGTTACACTGTGCACCAGATGTAAAACATTGACAACAAATGTTACACTGTGCACCAGATGTAAAACATTGACAACAAATGTTACACTGTGCACCAGATGTAAAACATTGACAACAAATGTTACACTGTGCACCAGATGTAAAACATTGACAACAAATGTTACACTGTGCACCAGATGTAATACATTGACAACAAATGTTACACTGTGCATCAGTCGTAAAACATTGACAACAAATGTAATACTGTGCACCAGATGTAAAACATTGACAACAAATGTTACACTGTGCACCAGATGTAAAACATTGACAACAAATGTAATACTGTGCACCAGATGTAAAACATTGACAACAAATGTTACACTGTGCACCAGATGTAAAACATTGACAATAAATGTAACACTGTGTACCAGATGTAAAACATTGACAACAAATGTAATACTGTGCACCAGATGTAAAACATTGACAACAAATGTTACACTGTGCACCAGATGTAAAACATTGACAACAAATGTAATACTGTGCACCAGATGTAAAACATTGACAACAAATGTTACACTGTGCACCAGATGTAAAACATTGACAATAAATGTAACACTGTGTACCAGATGTAAAACATTGACAACAAATGTAATACTGTGCACCAGATGTAAAACATTGACAACAAATGTTACACTGTGCACCAGATGTAAAACATTGACAACAAATGTAATACTGTGCACCAGATGTAAAACATTGACAACAAATGTTACACTGTGCACCAGATGTAAAACATTGACAACAAATGTAATACTGTGCACCAGATGTAAAACATTGACAACAAATGTTACACTGTGCATCAGTCGTAAAACATTGACAATAAATGTTACACTGTGCATCAGTCGTAAAGCATTGACACAACATGTTACAGTCTGTATTTGAAGTGAAACGCTGGCAATAAATGTAACATGGTATAAAGTGTATGGTTTTGTAAGGATCTTGACATTGTTTTTTGTGTTTTATGACGGAAGGTGAGAAAATCGTTTTATTTGTATTATCAACAAGCGTCATGTCTACTACTCCACTACAAGTGAGTGAGGAATTGTCTATATCAGGGTGGACATTCATGTGGTGTGCGGCGTAAATTTTGGCTAACACCGCAAGTAAAAATATGTAAACACATAGCTTAAAACAACCGTAGGTATTTTATTCTTAGATCGATTTCAACGAGACAACCACGACGACGTGGTATGTCCACCCTGTATATTATGTAGCTGGGGAAATGATTGATGCTAATTTCACAAATGAACACCATGAAGTTAAATACACAAAAAACATCATCTTGAAACAGATAACAACGTTTAAATTTCCATGATATATGAATAACATTTTTCATAAAAAAGGTACCAAAAATTCCCTTGCTAGACGCTCAGCATAAAAGGAAAACTGGTTTCTCTTCTCTCATACTCTCGACACGTGCTGATAGATAACATTAGGAATGAGGTGTCGAGAGTGATTAATATAAGTTCGACTTGTTTCACAATCGACCTTAAATAAATTAAATAAAGTAAGAACAGTTGGTATATTTATTAGACAAAGCAATACTAATATAGTAGTGTTTGATTTCAGGTACAAAGTTTTTCAATAATTCAAAATAATTCACTGAAAATTGTCGAAATTTAAAACAAGTTCTTTGTTGTTGTTGTTGTTGTTGTTGTTGTTTTATTCTTATAGACAATATTAAACATCCCTCAAATCGAATGTTGATAGTTTATAACTCGTTGTACTTTTTTATAAATCCATATCGAAGATGTACTCGGCCAAGCCATAATTGGTTCCCGTCATCTGCTGAAGGTTAGCAATATGGTCTCCAACTTCCTTGATAAGTTTAATACTTCGGTCTATAAACCTGTCTTCAATAATGTGAGTCGTCTATAAAATACAAAACAAAATGTACATAACAGCCAGACACAAATAATTCAAACGAATAACAAACACAAATACGATAAGAAATCTGATAGGGAATGAAGCAGACTAACCGAAAAAACAGAGCACAAAAAGTTCACACTACTAAAAATCAAAGTACTGAAGTACCGTTACTTGAGGGATAACGCAAATCATAGTAATATATTAAAAATTACCTTAAATGGTATTGGATTAACAAGAGTGAATATTGTGAATTTTTTTCAGAAATATGAACGTTATGAAACCAAACAGTGTAAATTTCGTCTGCTTAACCTGGTACTGTAACAGCCACATTTGTATCAACCCTCAAAAACCATTAGTCATTTTATAGCGCGTAGGAATTTATTCGCACAAAAACATTAACTCACAGAAGAAACATTCCAAAATTTCTCGCAATACAAATAAATAAAAAATAATTCAATTGCTAGGGACAAATGTTCTTTAAAATGCTTGAAAAGTATGATTTTGGTTAGATTGGCTGGAACTCGTTTTTTGCTCGGATGAATTGGTTGTGGGGAAATTACATGGGTAAAATCGTAGTGATTGCTAAAGTTGGTATATAACAATACTTGAAGTAACTAGAAATGTGTCAATAGGACATGGAAGTCCTCACTGCGTGATTATAGTGACCGAAAATCGACAAATTACCGATTTGAGTAAACTCCACATGGCCTTTGTAGTATATAAATGGGTTAGTTTCAAAATGGCAACGCCACAGACATGATACAGAACTGACGATTAATCTATACCATGTACATTTGTATTATATGAACGGCTTTATTTTTTAACTCAAGTGTAATTGTGTTTATGATTGCATTTTGTGAAACTTCGGATATTACCAATGACATTATAACAACTGGTGTAAATAAAGGGTATTATACAAATGTATGTTTGTATTTATACTTGTTTTGCAAAGCTCTTTATCAAACATTCGACGCATTGGTACCTGCTACATGTTTCAAACAACACCGATCAAATCCAACTACGACATATTTAAGATAGAAAATAGGAGTAGTTTGACAATAGCGAACTTTTGTGAAATCCGAACAATTCAGGAGGTCCGAAAGATATTCGGTTTTCTCAGATTACACTGTATCTATTTTCGATTTTGACTTAAATACAATGTAGTTTTTATGTGTTAAATAATCATATTAAGATGGTAACTTTAATCATGTGGACTCAATTTGGTGGTGATCTTTAAAAGTGATGTTTTACTGTAAGTTAAAACATTAATTAGGTTTACATGAGAATCCTCATTTTTTGCTGCCCTCGTGTGAAGACGTCTCAACTTCTCCTCTATGTCTTTTTCTGTCTCCAAAATATCATACATTGCATCCAGTCCGTTTGCCCACTTGATGGTAGAAGGTGCCTGTAAATAGTACATCGTATAAGATATGTTCTCCGCAGAATTGTATGTACTAGAATACATGTACTTTGTTTGCGATCGACTGATATAATCGTAAGTGTGTGATCATTCTGTTTTTCTCTGCCAGATTGCGTAATGACCTCCTAACTCAAGGGAATAGAGAGGTGTGTAATACAAAGAATGCGAATGTAATATCCGGCCGCTAAACCTTGCTCTTTCCGAATAGATACAAATGAACCTTGGTTCTTTGGCGTGCCCGGTGGTCAGCACTTATACACGCGAGACTACCCTCGGTTACCAACCAGTTTACCTCCCAGTTGCATAGGAAACGCTAAATGACCAAGCACCCTGTATACTTTCAAACATTTTTTTGTAAAGACAGCCTATAGGAACATCAAAATATAGTCTTTGTGGATAATAAAATATCACTGAAAATTATCTGTTGGAAGATAGAATTTGTGATCTTTGTAGACAGGTATTGGCATAGTAATCTTTGTTCACATGTGGTCTTTAACACAGGTTAGACTGTATGTCACTTTGACGTAAATCTTAAAACACTTTACAACCGTAGGCACATGATTTTTAGATAATCTGAGCGTACCCTATGTATAGAAAAGGTAGAACAGCGACCATGTTTAGCAGCAACGGATATGACGTCACAGGAACTTGTATCCGCGTTTGCTGCGACAATTGTAGAAAAGCTGAGTACCAACTTTCGTAACCATGTGCATATGTTCACACTTATGAAAATGTCATATTTACCTAACTGCGCGAACTTTAAAACCGAAGTAAATTAATTGGATTACAGTAGTTGTAAATAACAATTATAGAGTAAGGGTTCCGTTGTGTACATTGTGTACATTGTGTCTGTAGACATTACACATACATCCAGAATTACGTGGAAGTTTGGCTAAAAAATTCAAAACACGGTAGACTTAATGCTACAAGTCTTGGACCCTACACAAGAACACCATTTATCACATAACCTGCGGTCCAGGGTTGCCGTATAACCGTGCCGTACATATCGTTCGGCACTCTCAGGCTGTGCATTAAATATTTAGATTAGCGTGACGTTAGCCAAACCACGCATTGATCCGTCAATGACGTCAGGACAATATCAACATCGCCATGACGTCGCGCTCTTTGTACCGCTGAATTTTGGCTGAAACATAATTATACAGCGGAAACCTTCTTTTTTAACAATAACGTGCGTTTTTTAAGGTTATGTGATAAATAAAATCTTACATTTGTGCTCATTACATACGAGTTTTATTAAACTCGTCGACAAAAACAATATGACACTCGGCAAAGCCTCGTGTCATATCATTTTGTCCACTCGTTTAATAAAACTCGTACGTAATGAGCACTCGTGCAAGATCCTCTATATACAATACAGATACGGTAGTAAATAATAGGGCTACGTACCGGTTTTCGATATAAATTGAATACCGGTATTTTGCTTTCGATCGACACATCGTATCGAACGTGTCTGTATCGATCAAAAAATCGATCAACACAAATACACATATAAAACAAAAAAATTCTTATTATTAGTCAAAGTTTTTTCGTCTCAAAATGGTCAGGTCTCGATGCAGCTCAATGTCCAAGTAAATCTAATTTTCAAACGAGACTCTGCTAAGCAAACCACTCATGCAATTTAAAACATGTGTAAATATGTTGTTTATCACACCTCAGGTCTGACTTGTGTTCTGCAAGTTAAATACAATCATGTTGTAATTCTGCAAGTGCCTAATTACAGTATTTAGGTGTTTATATTGTCAAAAGAAAATATCAAATGGTATATCGAATATCGATCATTTTGTATCGATACAAATATGGTATCGATCATTCTAACTGATACGCAGCCCTAGTAAATAACATAACTACAGCGTCAGTACGAAGGTATGGTTAACACTCACGGGACAGCTCAGAAATGACGTACGACTGAGACAAGACTGTATCATTTCATGAAGCACTTATACAATGTTTATCAGCTGTTCGTCATTACCCACTTTGCATTTATCTTTGCATATTCAATCGTTCTGTCAATATGTACTGAACTGTACGATTACAAGCTCTGGATTACCCCTCATGCATCGCTTAGAAGAAGAAGGTCGTAAGTACAAAAACACTTTTTTGAGAAAACAAGAAAAAAACTGTGGGAAAACTACTCTTTACTTATGGAAAAACAAACGTTTTCAACTTCATTTTGGTTAACATGACCTGTTCCGATTTTCATGATAATAGGCTCATAAGAAGCGCACTGTGGTGTATATTTCAACTATGTATGGGTCTAATAAGGTAGCCCTTACGACCTTCTCATTCTAACCCAGCAGTGTGTATCTATTGTATTGTTACGTTACCTCAATATCCCGAAATTCAGCATAACCACCTCGTTTATTTAGGTAAGTCATAAAGAAATCAGCATTTTCACGCTCTTTCTCTGACAGAGATCGGCAGTATTTGGAGAAGCCAGGTAGAGCAACATCGGAACGATCAAAATATGCAGCCTAAAATAGAGAGCAATATATTGTTGTGTAACGGTGATAATGATGATGATTTGTGATCATGACTACGAAACTGTTAGTGATGATACTTGTCTTGACAATGATGAGAAGTTTGACGATAACAGTAGAGAGTGTGATGACAATATCTGTGATGGTGATATTGGTAATGATGGTAAGACATAGAAAGCAAAGATAGACGGTAACAGTAAAGAGTGTGATGTCAATATATGTGATGATGATATTGGTAATGATGGTAGAAATAGAAAGGAAAAATATTGTGGTAGTTGTAAGTGTATCGACGAAATAAGAGGAGGTGCTAAGACATTGAAGATGGTAATGCTGTTGATGAGATAGAGATTGTGTAAAAGTGTGAAAATGATATTAGTAATGATGGTGAAGAATGAAATGGAAGAGATGATGGTAATAGAAAGTGTGCTGACGAAAGGACATGGACATTTTTGAAACATGAGCCTTCTAGTAAGTTTTCTACAATCATATGTTGTGCCTTTTCGACATTTTGCTGCAATATCTTCCAATTTTAAGCCATAACATATAATACCGGGTGGTGGAGTAATGCGCGTGTGGACTGGCCATATAGCTTACGAAGCAAATCGGATTTAAAGCATTCAATGCTTATAATTTGTTTTAATTACAAGTTGTCTGCTGCAAATTCATTTTTTATCCTTGAACTTTAAACTGTATTATATACATTTGTTGTTAGATTTGCATGAATATATCTATCTCAAACAATGTCCTAAATGTGATTGTACAGCACTTTTGAGATATTTACTAAATAATTACTTACCATCGCCAGATACTGGTAAGATGTTTTCAGATGTAAGGGAATTATATTCTTGTTAATCCAACGGTTAATCTCATGGTTAAAGTTTTGTGATATCACTGGAACTGAAAGAAATATGAAACATTGGATCATGATTCCATTTTAACCTGAAAATTAACTACATGGACATACAGAAAGAGCCGCGGTCATAGTATGTGTGCTGGGTTTGTAACTCTGCAATCCGGTTGCGATTCCCGGTCGAATCACCAAACAATAGGCTAGAAAAGATTGAAAACGTAAGTGGACACAGGCTTGAAGTGATACTAAAATGTAGAAGGTACAAGCGACAAAAGAGAAAAAAGTAGGTCAACATAAAAACCTTTTTTTTTTTTTCAGAAAAACAAATACATTAAAAACCTTATTTGTAGATGAAATATCGCTGATAAATGCTAGAAGTGCTACGAACTCCAACACAACATAATCTTAAAATATATATTACCTTTAAATAAATAGTTAAATACTAGATAAAAAATAATATTGTAAGTACATGTATAAACATATTAAAATACATATTTGGTCTGCAAAGCTTTTCTTCGACTATGACCAGTGGGTCACCACGACCAGAAGCATTTGGATGATGGACACATGTAAGCCAAATAGTCTAAAAGCCCTACTCATGTCACAATGCGTATATGTATGTCAAAGACCTAGTCATGTCACAATGTGTATATGCATGTCAAAGACCTAGTCATGTCACAATGCGTATATGTATGTCAAATACCTAGTCATGTCACAATGTGTATATGTATGTCAAAGACCTAGTCATGACACACGGTGTATATGCATGTCAAAGACCTAGTCATGTCACACGGTGTATCTGTATGTCAAAGACCTAGTCATGGCACACGGTGTACATGTATATCAAAGACCTAGTCATGGCATAATGTGTATATGCATGTCAAAGACCTAGTCATGGCACACGGTGTATATGCATGTCAAATACCTAGTCATGGCACACGGTGTATATGCATGTCAAAGACCTAGTCATGGCACACGGTGTATATGTATGCCAAATACCTAGTCATGGCACACGGTGTATATGCATGTTAAAGACCCAGTCATGGCACACCGTGTATATATATGTCAAAGACCTAGTCATGACACACGATGTATATGTATGTCAAATACCTAGTCATGACACATGGTGTATATGTATGTCAAAGACCTAGTCATGACACACGGTGTATATGTATGTCAAAGACCTAGTCATGACACACGGTGTATATGTATGTCAAAGACCTAGTCATGACACACGGTGTATATGTATGTCAAAGACCTAGTCATGGCACACCGTGTATATGTATGTCAAAGACCTAATCATGACACACGGTGTATATGTATGTCAAAGACCTAGTCATGACACACCGTGTATATGTATGTCAAAGACCTAGTCATGACACACGGTGTATATGTATGTCAAAGACCTAGTCATGACACACGGTGTATATGTATGTCAAAGACCTAGTCATGACACACGGTGTATATGTATGTCAAATACCTAGTCATGACACATGGTGTATATGCATGTCAAAGACCTAGTCATGGCACACCGGGTATATATGTATGTCAAAGACCTAGTCATGACACACGGTGTATATGTATGTCAAATACCTAGTCATGACACACGGTGTATATGTATGTCAAATACCTAGTCATGGCACACGGTGTATGTGTATGTCAAAGACCTAGTCATGACACACGGTGTATATGTATGTCAAATACCTAGTCATGACACATGGTGTATATGCATGTCAAAGACCTAGTCATGGCACACCGTGTATATGTATGTCAAAGACCTACTCATGACACATGGTGTATATGTATGTCAAATACCTAGTCATGGCACACGGTGTATATGTATGTCAAAGACCTAGTCATGGCACACGGTGCATATTTATGTCAAATACCTACTCATGACACAATGTGTATATGTATGTCAAATACCTAGTCATGACACACGGTGTATATGTATGTCAAATACCTACTCATGACACAATGTGTATATGTATGTCAAATACCTACTCATGACACACGGTGTAAATGTATGTCAAATACCTACTCATGACACAATGTGTATATGTATGTCAAATACCTAGTCATGACACACGGTGTATATGTATGTCAAATACCTAGTCATGACACAATGTGTATATGTATGTCAAATACCTAGTCATGACACACGGTGTATATGTATGTCAAAGACCAAGTCATGGCACACGGTGTATATGAATGTCAAAGACCAAGTCATGGCACACGGTGTATATGTATGTCAAAGACCTAGTCATGACACAATGTGTATATGTATGTCAAATACCTAGTCATGACACACGGTGTATATGTATGTCAAATACCTACTCATGGCACAATGTGTATATGTATGTCAAAGACCTAGTCATGACACACGGTGTAAATGTATGTCAAAGACCTACTCATGACACACGGTGTATATGTATGTCAAAGACCTAGTCATGACACACGGTGTAAATGTATGTCAAAGACCTACTCATGACACACGGTGTATATGTATGTCAAATACCTAGTCATGACACACGGTGTATATGTATGTCAAATACCTAGTCATGACACAATATGTACATGTATGTCAAAGACCTACTCATGGCACAATGTCTATATGTATGTCAAATACCTACTCATGACACACGGTGTATATGTATGTCAAATACCTACTTATGGTACAATGTAATATATGTATGTCAAATACCTACTCATGACACACGGTGTATATGTATGTCAAAGACCTACTTATTGTACAATGTCTATATGTATGTCAAAGACCTACTCATGGCACATTGTGTACATGTATGTCAAATACCTACTCATGGCACAATGTCTATATGTATGTCAAATACCTACTCATGGCACATTGTGTACATGTATGTCAAATACCTACTCATGGCACACGGTGTATATGCATGTCAAAGACCTAGTCATGTCACACGGTGTATCTGTATGTCAAAGACCTAGTCATGGCACACGGTGTACATGTATATCAAAGACCTAGTCATGGCATAATGTGTATATGCATGTCAAAGACCTAGTCATGGCACACGGTGTATATGCATGTCAAATACCTAGTCATGGCACACGGTGTATATGCATGTCAAAGACCTAGTCATGGCACACGGTGTATATGTATGCCAAATACCTAGTCATGGCACACGGTGTATATGCATGTTAAAGACCTAGTTATGGCACACCGTGTATATATATGTCAAAGACCTAGTCATGACACACGATGTATATGTATGTCAAATACCTAGTCATGACACATGGTGTATATGTATGTCAAAGACCTAGTCATGACACACGGTGTATATGTATGTCAAAGACCTAGTCATGACACACGGTGTATATGTATGTCAAAGACCTAGTCATGACACACGGTGTATATGTATGTCAAAGACCTAGTCATGGCACACCGTGTATATGTATGTCAAAGACCTAATCATGACACACGGTGTATATGTATGTCAAAGACCTAGTCATGACACACCGTGTATATGTATGTCAAAGACCTAGTCATGACACACGGTGTATATGTATGTCAAAGACATAGTCATGACACACGGTGTATATGTATGTCAAACACCTAGTCATGACACACGGTGTATATGTATGTCAAATACCTACTTATGGTACAATGTAATATATGTATGTCAAATACCTACTCATGACACACGGTGTATATGTATGTCAAAGACCTACTTATTGTACAATGTCTATATGTATGTCAAAGACCTACTCATGGCATAATGTGTATATGCATGTCAAAGACCTAGTCATGGCACACGGTGTATATGCATGTCAAATACCTAGTCATGGCACACGGTGTATATGCATGTCAAAGACCTAGTCATGGCACACGGTGTATATGTATGCCAAATACCTAGTCATGGCACACGGTGTATATGCATGTCAAAGACCTAGTCATGGCACACGGTGTATATGTATGCCAAATACCTAGTCATGGCACACGGTGTATATGCATGTTAAAGACCCAGTCATGGCACACCGTGTATATATATGTCAAAGACCTAGTCATGACACACGATGTATATGTATGTCAAATACCTAGTCATGACACATGGTGTATATGTATGTCAAAGACCTAGTCATGACACACGGTGTATATGTATGTCAAAGACCTAGTCATGACACACGGTGTATATGTATGTCAAAGACCTAGTCATGACACACGGTGTATATGTATGTCAAAGACCTAGTCATGGCACACCGTGTATATGTATGTCAAAGACCTAATCATGACACACGGTGTATATGTATGTCAAAGACCTAGTCATGACACACCGTGTATATGTATGTCAAAGACCTAGTCATGACACACGGTGTATATGTATGTCAAAGACCTAGTCATGACACACGGTGTATATGTATGTCAAAGACCTAGTCATGACACACGGTGTATATGTATGTCAAATACCTAGTCATGACACATGGTGTATATGCATGTCAAAGACCTAGTCATGGCACACCGGGTATATATGTATGTCAAAGACCTAGTCATGACACACGGTGTATATGTATGTCAAATACCTAGTCATGACACACGGTGTATATGTATGTCAAATACCTAGTCATGGCACACGGTGTATGTGTATGTCAAAGACCTAGTCATGACACACGGTGTATATGTATGTCAAATACCTAGTCATGACACATGGTGTATATGCATGTCAAAGACCTAGTCATGGCACACCGTGTATATGTATGTCAAAGACCTACTCATGACACATGGTGTATATGTATGTCAAATACCTAGTCATGGCACACGGTGTATATGTATGTCAAAGACCTAGTCATGGCACACGGTGCATATTTATGTCAAATACCTACTCATGACACAATGTGTATATGTATGTCAAATACCTAGTCATGACACACGGTGTATATGTATGTCAAATACCTACTCATGACACAATGTGTATATGTATGTCAAATACCTACTCATGACACACGGTGTAAATGTATGTCAAATACCTACTCATGACACAATGTGTATATGTATGTCAAATACCTAGTCATGACACACGGTGTATATGTATGTCAAATACCTAGTCATGACACAATGTGTATATGTATGTCAAATACCTAGTCATGACACACGGTGTATATGTATGTCAAAGACCAAGTCATGGCACACGGTGTATATGAATGTCAAAGACCAAGTCATGGCACACGGTGTATATGTATGTCAAAGACCTAGTCATGACACAATGTGTATATGTATGTCAAATACCTAGTCATGACACACGGTGTATATGTATGTCAAATACCTACTCATGGCACAATGTGTATATGTATGTCAAAGACCTAGTCATGACACACGGTGTAAATGTATGTCAAAGACCTACTCATGACACACGGTGTATATGTATGTCAAAGACCTAGTCATGACACACGGTGTAAATGTATGTCAAAGACCTACTCATGACACACGGTGTATATGTATGTCAAATACCTAGTCATGACACACGGTGTATATGTATGTCAAATACCTAGTCATGACACAATATGTACATGTATGTCAAAGACCTACTCATGGCACAATGTCTATATGTATGTCAAATACCTACTCATGACACACGGTGTATATGTATGTCAAATACCTACTTATGGTACAATGTAATATATGTATGTCAAATACCTACTCATGACACACGGTGTATATGTATGTCAAAGACCTACTTATTGTACAATGTCTATATGTATGTCAAAGACCTACTCATGGCACATTGTGTACATGTATGTCAAATACCTACTCATGGCACAATGTCTATATGTATGTCAAATACCTACTCATGGCACATTGTGTACATGTATGTCAAATACCTACTCATGGCACACGGTGTATATGCATGTCAAAGACCTAGTCATGTCACACGGTGTATCTGTATGTCAAAGACCTAGTCATGGCACACGGTGTACATGTATATCAAAGACCTAGTCATGGCATAATGTGTATATGCATGTCAAAGACCTAGTCATGGCACACGGTGTATATGCATGTCAAATACCTAGTCATGGCACACGGTGTATATGCATGTCAAAGACCTAGTCATGGCACACGGTGTATATGTATGCCAAATACCTAGTCATGGCACACGGTGTATATGCATGTTAAAGACCTAGTTATGGCACACCGTGTATATATATGTCAAAGACCTAGTCATGACACACGATGTATATGTATGTCAAATACCTAGTCATGACACATGGTGTATATGTATGTCAAAGACCTAGTCATGACACACGGTGTATATGTATGTCAAAGACCTAGTCATGACACACGGTGTATATGTATGTCAAAGACCTAGTCATGACACACGGTGTATATGTATGTCAAAGACCTAGTCATGGCACACCGTGTATATGTATGTCAAAGACCTAATCATGACACACGGTGTATATGTATGTCAAAGACCTAGTCATGACACACCGTGTATATGTATGTCAAAGACCTAGTCATGACACACGGTGTATATGTATGTCAAAGACATAGTCATGACACACGGTGTATATGTATGTCAAACACCTAGTCATGACACACGGTGTATATGTATGTCAAATACCTACTTATGGTACAATGTAATATATGTATGTCAAATACCTACTCATGACACACGGTGTATATGTATGTCAAAGACCTACTTATTGTACAATGTCTATATGTATGTCAAAGACCTACTCATGGCACATTGTGTACATGTATGTCAAATACCTACTCATGGCACAATGTCTATATGTATGTCAAATACCTACTCATGGCACATTGTGTACATGTATGTCAAATACCTACTCATGGCACACGGTGTATATGCATGTCAAAGACCTAGTCATGTCACACGGTGTATCTGTATGTCAAAGACCTAGTCATGGCACACGGTGTACATGTATATCAAAGACCTAGTCATGGCATAATGTGTATATGCATGTCAAAGACCTAGTCATGGCACACGGTGTATATGCATGTCAAATACCTAGTCATGGCACACCGGGTATATATGTATGTCAAAGACCTAGTCATGACACACCGTGTATATGTATGTCAAATACCTAGTCATGACACACGGTGTATATGTATGTCAAATACCTAGTCATGGCACACGGTGTATGTGTATGTCAAAGACCTAGTCATGACACACGGTGTATATGTATGTCAAATACCTAGTCATGACACATGGTGTATATGCATGTCAAAGACCTAGTCATGGCACACCGTGTATATGTATGTCAAAGACCTACTCATGACACATGGTGTATATGTATGTCAAATACCTAGTCATGGCACACGGTGTATATGTATGTCAAAGACCTAGTCATGGCACACGGTGTATATTTATGTCAAATACCTACTCATGACACAATGTGTATATGTATGTCAAATACCTAGTCATGACACACGGTGTATATGTATGTCAAATACCTACTCATGACACAATGTGTATATGTTTGTCAAATACCTACTCATGACACACGGTGTAAATGTATGTCAAATACCTACTCATGACACAATGTGTATATGTATGTCAAATACCTAGTCATGACACACGGTGTATATGTATGTCAAATACCTAGTCATGACACACGGTGTATATGTATGTCAAAGACCAAGTCATGGCACACGGTGTATATGAATGTCAAAGACCAAGTCATGGCACACGGTGTATATGTATGTCAAAGACCTAGTCATGACACAATGTGTATATGTATGTCAAATACCTAGTCATGACACACGGTGTATATGTATGTCAAATACCTACTCATGGCACAATGTGTATATGTATGTCAAAGACCTAGTCATGACACACGGTGTATATGTATGTCAAAGACCTACTCATGACACACGGTGTATATGTATGTCAAAGACCTAGTCATGACACACGGTGTAAATGTATGTCAAAGACCTACTCATGACACACGGTGTATATGTATGTCAAATACCTAGTCATGACACACGGTGTATATGTATGTCAAATACCTAGTCATGACACAATATGTACATGTATGTCAAAGACCTACTCATGGCACAATGTCTATATGTATGTCAAATACCTACTCATGACACACGGTGTATATGTATGTCAAATACCTACTTATGGTACAATGTAATATATGTATGTCAAATACCTACTCATGACACACGGTGTATATGTATGTCAAAGACCTACTTATTGTACAATGTCTATATGTATGTCAAAGACCTACTCATGGCACATTGTGTACATGTATGTCAAATACCTACTCATGGCACAATGTCTATATGTATGTCAAATACCTACTCATGGCACATTGTGTACATGTATGTCAAATACCTACTCATGGCACAATGTCTATATGTATGTCAAATACCTACTTATGGCACAATGTAATATATGTATGTCAAAGACATACTTATGGCATAATGTGTACATGTATGTCAAAGACCTACTAATGGCACAATGTCTATATGTATGTCAAATACCTACTTATGGCACAATGTAATATATGTATGTCATCTTGTAAAAGCAATGCTTCTGTAATATAAACAAAAACATGAATAAAGTGGGTACATTACCATTTTTGCTGTTAGTATCTATGGTAGCCGATGTACCGGAAGCTTCCAAAAGTTGCGGAACCGCTACCATGGCAACGAAAACAGTCCCAAGAAAAAACAGTAAAGAAAATGTAGCCTGGCGATACGCCATCGTTATTTCCGTTTAATATTCCCTAATTTTGTAAGATGTAGACAATAAAAAACTCTGTAAATTAAGACAAGAATTGGTTTGACACAATTACGAAACGAGGTATTGAGATAGCAAATACATAACACATGTACATGTATAAATGGAGTTTGTATCATAAAGTACAGTTTATAGACTTAAGTATACATGCAGATATGTAACTAACTGGTGTAGTGACGTCACAACTCGGGTGACACTTTGAATACTGTTATCACATACTTACCAACCTGTTATCACCTTGTTATCACAATGTTATCTGTGATTGTATCGGTAGACAATCAACCTCAAAGCCAACACTTGTGATAAAACAGTTCAAACCTACACTGTCCATTTGGAAGGTTATATACTACATAATGTTATGAAGTTTTAAATAACACTCCCAAAATATGGTCATCAGTAACATATAGTATGAAGTACTAGAGAGATTGATATAGTTGTATAACTTCTACAAAAAAGGCTTAAATAAATTGATGAAGTATTGCAGAGAAAACTCTTAACACAATCGATTCGTCTCTAACATGGGTAGCTAGGCGTTGTCGTCGCTACGGAATGACGTCGACTTGCCTGCGAATTACAGTATTTAAATAAATATACTATAATGTATATTGTATTAAGTGCTCAGTCTATCGTCGGCTCGTCTTTCTCACACGGTAGCCTGTATGTAGCCATTTGCTTCACCGACCACCCGTATATCACAGTCTATACTCGCTGTCTTATAATGTAATACTTATATACAACGACCAGCCATTTTGGCTTATGAAAAGTTATACTTTTGAAGCGCACATTTATTTCCGAATCACATACTTTAATAGTCGGTACCAGACAGGTAGGTGCGTATTGAACATTACTTAACTCAGGGCGATACTTAAAATTATCATAGAAGATTGTCCCTGCTTAACTAGTAAGACTGCGCACCAACCGACCAAGAAAGGACACCTGTCGGGATTGGAACATTCCACCTACCGTGTCCTTATAACACGGGTTTGTCAAGATTAATTGACAGAAACTTCAGTCATGAATAACATTACCATTGGTTCCCAGTAAAGTCGGACACAAGGGTTTGGTGTGACGTTATGTTAATAGGTGAACTGGCTCCCTCTGTTGACGCTTTCTAGTATAACTATACACGTATTATAAGAATCTATAAATATAAGAAGTTGTAAAAGCCGTGAAAGTCTCCTTGGAGTTGTGTTTGGCGCTAACTTTAGTCTGGTCAGGTTTAATTATCTGCGCATGTCTGCCCTGCGTTCAAGGAAAAATAACGTGATGCACCGTTTGCGTAATGCTTCGTACCTGGTACGATACTGGTACGAAACGTGCGTCACGTGAATTTTCCTTGAACGCAGGGCTGGTTTCTCCAGGCGCCAAAACCCACAGACACTTGAGGTCTGGACCTCATCCCTCAGCTACGCACATGGATATATTTTTATCATCAACATTGATGTCATTGTAAACCCAGGCCCATACATTAATCACACAAAAATTATTAAACGTATCCGGGACAAATATTTTTTTTCGTAAATGTCTCTCTAGCTTAATAACATGTGTCATTTAAGCAGTAGAGGACTTACGTGGATTTTTGTATTAATATCAAATACATCCAACAAATGTTTGTGTGATTACTGAATAGGTCTGGATGTATAAGAAATATTAAAAAAATATTTCCAGGCGCGTAGCGGGAGGGGGCGTGGTCCAGACCCCAAATGTCTGTACCAAAACCCACATTTGCGTTTGAGTAGTTTCAAGATGGCGCAGAAACAAGAGTAAAATCCAATTAGCGATAGTTCGACCACAGTTGAACCACTGAAGGTTTTCGCGGTCTACATTGTATATTTGTATTATGGTAACGCCGAAACACAGCCTTGGAAAAAACGTTGTTAATGTGAGACTATACCGTTTTTATAGCTAGGAGAGTTTAATACGACTCTCGACCTTCTATTATAGAGCATAATATTGAGGCTGCTATATTGTCTGTATAATCTCGATTCACAGACACTTGTGGTCTGGACGGTCTACGTGCAGAAGAATGAAGAGGCACGTAAACAACGTGTTTTTGGAGTTTTGACTATTGTGTTGAGCTAACACTTTAGTATTCGTTCATTTAGCAGTGTAGCAATACCACGTGGCGTTTGGTTAAAGGTCCAAGACGAAATGGCTGTTTTTGTTTTCGAAATGGAGCCAATTTCGTCTTGGACCTGTTGCCAAAAGTCACGTGGTATTGCTACACTGTTTAGGTTAAAAATTATTCAAGAAATCGTTTCACAAACTCTAACCTACACATAGAAGTTCATACAATTCAAACGTTTTGTCGGCTACAAAACGTTTAGATATTCGTATATGGAACATGTACATACTTATCATCTATGTATCCGTTATTATCACACGAGGTCATTAATTAGAATGTTTAATAGTATTATGGCAAATATATTCGTACATGTACTTTTGTGGTACATTATAGAGTTGAATCCGTGTTACATTTAGTACAGTATAGTACTTCTTAAAGCACCGAATTGTTCGCTATAATTGGAAGCGTATATGTACACTTGCAACACGCGCTTGTGGTCACCAGAACTAACAATTAACCACTTTTGTTTGGCACGAACGTTTTGCTACTCTGATGAACTCTCATATATGCAGAATACAATTGTAATAAACAACCACCTGTTGTAAAGATCACATTCTATGCCTCCCGTTACTGACTGTTTAAGACAGGTTTGACTAAGTTAAAAATCATGAAAAATCGGACAGGGAAGTTAGCACTCAACTGAAACAGCCGAGCTCAGAAAACAGAAATGTATACTGTGACACAGACTAAAATCACACGACACAATGCCAAACACGATGATCGCCAAATATTAGGCTAGAATATAGGCGGGTAGACAATGGATACATCAAATACTAAGTATGGCTGCTTAGCAAGAGGTTGTTTTATGGCCCTAGGTAAAACGCAGACGCATATTGCAGACAATATCATTACACATAGAGGGAAAACGCAGACAACAGACACAAAGAAGGATTGCAAACAATATAGACAAAGAGTGATCATTGTCCAGTATGATACAGTTGGAACTCAACATAAATTCAGATTATTTTTAGCCCAAATATCCTAATACCCGGGTCTATTATTTCTAAGGTATAGAAATAGACCAGATTTGCTCGCCAGATCTGGAAATGTTTGGAGCAAAATTTCCCAATCTCTCAATGTGCTAGGGGATGCCTAATGTCAGATCGGACACACCATGGTGGTTATTTCCCTCCACTTTTACCTCATAAATTCGTTAAAGTGAACAAAGGTAAACAACTCCTGTGGTATCTATCATAAGATAGTATCACAAGTTATTTCCAAGTTTGCCCTTATTGTACAAAGGGAAAGAAAAAGCCAGTGATGTGCAATTTTTTACTTAAAACTATGTGCTCAATGGGGTGTCATACAAAGAATTGGACGCCTGGTAAAGGTTTTGCTCATCTAGGATTCAACTCCATGGATTAAAGTCAGAAATTCTGAAATCCTGAAATCTTCAAGAGTTGACAATTTACATAGGGAAAATAAAGAAATACAGAGCTTTTGGTACCCTCAAAAACATGAAGTTCATGCATATGCCTGAAAACTTTCATCCGTGCAACTCTTAGTGTAACTTCCATAGAAACACAACAGGCATCAAATTCTGGTTCTACAGAGATAGGACCCTGTGAAAGGTAAAATATGGTCACACCTGTATGAAATACAACGACCATTTTTATAATCTCTGCAATGTCAACAAATTATTTCCACTATGCTCTCGACATGTTAAGATTGTTCATCTGAGAAAGTTTGAAGGAAATGCTTCCAACCTGAAGGAGTTGCGTCAAAGAATATGGGATCTTTGGTTGAGTCTACAAAAATGTGTCTATGGACGGACGGACACCCCCACATACACTACCTTTGGTGGTCATTCCATTGTTTAATATCAAAGGAATGACCACTTAAAAAACTAAGGATGAATTCAATAGATTTCTATTGCGGACGGACGGATGCAGGGACAGATATTATGAATCAGGAGACCGTTAACATGGGCGAGCGCTACATAGCGCTTTCCATGGGAGATAATCCTTGCCTTCTATATTTAATTGAACGGGAGGTAACTGAATATAGGCGTTCGGTAGCTCTTTGCTTAGGCAATGGACCCCAAGTATCATCACAATTCCATATGCAGAGATATAATGACGAAATAACTACAGAAATCAACAGCAACACTTTATTTCAGTATTATGTAACAAAAAACGACATTTTTTATAAATTTAACAAAAAGGCAAAATGAAAACAAAGTATCATATAAAAACGTAATTTTTAGTTCATATATATCACATTAACACATACTGAACCCGTCAACAAGGGGATGTCATCAATACCAGAACCCCAATGAATTAATAAAACGTAAAACCAATGCAACCATAGCAACCTCAATTTTAATCAAGTGCCCTATTTTTATATAAGAGAACCAAGATGGGCCTTATTCGCTCACCTGAGTTGGATAACCACGTAAGCACCACGTAAGCACAGCTTTGATTCAAAGCACAAACATTGAAAATATTGGTAGAGAACATCTGCATCATGCTCCATGCCAATTTACATTGATTATTTCAGTTCTCAATCAAGCACTTTGTATAAACACTGCAATGAATTAAAGCACATGGTCCTAAGAATTTACTAGCATACTTTCGCAAAGCAACCTTCGACAAACACTTAGGCTGACAGATCCCTGCTGTGGCGTAATATCAATTATCAAAGCTCTACACTTCATAGTTTTTTATAAGAAGAGGTTCTTAACTTTCACTTCTAAAATCTACTTTAACTTCTCATGGCCTACTTGTGCAACTGACCTAAATCCATATAATAATACAAAACTATGAAAGAGTAAAAAATCATCGTGTCAGGAGGTCTAATGAGTTATAATGCAAAATCCTGAAAATGAGTCACAAGTCGGTTTCGGGTACCATTAGCACACATCCCTACAGCAGAACACTGTTTCAAACATTGTTCTATTGTTAAAATGCAGCATATGAAACTTCAAATGACCATAACTTTGTCAATACTATGAATTCTTTCATGAAATAACTTCTAGTTTCTGCAGAAAAGTTTGTTCTTTCTCATGCATTAAATATGAATTGTAGGACCCCGGTCGAATAAAATTTGGTCAAAATCCATTAAGCTGTTTAGGAAAATTGTTTAAAGAAATTTTTGATGCACATCAGGACACCCAACAATTCAAATAGCTCAACAACAACATAAATGGTGACATGCTTGCCAAATTGTAACAAAATGAATTTGTAAAGAAATGTGATAAGAAATGAATGTACAAGCATAATGTAATTAATATGTAAATGAATATATAAATGTATATGTAATGAATATGCAAGGAAATAATGATGCAAAGAAATGAATTTGTAAAGAAATGTAAAAGAGATATACATGTATATATGTTATTGATGTATATGTAATGAATGAATATATAAATGACTATGTAAATGAATATATAAATGAATATGTAAATGAATATGTAAATGAATATGAAAATGAATATGTAAATGAATATATAAATCTTTATGTACTGAATAATTATGTAAAGAAATAAAAATGCAAGAAATGAATTTGTAAAGATATTAATTTGTAAGAAATTTAATTATATGTGGACAAATAAACAAGACAAGAAATGAACGCTGAAGAAATTAATTTGAAAAATATGAATATGTTAACAAATACAATGAAAACAAGTCAAGAAATGAATATGTAGTAGCGTGGCAACATTAAACCAGAACTAGTTATTCTTCGCATGTTCTCGTTATTGTACCATAGGAATGTTTCAGGGCTTTTTTACTTGTTAAAATAACAAATCTGTTAGGATGACAGAAAAACAGATTATTCATAAAAACCACATTATAAAGAAATAAATATATTTAAAGGATCCATCATGAGTTGTCCTTGGAAATCAACATTTCTTAATTTAAACGAATCCAGAAAACAAAGGTTCCTAAAAGAGCCTTTGGTAAGCTAAATAATTTGTTTTCTTGACAAGTTTAAGAAATGTTGATCTCAAAGACAATGAGTGACGGATTCTTTTTATCACATTACTATATTTCTCGAGTAAAAACAACGTCAGTAAATAAAGAATTTAAGCAGATGACGCTACGTTTTCATGCTGAAAAGCTGATGATGTCATGCATTTGTTAACATACACGTTGGAGAACATTGTTCTGTGATTTGTTCGCACAGATCATGGTATTTATGTGATGAATAATATTCCAAAGATTATAATATTATAAGTCTGCTTACAAAACAACAAATAAATTGCTGGTTTAGAATTAGAAGGTCGTAAGTATAAAATCAATAATTTGAGAAAACAAGAAAAATCTGTCTGAAAACTACTCTTTACTTATATTATGGAAAAACAAGATTTTAAAATTCAGTTTAGTTAACATGACCACTTTAGATTTTCATGAAAATAGGCTCATAAGTACCGCAATGAGATGCAGATTTCAAATATGTATGAGTCTTATAAGGTCTTAAATAATACTTATGACCTTCTAATTCTAAGCCAGTAAAATGCAAGAAAACGCCTATAAACAAGACATCTGTTCCCTGTAGCATGTCTAGCATGTCCTGAATATATTGTAACTATATACACAACTAGAATCCAACCTGCCCCCACACCCCGTCCACACAGTGACTCGGATTGTATCCTAACGTATAAATCGATTATTCAGGTCATCACTTATTAACATAAAATTGTGTACATAAACATTACAATTTCTCTTTATGTCTTTCCTTGCAATTCTCGTATTAATGTCTTAGTTTAATAGACATTATGTGTATAAGTATGTAGCTTAGTGAATAAGGTATTGGTTTTCACTGCCTTTTCTCTAATTAAAATGTTTAAAACATTAAAAATGCAATGTTATGATATTGCAATGTTTGTATACAAGTGACAGACCTTAATTAATGGACTATACATGTATGTGGATTGTCCAAACATTAAAGGGTATGTATTGGTTTATTTTCATGTTTTAAAATTGTGATTTAACTGTAGAGTTATTAATAGTTGGTTTTCTTATGAAAACAAGACTGCGTTCAATAAACGCTTATGCCCCCTGTGGGAGCCTTGTCCATAAATAAGTCTAAGTCCAAAATTAGGTCAAGGTGAAGGTCAAAATGGGGTCAGGTGATACAGGTATGTGGAGAGTGTTCATATACAACATCCATGCAAGTTTGGAAGCTTTGTAGCAAGCCATAATGATGCTAGAAGAAACGGTCAATTTGGGTTAACCAGGATGGACGGACGAACGGACGGACCGGTGAATCATTATATGCCTCCCGATCTATCGATACGGGGGCATAAAAATGCTGAAAAAAACACGTATACCCCATGGTATAGCAAGGAGAATTTGACCTGATCCTGACCTTTATTGCATGAATATATTACAAGGTTCTTGGGGCAAGAATATATCATTTTCCACGAGCAAGTTGTGCACTATTGGTTCTTAAGATTTGTGTTTGTATTACACCCTGAGAGTATTTGTGATACTCCCCGCTTATGAAAACATACAACCAGGGTTATAAATATAGACAATATATCAGCTGTTAAACTATGCTAAAACAAGGTCGAGGATCGAGTCAAATTCTCAGTACTATAGCCAAGAAGTCATTTATTTAAAAAGGACTTGACCTTTGTAGTCAGTTTATACACTTAATTTCGTCATCTTTTGCCATAGACGTGTAATTTTTGAAATCAAAAATCTACAAATTTCTTCTAATATTAGATCGAAATATGAATATTCTCCAGAAGTCAGTAAGAAGTAGCGGAATATTTCTCCAATTGTTTGCAATCATCCGTCTCGTTCTGAAATGCACGTAAACAAAAAAGGTTACCATGGAAACACCAATATTTGCGGCAGATCATTCTATGTAGAATTTGTTATTGAACCATGAAAACCAAATTATCGCGATTAAATGACACCCAAATCCATAACAAGTGGTTTTCTTTTCAATATTTTTAATGAACCAAAAGCAAAATCAGTAAAATGGCCCCAAAATCCAGTTAGATTACAAGCATGTTTCAATTAAGAATGAATCACTTAATTAAAACATTCTTCAAACCGTTTGCGGTGATTTTATAGAATTTCATATTTTGACAGACATCTGAAGTTCAAGCACCTTTAAGAAGAAAGTGGCCTTGAGGTAGGGTGCGGGCTTCAGCATCCAGCGGCCCGGGTTCGATCCCGATCTGCACCACTGGTCAATTTCTGTAAGCAAAAGAATAACCCACATTGCTCCACTTCACCCAGGTGTATGAATGTGTACCTGACAGGATCAAAAGCCAATGTGCTGTGGCTGCCATTGGCCCGGAGTGTAACAGACAAATTGCGACTCAATGTACAGTCTGCTGAGTGGACAAATGTCTTGAAGTGGATTTAAAAACTTGTACTTAACTTTTCTAAAATGTGTAACAATATGTACAAACCTGTTTATCTTTTTAATTGTCTCAACAATACCAAAGAATCTGAAACTAAAAAGACAAAAATTGGTCAAACTAACCATATATTTGCTATACAATTGACCAACCATATATTTGCTATACAATTGACCAACCATATATTTGCTATACAATTGACCAACCATATATTTGCTATACAATTGACTAACCATATATTTGCTATACAATTGACCAACCATATATTTGCTATACAATTGACCAACCATATATTTGCTATACAATTGACCAACCATATATTTGCTATACAATTGACCAACCATATATTTGCTATACAATTGACTAACCATATATTTGCTATACAATTGACCAACCATATATTTGCTATACAATTGACCAACAATATATTTGCTATACAATTGAGCAACCATATATTTGCTATACGATTGAGCAACCAAATATTTGCTATACAATTGAGCAACCATATAATTGTATATACAATTGAGCAACCATATAATTGCTATACAATTGACCAACCATATAATTGCTACACAATTGACCAACCATATTTTTGCTATACAAGGATTCAACGAGAATTAAATTCTTAAATGCATTTAGGTCACTGGCCCATACATACAAACAATATACATGGAACACATTTACAAGGTACATAACCAGAAATAACATGTGTAGCTTCTTGCGCAATAAACATGGCATGCACAAAACTTTAAGGTCAGAAGAAGATATTTAAGTGGCATAGTTCTAAGGGAGGGAGGGGAATTCATCGAGAGGATATCTCATGTTTTGGTCAGAAAGATCCATTTTTGTCTGAACAGATTTTCAGTCTTTGTCAATTTGAATGTCTGGCACTTTTGAAACCATTAAGAGGATGTAGTGTTATTTTTTCAAAGTTAAATTGCAATTTGATAACATGGAAATATACAAATGCATCCCCTTTACTGTGATAACTTACCATGATAGGAGTCTATGTCGAACCGGGGAGAGCTTCACCACATTGATCAACACTAGCATACAAACTGTGATAACTTACCATGATAGGAGTCTATGTCGTACAGGAGAGAGCTTCACCACATTGATCAACACTAACATACAAACTATCACATATACTTTCCTCTGACTTTTTCTCAGCTGTTCATTTTTCATCTGAAACAAAAACAACTTGTCCAATGTACTTACTCAATTGTTGAGTTATTTAAACACATATTTTGGGGAGTTAATAATTAATATTGTATGTAACATCAAAGCCTAGTTTTATAATGGATTGTATGTTAATGCATATTCTGGTTTTAACACCTTTTCTCAACAAGTTTTCAGTTATATATGGCACCTGATTCACCTAACAAGTTTCCTGGATTATATCCTTACACATCCACAAGGTACCAGCAACATGCGGAGGAAGTAACAAATCCAAAAAGCTGAACTCATTTCCTGCTAGGTGCATAAATGCTTGGAATGACCTGAATGACAGTACAGTTTGTTGTGATACTATTGTCAGTTTTAAATCTAAACTGGATAAAGAATGGAGACTTGAACGTTTTAATGTGAATATAATATATCAACCGGGCTCATTAATAGAAACTTGTATAGGGGGAGTTAACAAGTCATAGACTTCCAGACTCAGCACACCAAAAGTAACCAAAAGTAAAATAGACATTGATCTTAATTTTTCATAAAAGGGTAATACCTGCCTTGACTGGGAATTGAACCCGGACTGCAGGGATGCAAATCCAGCACACTAGCTACTGGACAACAAGGGAAATCTGCTATGTGATATAGAATATTATACATACTTGTACAAGTTTTAACTCTGCCTGCATTTTATGCCATTGGTCAGTTGAGTTTCGACATCGTCTAGACAGGACGACTACCGCCTGGATCAAACATGCTATTGTAAGTCTCTGTGACCGATTGATCCTCTGTTCCATGTCGACATTAGACTGTGAAAGGTAAATGTAGGCATTAATACACAGAAAATAAGCCAAGAACATCAGTCAGTACGTGTGTACACATTGCAGCAAGTAGGCTTTGTATAAATGTTGAACGACAGATAAAGTTTTGAAAACATGTCCAACATTCATACAGACAACAGCTGAAAATCTGTCTGCCTTAAATAAATCTGAATTATAGTTTGAACCATACAGTAGAATGTGATGCCTCGAACTGCCTTCTGACCAGGAAAATTACGCAGGTTGAAAAGTTGGTGAAGTTCGCCACTTTGATATAAACTTAACCACACAGTATATCCACATTGTTTGATTGCAAACAGTTTGCTATACTCACCATCAGTGTCTTGTACTTGGACAGTATCACCCTCAGCATTAGAAATATCAGTTGTTCATTGTTCAATGATAGTTTCTGAAAATAATAGAATTATAAAGAATGGACGTCAAGGAAACAACAGAATAATTCCCAACATAACCAGACCAAAGTTGGTGATATATTGATTAGATATTTCACATGAAATTAATGTACTTAGCAAGTCAGTACAACAGCTATTGTGAAAGATCTGCGTAATGGACACAAATATTTGGAGGCACTTTTGGTATGTTCTTTGATTAATTAATTGGTTGATTGCAGTACTGTTTAGATAATTTCCTAAATGACCTTTTAATAATCTCAGTATTAATATGTCCTCCATTTAAAACAGACGGGTATATTGGCAAATTGCTTTGCATATTTCGGTTTGTTGGATTGTCTGAGACTAATAAATCAAGAACAGATGAGCCCTGGACCTACATATTTTATATGGAGGTTGTTCGTCATCAATGGACAACTCATAATGAATCTCCAGACGAAACATCAATGTCAAGGTGAACCTAAACATAAATGACTATTTTGAAATTTACAAACATATCTATCACTTATATCAGAATCTCAATAAACATACAAACGTACACATACCTTCAAACAGCTTGTGTGTGAATGTTGGATATTTTCACTGTCTTTTGCATTATGTTCATGACTAGGTGAAACATGACTAGGTGATACAGAGCCATCAGTTTTATGAACTGACATTTGTAAATCAAATATATCCTCTGCCCAATGGTTCAAATTTTCTTGCGAATTTCTGTGGAAGTTACATACATTGCACCGATCATCAGCTACATTGGTGTATGGAAATATTGAAGAAGCGCTGTGTGCATTACATGTTGGCATGCTACCTGTAGAGCTACAGCCATCACAGAAGGAATTCCTTGACAACCCCACCAGGGAATCATCACCTGAGTAACTAGAACACACTGATGCTGGGTTAGAGTCATGTGTGTCGTGTATATAAGGAAGTCTCTGGTGCAGCTTAGGTAACGAGGTTGTAATGGTAGATATATGATCCATTCTTTCATCGATGCTAGATTCAGATAAAACAGTTTGAGTCACATTATCATCAACTAACAAGGGTTTGCTAGAAATAACTTGGCTCTCAATCTGTCTCAAAACGTCCTGAGATGCAGGATGGATTTCATGCATTTGTGTCGGCTTTTCTGCAAATCTTTTAGAAGATTTTGTCCTCTTTGTGGAACTTTTAGAATTTGTTTCAGATTTCATAGTTTTTGTTGTAGCATAAGTACTCGGAATGGTGATATCATGAACCGGAACTTGACGAACGTCACAGCTAGAAAATGTTCCTAATGCTGACTGACAAACATCTGTAAGGTTCAGCGGTACAAGTGTGTGAGGGTAGGTCATGAACAAGGGAGACAACTTGTCTACATCCACTTTCTCAGGTTTGGAAACTCGGGTTAGCAATGCTGGAGGTCTTTTGGAAGGTGTCAAGTAACTGACCCTATGACCTACAAATAAACAGACAAAGAGTTATCAATGAAGATGATCAATCAATGCTCTATCACAGTTACATTTCCATTTAAATGGTAATTTAAAACAATGGCCTTATAGGTCCAAATGATGATGATGTTAAAATGACAGAAATAAAAATTAATTTCAATCTTAAGATCTCAATTATTCCATAATTGAGCACAATGTAAAGCTTTGTATGGGACTAGGTGTCATAAGATTGGACATGAGGATTTAAAGATTTATTTTAAGTCCCCTAGGGTAGCATCTAAGTCTATGGTATTCTGTTTTTGCTACAATACACATTCATATACTTCATATATTACATATATATATATAGATCTGGGGTTGGGTAAAATAATGCCATTCTATTTTAAGAACCTGTATATGCCTTGGACAATGAGCACCCTATACTATGTAAAATTAAACTTGTCATAAAGCCATGGTTATCTAAGTTGCGTCATGTTTACACTAATGTTGCACAGGCACATTTGAAGAAGTATACTGGTTTACACATAGATCTGTTAAAATGTATACCAAAGAATTTGAGCACTATTTGTACAAATAATGATACATAACCTTGGTTGATATGATAATTATGGTGGGTATAATTAGAATTTTACTATCTCAAGTATTTAGCAACCAGGGAAACTAGGTCAGTAGTTGCCAAGTGCTTTGAGGCAACATCATCAATGCGGACTATTCTAAAGCAGACGACACAGTCCTATATTATGACACAAGCTACGATAATAATAAAAGGCTAAAATAGATAACAGGTTTGTAATTGTACATACATACAGTCAAATATGAGACCACCCGCAAAAAGACCACTATTACAAAAGTAAGAAAACCTGTCTACAACGACCCCTCAATTACATCCCTCATCAGACTATTTCCAACAAAGACCACTGTTTCCTGTTTCCATAGGTGTTTTTTAGTTAGCCATGTGAAACATTACCAAAAGACCACCTCAATATTCGGACCACACCAAAATTAAATTTTTAAAAAATTCCGGTTCATTACCACTGAACATTGAACCTCATTATCAAGACCAACTCAATAACAAGACCAGTGTTTCAAGAGTCCAAAGGGTGGTCTTATTATTGAGGTTGTTCAGTGAAAGAACTCTCATAGCTTAGCCTCTGAAGATTTTATGGCTTCATTAATATTGTTCCCTACACTACAGTACAGACTCTGTTCGCAAATGTGCAGTCATTAATTAAACTGGGCATGTAGCAACCAACTTGACGCAGTATCACAGCTATAGATTAGAGTATGCTGCTTTAATGTGACCCTGCGTCGACACTGGAAAAAGAAAAAGAGCTACGGGGCTGGACCGACAGAAATAAAAAAGCATATATTTACATGCAACCGCAGCTAGCAGACCATTGAGCAGTAGAGCGCTACCAAAGTGTTTGGTAGTGCTGGGCTAGCAAATAGCAGACGGGCCAGACTGCTGAGAAACAGTATGCTATCGCCGAGCACTGCTCACTGGTAACATGTCGTTGCATAGTTTAGTTTAGGCAACGCAAACTGGCCAACGGGCACCAACTGACCAACAGTGACCAAGTCTAGTGACAGCAGTGTCAGTCGCAGTAATATCAGTCATTAGATATGATGACACGTTTAATAAACAGTCTTACTTCCTTCAGAAGTGCCATCTTTATTCTGCATCAAATAATCGTTCACCAACGACGTCGATAATCTGCACAACAACTATTTATTTCTTAATATGTTAATAATTTATTTGCCCCAGTTTCTCTTTTGGATGATCACCGAGTATTCCGATTATTTGACTTGGCTAAAATCGAAATTCCGGACATTTTAACGTCAAAATGACGATAACCTCCCTTTTATTCAATACGCCATTTGCATTTTGTATTTTATATAAACTGATAAATGGTCTCTTGTTACAGAGTCGGAATTTAGGTGTAATATTAAGAATTTAATTATGTCTACGTGGCATTTGAAGAAAATAAGCGGTGTATTACTTGATATTTCAGGGGTTTTATATGACAGTGGCCCTGGAGGTGGTATTGCTATTCCTGGATCAGTGGATGCTGTAAACAGGTAAACACAAAACAGCTGGTGTCTGTTGTCTAACCAAAGCGCTACCAAATACGGCTATCAAGTGCTTTACTACGTCTATACAATGACACACTACCAGCAAGGAATGCTCGACAATAGCACTTTGCTAGGCGAGCACTTTCTTATGCAACATATGTCTTCGGTAGTGCTCTGCTATCCGCGTGCGCTGGTAGCATATAAATGTTTCGTCCGCAACATAGAGCTTTTTTGAAGCAAGCTGTTTCCTAGCGTACTGCTATCGAGCTCATTAGGGGTTTGGTTAGGTAACAAGCTCCTGTGGTCTGTTGTCTAAGAAAAGTGCTACCAATCACTTGATAGTGATTTGCTATGAAACGGTCTACTACCTAACAGTGCTACGTAGGGGACAAAGCAAAAATAAAAGTGGCCTCTGGTAAGTGCTCACTGATTGATTGTTGAGTAGCAAGAAGGGGTACCTTGCACAAAAAAGGGCTTACCATGCTAAGCGTTGAGAAATGATATGCTATCGATGAGCACTCACCGATAGGAAAATAAACTGCTCACCTACGATATCTAAATTGCATAGTTTTAGGAATGTGCTCAATGGCACTTTTTGGTTGCAGTTTGATAAGGCAACAGACTCCTGTGACTGTAAGCAGATGACTCACTGTGATAAAAGGATTGACGTGAGGAGACTTAATCGATTTGAAAAAAATCTTATATATTTGCTCGGGACAGTTCTAAATTATAATAACTATGTCAATTATCACCCCTAGAACTACTGACTTAAACTTTTTTGTTCTATATAAAGCATATAAAGCTAATAAAACTTCCTTTTCTCTATTTTTATTGTCATATTTTACCTGAACAAAAAGATGCTTCCATACGCGATCGCTCTAAAAAGTCTAGGAAAACTGGTGTGTGGTCAGAGAAAAGTCAGGGAATTTGTGTCAGAATATTTGTGGGAACCCTGTCATAGTTCACTCCTGTTGGCAGATACTGTACATTACTAGACATGAGACTGTATGCATAGTTTAATTAGATTCATTAACCTTTTTCATATTGAAGACACTTTGAGCAAACACCTCGCTCAGTTTCATTGAGGTATGTAAGATTGGAAGATGGAGAAGAGATCTTCAAAGGAATATATTAGTCTAACAGTATGCGCACCTTCAGATTCATCCAGTATTAACTAAGTTACAGCCCTTGAAATGATCCAATTTGGCTTGTGTTTCACATAACTCTAAAAGTAAGATATATTAGTCATTATGTCATTTTTAGTATATCATGAATAGATGAGACTGCTATATATATAAAGTGCACTTGTTTTGCAGACTGAAGGCATCTGGTTTGACATTGAGGTTCTGTTCCAATGAGTCTACTGTGGCAAGAAAACAGTTCATAGACAAGCTTGGAGCATATGGGTTTGATTTGAAGGAGGCAGAATTATTTACTCCTATCCCCGCCGTGTGTCAGATTATTCAGCAACGGAATCTGAGGCCTCATCTCTTGGTTACTGATGGTGAGAAGTACACATGAAAAATACATTCAAATTGGAGTAGTTTTTGTATTCTTACATTAATTATGACATTGATATTGTCAACCCGAGGGCAGAATGTCAACCGGAGGCGAGGGTTGACAATATCAATGCCACACATGCAGGCATATGATATTTATTTTATACTACCAAACAATATTATAAGTCTAGCAAAATGGTCACAACCATGATTGTGATAGTTATAAACAGTAGACATGAGTGTGCTTTCATATATTGTTGTCTATATTCCACATTCTATTTTTAGAAAAACTTGTATATTTCAGCAGTCAAAAAACTAAAATTGACACAGTTACTTGCCCTTGCATGATACCGTATTCAAATTGTCAGGTCGATCAGATGACCTGGCAGTCACTTTTTGGTGGATCACATGTCAAACGACTTGGAAATGCCTTTGACAGTCATAATGTCTCTCTCTGGGGCAATGGGAGTTTAGCATTGTAGAAAATGTGAGGTATAATAATACTGTATATCTGCATTGATAACCTAGTGGAAGAGCATCTGCTTACAATGTAAGAGGTATCAGGTTCAATCCCAGGCAGCAACATACCAAAGTCATTAAAAATGGTACTGGTTTGATATTCACCATATATCTCCCTGTTTTGCGCTGAGTATAGTTAGGTCCAGGTAACTGCTGGTTCACCCAATGTCAATATCATTTGACTGAATAGTTTCCACGTGACTGAAATACTGTTGACCAGCGGGACTTACAACAATTTTTATCTTTCAAATATTATTCTTTTTCAGCTTGTCTACCAGATTTCTCCACAGTTGATCAGACAAATCCAAATTGTGTTGTACTAGGCGATGCTGAATCCAACTTCTCCTATGAAAATCTAAATAAGACTTTCCAGTTGCTCAAATCTTTAGAAGATCCAGTTCTATTCTCATTGGGCAAAGGGTAACTACAGTCAAACCTGTGTTAAAGGACCACCTGCAAACTAACACCATCAAAAACAAAACCTGTCTGCAATGATCACCAATTTCATCTGTTTTCATCCTCTGTCAGACTTTTTATAAAATTTAACCTGCCAACACCAACAGCATTATGTTGTTCCCATGGATGATCTTTACAGACCGGTTTGACTGTATTTCTGTGCAAAATAGAAGCTATAGATACTAATTTTTAGGTATTTTTAATATATGTAATTTCATTGAATCCAGCAAATTTTATTTTGTACCCGAGATAGATAGAGTAGATCAAACTTTGTATGTGCTTATAATAAAAGTATCTCTCTATACACATTTTAACTTGAATATTATTAACTGACCATCAATATAAAAACTTTGTGTACCGGTATGTTTCTACTGAACATGATGCATAAAATGCTGGAAAAGAACATGATGCCTAATATGCTGCAAAAGCTATCATCTGTTAAAAGAATAGGCTGCTTTCAAGCAAAATGATGCTGAAATAATTAGCATACACCGATGGTATAACTCTGAATCATTGACAGTGTGGTCAAATTAGCCATATAGTTACATGTTTGTTTCTAACTTATGTAGAATAAATTTGTGATATTTACAGGAAGTATTATAAATGTGGTAGTGACTTGGTGCTTGATGTTGGAGCATACATGAAGGCATTAGAGGTAAGATGCCTGCACCTTATGTTATGTATCATCTGATTGTCACGAGCATGAGTCGCTTTGTTTTTCATTGGTCTAATAGTGAAAATGGTTAAGTGTGGACATGTTTAGACATTTTTGGCAGTATTTGGTATGTTGTAATTGACACTGCACTATTTGTCAATCAATTACCTTTAATTACATTTTAATGATGATTTTAACTGTAAATTATAAGCATGTGGTCCAATGAATTCGCTTGAAAGCTTTCGAAACACAACAAGGCTGAGCGATTTCTGCTCGGCATGTCAATTGTATGCGGCGTTAAAAACCTTTAGAGCATATTTTATTGATTGTTTGTTATAAAATAAATTGTCAATCTGTCAGCTATAAACAAGCCAAAAATGGTAGCTTATAAATGACAATTTTGCAAGTTTAATTTAGTATTTATGCCAGACACCAGAAGAAATTTGCTGGTAGTTCACCAAGTAGTCAAATCAGAACCATCCAAGTTCAGGCCTGGTAATAAGCAATCATTCTCAGGTCTGAAAATCCCTGTTTCAAAGCTAGAAATTCTAGTTTTCAATATAAACAAAGAAGGAAAATTCAGGATTCAAAAACCTGAAATCAGACACAGACCTGAACAATACCAGGCCTGAGTTACGAAGACAAATGCTTCAACCACTCCACCATGGGAGGCAGCCTGTGTGAAATTGCATTGAAATGTTTATGTATGTTTCAGTATGCCTGTGACGTACAAGCAGAAGTTGTCGGGAAACCAGCCCCTACTTTCTTCAACACAGCCCTACAGGATATGGGCATTACTGCTGATTCAGTAAGATACTGTAAAATAATTATTTTTCGAGGGAGTTGAATTTTCGTTGATTTCGTTGTTACACTCGACCACAAAATCTAATCCCTGCGATTAATCGACCTCTCAAATATCGAACATGGGTTTACCATTTCATGTTTTATAATCCACGAATTTACGACCCCACGAAAATGCATTTTTATCAAAAGCCACAAAGTTTAATACCCACGAAAATATGTGATTTTACAGTATTTGTTCTTTTCATCATAAAGGTACTGTAGAATTTTGATGCCTCTAATACGTAGGTATGCCTCAAATACCCTAGATACCTTGAACAGGTCATTCGGTTTCAGCAAAATGATGATGTACTAATATACAGTAGATGTCTCAAACAGGTACTAATATTAGATGGCTTGAACTATTTCCCCGGTTCGAAGGCAGTCAGGGCATCGAAGTTCTATTTATTTAAGTCTTATTTATGGGTAGCATTAACTGCCTTAAGCACAATTGTTGGTGGTTATTTAATACAGTAATATATTCGAGGTAATATTACCCTGGCTGTTTGTGACGTAACCATTTTAACCTCCAATAACTGCCAGTATGATATGACATATGATGCATTGAATACATACTGGTCTCGATACTTGTTATTTGAAATTATATGCAATTACATTTTGTAAAACCTCTAACACATCTGTATGGTGTTTGCATCACAGATATTAGACATGTTATGTGCCCTCACTATATACTTACCATACCTGATATTGTGTTGTATAATTTGGTGAGAACATTGCTATTTGTTGTGAAATGTATAAAAACAACATAATAAGTAGGGTTGAAGAGTTTGAGTTACCTAGGCAGTATTGGGGTCTGGGGGTATAACTTGTCGGATGCCTGTGGTTTGATAGATGTTATAAAAGAGTCACTATGGAGTGAAGGGGTTGATTAAAGCTTCCATTTTGTTAAGTATCATTTTCTTTTTATAATAAGTGCATTACATTTGGTTCATTGTTTTAGTGTGTAATGATCTGTGATGGTGGTTTATTTTAGTGTGTAATGATCTGTGATGGTGGTTTATTTTAGTGTGTAATGATCTGTGATGGTGGTTTATTTTAGTGTGTTATGATCGGTGACGATATAGTGGGTGATGTGGGTGGTGCACAGAATGTTGGTATGAGAGGTGTACAAGTCAGAACTGGAAAATACAGGTAATCAGTAATATATGTTACGTAACTAAAAGGGGTTTTGACACAAAAACATGTGTCCTGCAAAGGGCAATAACTCTTGCAATATTTATCCAACATAAAATTCCTTCCAACTATTCATGTGAAGTTTCATTGAAATCTGACTTGTGGGTAAGGAGAAGTGCAGACAATTTTTGTGGCCTTCATCCAGATCAATGTCTCCCTTACTATGTGTAGGGGACATTATTAGCAATTAATATTTCATTGACTACATGGATGACTGGCCCATGAAATGATATACTGTATGTCAGTTTTTGTTTGAGATGTTTGTATTTTACTATAATTCACAAAGAGTGTCTCGTGAAATCATAAATATACTTTTATAACATAAGGCCCAATTATAGAGCCTTTCACTATGATTTTATAAATCCACGAAATTAATATGTTACAGAAAATTGTGAAATCAAGATCACACAAGTATAAAGTGATATACAGTACCCACAATACAATATATTTTCTATAATTTTCAATGAAAACTTGTTTTATAGACCAGAAGATGAGCAGCACCCTACTGTGAAAGCCGATGGAGTGGTTAACAATCTCGCTGAAGCTGTCGAACTTATTCTTGCCGGACAATCTTCATGAATTTAACATTTATCTTCTTTAACATTTGCGACTTTTACTAACACAGTATTTAACCATTCAGTATGCTAATACCTTCCAACAGGTGGAATGTCTGAGGGGATTCGCCGGGAAGTAAGAACCTTATCTTAGGGGTTACATTTGACTCTTGAATTGACTGCAGACATTTGTACCTATTCTTACTGAGAATTATATTTAGCCAGAAGTCAGACCCCACCCCCCATCTAACCAATTTACAGGGATATTAAATTAGGTTACACTTCTGTGGAAAGTATGTTCAACAGGTAAGCTTACCTATATGGGTCTTTCTGGATGAGGGTAAGCAAATCCAATACTTACAGTGCGCCCAGGATAATGAGAAAGGCAGGAAAATTTGGTATATTCCTCAAAGGTGGATTAGTCAGATGTGCACGATTTATCAGTGATGTTTTGAGTACAATACTGACCTTGTCTGTTAACTTTAGTAATTTGTAAAACCAATTTTGCAAAAGTTGACCAAACTGATTCATGTTTGTAAATATCACATTATCCTGGGTGCACTATAGCTGTCCTGTTCAACCGGCTTTGGGAAGGCATTTGTGATGTGACATTGTTAGCATACATATTGCAATTTTGGTGCATTTGTGTGGTTGTTTTTACATTTATATATATTTGATATAAAGCCATTAACATGTTATTTATATAAGGATATTTTATCTTAACAAATGATTTGTATGTATTGTTGGTTTGTTACCTGTGATGATATGTTGAGAATGTTTGTTGTATAACTCCATCATTCAGGTCAGTCATCTGTTTACATGCCGATGCCGAGCATAGCCTTTATAATTTTATATACCAGTCAGTCTTATGCTGAAATATGGCAGGCATATATATGTGTGTGCCTCCACCCGGATTTGAACCCGGGTCGCCAGATTAGACGACAAGCACGCTAACCATTGAGCTACGGAGGCCACATCACTTAAACAGACAGCCATAATTTAAATGCTAAACTAACAAACTATATTAGCACTACCTATTCAGACAATGGCTGTAATTTTCTGTGTACACATAGGCAGCTACGTCACTGTCACCAAAACCTATCTGGATTATAGTTTGCTGATGACACTTATCCTTTGTTTACAAATGAAAAGGACAACAATGCAGTGAACTGTCTGCTAGCTTCAGGTGTAGTCTGAACGTAAATATCCTTATGCGATTATGCACAAAATCGAAAAAGGGAATTTGAAATGCATGGCATTTTTATTTGTAAACAAAGGCTAGTATTATCTCCGATGCACTAGATTTGAACTAATTGTGTCTCTGCTTCTTTCGAGTGTATATGCTTGGTAAACAGAGTAACACCAAAAGTATGCTTGGTATTTAAAACAGAAACACAAAAAGGAGATTATAATGTACCCATTGTCATATGATGTATCATCATAATATGTGTGAAATAAATCTACAGATACTACAATGTTAATTTTGTAATATTTCTATTATTGATTGAATTAACTTACCTAGGTGGCAGAGTGGGTAGAGCGCTCGCCTCTGGAACCGAATGTTGTGGGTTTGATCCAAGGCAGCGTCATACCAGTCATTACAAGAGCTGCCGTCGAGCGCGCTCCACTATTCTCAGTGCCGTGCTTGGATAGTATAATCAAAACAACAATAGTAAGCTTTATAAGAAGTACCTACTCCTGTGTACATATTGGGATCATGATGGTGAGCAAGTATGCAAATATCTCTGCACTGAAGTTTTACCTAAACTTTAACATGGATTTCCAAGTCGAAAAGTTAGACAACTGCTTGGTAGGGCTACCTACTCCTGTGTAGGGGTTGGGGTCATGATGGGTTAACAAGTATGCAAAGTATTAAAGCAATATGTCGATGGACTTAAGATATTAGTTGTACCTAAACTGTAGCATTAGCACTACGCCGACGCTCGGGCGACTAATAGCTCCCCCTATTCTTTGAATTGTGGAGCTAAAAAATGGTACTGATATAGTTTGCTTGCTTAGAACTTTGCATATGAGGGTAGTTCATTAAATAGCTGGTTGACTCAATGTCAGGTTAATGTAACTGGGTAGTCTCCATGACGGAAATAATTTCAAATACTGTTGATCAGTGGACAAAATTTAATGGCTGGTTGGCCCGGTGTCGGGATAATAGAACTGGAAAGTCTCCATATGACTGTAAGAGTTGATTTATGAAACACTGAAACACAATACAGAAGATATGTTATAATCATTGAGAGATATAGAAGACAACAGTGGATACAATATGATTTATTTATAACTTGATTAATGGGTGACAAAGCAGCAACAATACTTACAGGGAACAATGCATAACAAGGTTGGAAAGCAAAATAAGACAATCTGTGTACAAGTATTTCTGCCGCGATACAAGGCTTGTCTTAGAAGCTGGGTGTGTTTCTGAATTCCGTTAGATATTTTCTAGTAACTGGTACCCGTCAAACTTCTGATACAACCCTCGTATATATGCTGACTGACTCACTTTCAATCTTTCAATGCAATAAAGTTACCAGAATAGCACATAAACAGACCAAGGGAACAACAGAGAAAGAAAACACAAGAATAAAACACAAAATATATGATAATTTACCAGTAGAAGGGGAAAAATAGAAGCGAGAAAAAAGTTGAGACTTCTTGAGGTGGAGGGGGGGGGGGGGGGGCAAAGAAAGGTAAACATACAGACTAAAGGCAAAAGTAAATTCATGCACAAAAAATTCAATGACAAATCAAATTGAGGACAATGTACACTATGTATGTTTGATTAGAATGTTAGAATGATTGGTATTTACATGTACTCTATAATATAGTTTTGATGGAGTAAATATCTTTACACAATCCATGAGATCAAAATGAGATCTTGAAGATGACTGAAAAGAAGAGAACATACATTAAACTCGCTTGTGAATCAGCTCTCTCTCATTAGCAACAACCTCTTCAACATTAACTGTTTTCATTTATAATAATAATTTTAACTGGGGTTTCACAAACTCCTGAATCTGAAGGGTCATTTTGATACTTTTGACTAAATTTTACTATTTAATAGACAAAATACCTATAATTGTAAGAGAAAAAGACCCCTCAAACCAAAATCTTGAGGGTCAAAATGTGGCTTTTTTTAAATTTCAAGGGTCAAAACCCCTACTCCCGAGTCAAATGGAACCTCTGTTACTCACAATCTATGTTTAAGCAACAGCCAAAATTGCATGTTGCTTTGCAGAGGCTGCACTGCACTAAGTGTACTCTTTAACAATTTAGTGACAGAAGTATAATATTAAACAGTTGATTCACAAATTGTTCAGTACATTTACATTATGAATGTAAACAATGGGCATTTTAACACGTACACAGCACATAATTAACAAGACGAGACAGCTCTCCTAAAATATCTAAGTATGTGTGAATGAAAATGTACAACTCTGGGAGTTATTTACACATGATGAAATGATCAACTTGATGATATATGTTCACAAGTTGAAAGTAGCACGAGTAAAATTGGTTATCATATAGTTGTAGGTTTTACTTAGAACAATTTCTCAGTCAAACGGAAACAAATTAAGAACACTTTAACTGACATGTGTCTCGAAGTTTGATTGATTTCGATACATATACATGTATGCAAGGGAAGATTGGACATTAATACACACAAATGATGGTGAAGTAAGAAGACAAAATATGTGATTATATATACCGAACTGAGAAAAACTAAACGGCACATATTGTGAGGTCTGAGTATATATAGTTACACCCCTACTCTTAATTCAATGTTCATAAATCATTTGGTTTAAAGACAGTCGACTTACATGTGCAAAGCAATACACCCAGGCTCTTTCGAAATGTATAAAAATGTTTATATGTACAATATATTCATAGTGATCACTGGGAAAACACGTCTAAGCACATAGTATGTCAACATAAAATTAACAATAAACTCAAAAGCACTTAAGAATTCATAAATACAACACAGTACTTCATTAAATAGTTCCAGCAACAGCGTGCATGCATGACAATCAATTGATAATCTTCAGAAGAAAACAATCTGATACATTCCAACTGGGCTCATAAATAGTTGGTGCCCTTTCATAATCTTCTAATGAACACTTTCTCATCTGATGTATACCACATTGGTGATTAAATGTATCATTTTTCACCAACGTTAGCCAGTAAATTTTCACATATTTCAGTCAGTTGTTTATTTTCTTCGACCTGAAACAAATAAACACAATTTTGATGTGCAATAGAATTTGGAACTATATAGATGGGTCTTTGACACAAAGGGCCATAACTCTGGCAAAATCAACCAATCTAAAATACCTGACAATGTGCACCACTAGACTTGTTTACCAAGTGCTCTACGGACTTCATGATTAATTTCTACTCTAAACTGTGAATTATTTACCAATATATAATGCACAACTAAAATTTATTTCCTAAACAACACTGGACAAGTGCATAAACTTGCATCCCTATTCTTCAAATAGTCAAGCTAACTTTTGTTTCCAGCTAAATACATTTTTGCAACTAGAAGAGGTTTTGACACAAAAGCATAGGTCTCTGACCAAGGGTCATAACTCTGGCAAAATTCATCAGATCTAAAATTTCTGACAATATGCACAACTAGGTTTGGTACCAAGTATTCATGTGAAGTTTCATTGAAATCCAACCAATGGTTGATTAGGAGTACAAACAAAGACAAACTTTGTGACATTCATCCAGACAGACGTCCACCACAGAACCAATATGTCTCCACCACATAAATATATATACTACTCAAAATTTGATAAGGGCCAAGAAATTTTCCATTTGAATTTTGCAAATTGAATAAGATTGACCGGTAGAATTTTCAGAAACATAATGCTACATCTGCAATATTGTAAACCAATAAATAATACTTCAAAATTTAATGTCTAAGTGCTGATAAGCCCAACCCATTAAAATGTTCGTCCTGCATTCATGCATCTGAAGTAACGGAATGTGGTCATTTTCCTTGCATTTTGGGTCTTGCACGATATGGTAATAAAAACGAGATAGAAATTTCCATGTTAATCTAGCCAATTTGGTCCCCGCGAATAGGGCTTATCAGTTACCTGGAAAACGACGTCATTTTAGCAATGCGTATCAAATGCAAGACATCAAGTTCAAAATTTGGCAGCAGGTAAGATAATATTTTATTAATAGCACAACGTTTTCGTCATCGGTTTTGTACAATTAACGTGAGACGGACATCAAAATAAATTTCTTGGCCCTTAGCAAAGTTTGAGTAGTATATGTCTCGGATTAATAATACATATGTTGCTATAAATAGTAACATATTTCAGCTGTTTTCCTATGATTATATATTTTTCCAGGCCATTTTTACGTAACTGGCCAGCAGAACGGATTGACGTAACGTAAAATGGCGCGTAACTGACGTCGCCATAATTTGATTTCAATTTTAAGACCGAATAAAATGTTTCTAAAGCAAAAACAGAAACAGATATAGAAACAAAATATCTTCTGTGTGGTTTTGGAAATTAATGCCTTAAGGGGAAGTAAGTAATGTATTATGAATGACAATACACGGTGTAGCTGGCGGGGATCTCGATAATCGGCCCTTGGTTTGCATAATCACTCTCGCACTATAACCACTTGGGTGTTTATACTGCTTCCTGCAGGCCGATTATCTTATAATGTAGACCCCGCCTACACATACGTGTATTATCCTCTAAATCATACCTTTGTCTCAATTCGTTTCTCTAAGCTGTCATTTTTCATTTGTAATAACTTGAGTTGTGCATTGAATTTCTCCTGTGAAGATTCTACCTGGTTCTTTAACTTTTCTATCATCTGTGAGCTTCTGTAGGAGACATAACAAAAACACAGTGACATATATAGGGAGTATATTACATGAGTATCTTTTCATATTTGAGGATTTGCAGAGCATTTTATCGATTTTTTTCAACGAGTTTAATCAATTAAATGTGGAAAGTCGCAAATGTAATGTTCTTTTTATCACATGTTAGCCCTTTCCGCCCGAACCATAAAATAGCTACTTATCTTCACTATAATAAACGCCCAACTTTGACGATGTCGCCTATTCATTGAGTGACGTCACGTCAAAGCTTTATTATACTAGTGTATTATCAAAAGTAAATAATGGCTTTATTAGGCTATCAAGACGTAAAACATGTGATAAATACAGATAATCAACTTAAGTGAAGTAACATAATTGTCTAACATTCCTTTTATTATATACATCCAAAGGTGAAAAGTGCTTTTTTGCACACAAACGTATTAAACATGTATACATTGAAGTTTGCATATTTTTGGTACAACATACATTCCATATAATGCAAATTTTTAAATCAAGTTAGTCATTGATATTGGCTAATTTATACACAAGTTGTCATATTTTCGGCACAAAATACATTCCAAATAAGGTAAATGCTTAAATCATGTTCAGGCCAATGTTTGGCATATAACACATTGTACATGTATGATATGGGCTCAGAAAATCACACAGGTATGAAAATTATGGACTCAGAAAATCGCACTAGCATGACATAAATTAAGTTAATGATTACAATTTTAATTCCCTTACTCAGAAATTTTCTGTTTGGAGGTTTTTTCTATCGTTTGATATTTTTCATTCTGTTGTTTCAATTTCTCTTGTAAATCAGCAGCATATTTCTTCACAACTTCATCATTCTGCAAACATAATAACAACAAAATGTGGAATTCCAGGAAAGTTCAGCCCCTATTCCTGTGGAAACTGACCTTCAACATGGACAAGTTGAAAATCTCCTGCCCGAAACAACTTTCACTTCAAATCACATTTTCAGTATTGTGCTGTGATGTAAAAGAAAAACAAGACTGCGTTCAATAAACGCTTATGCCCCCTGTCGAAGCCTTGTCCATAAATAAGTCTAAGTCCAAAATTAGGTCAAGGTGAAGGTCAAAATGGGGTCAGGTGATACAGGTGTGTGGAGAGTGTTCATATACAACATCCATGCAAGTTTGGAAGCTTTGTAGCAAGCCATAATGATGCTAGAAGAAACGGTCAATTTGGGTTAACCAGGACGGACGGACGAACGGACGGACGAACGAACGGACGGACGGACGGACAGGTGAATCACTATATGCCTCCCGATCTATCTATACGGGGGCATAACAATTGAACATGTGTTCCCTGAGACACAGATTAACATTTTTTTTCACCAAACATGCCTGAATCTTTCTTAATATGCCAAATCCAGCATGTTGCTGTCAATTTTCACTTGCCCAATCCAATATTTTCTTACCCTGGGCATAAGGCAAGTGGGTTAAATTGAAGACTATTATACCGGAATTGTAGGACCCCGGTACAATACATGGGGGGGTATTACATGACATAAAAGTAAATGGGTGAAAGTTTGAAATTCTTAAAAAACCTGAAATCCTCAAAAATCAACAATATATATAGGGACAAAAGAAAAACAAGCTTTTAGTACACTCAAAAACCTCAAGTTCAGGAGCCTGAAATGCGCCTGAAAACTTTCACCCATGAAAGAATGAATGATAATCTTACCTTCATCATTGACTGAATCATGGTTTTACTTTTATCATATCTTCCATTTAGAATAGAAAATGCTTTTTCAACTGACTGGATATCTTCCATAGCCTGAAAGGTAAAACATTAAATCTTGTATCAATGATGGGAGCGGTGGACAAAATGTAAGGCACACACTTTGAGATCGAGTGGTCCCGCGTTCGTTACCCGTCAGCACCACTGCTTAATTTCACTGAGCAAGAACAACACACATGCTCCACTTTACCCAGGCGTTTGAACGGGTACCTGAAAGGGTCAACAGCCAATGTGCTGTGGCTGCCAGCAGTGCAGAGTGTAACAGCTGACTTATGACTCAGTGATCAAGGAGTAAATGTACATTTGGATGAATGGACATACGTCTGAAAATAGACGTTAACTCAGCACTTTTTATGCATCAGTGTTAAGTTGTTTTTTTATATGATTAATGCCATTTTTTAAATTATTTGTTGGGCATGTATACAGTTGACAGTTGATCTGGAATTAATGGTCAACCAGGCCCCCATATTCTGAAGCATCTAAAGCACAAATCTCTAATCAAATTGAGATTTTACTCAAATCATAGTCTGAATTTAGACAGATCTAAAGTTGTGGCTCTTGGAAGTTTACCGAAATCATGTAGTTTTCCAAGGGATGACTATCTTTACACATCATTGTTTGCTACATCCATGAACAGGTATGGCTACATTTGAAGTATCTTATCATTACAAATCATGTTTAAATAATAATTTACCAACAAGTCACTAAGAATTGCAAGCAATACAGAAGTCCCCAACCAGTCTGAAGCCATGACCTTAAAATTAATTTCAATGTTACTGTTGCCATAGCAACCACAATTGTCCCTATTCACATACCAAGTTTCATAAACCTAGCTTGAAAACTGTTTGAGTTATGTCAGGATCCAGATTTTTTAGGGACAGACGGACGGAGGGCAGACCTAAAGTGAAAACCGGTAGGAGACTAAAAAGATAATGCAATGACATACCTGGTCTCTCTCAAGTGTAACTTCATCAATTTTTCGTTTCGCAGCATCATGTTTAGCTACAAAACAATTAGGATTTAGAATGAAAAATATCTTATATAGTCTTCAGTGTTGTTTACAATTTACAGGCATATTAAAACATACTCTTTTTCCTAAAACGTTTCATGACATAATGTATTTTCATATTCTATTTCTCTAGATGGGAGGAACTTTTCATTGAGCAACTCTAAGGAAATTTGACGAAACTGATAACATTTTTCGTCTCTGCTATATGGAGTACTGCAAGTCCAATTTAAAACAATAACTCACCCATAATTTCTTCAACAGTTTTTTCTAAGCAAAGATAAACTTTCCTGCAAAATACAAAAAAAAATATTTTGAAAATTTTCAGCTTGTTAAGACACCAATCAGCCTTACAAAGTACATAACATCCATGTACCAATTTCAAAAACATGTACTTAAACTTACACTTACAAATCGCTGACTTAGAATGAGAAGGTTGTAAGTACAAAATCAATATTTTGAGAAAACAAGAAAAAACTGTCTGAAAACGACTCTTTACTTATGGAAAAACAAGCTTTTTCAACTTCAGTTTAGTCAACATGACCTGTTCCGAAGAAGCCCTAGTGATGCAGATGTCAAATATGCATGAGTCTTATAAGGTCGTAAGTAGCGCTTATAATCCGGATTTGAGTTCATATCGCACTAACAGTATTCAGAACCACTGAATCTGGAAAAATCCTATATTGTAGCACCTCTGATTAAACTAGAATCACAAGAAGTGATTGATTACCCAAGTCAAAGGGCAACAACTCCGGTATGCCTCGACCTTAACAAAGACACTACAATTTAATGCCCATGAAAGTTAGTGGTTGTACAGAATGTATTTCAAAAGGAAGACAAATGACCACATACTGAAATTCTGTAGCCTCTTTCTCTTTACGTTTTAGCTTTTCTATAACTTTAGCTTTTTCGTTTTCCAGCTGTTTGTATTTATGGCACCATTCTTTCTCTTTATTCATCAGTGTTCCTTGTAACGATAGCTTCATTTCCATTCGAATTTTCTTCAAATCAGCATCGGTATACTTCAACTCCTGATAGATATAATAAGATTACTGATTACAGTTGGATTATTTTGTAAACAGGAATAATAACGAATGAGTTTAATGAATATAGTCCCCCCAAAAGAAATTTCAGGTCTGGAGATTATGACTGTAAGGTAGGGGGATACGAACTTTTTCATTTTAGGCCTCATTCTAATACAGAGGAGTCCCTCAAAACCGTACAATTTCATCATTCTCAGATGTAATGACTGTTTATATAATCAACATCCGATCATGTGTAATGTTGTGTGAGATGCAATAAGGTTTAAACCTCATGGTCCTTGGAAATCAAAATTTCAAGCACAATCCAGAAAACTTTCACCCCTAAGGTTACAACTGGGACACCACATGTAATGTCACAGGAGAATGATCGAATAAAGTAAACACAGAAGTCCTACTGAGGCATACTGCCCAATCCTGAAAATATGAAGCAAGTCAGTTTCAGGTGCCATCAGAATGCATCCCTACACCAAAAGTCTGTTTCAAACATTGATCTTTTGTTAAAATTTAGCGTATGAAACTTCATATCACCATAACTCAGTCAATATTTGGTACTTGTTCCTCAAAAAACTTTTATTTTCTGCAGAAAACTTCATTCTTTCTAGTGCAGCAAATCCAGATTTTCAAATAATTCTGGAATTGTATGACCCCTGTAAAAAGGTGTAACAATTCATGTGTACCTGGAATAGGTTATCATTATCTTCTGACATGGCCGCTTCATCCATCAGACACATGGCTATATCCTCTTTTTGAACAACACTTTCCTCTTCTTTCTATAAGCAATATCAAACAGATCAATTAGTAAATTCAGTCCTAAGGAGAGACGTAACAAAGTTTTGGAACTTGTGGCATGACCCTTTTACCCATGTACCGGTATATAAAATGTATTTATAGATATATTTGTATGACAGTGATTGTATATTTTTTGTTTGGGTAATAAAATATGTTTAAACTAAGTCCTGAGACTATGGGCCCTACTAAAGCATAATGCCCAATAGCCTAGGCAATCCTGAAAATAAGTTGAAAGTCTGTGTCGGGAACCATAAGCACACATCCCTACACCAAATTTTTGTGTTAAAAATTGTATCATTAAAATTCATCTTATGACCTGAACTGAGTCAGTACATTTGCACTAAGTTTTTTACCAAACTGACATTTTTTCAGAAACATTCATTCTTTCAAGTGTAGCATATCCAGATTATTCTGGAATTTTTGGACCCATGCAAATTTGACAAAAAACTGTCACAAATTCAGTACCCTAAACAACAGATGTCTGTAAAACATGTATGCCCCCATGGCAGCGCAATAGTAAGAAATGGTAAAGGTCACAAAGACATTGATCCTAGGACAAAGCATTCTAGAGTTATAGAACGAAACCAGTCGGTACCGACCAAACAACTGACCTACCGACCGACTAACAGACTGAATGACATGTGCAAAGCAATACAACCCCACATCAAAGATGTGCGGGGGGACATAAAAAAACACACTCTGAACTTTCTCTTTTTATCACACTATCTTTTTAGAATTATAATTCATGCTTCAAAATATCCAAATCGTATAAACAAACAATAAAATAGGTAAGAAATTAAACAAACAAATTGAGATATTTACTTGTTTTTTTTCCTTTGGACTGTATGCAAATATTAGATCAACCGCAGCTGGTTCTGAATTAGCTGGTTCCGTATTCTTGCCAAACAATGAAGTGGCAGGTGCTGGTGTAGTACGGGAACCAGCCGGGGTAACTTTAGCTTGAGCTGCTGTCACTGACTGGCGTCGTTTCTTTGGAGGTGTGCCAAGTAATAGTAGAGTGTCATCAATGCCACTGTAAATGTAACTCAGATTTAAAGGATTTGAAATGACATTTTAAATATAGTCAACTTGAGTTAAGATCGTGTGTAACATGAATGGACATTACAACAATGCAGAGATTGTTCTGCAACTTTATTTGTTGTAGGTTTCCTGTCACAAGTTGCTCAGGTTTAATTGGTTAATGTAATTATATACTAGAATTTGCTATATACAATGTACATGAATATTTAAGCCAGTCAAAAAGTTAGTGAATTTTGAATTTCAAACATTAGCATGCAGAAATATTACAAAGTTTTTGTATTTCTGGACAGCGTTGCTCTTTGTAGACCAAAATTTACACTATAGTGTCAGTGAATTTTTTTGTGAATTTCATAAAGTCACAAAGTGCTGCAGTAGTTTCACATTGCTAGCTTAAACACTTCTACAGTAATCCTGTTATTGGTACTGGTACTTGAGTGACAAATGCTGTTATGTCAATTAAACAGGCACCAGTTCTTTATAAGTAACCAGTCTGCCTTGAAGGGGCAGGGGTGTCAAAAATTAGGAAAATTGTATGTGGCCGACCATTTTTGCCAAACAAAAGGCCTTCAATAACATTGTTTCCATAATTAACTCAGTTTGCATTAAAGAAAATCCTTCAGACCAGACAAAATTTACTATAACTTTGCCATTTCTTGAGATATTTCATCAAATAACTTTCATTTTGGTCCGAAGCCATTGCTCTATCAGGAATTCCGGATAAATCAGGAAAATTGTCACCCCAGAAGGGGACATAAAAATTGTATTACAAACAACTTACTATTCTTTCACTTTTTCAAGTTGTGAGAATCTTATACTCACTCGTCTTGGATCTGAAACAATCAACCAAATAATGATATACTATAATATAACACTTTTACTATAAATGTTTCAACTGTTGGTACACAATTCCTTTGATAAATTGGTATATACAAAATTGTTTTACAATTCAATCAAACACTACAAAAACTAAATATTGTATATAAGAAATGCTACAGAAATGCAGTTTTTGTATTTCCCTTTTTTTTTAAATTTCATCAATTCCAGTGAATGCAAAAATAATGTAGTTTATTCAAGTTTAATGCTGTTTCTCAACAAATGTTCAGTTAAATAGGGCAGCCGATCCACCAAACCAGTTTATGTGGTACTAGTACTAACCAGTACTAACTTACCCTTCCACAAGGAACCAGCAATTTATAAACATGTGAAGGAAAATTGACATTATTGTCAAATTTTCATGGAAGGGTACAATCTGCTGTTATTGGGAATCGAACCCCAATTGTTGGGTTACTAATCCAGCTCACTACCCACTGCACCATTGCCACATTTACCCTTCAATCCAAATCTGGAAGGTCAAATTGTCACCTTTTTGACATTTCAGGGGCCAAAGGGTCATTTAAAGGTGCAAAAAAAACCTAATTGAAAATACATGTTAAAGTACTTACTTATAGGTGCCGCATCCACCAACGGATCAAATTTTACATACAGCGACATTCTTGACAAAGCAGATTCTGAAGTCTAAAGTAAAGATAACATATTCACTAAGATGCATGTATCATCTGCAGATATTAATCTGATCCACAAGCTCTATATGCATAGTTTATTTATTAGTGGATTATTTGTCTACTTTTTCTTAGATTTTTCGCCTTTATAATTGGCAAGTACTATGATAATGCACAAAGTGTAGTACAAACACACATCTAAGGACTGTTTATAATAAGATAAGGAGAGTGATATATTCTCTTAAATTATTTAAACTATGTACAAACCTGGGCCTATGATTATAAAACATTTTTCCTGCTCAATTCGATTTATAGAGCATGAAACCTGATTGGCTCATTTACAGTGTAACAATTCAATCATCTTTATTTGAAATTATGTCATAAAAATATTACTCTACTTTCTTAAAGGCTATCCATCTTATACAAAAGCTTCAATAAAACAAAAGAGTATTTTAACTATTTGAAATTTGAGCACCGAATTGAGTTGAGCATGAAGAAAGCTTTATAATCATGGGGCTAGATTAATTTTCTAATAATAAAAAGTTTATACATTTGTATATATCACATAATCAGTGGTTCTACTGAGGAGTAATTCCCAATCCAGAAAACGAGTTGCAAGTCTTTTTTGGGTGCTTGAGTCTAGATTTAAAAATGCGCTAGGTGCTTCAAACAAGACAATATGATAATGCTATGAATAACAAGTCATTAAGAATTGCAAGCAATACAGAAGTCCCCTACGTTTCTGTTCTGTTGCCATAGCAACCACAATTTTTGTTAGAATCAAAATAATTTTAGACATGCATAATTCCCTTATTGCCCCCTGTTCACATACCAAGTTTCATAAACCTAGCTTGGAAACTGTTTCAGTTACGTCAAGATCCTGATTTTTTGACGGACGGGCTGACGGACTTCTCACTGACTTGACATTGTGGGGTTTTCTTTTGTTCATCCTTTTGTTTGTAAAACCCCATAAGCAACATTTTGCACCCCGTAAGCAAAGGGATGAATAGAATCTAAATATAGCCTATTGTTCTACAACCCATAACTACATGTGGGCGAGTACGGACAGACTGACAGACTGACGGAGGGCAAACCTATAGTCCCATCTGGTCAAAAACCGGTAGGGGTCTAATAATGTATGTAATATATAGCAATAATTAAACTTACAGAATCTGTGGTAGTACCAATATTCTCCAGCATTTCCCATACACCAGGATCATTAAATACTGAAACATAACACATACTAATTTATTATGGGGTGTCACAAAATTGCAATAAAACCTACAGTAAAACTCCAGAAATGCATGTTGGCAACAGGTTTTTGGCTAAAATTGAGCTTTTGCTCAAATTATTATTTAGTTTAAGACAAAGCTCAAGCTGTACAAGCTCTGGAAATTGTGCTGTTATTTTGTGGTACCAGTTTTGAGTCTGGTCTTTCATAATAAAGTTATTATAAACCCATGAGGTTAGCTCAGATTGAAATGTTGTGGGAGATCAAACAAAGTCCGTTGGCAAGCTGTGTTCAAGGCCCTATATAAAAGCTGAGCTGAAAAGGATTAAGTAAAGAACAGATGTTTCTGAAGATTGGTTGCTGAACGGTGGTAAAAGCCCTAAGTAAGAACTTAAAGAAGTAAGAAAGAGTTGTTTTGGAAGATCCAGGCCCTGATCTACTGAAGCATCTCAATCTGAGCAAGATCTCATCTCAAATATTATCATGTGTCTTTATGTTTATTTCCATATGAGGCTGGAATGGACATTAGCATCACAATTCAGAAACATTACTCTGAGTATATTACAGTAAAATTTTATGAGCTCAAACTTCAGATTTATCTCAAACTTAAACTCTTATTCGAGCAACCACTTAATTTGAGTTGAGATTTCTACTTGAGATGCCTCTAAAGATTGAGGCCAGGTAAGTCTGGCTAGGCTTCAAAGTAAACATGTAATATTCACCTTGTGATGCTGACACAAACTGTGTTTCATCCACATCACCAAACTGATCCATTTGTGTCATATTCTCCTCACCACGTCTTGTAACACCTTGTACTTCAAATATATCATTGCTGTCATCCATACCACTGTAATATACACACACACACATTGTGTCAATGGCTGACATTAATCTCTCATTTTACTGTAAAACTGTAGAGATGTTTGCTCACAGTGACCTAGACCTACTGACCTCAAAACAAATAGGGGTTATCTATTGTTGCTGACCAATCTCCATGTAAAGTTTGAAGATCCTAGGGCAAAGTGTTCTCGAGTTTTTGAACGGAAACCAATAGGTCTACAGACCGACTGACCTATCGACCAACATGTGCAAAGCAATATACCCCTCTCATTAAAAATGGTGGCATAATAATTATTTGTGGGGAATGCGTATCTAATTTTGTACACGATATACATTAAAGACCAAGCTGTTTAGATTGGAAATGTTGTAAATTTGTTGTTTGAAGAATATTTTTAACGGTGCATAAAATTGTATCACTGAGCCCACCATGAGTCTAATACAGGAAAGAAAGGGGAATGATAGTCATTGGTGGCGGTATTTTCAACAATTCTATCTTAAAGTGTTCAACTAAACCACACACAATGTTAAATTCCCAATAAACTGGAAACCAGTACCATTCACCAAATGGTTAAAAACCGACAAAGACATGTGCATGGGTGCAAGTTAAAAATTCTCAAAAACCTGAAATTCTGAAAATATGTCAATTTATACAGTAAAAACAAAGACAACAGACTTTTTAGCGCACTCAAAAACCTGAAAACAGATTTTTACCTAAAAACTTGCACCCATGCATGATATGTTCATAAAACATGTATGTTCCCATGGCAGTCAAATAGTCATATGTTCACCTAGGTGTCATCTACTAGTCAAGGCCAATTTCATTCATATCATGAGTTCCAACAACAAACAATATACATAAACTTCTTCAACTGGGGAGGGGCGTAATAATGTCACTATAAGACATATGTCATCAATAACATCATAAATAATAAGCAACATCTTACACAGAAAATCCCTCTGGCAGTGTTTTAGCGATATCTTCATTCCCATTCACAGGCTCATTATCCTTCACAGGAGTGTTGGCAATACACGACTTAGTCACAAATGGATTGTCTTTAGTATCAGGAGAGTTTCCAATCTTACTCTTAGTATCAAAAGGATTAATTTCATCAAAATTGACATCTGTCTCTTCCAACTTTTCTTGAACCTTTTCTGGAGTGTTAGCTACTTTACTACTTGTAGTAAATGGATTCAAATCAGCAAATAGGTCAGCATTGACGGTACCAGCTGACTCACCAGCAACCTTAGCAGATTTCACACCTGCTTCTTCAATGGTTTTCTGGACATTTTCAGTGTTTTTATTACTATTATCATTACTAACATCTTTTGACAATGTTTCAGATGATGCAATCTCACTTGGTTTAGATTTGTCATAAACTGGTACTTGATCATTAATGTTCGTTTGTTCAGGTTCATTTGCATGCTCCAGACCAGCATTCACAGACTGTTTATTGTCAACATTTGATGGATCAGCTGTTTCAGGTGCCTCTACTGGTTCACTGTCACTTTTAACATTATCAGTTTTGCACATTGCCTTAGCAACAGGAGAATTAATGATCTGCGTCTTTGGTTTGAACGGATCTTCAACTTCAGATGTCACAGTTTCAGTTTTTGAACATGGAGAATTGACCATCTGTTTTTTAGGCTTGAAGGGATCAATAGCATCTAGATCCAGATCATCAAGATTATACACACCTTTAGACATTGGAATTGCTGGAGATGTTGGTATTACTGTGACCTCAGGTACAGCTTCTTTAACAGGTGTGGTTGAAGTCACAGCTTGAGACTGAGAGCCTTCCGAGTTCTCAATCACATCTGAAACCTCTGTTTTATTATCAATTTCAACTTCATTTGTATTGTCAGTATCTGGGACTTTAGACTCGACTTCACTAGATTTGTCTTCACTAGCAACCTTTTCAGAAGCCAGTTCCTCCGTTGGTTTTTCGGGAACATCTGAAGACACACCTCCAATCTCTGGACTTCCCGTGTCACTTTCAGGTTGTTTAACTTTTACACGATCAGGTGTATTACAAACCTGCTGTTTGGATTTGAAAGGATCAAGGTTTTCAATATCAGCCTCAGTACATGAAGAGAAATCTACAGGTACACTTGAACCTTTCAATGGCATATCATCGAATACACTCGAACCTTTCAATGGCATATCATCAAAATTAGTATTATCTATTACTTCCGCATCTTTAAGGACACATTCGGGCTTTTCATCAAATATATCACCAGCATTTTCATCCTGGCATACCTTGTCAACAAGTACAGCATTCGGAGACAGTAATAATTCAGGCTTTGGAGTATTACATGGTTTTGGACTTTCGGGGACAGGTACTGTTTGTTCATTATTTTCAGCTTTGTTAGGTTTTTCTGTTTCAATTATTTCACTCAACTGAGCCTGATTTTCTGACAAACATGCCTTCTCAACAATAGGGACAGGTGTTTGCTTAGCTTTTGCAATATCAGGGCTGTTCATAATACTTTTCTTTGTAGAAAAGGGATCCATGGCCTCTAAGTCATCAAAATCTAAATTATAACCAACTTTAGGAGGAATCCTTTCGGGAGATTCTTCCTGTTTTTCAGTAACATTTTGTTCAACACTAGACACCTCAGCGACAGATTTTAAAGGAGTTTTAATTTCATCTACTTCCATATCCTCGTCAGCTGACATGAATTCATCATCAGACGAGTCTTCACGAGTTTTTGAGCTTCCCTTTTTATCTGATGTATTTTCTTGTACTTTTGGCATGGTTACACCAGTAGTTACTTCATCATGTGTAGCATTTGTATCACTACTTACAACCACATCACTTACATCAGCAGGTACTGATTGTTCAACCTCATTCTGCTTCTTCTCAACCACTTCTCCAGCAGTTTCAATGTCAGATTTAACAAACCCATTCAAGCTGGTCGACAACACATCCTCAGAAACTTCTCTGACATTTTCGATGTCAGAGTTAACCAGACCATTCAAACTGGTAGACAACTCATCCTTCTCAGCATCTTCTACATTGGTTTTGCATGTATTTTCACATGCAACATCCTCTACAGTATCAGACTCTTTCTTTATTTCCTCAGAGTTAACAGTCGGTTGATCGTTATTTTCATTTTTCAAAGGAATATCATCAACCTGTGTATTCTGGATTCTCTCATCACCATGACAACTGATATCAGCATGTTTAATACCAGCAGGTAAGTTAAACACAATCTCATCATCCACTTCCATTTCTTCCTCGACTTCCATGGCTTCTTCCACATTATCAATGACACTTTTAACATCTTGACCGTCTTTAATAGAAGTATTAGCACCTACTACCTGCCCATCTACTGGTATATCGCCTTCAGTGCCTTTCACAACTTCATCTGACGTTACACCAATTTCCTTTACACTCTGGGTAACATTTGAACTTTCAGGTTTTTCAGTTTCAGTAGGTTTCACTTCCTCGGTGACCTCAGAGTGAAGAGATTGCAGTAGAAGCTGTGCCTGTTCCAGTAAGTCAAAAGCAGCAGGTTTTTCACTCTCGATGTATGGCTGAAATTTTATAAAACTCATTAATGCCATAGTTTAACATGTAAGCTCTTGTATGACGTCATATTACCTCAGTCACGAACTATGTCATTTTATATATAGCATTTTAATACAAAAATGTGATTTTTTGGTGATATTTCTATCATGTGATGAATATAGTCTATGCTTAATTCTGCTCTGTTCGGGGATTCTCGTCCATTCAGGGATCTTTAATTGATACTCAGTGAATCTGCATGTGTCCGAAATCAATGTCAGATGATTAGAGAAGGAATGCTCGACTGGTTAGTAGATGCAACCAGGTATTTAGTTTTATTATTTACGTTTGAACACTCATGATTGGGGATGCCCCATAGGAAAATCCTTTCAGAACAAAACTGAAATTCCCAGAATGCAAGTTATAGACTTGTCCACCAGAATCCCTGATTCGAGGATTTTTTTTCTCCATATGATCACTATATAAAATGGCTGATACTTGGAAATTAACGAGGATTATTCATTTTTTGTTTAAAATTTGTAAAAGGATGTTCAGGTAATTGTTTTATCACAAAAAATATTTTGTCGTCATAAAATAACTATGCATGCATACATTGAGTACTAAAGAGTCCAGAATATACAGCATAAAACATATCAATTCACACCAAAATTTATTAAATTCCTGAATTTGTTTAGTGAATGTTTATATGAATTGACATCTTGTGATAGAACATCAGTCTATATATGAGCCAGTCTCCAGGAAAACCTGCTATTTTAACAAAAATATTTATTTTAAGATTTTCCATAGTATTACAGGATAATATTAAATAAGCAAATTGCAAAAGAAATTATGTTAATATCTTGAATTTTAAGGAAGTTACAGCCGTTTTTGTAGAGTCCCTTTTCGGAGCTTTTTGTGTGACGTCGCAAACGTCATTCAAACGTTAATCGACGTACTGAAATAAGTATTTCATTATTACACCATTTGATCAATTCTTGACATAAACTGTTCAAAATAGTACCAAATTCTATAACTATGTTTCACTTTTCAAAATATATATCAAAATCGAAATTGTTTGCATTCAGAGAAAGACTACTTCTGTTTTAAACAACTAAATCCTCGTTTTTCTCAATCGGAGTACTTTTCTGAAATTGGTCACCATAGCAACGAAGTATGTGTTTTCGACAAAATTCATAGGAAAATTTAAAGCTAAGGTATTGTACTATATGGGTCAATTACTTAGAATAGATATATATTTTTCCTTATTTTAGAGCTTTATCAAAATCTTGTTACATATAGTAATTACATAATGTCATTATAGCAGGTTTTCCTGGAGACTGGCTCATATACTTACGGGTGCATCACACACACTTATATCCATAGCACTTTCATCAGCATTGTTGGATGTTGCTATTTCTTCCGTTGTTTTACCACAAACTTCTACATTCTCAGTCTTAGAGTCATCTTCCTTTTTTTCACTGAAATCAAATTAAAATTTGTTAAAGACTTAACTTTCACTAGTATACTAGCGATATTATGTGGTAGGACCGCACTAAAAGGGGCCATACATTAAACATACATACTCATAGAATTCTTGAAAAGTTTTTCAAATGTGTTCTTTTTTTAGCCTCACAATGCAGAAATATGCCTAGCAAAGAGTATGAACTCCCACAGTAGTACAAGCACCCTGATAACATACCTTTGGATGGGAATTTTATCAATAATGTCATTTACAATGGCCGTTGCACATTCAACACTTTCAGCAGACTTCTCTGTAACTTTGGGTTCCAGTTTTGTAGGACTCTCAGCTATGTCATTGAACCGGATACCTATGAGAGACAAGAAAGATAATAAAACTGCATGTCTTTCTTCATTCAAGTTTAACGCCCTTTCTCAACATTTTTTTTTGCTATATCCAGTGGATGATTAAACTAGATTTCCTGTACTGAATCCTAACCAGTACTAACTAAACTTACCATCCATAAAGAAGGAGCAACTTCTTCACTTCACATGTGCCAGAGGAAACAATTTTACACAGTTGTCAAATTCTCATGGCATGGAAGGGTATGACCTACTGTGACCAAGATTTGATGTTTCAAATAAAGAGTTTTTCAAATGTTCTTAAATGTAACAATTTTTTTCAACATCAATGAATTAAGTAGTTGATGGGTTTTTTTCTCTTTAAAAAAAACCAGACTGGTTTCATTTCAAATTACCTACTTGGTAACTTCCTGCTTGTCCTAATTAAATCTTACTACAAGTTACTAGTCTCATGCTTGTATAGCTAGAGGCTGGTGGATTATTGTGTAAACTGATAATACTCCTGTATAATCAGGGTATAATATATATACATGTATAATTTATAAAGCGATACTTTAACTTACCTCTTGCATCTGTTTTCTTCTTAGTTGTTTTTACATTTGGTGTTTGTAGCAAACTATCATGACCAAAATGTACCTGAAACAAATACAAGTAAACTACCACATGTCAGAGGTGAAAGATAGGAAATTGCTCTAACAATAAGTTAACAGTTAACAACAAGTTAATTGAACTAGAAGAGTGTCATATGTACAATATACTGGGGTGTAAGATGATTAAGTTTAACTGTTCATCAACTTTCTCAGGCCTGGTTAGCACAGGGGTGCCACAGTGCAAGGGTTTCAGGTTGAAAGACACCCCAGTACTTCAATTATAATTAATATTATATTTATAAGGTGAAGTGGGTATTTAAGCAGCTTGTTGGTCAAGATTGGGAAAAATACAAACTTTATATCCAAACCTGTTGAAGCCAATATGAATACAATTTAGAGTCTGGAAATTCTAACTTGATCTTCAACCTACTATTATTATAATTTGACCTGCAAAATCTCTGCACTATAATAATTTAGTGTAATTTGGGTTATTTTCATGGCAAGTTTTTTTCATACTTGCTGTTTTTTCTGTAAAATAGGTAGATTTTTCTTATATGTTTGTTACATTGAATTTGGATTTGCTTGAAATTAGGACAAGGTATACAATTTTCAGTTAGAGAATATCCCATTAACAGTTATAAAATTGGCCTAAAAAAGGTGAATATGAATATATATAAGGTCATTGAGCTGTAGTAGAAACACTATAAATGATTTATTATCTAAAGGACTGATAATGCACAACTGCCTCAAAGAAATTGACACACTCAGAGCAAGAACCTTGTATTTAATAATTATATATTCATGCATATAGGTCAGGACCCAGAACCATGGTACAGTCTGTGAATTTAGGATTGCAAACTCTACTTGTCCAAATCACCAAAATAGAAAACTTTCCTTTTACACTCTATGCATAATTCTTGAAGAAATTACATGTCCGAATAATGATAACTTGTCTCGGACATCTGCTAATTTCACTGACTATTTTTCTCGAACAAACCTTTGTTGTGACTCATACCTTTAGTCTGCCCTTTTCAGCTTTCTGTATAGGTGTATATAACTGTATAAGGTTATCTTTTGTTGATTGTTTGAGGATGGAGTTGACAATCACTGGTGATTGGACAAGTCCTGGAGCGCATGGAATGCCCTCATTCTCATCTTGAGTATCTACAAACTTCTCCCTTACAGACGGCGACGCCCCAAAGTCCATCAAATCTTCAGCCATGCTTTCTCTGGTAAAAAATAAATTAATATTTTTATTCCATTTACAATAGCACTCTATAAATTACCACTTTAAACAATGTGAATGTCACACAAGTCAACTCTAAAATTCCACAACACAGGCCCCCAATACAGACAAGTCCTTTTTAAACGGAGGTGCATATTTCATGGTAACCAGTGAACAGGATTCAGAACACCAACCTAGTCCAAGATGATGATCATTCCATTTAAAAGATTGATGCCAGTGTAAACAAGTCACTAAGAATTGCAAGCAATATAGAAGTCCCCTACTGGTTTGAAGCCAAGACCTTTAAAAAAATGTATGTTTCTGTTGCTGTATCAACCACAATTTTGAGTCAGAAACAATATTAAGATGGGCAGAGTCTCCGTATTGGCATCTACCCATGTACCAAGTTTCTTATACAAAGCTTAGAAACTGTTTGAGTTTTCATATTTTTAAAACATTTGTTATTCTCTCATTGTTTTATTGAGGCTAGTAGTAGTATAGCGCATAGAGCAAACGGGAACAATATTCACGATTAGTTCCCATATCTACAATAATTACCTCCCTTGTTTTTATTTGGCGGCCATCTTTGAAGGCAATAGAAAAAAATCAGATAAATGAGCGCTAAACAACTCGATTTATATAAAATGACCTAGAATCATGAAGTTATAAAGACCATTTGTACAGCAGGTTTATGATACTTATCACAGGAAAATAACTAAATTCCGAATGCCTAATGTATAGAAATAGATTGACAGTTCCCTAGCCAATGCTCGTAGCGTTTGCTAGTCGTCCGATGACGGACGACTAATTTCGCTGTCTAGTCGTCCGGTGCCGGACGGCTAGCCACTGCCTAAATAATAATTTATATACTCCCGCTTTATGCAGCCTATTTGCGGGACACCTGCCCCCCCCCCCTGACGTTATATTGAGTGGAATGACGATGTCACTTCAGGGCTCGACATTAACACTGGTCCGCTGGTCCGAGACCAGTGGTTTTTGTGGAGGACCACTAACCCATGGAAGGCAGCTGGTCCCATTGACCACTGAACATACCAAGAAAATTATTTTTAAACAAGATCTTATAGCTGTTTAATTGAAAAATTCAAATTGACGAAGGATGTTTTGAATGGAATCTCAACAATTGCTCTAAGTGGACCAAAACACAGTAAGAATAGAGTTGCATAGTATGGCAAAAGTTGCTTAAAAAACAGTGAGGACCGTCTGGAATTCTGTCGGACCACCAAGTCTCAAAATCTGCTGGTCCTTTGGGCCACCATTAAAAATCCGGTAGTGTCAAGCCCTGCACTTGTCAGGCCTGACATCGCCACTCGAGCACTCTCATTAATTAAAACCGCCCTTTTGGCTCAGTCCACATAACGCAATACTAGTAGTTAGAGAGTTGTGGTTTCGAGCCTAGCATTTGAAGCTCTTTTCAGAACTTTATTACTACATAACTTAAATTTGCCAACTTTTGGTTCGTTTTTGTTTGAGTACGAATCACCTCCGCAACTCCATACATAGCTTTTTCGAGGAAATATAGTAACGACTGAAACAAACAAAATGATACAATTACATTTTAAATAGTAGAAAAATGTAGTTCAATCAACTGTCATCACCTTGATTTAATGATTATTTGCTCTGTTTCTGTTTTGATTTATTTTTGTCGGCTCTGTTTATTTCAAATACCGCGCGTCTGCGCATGCGCGTAAAACATCATGCTAAAGTGTATTCTCCGGCCTTAAACAAGCAAAAATATGTCATTTCACGGCCCTATATTTTTTTATTTATGGACGGAGTTTTTAAATCTTTGTACCAAATTAATGATGAAGCTCTGTAGTTTTTAAAACCATAATCATTATTGAAATTAGATTAATAAGAAAATAAACCATATCGGTTCAAACACAGACGATTTTTAGAATAAATTAGAACTCTTCCGTTGATAACGTGTCAGCATATTTCTATTTCTATTTATTACTCCCAACACTCTACACCGATTATAACAGGGAGGCGCAGGTCTGGGTAATAGTTTGTTAAAATAAAGAGGTGCAACAATTATACAGTATAGCCAAGTGAAAGTGATAAAGAATATACAGTGAAGGCCTAAATTAAAAACAGTAAAAATACGGTGTGACAGTTTACAAATTTATTGTCGCCAGCCTTCTTCTTCTTCTTCTTCCGTATACAGGACAGGAATCCATCAGCTGGATTGTACTACGTCCCGGGTGAGATGTTGAGCAAGACAGCCACCGCTTGAGAGTTGTTCTATATACATTTAAAGCGTTCCAGTATTTACAAAATACACCCCTGTGGCTGCCTACTCCTGGGACCGAGGTTGGACTGCTATGGTGTTGTGAAGCGCAGTCTTGAATGCCTCTGGAGTTGTAATGTCTGTGATGGTCGTTGAGAGTTTATTCCAGTCCTTTAAGGTTCTTGGAAAGAAGGAATTCTTGCATATCGAGGCTTTGGCAGGTGGTACGAATAGCCTATGGGCCCCTCTGGTCATGCTGTCACTGGATCTCATGATACTGGACGCCGTTTGAATATTCACCAGGGATTGCCTGATCTTGAATAGAATGGTCAGTCGTAGGACTCGGCGGCGGTCGACCAGAGTCTCCCAGCCGAGTGAACTGACCATGCTTGAGACACACCCCGGAGTTATGTCACTGTAGTTGTTGCACACATAACGGGCAGCTCTGCGTTGTACTTTATCCAGGCGGTTGATGTCGTCCGCTCTGTGGGGATCCCAAGATGTTGCTGCATACTCCATAGTTGGCCGGACCAGTGACTTGTATGTTATATCTCTCACTGCCCTGCTGCAATCCCTGAGGTTATGTCTGAGGAAACCAAGTTGCTTGGAGGCTTTAGCAGCTGTGGCTTGAGTGTGTTTCTCCCAATGGAGGTCATTGTCAGGGCCACACCAAGGTACTTCACAGCATCTCCCTAAAAATTAGGAGGCTGGGACTGGACTGAATGTAGGCTGGAAGAGAGTTCCAGTATCTAATTGTTCGTGGAAAGAAAGAGTTCAGATGGTATTGTGTTCGTGAGTGAGGTATTAGGTAGGTGTAGTGTCTGGTTGGAATGCGGTGGGTGTGGTCTACATATACGTAGGGTGTTCCAGAAATAATAGGACTTTTTTCATAGCAGCGCCGCAAATGAGAGGTTTAGAAAACTAATTTGCTGTAAATAAAATTTCATCTATCACTGATAAACATGCGAAATATCAAAGCAATTGGTTAAACAATCAAATCGCTATCAAACATTACATATACCGTGTACCATGGAGGAGGGGCGCGCCGTGACGTTATGATGACGTCGCCTTTCAAACAAAGTTTTTAACCGGAAGACATCCTTAGTAATTTTTATATTTTGTCACCCTGACTTTCAAAACAGATCTGCTGTTTCTGTCCCCACTGTTTATATGTGTCTCTGTACCACTGTTCCCAAAAAATTGGTTACAGTGATGTTAGAAATTGCTCTTACATTGAAGTGTCTATCTGTGTACGAACGGTTGTCTGTCAACGTCGAACCATCTTTCTCAGACTAAACCTGTGTTCATTTGTTAGTTCATATCTCCGAGATCTGTGAACAATTTGTGCCAACAGAACACGAATGAATGTTGGATGCCATTACATTCTGCTTATTTAATTTTTTCAATGGTTTGCATTGTTTGTTTCCCCCCATTTATAACATAATTTAACAATCTCGCGGTTTCTAGTTTTTGACTCTGACGTCGTTTCGTCCATGACGCGCTTGGATATATACACTTGTTAACTCAGATGTGATCATAAACAAACAGCGATTGCTTTGTAAGTTTGCAGGCACACGTCCGTGACATCAAGGCAATGACACATACTTCGCCAATATTATTTATTTAGTGGTTACTGAGATATTCACGTGTTTAGTACGGTTAATAATGAAAATTTACAGTGTGACCCGCCTTTGCATTACATGGTTTCTATGACAACGCTTTGTATCAGCATTACCAACAACAAAGAAAATTTGTTGCTGCCAGTATATAGAGCATAAAATGTTATGCATATGAGATAAATTTCATTAAAATGTAAGTGTTGAGTACGAAGTTATGAGAAAAGTCCTATTATTGTACAAGTTGATTTTGAATTTTGTATTAGAAGATAAGTGATTGCGAGATTCTTCTGTATTGTAATGTATGCCAATTGAGGTTTTCTATCACGGTGGAAACGCTGCTGGTGTAGCTGTAATCATTAAACATGTATCTGGCGGCAGCCCTCTGGACCCTTTCTATTTTGTTACTCAAGTGGTTTTGCGAGGGGTACCATAGAACTGAACCATATTCTACTTGGGGTCTTACATATGTGGTGTATGCTGCTTCTTTGGCTTGTTGGTTGCTTGATTTGATGTTTCTTTTGATGAATCTGAGTGAGTTTGTTGCTTTTGAAGTGATATTGTTAATGTGTTGTATCCAGTTCAGGTCTTTCGTGATAGTCACACCTAGGTATTTGGCAGAGTCGGTACTATTGAGGGGGTGTCATGTAAATTGTATGGGTATATGATAGGGTTTCTCTTTCTAGTTATTCTCAGAATTTCACATTTGTCGGGGTTAAATTCCATGGCCCATTCGCGTTCCCAGTCTTCAAGTTGGCGTAAATCGTCCTATAGTGTCTGTGTGTCAGTCATTGAGTTAATGGCCAGGTAAACAATGGTGTCGTCTGCAAAAAGTCTTGATTTGCACTTGATGGAATCTGGTAGGTCATTTATGTATGCTAGGAAAAGACATGGTCCAAGGACGGATCCCTGCGGGACACCAGATAATACGGACAGGCTGCTAGAGAGTTGACCATCGACCGCCACTCTTTGGGATCGATTTTGTAGAAATTACTTTATCCTGTTGTTAGTTTCATCGTTAACTCCCTTGAATTGCAGTTTGTTTGTGAGTTTATAGCTCTACCTTGTCAAAAGCCTTGGAAAAATCCATGACTATTACGTCTGTCTGTTGTCCTTTATCCAGTTTGTCAAAAGTCTCTTGGGCGAAGCTGGTTAGTTGCATGAGCGTTTAGATCTGAAGCCATGTTGTTTACTTGTGAGAATGTTGTTGTTGTCGTCAAAAAAGTCCATTAGGTTTGATACTATTATGTATTCCATGAGTTTTGATGTGATGCAGGCTAATGCAATTGGTCTGTAGTTACTACACTCGGCAAAACTTATAAGTACACACTTGTTTATTTGCCCATAGCTCGGTAAATGCGTGCATGATCGTGCTGAAAATTTCAACATATGTAGATTGGATATGTAGAGTTACAATACAATCGATGTTTTTAACATCTGATTTAAATTGTCACAAACAGAATAAACTAATGATGACAACAACAGAATCTAAAAAAACACAATAATGCCGTGTGTTCATCGGGCGATTGTCAGATTGCTAATGCACATATGGCCCCGCTGCGCTGATACAGTACAGTTTCAAGCCTATGTTTCTATCACAGACACAGTAATAAAGAAAACAATGATAGGAACAAGCACAATTTAGGTTTAAAAATATAAACTTCTGATAAAAAATTCAATTTGGAACATGGTTAACTCCCCTTGACCATAACAATAAAAAATAATTTTAAAAGTAAAAAAACACCATGTTGTTGTTTGAAAAATCGAATTATTTTGTGTTTTTCTAATTTGACAATAAATCTAAAATTCAAATTTACCTTACATCAAAATATTTTGCAAATACGCGTCAATTTCACGGCCATTTTACGGTTTTTGACCTTTCATGGTCCAATGAACCGCTGTATTTAATTTTGAAGAAAAAATATTTTTTATCCAGTCCTTTGATAGTCAATACCATGTACACAAAATTTCATGCAAAAAGAATAAAAAATAAAAATGTTATAACGATAAAACGACGTGTGTACTTGTAAGTTTTGCCGAGTGTAGGTTTGTGTTTTGGGCCTTTCTTGTACACCATATAATGTACAATAACTTCGGCAAAACACCAAGCTGACCAAAGTCCCAAAGGCTACCTTGTTTAGGATCAATGCTGGCCATGTGTTGGTACAGAGTATTGATTAATGTTACAGCACTTCAGCTGATGCGTGTAATTAAGAATAAGTACAAAATGTACATGTAAATGAAAAAATGGCATAATCATCAGAAATATTGAGATAGATTAACTTTCCAACAATTTATGCGAATGCTAGGAACAAAATAAGTTCTGAGCTAAAGGTATAAATACAGTTATGAAAATTTAGCAAATCAGATAAAAGAAGAGAAAAATATGTTTTGAAGTATATAAGAAAACACCCAAATAAAACGAATATAACAGTTGGCTCATTTGAGGATGAGTATGGAATTGTGATGCAAGTAAGCAAAGATATGGGCAGGATATTGAACAAACACTTCTGATCGTTTTTAACAGAAGAAAACGAAAACAACATTCCAGGTTTTGAAGGTAGACCCTACCTAAACAATATATGATAATGATGTCAAAGATATATTTATACATTTTATAAGTTGGGTCACAAAAGAACAGTAGGGCCAGACGGAAGTTGTAGCGTAATATGGCTAAAGTAATCACTTAACAGTATAGCAGTTTCAACGTTTTATTCAATACATACGCTCCGGTCTGACTCCGAGCTCCACTCATGACTCGGCGCTCCAATTCCAACTGATTTTAACACAACTTTGCTTGGGTTATAAAGGGTATAGCCAGACATGTATTATACAGAGATCGGTGTAACCAAATGTTCAAGCTTCCTGGTATTATGTATCCCCCACACCACATTAAATGTGTCCAACATACTCAACTGTCAACCTACAGTGACCCACCATGCACATGTCAACATTGACATACAATGTTATACCTTATAATGTAACCCCCAAAAAAAACTAATAAAAAAAAACTACTATACATGTACTTGTATAATATTTGTACCGCCCCTTAATTTGGAATAAATGAAAATAACCTATTTGCTTAATACTCAATTCAATTCCCCCTACATTTATTTAGTACTCAGGAAACTCTGATATTGTTTACACCTTATAGCGGAGATGACAATTGAAATGGAGTACTAATCCATGTAATTGTCACCTTCGACAACCATGATCACATATAAACATCACACCTAAAAACATACATACATATATCTGGATGATCAAGGTAAACAATACATTTTGATATAGCAATTCAATATACATGTTTCCATTTCTTATCATAATTTTGCTTGATAGTGTCTATGGTATCGTATTCCTGAATAACATAATCACACGTGACATTGACACAATTAAACACTTGAAATTTCTTAAAATCGCAGCTTCTAAACATAATTTATACGGAACGTCTCTGAACACTGGAAGTTTTTAACGACTGTTTGTTGTTTTATGACGTCTTCCAGTTCCAGTTACAATGTGAGTCCGTGTTTATCAGCCGCAGTGTCTTAATTTCCTTGAATGTATAGTATTGACATGATTAATATCTATATATAGTTCTATCTTCTATTTCAATATATGCGGTGATAACAACCCCGTAAGAAATAATATATAATATGTATGTATTTGTACTTATAAGTTACAATTTACTTCCTAGATACAACATGCTTCATTTATGTTGACATATTCTGCTTATTTAATTGATACGTTTCTAATATCATCTTACTATATTAAACTTCTGATATATCTCTATTCACATTATAAAACTTCCATGAACTTAATATTAACTCAACTTCATAAAACATGAACAACTGCAACATAAACATATACAACTAATTCAACATTGCCCAACACCCAATAATTAAAGTTGTTATTTGTTTTAAACCAACACCTTGTTACAACAACACGAAAAAACACCTTTTTACATATCATAATACAGTTACATCTTCACTAATATTAATAATGAAAGTAATTTCTATTTTTGTAGTACATGTACATATACTAGCATTTTATGGCAAAATCCTCAAATTCAAAATTTAAATCCTACGACAAAAATCCTGACGTATCCATTTGGCATATAATTAACGTTAGGTACACTCTAATAATACAACAAAATTTAACATTACTATTTCTACTTTGAATGAACATCCTTAAAATACTGTGTGAAGCTATTATTATTTGTTATTTTGCTAATTTACCACAACCAATAACACAACCAACCCAAAACATGCAAAGATACTTAATATATGGCATCGACAATGACTTCTTCGGATTCCAGTTGAACTTTGGCGTTCATCAGCATCGTATTTACTTGCCGTTGTACTATTTCCACAATCATCGTATAGCTGTTGACACATCATTTCCAAACTCGTTGAATAGCCATCCAGCGTCGACGTGCAATAGTTGCCATGGTTGAAACTATTACTATAATATCCATGTTAATTTCATGGATCATCAAATTATTCCCACTTGACCGATGAAGTAATCCCCTTATACTCGTTGACATAGTTCATATACTATTATTCGATATTCTGATAATGCCTGGATCTATCTGGATCTGTCCGTAATACACCGAGCCATCCGTGAAGTTTTAGACTTCTACCCGGAATGATGCCCTGTGCAATCGGCCTTGAAGTATTGTTTCCTCTTGAAGCACACATCTTCTGGTAGGCATATACTTGAATACTGGACTTGGGATTGTTGATGGTCTCGCATCGTTTGGAGTATTACACCATATATGACCTGGTTTTGTAATTGTATTGCTCCTGCAGACAATTCTCAAAAGGTAATTTTGATTTCATCTCCCATCCGTCTTATTCCCCGAACCTATGTGTTTTCACCGTTGGTCTGGGCAGGTATATAGTGGTATGAATGGTAGTTTCCTATTGCTTGATCAAGTGTTTTTAATTTAATACACATATTTTTTAACAAAATAAAATTGCTAAGGTACCCAGTGCGGCAATGGTGATCATAATAACTACTCATAATGGAAATACATGTTGAACGCTTGTCATGGACTTCTATCAAAGTAACTATTTTGATTTATTTATAAGTTTTTTCATTGGAAATTTTCAATTCCTTCTTATGCTTTCATACGCTTACAATCAATTAATTAACTTACTACTACTTTGCTTGTACTTGAGTTCTCTAACTAATATCCTAACGTTATATAATCATTGAATGCCCTACAGTTAATGTCTAACTTAATGAATTGCATTATTTATTATTTTGTGTACATGGCGTAATATAAGTGAAGTGTAACTTTAATTTTAAATCTAATAACATCGGTTGATAACCATTACAACATAATCGACTCTCCGTATCTATAACAATATTGATATAATCGGATATTACAGTCGTTTTATTGAATAACAAATATTCCTATGTTGCTGATTGCCTAACATGCTAATGACTTTTACCGATTTCATCATATTCAATTACTGTATTCATAACATATGTATATAGTCAAATGTTTCTACGCATAATTTCGTTTTTATTATACTTTTCATAAAAATATCTTAAACAATATTTACAACATAAACCGATTATCCCTACTATAATCTTATTGCTATCTCTTCTGATATAAATACGAGTCGTTTTATGAATAAAATCATAATTATATATGTGCCTTCTGATTTCCTAAAAAATACCGGCTATCGACTTATCGTAACAATATCGTTAAAATAACAATAGAACAAAGACTCCAAAATAACCGATCTTCCTCAACTATTCGATCTTCCTCAACTTACTCTGATATTATAGACAGTCGTTTCAAAATACATTCATATGCCTTCTGATTTCTAATAAATACTGGCCTTCGACTTCTTATATAATATGTCTCTACTACTAATTATGTTCTCATAACATTTATCTCAACACAACAATAACACATACCGACCCTCGTATCTAAACTCCAATATTATAATAGTCGTTATAATGAATAAAACATATTCATATGCAACTTATTTGCTCTCGACTTCTATATAATACTTAATATCTCGACAATATACTCAAAAATTCTTACAAATAATTATGTTCGCATAATATCTATTTGTAGACATCGGTCAACAACCGTAAAACAATATAATACACACCCGATTCTCCTAACGAATAATCATATCAACATTATTGACTATTACGACATGTTATACTCACTATTTACAGTCTATACATTTGATACATTATTTAAATTTAAATTTTTATATAACAACACTGCATTAATATTTACAATTTACCACGTGATGTATATGCACTTGACAACTTGACATGATACAATTTTAATTAGTAACTATCAATTTCAGTTACGTATTTGAACGTTTTGACATTTTTCATTTTTATATTTACATGTAATTTTATCATTTATATTTATTAATTAGCCTAAAATAGTCCGCTTAAGTAACTAAGTATAACATTTTCTTTCCATTTTAATCCATGATTTATATTGATTTGAATTTCCATCATATTCTAAGATCACCCTTGCGACACCCTGGGTACTTACAGCTTTTAAACCATTTGCCATAATTTAAATTTTATTATCTTCTCGACACAAGCAAAATAGAAATTTACAAACATTCACTCACCTCTCTCCTGATCGTATAAGGTTCGTACTCGCGTGTCCTGGTCACGATCACCAAAAGTTAGCCTTGTAGCGTAATATGGCTAAAGTAATCACTTAACAGTATAGCAGTTTCAACGTTTTATTCAATACATACGCTCCGGTCTGACTCCGAGCTCCACTCATGACTCGGCGCTCCAATTCCAACTGATTTTAACACAACTTTGCTTGGGTTATAAAGGGTATAGCCAGACATGTATTATACAGAGATCGGTGTAACCAAATGTTCAAGCTTCCTGGTATTATGTATCCCCCACACCACATTAAATGTGTCCAACATACTCAACTGTCAACCTACAGTGACCCACCATGCACATGTCAACATTGACATACAATGTTATAAAGTCACCCTTGATTATTGAAAGAATGCATCGATCCGATGTCATCGGTTCTACTGATGGTAGGGTGACAATCTCAAGAAAAAAAAGTTGGGGTAGGACCTCTCTGTTAACAAGACATGTCATATACCAAAATGTTCGGGTAAGTCCATAGTATCTGAGACTGCCGGCATAAATTGCCAAAAGTGGTGGCGTTCCGAGAAATCCAAGATGGCGTCCAAGATGGCCGCCTTTTTGACAGTGTTAGCTTAATATTAATGTTATGAAAATATCAGGAATATGATGCAACTTTTTGAAATAACTTTGCTTAATTGTGATAGACACAGCATAACTCTTTTTAACTAAAATATTTTTAGAATCTTCAAAGGTCAATGTCAAGGTCATTTACAGGTAAAACCAATGTAAAAATGGCTTAAAACGCTTTTTCATCTGGTATCTTCTTTGTTTGTATAGCATTTATTTACAATAACTATCAACATTGATCATTTAAATGAAGGTTTACATTCAATAGTTTAAATAAAACTACTTTGGAACACATTGGCATTCAAGTAATGGAGATACACAGTATATTTTGTACTATGTGCTTTTCTTACCCCACCCACCATTTTTATATAACAAATATGTACTCATGTATTCTGAAAGTTTTACAAAAGATGTCTGTGATAAAAATATTTATTATTATGATATATCTATAGTGGCATTCAAAAAATATCATTTGTGACTAAAATTCACCAGCAAAATTCAAGATGGCGTCCAAGATGGCCGCCATAATATATAATGTCCCTTGTATAGCATTAAGCAGGATTTAAACAGTTGTTTTTCAGGTGAGATGGCCACAAAAGTAGATCAAGAACTGATTCATACCAAAATGTCGTAATGTGACTATAAATTAGTGTACAGACCAGCTGTTATACATTGTAAAAGGGTGGTGAGGACCAGGAAATCCAAGATGGCCGCCATTAATGGTCAATCCATATAAAGTATGTTCAAATTTCTGTAAGACAGTATCATACATGGGTGTAAAGATACATGTTAGCATGCAAATTACTCATATGCTACTGTGCATCAAATTAGCATACTACATTGACCACTTTGAAGCAAAGTTCAAGGTCATGTCAAGGTATGAAAAATAAATGAAAAATACTATTCCTGGTTGTGATAAGTACCACATACCAGTAGGTCATTGATAAGGTGTACACGTATAAATTGGTGGTGTTCAATACCTCTTTTGGTCTTGTATAGACATACTTGGCGGTTGTTTAGAACACCATAATGGCATTGAATTAGTGTAATTGTTGGATGTGGGTACCCCACTACTCCTGAAATGGGTGTATGAGATGGGGGCAAGTACGGCAATGTCATAGGGCAGTGGGTTTATTGGGTGATGATGAATACCCCATAGGTGCCCTATACAGCCTGAAATGACTGTATTATGTGGATGAGTATATTCCACAGGAATTTAAATTAGTGCATTTGGTGGTGGTGAGGAGTACCAAATACTTCTTTAAAGGGTATAACGTATTATGTGGTGGTGATCAGTACCTAATGTGGCATAATGTACGTGTAGGGGGAACTTAGTGATTGAGTGCATTTGGTGCAGGTTGTTATCCTATAGGTCATTGAATTGGTGTATTATATGGTGGTTAGCACTCTATATTGTCTTAAATGGGTAAATATTTGGGTTGTGAGTATGTCATATGGCCTTAAACCAGTGTAATCGGAGAATAGATAGATCTCTCTTGGGGATCTGAATGGGTGTATTTGGTGGTACTGAGATACCCATCCATGCCAAATACATTGTACATTCATTCAATGCCCTGTAGGATAGGCACCACCACCTAAAACGCCCATTTCAGGCCTTTTGGGGCACCATCCACTAAGAAATACACCTATTCAGTGACCTATGGGATATTCACCGTGATTAAATTAACCAAATCAAGACCCTTCCCATAATCACTACCACCAAATAAACACATTTAAAATACCTACAATGGGACACTAGTACTCAACACAACCAAATTTACACATTCAATATCATATTGGGTTTTCTTTACCAATTAATACACCCAATCAATTGTATTTGTGGAATTCAGTTCGGGCCATTTGGGTATGTATCATCCCCAAATACACCCAAATGACATTCTCATAACCCATTAAGTCACACACGGCCCTATAGTGAACTAAACTAAATAATACACCCACTTCAGGCCATTTGGTGTACCCACCACCACAAAATAAACCCAATCAATGCCCTATTGGGTACTCATAAGTACCTGATACTCCCATTTAATGTTCTATTGGGTACCTACGTCCACCTTATACACCCATTCAATGCCCTATGGGATACTCGCCACCAACTAATACACTCATTCAATGCCCTATGGGATACCCCACCACATAATATACTCATTCAATGCCCTATGGGATACTAGCCACCACCTAATACACTCACTCAATGTCCTATGGGGTACTCCCCATCACATAATACACTCATTCAATGCCCTATGGGATACTCGCCAGCACCTAATACACTCATTCAATGTACTATGGGGTACTTGCCACCACATAATACACTCATTCAATGCCCTATGGGATACTCGCTACCACCTAATACACCCATTCAATGCCCTATATGTACTTGCCACCACCCAATATACTCATTCAATGTCCTATGGGGTACTTGCCACCACCTAATACACTCATTCAATGCCCTATGGGGTACTCCCCACCACATAATACACACATTCAATGCCTTATGGGGTACTTGCCATCACCTATGGGGTATTCATCATCACCCAATAAACCCACTGCCCTATGACATTGCCGTACTTGCCTCCATCTCATACACCCATTTCAGGAGTAGTGGGGTACCCACATCCAACAATTACACTAATTCAATGCCATTATGGTGTTCTAAACAACCGCCAAGTATGTCTATACAAGACCAAAAGAGGTATTGAACACCACCAATTTATACGTGTACACCTTATCAATGACCTACTGGTATGTGGTACTTATCACAACCAGGAATAGTATTTTTCATTTATTTTTCATACCTTGACATGACCTTGAACTTTGCTTCAAAGTGGTCAATGTAGTATGCTTATTTAATGCACAGTAGCAAATGAGTTTTTGCATGCTAACATGTATCTTTACAGCCATGTATGATACTGTCTCATAGTAATTTAAACATACTTTATATGCAATGACCATTTATGGCGGCCATCTTGGTTTCCTGGGAACTGTTTTATCAAAGCATTTACGGAAATCGTAAACTTACGATCAAATTTAAATTCTTTATAACATGTTTACAATTATAAAGTATGGTAAATGAAGTTGCAGTACTAATAATGATTCAGTTATTGAACTCATACAAGACAAATTTTCTCACCAATTTGCAGTTGTCAAAGAATTGTAAAGATTTTAAATTTGAGCGTAACTTTAAGATTTTCGTAAGTGCTTTGATAAAACAGTACCCTGGTCCTCACCACCCTTTAACAATGTACGACAGCAGGTCTATACAATAATTTATCGTTACATAAGGACATTTTGGTATGAATCAGTTCTTGATCTACTTTTCACCTGAAAAACAACTGTTTAAATCCTGCTTAATGCTATACAAGGGACATTATATATTACGGCGGCCATCTTGGACGCCATCTTAGATTTATCTGGTGAATTTAGACATGAATAATATTTTTTGAATGCCAATATAGATGTATCATAATAATAAACATTTTTATCACAGACACCTGTTGTAAACATTTCAGAATACATGAGTGCATATTTCTTGTATAAAAATGGTGGGTGGGGTAAGAAAACCACATAGTACAAGATATACTGTATATCTCCATTATTTGAATGCCAGCGTGTTCCAAAGTAGTTTAATTTAAACTGTTGAATGTAAACCTTCATTTAAATGATCAATTTGGATAGTTTTTGTAAATAAATGCTATACAAACAAAGAAGATACCAGGTGAAAACGCGTTTTAAGTCATTTTTACATTAGTTTTACCTGTAAATGACCTTGACATTGACCTTTGAAGATTCTAAAAATATTTTAGTTAAAAAGAGTTATGCTGTGTCTATCACAATTAAGCAAAGTTATTTCAAAAAGTTGCATCATATTCCTGATATTTTCATAACATTAATATTAAGCTAATACTGTCAAAAAGGCGGCCATCTTGGACGCCATCTTGGATTTCTCGGAACGCCACCACTTTTGGCAATTTATGCCGGCAGTCTCAGATACTATGGACTTACCCGAACATTTTGGTATATGACATGTCTTGTTAACAGAGAGGTCCTACCTACTCCTAAAATAGAGGACTTTTTTGGCAATAGTCACCCTACCATGAAGAACAATTCAACATAGAAGTTCATCACATTTGTCAATGTCACGACTCTTAGCCACACACATTACTTTCCCAACATGCATCCGTTAAACTGACTGTACATTAACCCCCTGATCATTGAGTGACAAGTCAGATGTTTCACTCGGTCATAACCTTACCTGGTATAGACTTCCCCAATTACGATCTTTGTCATGTTTTGGTGGATTTTCCGTGGTTATTTTGCGAGATTTGCTGATAATATATCTCTAAGACATTTAATATATATAATATTGCATTCGTGACTCAAAAACATTTGCTGCACTTCGTTGTTGTTGTTGTTTTCAAGTTTTTCATGATTACAGCGATATCATACTAAAATATATGGTTGTCAAATGACTCTGCTGATTGTGATGACTTATTATTATGCGAGTTTAAGTTTTATAACGAAATGACCGTGTAAATTGCACTATAAGGTTCCCATAACACATGGATGAATTCATTCTAGAGAAGAGCATTAATCTGAGTTGTGTCAATTCTTATATCGCGTCACCCATACCACCATGAGATTTTTACACGAGGTCACATGATTAAAATGTCCTACACACCTGTCAAACGCAGGAAATGTGTCTAGAAGGATGTAACTTTCTTTTTATCAAAAACTAGTAAAAATCTTAAATAATCTGTTTCGTAAATTTTGTTATAACTGATATTAAATGTCATCGATAGTCTTGGCATTCCCGAGTCAAGTTGGCATATGCCATTACGGATGCATACATGACAGTAAAAGATTATACAACATGTGAGGAAATCTGCATGTTGTCTTGGTCAAGTGGGTGACTAAAATAGTTTAATAATGACAATTTATAACCAGTGCAATTCTGTCTTGATAATAATTATTGATTTATAATCTGACAAAAAGTAAACAAAGTAAGCAAACTGTTAAATAGAATTTGCCTATATGGCCATGAAATAAAATTATAAACAACCACATCATGAATCATTTAATTTTTTCACCATTTGGGACCTATAGCGGATAGGTGCGCAATATCATTTCACGCGGACCTGCCATAATAAGTCAAGTGTGTCCTTTTTGTAATGGCCATACAACCTGAGTTGATGCAATTGACGAATGGTATATAGTCTCAACATGTTCCCACGGAATAAGGTTAATCACTTTCATTATGAATATGTTTTAAAAACGGCGTAAACTGATAAGTTCGCCATTTCGAATAGTACAGGAATAACCATCCATCATGACATAGAGATCCTCTCCCGATTGACCTTGACTGTCCCATGACTGGCCATGCTTTGGATTAAATTAACGTCGGAGTAAATCGGAGCGCCAGTGTAAACGGAGTTTTAATCGTATCGCTACCATAACACTTTCACTGTTCGCGTCAGAAAAGGGAGGTCACTACGTAGGACACATCACATTCAGTCCGTTTCGACCATTCAGAACCACTTTCAGAATATATAAATAACTGTAATAATGTGGAATATAACTTTGAATATATAGCCGGGAAATATTACAATATTTCATTAGAAATTATTTTTTAAGGAATTCCACCGACCCCAAGGAACTCTAAATAAAATTATTATTATGGCATACATTTGAATAATTTTGGTCTTATATTAAAAATAACCCTTAGCTCTTTCCGAAAATATAAAAATAGATTAACAATGCAGAGTAACAGAATACCGTAAATCGGATATCTCGATGTTTAATGAAATTAGCAGTGATAATAACGAGATGATAATTCATTACTAGAATTAAAGCATCTTTTATCCTTTTTTCGACTGTATTACACATTTGGCAGGTGGGAAAGGTGGACTTTGAAATTGTTTTGCGCTAATTAAAATAAATGAACAATTAAGAAAGTTATTGAAAATTCCGTGAGTTCCGTTTTCACTGTTTTTACACTCAATGTCTAAGTGAATACTGGAGCGTGTAAAAATTAACACAAACAAATAAAGTTCTAAACAAAGCAAAATGTTGTGGGCGTCCGATTATGTAAAAAAGTAATTTTGTAAAAAAAATTGTCCTAAGGCCCTTTTCCTGCGCTCGACGCCATATGTAGGCCTACCAAAGAATGTCCTATATATTCGTCCACAGGCCTAAGAAATATATCACAAAATACAGAGTTTTGAAATTCCCCATCATCCCGTCATTACTATATATAATCACAGGCCTAAGAAATTATATCACAAAATACATTAGGAAATTATATCACAAAATACCATCTTCCCGTCATTACTATATATAATAGTAATGACGGGAAGATGGGGAATTTCAAAATTCTGTATTTTGTGATATAATTTCTTAGGCCTGTGATATAATAGACATTTTGGCAACGATTTTTTTCCGGCCCCTACAGGAATCCGCTATTTAACGCATCATCGGGCCGGGAAACGGTTGCAATCTGATATAGATGTGTTTTACTACATGAAACAATCAATTTATCTACCATTGAACTTGTCTTAGAATATAACCTACATTATGAGCCAATGAAAACGCCACATTTTCGCGGTTAAATGAAAATTTAATCATTAAAATTTTCTCTTAACAGACTTGACGTCATGCGTTGGCGCTAATTTCTATCGGCCAATCAGAATGCAGAATGTTATATTCTAAGTTAGTTAGAACATATTAAGTAAATTTTAATGACTAAAAAGCACTCACTTCGCTTCGCTCGCTCCGCCCTTTTTAATCATTAAAATTTACTTAATATGTTCTAACTATAACTTAGAATATAACCTACATTATGAGCCAATGAAAACGTCGCATTTTCGCGGTTAAATGAAAATTTTTAACAGACTTGACGTCATGCGTTGGCGCTAATTTCTATCGGCCAATCAGAATGCAGAATGTTATATTCTAAGTTAGTTAGAACATATTAAGTAAATTTTAATGACTAAAAAGGCCTCGCTTCGCTTCGCTCGCTCCGACCTTTTTAATCATTAAAATTTACTTAATATGTTCTAACTATAACTTAAGTTATATTTCAGGTATTTCATTTTTTAGATCGATGATGATTCTGATTCCATGACTGTCATTGTTTACAACTTACAAACACGCATCGGAAATATTTTACGATTGAACGAAATGGAACGAAACGGAAGTATAAAAGTTAATAATATCCAATGCGCCAACTAGGGACCCTATATACAGAGAAGTTTTAAGGAAGGCACGGTTTTCATGGTTACCAGTCTACAAGATTTAGAGCACCGACCTTGACATATAAAAGCTATAATTTTACGTATTTTCATAAACATTTGTCGTAGTTTTTTTGCTTTTATTAGTTACGTTGATATTTTTTCTTTCAAAAATGGTGTAGAAAATTATTGAACTTGGTTGCGGGAGTGCGCATGCGCCGATGAAACTTTTAAGCAGCACGGATATACGAGACAGCAGCATATATACCGAGATATAATATGTAATGGTAAAAGTAAGTTTTAGATTATTTACCTTTATACATTAATTTTGGAGATCCTAAAGCTGGAAAATTACTATATAACTATTGAAAAATAATAAAATGGTTACTGAACACACGGCGAATAGGCGTATTTTGAATTCAGATACAAATCAGGTAGTTGTGGGTTCGATCCCTACTCCAACAGGATCAAAACAGAAATGCTTTTCCGTGTTTCCCACCTAACATAACTAAAATGTTTAAGTCTTCCGGACTGGACGTTAAGCGATGACCCGTGTATGATGCTTTACATCGGCACGTAAAAGAACCAGGGGTGCTTCTTGAAGTGGGGACATCTTCTGTATCATGCACTATCCCCAAAAAACTAAAGTGTGTGATTAACCTCTTCTGGGGGGGCTCGCCCATATGAATTTCCGGTGCCGAGGATAAATAAAAGCATGTAAATAAAAATGTACGATTTAGGAATAAAACAACTAAGTACTAGTATATTAATTGAATCGTGAATTATGTTATTTTGAAATTAAACAAGTTATGTCATGTAATTACTCTAAATAGCTCGGTATATACATAATGTCCGATTCGTCGGTACATATAGATAGAGAAAATGGCCCGTTTAGTAGAGAGAAAATGTCCGATTTAAAGAGAGAAAATTTCCGATTCGCCAATAGGTTGATGGAGAACATGTCCATCTTTGGGTCCCATGAAGAGCGACCGATAAGACGCTCAGATCTATATAGAGTTACAGAGGGGAGATTTAGAAAAACGATTATAAATTAATAACCGTTATAAATATCGACTGTATGCAAACAGGGTGATTTAGTTTAATTATTCATTTTTCAAACAGTCTTACTTTGGTCCTCCTTTTTAATGTTTTTATAGTCACTACCATTCATATAGAATAAAGAAGGAATGGGAAATATTCGTTACACTGTCAGGTCGTTTACTATTTTAATAAAAACCACATCATCCGTGTGCGAACGGCTTCGTTTATGAAAATATATTATCTGTCCAATGATGTAATTTGTAAGAATTTGCTTTAAACAGATTTTGGTCATTTTTGATGTTTTTGTAAAAAAATACTATTTATTATTTCCATTTTTTACCGATACAGATTGCAAAATACCTCTGTAACTTATTTTATTACCCCACTGTGAATTCCCAGCATATATTCGTCATCTTCGCTCGGGTTATTTTATTGCCTACCAAAAACGTTGATCTTTTATAAAACCGCGATATATGCCTTGTTTGTTAGATTTTGATCAAAGTTCGATGATATTCATGCTGACTTTATTACATATTACAAATATTATATTTGTTTTTATGAAAATACGTCTTATAGTACTCGCTCAGAAAATCGACTAATAAATTACATGTGTTCGTGTTAATCACAGCAGCTGTTGACAGAATACATGTATATACGGGGAATGTACACTTGTGCATGTTTAATTGGCACACAGGTGAGAAATATAAATGAAGAAATAATATGACATGTGTTAGTGGAAAAATGCCAATACATTAATATACATTTATATTAGAACCCCAATGTGACATGATTGCAGGTAAATATGACACGTTAAACAGCCCCGTCATATTAAAGAATATGGCAGGTATCATATAAGGGTTGAACCTTAGTTACCTTCATGCTATATTCAAACAGAAACAATGACATGGCAACGCTGAAAGCTTAAAACAGATGACCGCTTAATACGAACACACGATACCAGCTGGCCGTATTATATCACTTAGCAATATTGGACGCTTAACACAGATGGTTGTCTAAAAGAGCTAACATTTCACTTTTAAACAGCATTATTTATTATTACAAAATAAGTACATAATGAAGTTTTAAATACTTAATGAATACTATTCGACATGACTTAATGTGTAAAGGAATTATATAAGAGACGGCTTGTTTCAAGTCATACTTTTATAAAATGTTATACACAAATATAGTGACACCGTTATATTTCTTTATATACACGACAGCTATTATCCGAGCTGTAATTTATTTACAGATATAATATATGATGTACATGTTCCGTGATTGAAAAGTTCAAGATATCAGATTTACGGTTATCAGAAAAGTGTTCATCATTCATCGGCAAAGTTAAACAATGTTATTCAACATTATTAACATTTTTTTATATGTTAAGAAAGTGTGTAGAATTATCTTTAATATAAGACCAAACTTATTAAAATATATGTCATAATAATGATTTTATTTAGGGTTCTGTGCAGTCCATGGAGTTCGTTGAAAACTTACTTCTAGATGAAAAATCTTAATATTTCACGGCTATATTTCAACAATTGTGTTCCATACTATTACCATGTTATTTACATATTCTGAAAATGGTTAGTGTAAGCTTTAATAAAAAACCATATTTATTAAAAAATTAAAGAATAATAAAAAAAATAATAAGGTTCCGTGGGTAATGTTTAGTTCCGATAATTGTAAATTATGAGTGAAATGGTGACATTTCATGGCTATTTTTCATCAATATTCATCCTTTTTAATAATATATTATTTATATGTTTAGAAAAAGGTTATGGTCATCTTGGATATAAGACTAAAATAATTAAAATATATCAAAAAATAAAAAGGTTATTTAGGGTTCCGTGAGTTCCATAAATTTTACTTCGAAATAAAGGGTGTTCCGATTTTTATACAATTATTGTATGTTGCATGACGGGAAGTTCCATCAGCCAATCAAAACTCGCGTTACAAATTGCGGATATTTTGAATGTTCAGGAAAATAAAAACGAAACTTTTAATCGACAAAATAAAGATAAACGACGGACACAACAAAAGATGACTTCCAGGTAAAGACATATTAATGTATTGCGAATATAAAACACGATCAGTATCTATACACGAGCATTTAGCCAGTACAAATTATAGATTCAGTCGACACCGACATTTAAATTTTCGGTCAAAATCAAATCGGATATTTTCAATTTTATATTCGTGTCTACAGTGATGTGTGTTGATGGATTTGTTCGATTTATCAAGAAGATCGTGTTTGTAATGAATTTCACTGTGATCTGCTAATATTTCACTTTGAAAGCCTTAGATTCATTTCCCATTCCGGACCTCATTCGTCCCCAATATTTTCGTACCCGCGATTTTTAGAAAAGTTAAAGAGCTTTAATATACACATTTCTATGCATATTTTCTATAAACAATTAATTTTTATTTCAGTGACATGCTGCTTCAGTCTTTGGAGAATGCAATGACTAAATTAAACCAGATCTGGGACAGAATTGGAATTGGTCGTGCTGCTAAGGAAGAACGTAGTTCAACTGTTTTAAGACATTTGCAGGTAAAACTACCATCTGTTTTGAAAATGACACTCAAAAAAAAAATTATTGCGGCCATTAGTTTTGATTATCTGTTGTCAATCAACTAGACGCTTGATTTTTGTCAACACTTCGAAGTAGCAACGATGAAATATTTTACAAGAAAATTGGCATTTATTTTTGTCTACACTCGCGAAGCTTGTTTACATTACGCCGATTACGGGGAAGTCGAAGATTGCATAACTGCGCATTTGCAATACTTCAACGCAGCACCAAAATGTAAACTTGATCCTTATGAAAATATAAGGTAACAAAGCCGATGAGATGTTTTGTAATGAGTTATTGCCCCTTATTGGACTTAGACAATTCCTTGGTTAAGTTTTGTGTTTAGGTCCACTTTTCTCATACACTATGTAGGCTATTGCTTTGAAACTTTCAACACTTGTTCACCATCAAAACCTGACCATGTCAAGCAAGAACCATAACCATAACAGTGACAATGATCAGATGAGCGCCTGCACCCGCAAGGCGGTGCTCTTGGTTTTTTCACTGCAAAATTGGCCAATGACCTTGACTTTCAGGTAATGGACAGTTGTGTAAATCACAGACTGTGATTCAGCTTTAAGGAATCTGAATCAGGATGCAATATCCTTGCTCTTTCTAAATTGATTCCTTGTTTCTTTAATGTGCCTGGTCAGGGCTTTTTTTCACTTTATACGAGGGGCCTATATTAGGCCCCTTCACAATTTGCTATAGGCCCCTTTCACAAACCTAAAAGGCCCCTTCACAATTAGAATTTGCATCATGGTTTTTGTAAACTTCACCACAAAGCACCAAACAAACAAATCACAGATAACAGTGATATATTCCTGTACAGGACTTGATATAAAGTATTATATCATAGATACATGCATGTTTGGGAAAAGTTGACAAAAAATGAACTAACATCTGAAAAAATTTGTATCATAATTTGATCATTTATCGCGTTAAGTTTTTCACAATTTGAAAAGTTTCCGCGACTACTTTTTCACAACTTTGAAAGTTTTCGCGCTAAATTTTCACAAAACAAAAGGGCCTGGGCCTCTTCACAATTCAGCGAAAAAAAGCCCTGCTGGTGTACTACATTGAAGCACGCCAGGATATCACTGGGTTTCCAAGTTGGGTGGGAAACAGTGAAAAGTGTTTCAGAAACATTCCAGTGCTTCAGATAAGCAGGGACCTCGATCAGTAGTCAAGAGCATTATTCACCCAACATGCCACCTCCACAAATAATTTTTTTATAAAAATACCATTAAACACTGCAGTAGAATTAGAAGAAGAAAACAAAACTATTATGTTGCCTTTTGTATTATGCCCCCCCCCCCCCTCCCATGTTTGATGATGAGGGGGTATTGCTTTGCGCATGTTGGTCAGTCTTTGGACCAAATGTTTTCTGTTCAGTGACTTGAGAATGCTTTGCCCTTGGATCTTCAAACTTTACATACATATTTTACAAACATCTTGTTGTTATTCTGTGTTTACTGGATCAATGGTGGGCATACATGTTTTACAATCATCTTGTTATTCAGGGTTTACTGGATCAAAGGTGGGCATACATGTTTTACAATCATCTTGTTGTATTCAGGGTTTACTGGATCATTGGTGGGCATACATGTTTTACAATCATCTTGTTATTCAGGGTTTACTGGACGATATGGTAGAGGAGGAAGAGGTGTTAGAGAAACAAGTCATGCAGCGAGTTCAGGATGCCACAGCTGAACTAAAGAAACTGGCACAAGAACTCAAAGTGCCTGAATATAAGGTAGGCATGGTTATTTACTAGTAGTAAATAGATTCTAGGGTTTTGAATTAAAATAATATTTCATTCTTAGCTAAACCAACCCTTCCTTGTGTATTCAAAATGGCTACAGTGGTTTAAGATCAGCATACAAAACTTGTCAAAAACATTATATATACAAAAATATTTAATTTGTGACTAAACAACTTGCCTTCACACTAATTATGAAACTTATGTTCTTCATACCAGTGCCCTCATTCTATCAAATCAGCCACCAACTCTTGGAGGCTGTCCCTAACCTGGAAACTGTATTTTTTTCACTCCCAAAAAATCAAAATCTGACTTTCAATAAATTTATAAAGCACAGAAAATGCAGATGGATATTAGAATTCTATGTCATTTAAAACATTCTTATATCATGTTAAACATGTAACAGTGTAAAAATAACTGTCTCCTTTTTGCATTTGGGAAAATCCCCCTCCAAAGGGCTGCAGACCTTCAAAGTAGTGTGAGGGAGCTGCATATTTGTCTCAATTTTGTAAATAGTCGTTGTTCTTATTTCAGCCTGCACCAGAACTTGCAGTACTACAGCTAGAGAAAGAACTTCGGTCGAAAACCGAATCTCTGCGTAAAGAGAAGAAAGAACGATTGAAAATCCTAGCACAGTACAAACATGAAGACCAGGTGTTATGTGATTCTCTCTGTATGACACCTTATTATATACCATCAGGTACAGTACCGACCGGAGACCAGCTGGAGGAATTGAAACTACATGTAGAAAAACTTACTAAGGATAAGGTATTTTATTTTTCAGAGGTGTCAATTTTCCTGATTTATCCTGAATGCTGGATTTTTCATTTCTGAAAGAGCATTTTTTATGGCTTCTGACAAAAATAAAAGTTATTTGATAAAAAAATCTCAAGAAATGGCAAAGTTATGGTGAATTGAATCTGCTCTAAGAATTTTTATGCCCCCATATCGATAGATCGGGAGGCATATAGTGATGCACCTGTCCGTTCGTTCGTCCGTCCTGGTTAACCCAAATTGACCGTTTCTTCTAGCATTAATATGGCTTGCTACAAAGCTTTTATACTTGCATGGATGTTGTATATGAACACTCTCCACACACCTGTATCACCTAACCCCATTTTGACCTTCACCTTGACCTAATTTTGGACTTATTTATAGACAAGGCTTCCACAGGGGGCATAAGCGTTTATTGAACGCAGTCTTGTTTTTAATACAAACTGAGTTTATTATGGAAACAATGTCATTGCAGGCCTGATTTTTTATTTGGCCCTGTTGACACCCCTGATTTTTAAAGATCTCTACTAGTATTACAGTACTGCTCATTTCAAATTTTTTTATTCTTACCAATTGTTGTGATCTGTCATATCATACAGGTTTTTATGCCTCTGTCAAAAGTGAGCATTTTGGCTTTTACAGCTCTTATATCATATCATTTGTCTTGTATTACTGTAGCTGATTAAGCTCCTCTGAAGTCTTACTTAAAATACTCAGCTGTTACATTTTACAAAGAATCGTTATGCAACGTTTATCTATGATATAATTCATAATATTACAGGCCTCAATAAAAATACTTGTCCGCTCGTCCTCTTTATTTATATAGCAGGACGAGTAAGATTTTAGGGGTTTCTTCTTTGTCTATATTGTAGTGCTTTTAAAAATATTTGTTGAGGCCTGTATTAAATACTAAATTGTTACATTTTACAGACAAATCGTTTCGCAACGTTTATCAAACAGAAAAAGGAAATTGCTGATTTAATGTTACAAATGGATAGAAGTCCAGAAACTAACTTTGAGAAGGAAGTTGTCAGCGAAGATGAGGCAGCATTCACCCTATCAATGGATAATATGCATGCCCTTGATGCACTGCTTGCAGAGGTATGTTATGGTTTTAACAGTATTAAGACCAAAATTATTTTAATATATATATTGAAGTTCTTGTGAAATGCTTAAGAATGTGTGTTCAATGGTGAAACATTTTATTTTGACTTAACTGCACCAACACAGGTGTTGTTGATGCTACAATTATACGCCTTACAGGAATCATGCATTCTCTTTGCAGGGGTGTCAATATTCCTGATAAATCCGGAATTCCGGATTTGTCTATCCTAAAAAATCTATGATTCCTGACCAAAATAAAAGTTATTTGATGAAAATATCTCAAGAAATGGCTAAGTTATGGTAAATTTAATCTGCTTGGAAGGATTTTCTTAATACAAACTGAGTTAAGTATGGAAACAATGTCATTGAATGTCTCATGTTTGGCAAAAATGGTCAGCCACATATGATTTTCCTGATTTTTAAATTGGCCCTGTTGACACCCCTGTCTTTGGTTGTACATTTCTTAAATGACATGCAAGCTGCATTTCATATGATTATCAAACAATTATTGGTTTGACTTTATGTACTGTTAATTTACAAACAGTGGTAACAGTGACTTCTGACAAAATGCGATAAAAGGTGCGGAACTAGAACCCCAATATTATTGTAGAAAATTTAAAGCTCCCACTCTGTTAATATGAACTAAGATGATATTATATCATAGTATATTATAGAAGGTTGGTCAATTATGTGTCTGTTTAACAGTTTTACATTTAATGGTGCATGACACTGCCCTGTTAATGATTGTGATATTAACAGTGGTCCTACAAAGTACAATTCCGGAATGATCCGGATTTGCTGCATTAGGAAGAATTATATTGTCTGCACAAAATAAAAGTTATTTAATTCAAAGAATTGACAAAGTTATGGTCATTTGAAGTTCCACTATCGGAATTTTAAAAATAAAACAATGTTTGAAACCTAGTTCAGATCTAGTGCTGTGTGCTAGTTGCACCCGAAACAGATTTGCGATTCGTTTTCAGGATTGGGCATTATCCCTCAGTAGGACCCCCTATATAAACCATATTGTATATTGCAGTGTCTGTCCAGTAGAACACAATTAGAATTAACTGTTGCCAATCTTTGGGACAAGTTGCATACACTATGGGAACGATTGGAAGTACCAAAACATGAACAGGAATTGTTTCAAGAAGAAAAACAGGGATTTAAACCAGATGCAATACGGGCAGTATGTATTGATTGTATTTCATAAAAATTTACTTGTAATATTTGTGCCCCCCCCCCCCCCCCACCATCTCTGATGAGGGGGTATATTTCTTTGCACCTGTCTGTTGGTTGGTAGACCAAATGGTTTCTGTTCAATAACTCGAGAACGCTTTGCTCTAGGATCTTCAAACTTTACATGGAGGTTGGTTAGTAGATGACCCCTATTGATTGTGAGGTTAGAAGGTCATAGATCAAGGTCACCGTGACCTTTACCATCTCTGACTATTGGGCTGCCATGGGGGCAAACGTGTTTTACAAACATCTCGTGTTAATTAAGGCATTATGGAAATGAGATTCTAATTTGGTGTTAATTTAAGCATTATGGAAATGAGATTCTAATGAAACTAGCGGTGCTAAGTTAGTATAATCAGTAATTTTCCAAACATGAGCTAAGAAAGTACTCTGTTCTTCTACTTTATTGAAATTATTCACTTATCTTTCTGGATAATAACTGTAAACCTCTTAGTATTGTTTGAAGGTGTCTGAAGAAAGATGTACATTTTCACACATGATTTTCCTTTCTCAAAAACATAGTACATTTAATAATGCCTTAAGAAGTTTGATTCTTTTATTAAAGTGCCATGCTTTCAATATAATTCAATCCTTGTGTGACTGTTACACTTTGTGTATGTTTGTATTTTTTTGTTTTCCTTGATCACAGATAGAAACAGAGATCGATCGATGTGAGGCGGAGAAATTGGCTCATATACAGAAATTTGTTGATGGGATACGTCAGGAGTTAGAAATCTGGTGGAACAAGTGTTACTATAGCGCTAAACAGCGAAGTGAATTCAAATATTTTACAGATTGTAAGTTTCCTGCAATCCTGGTATATGTCAGTCTGTTCAACCCGGTTCTTAGTGTGGCTCCATAGCTAAATGGTAAGCGTGCTTGCCGGCTAATCAGGCGACCCAGGTTCTAATACGGGTAGAGGCACTCATATGCCTGCCATATTTCAGCAGAAAGCTGACTGGCAAATAAAGGCTATGCTCGGCTTGAAATCAATTATCAAGTAATGGTGACGTCACTTAGTGATGTTCTGTTCTACTGGCTGTTAGCGGATTATCCTTGTGAGGGCTATTTATATTATAATGGCCTGCTAAAATATGTTATCATAGAAATATCAGTTTATATTTCACTGATAAAGCTCATAAATGAATGGTGGTGTATATATGAAACATGTTTACATGCCAGGTGTAAGTTTTCAAGGAAGATACTTCAACTTCAGGTTTTTTAGCTACCAAAAACATCTGGGTTTTTTCTGTATAAATTGAATTTTCAGGTTTTCAGAATTCTAATCTATGAACTTGCATCCATGTGTTTATCGTAACACATTACCTTGACCTTTGATTTACACTTATATTATGCAGGTGAATATACAGAACAACTTCTTGAAAGACACGAAAAACATGTGGCTAGTGTAAAAGAATACTACGAGAATCACCAAAACATCCTAGAGTTAGTCGCAAAACGAGAAATTTTGTTCCACAAAATGATCGAATTTGAAGTAAGTATGCTGTTGTTTGTTTGCCTCTGAAGAGACCATTCATGTTATGACATCACAGGCAGTGTCACCCATGTGACATCACAGACTGTGTCACCCATGAGTCACATGATTAGAAATGGCAGCCCCCAGTCTTCAGTACACATTATGCCAATACATGTTCACACAAATATATAGATCTATATAGATATATTATACACGTAAATACGCACTACAAAATTCCACGCAACGATTAATCACATGTGTGCCAGGCGATAAGTTAACTCGAAATGATCCGAAAGTCAAGTAGTATATTTTGTAAACAAACCCGCTTCAATACGGGTCATGTTTTGTTGATGTTTTCGACACGTGCTTGTGAAATATAAATTATGAATAATATTTAAAGATATGGGTTATTTCTTTTATGATATGTCTTCGTATGATCATAAAAATAAGAAAACTGTTAGGGAAAGATAAAATAACCATCTTATTGACGGATACATAATTTGTTACTTTCGCGCGAACGTAGCTGGGACTTGTAACCCAGGCGAATCATATTGGTGTATAACTACAGTTAGACACGAGGGTTATTTGCCGGAGATAAACGGAAATGGCCGAGTTTTCACGATTGTGTCGCCCATGTGACACCACAGACAGTGTGACCCATGTGACACCACAGACAGTGTCACCCATGTGACACCACAGACTGTGTCACCCATGTGACACCACAGGCAGTGTCACCCATGTGACACCACAGGCAGTGTCACCCATGTGACATCACAGACAGTGTCACCCATGTGACATCACAGGCAGTGTCACCCATGTGACATCACAGGCAGTGTCACCCATGTGACATCACAGGCCAGAGCTACAGATAAGCTGCGTATTGGGGTAATTACCCATTTAATTTTCTTAAAAACCCAATAGATTTTGAGAGGAGGGAGTAAGCAAAGACAATCTGAAATACCCAAATAGAAAAGGATGTTAAAGTGAAAATGAGTACATAAAAGCTTATTTACCCTTTGTGTTTCATTAAATACCCAATTAAAATTTGTCAAAACCCAATCAAAATTGAAACTCGGGGGTAAAATACCCAATTGACTAAAAGCTTATCTGTAGCTCTGATCACAGACAGTGTCACCCATGTGACACCACATACAGTGTCACCCATGTGACACCACAGTGTCACCCATGTGACATCACAAGCAGTGTCACCCATGTGACATGACAGGCAATGTCACCCATGTGACATCACAGGCAGTGTCACCCATGTGACACCACAGGCAGTGTTACCCATGTGACACCACAGGCAGTGTCACCCATGTGACACCACAGGCAGTGTCACCCATGTGACACCACAGGCAGTGTCACTAATGTGACACCACAGACAGTGTCGCCCATATGACATCACAGGCAGTGTCACCCATGTCCACTTCCTGTCTCAGTCAGATCCGTGCTTTTAATTGGATCGTCACTATAATGTTGGTGGGTTTATATCATGGTATTTCTTTGTGATAAAACAGTCATATGACAGAGGCTGGTACTCTGTAGTTAAGTACCTTAAATTATACAATATTCATCGCTTGGTTGCACAACATGTATTAGACAAATATGTATGATCATTAAAATGGTTTTTTGCTTAATCGTATAGGTTTTACTTACATTGAGAATTATAGCATTTGACAGTTCAGGGGTTCTACAATTTCGGAATAATCCCGAAATTTCATCAGCTGAATTTTAACTCTAGAACAATGTTTGAGTTTTGGTGTGGGGTATGTCCTACTGATACTCAAAACAGACTTGCAACCTGTTTTCAGGATTGAGCATTATGGTTTGGTTGAACTCCTGTCAGTTTTACTTTCAACTTAAAAAATAAACTTCTACCATTCCTTTCACAGAAATATAGTAGGTTCTGCATCTCAATTGTCTTGACCATTTGTTCAGTACTTGATTTCACCATGTAAGAGCTCAAATATTTATCATATTTATATAGCAAAGTGGTTTTCTGTCACAGATTGTTTAGGGACAATTTGAGGGGTCAAAAGGTCAAGGTTCAAATGAAACCCCTGAATATTATTAAAATGCAAATTACCTTTCATCATCATCACAATGTTATATCTATGACAACCAGATTGTGAAACCAGATGTGTCCATGTGTGTATCTGACTATCTGTATAAGTTATTTGTTTTTATTTACAGAAAAGGGCAAATGATCCAAACAGATTTTTTGCTGATAGAGGGGGGAAACTTTTGTTAGAGGAAAAGGAGAGAAAAGCATTGATGAGACAGTTACCGAAAGTGAGTTTTTGACTTTCTGATTTTCTATTCATTAAGGTCAGATATATATCAGTAACATTGTCCCAGATCTCTATTTTAACATACTTCTCTACCTAATGGATATTCACTACTCAAGTACTTCCTGACATTTGTTTTGACACAACTGTAAAAATAGGATAGTTTACACAGTCTGTTAGCCACTCTGGTGTATCTTAAATACACACTGGTCAGACTAGAATATTATAAGATTTGTTATATGAACATAATCAGTGTATTTGACCATTTACATGTACAAAAATATGACGGTCAAGACGTGGCATACAATGCGAAACAAATCGAAAAAATATGAATTTATAAATAAATTAGCAAGTTCTCGATAACTCATTAAACTGTTGTTTTACCAGGCGTCAGGACAATGTGAGTGGTTAGTCTCCCTATGATTAAAATACTGTTGATACAAGTGAAACTTAAAACAATGTTTAGAAGAAAATTGATCTACTTACCATTGTATTGTAGGTTGAACAAAGTGTTAAAGATGACATATTGCTATGGGAAAAAGAACATGGTAGAACATTTCTTGTCAATGGCTTGTCTTTCATCAGATATATAGAAAAAACGTGGCAGGATTTTGAGGAGGCAAAAGAGAGAGAGAAAGAGGAAAGGGTAGGTTTGATTTTATGGTTCATAAACACTCCTTGTTAACCTACAGGTGCTTTTTCTGAAGTCAATCTTATTCAAATCAGACCCTTATTATGCTTCACTACTTTACACTGATATAGGATCTGACGACACACTTTATGGGGTCATGTCGATGTGAACGTCATCCAATCAAATCACTTCTTTCACAAATCTGAAAGTGCTGATGCCATTGTGTGCCAGAGAGCCTGAGAGAGGTCATTTGTACATGACCTCTTACAGAGTGTAGTCAGATCTCTAACAGTGTAAAGGAATGAAGAAAATGAGATTTCGTTTAGTATATATGTCAATGGCTTAGAAGAAGATCGTTAGTACAATTATGCTATTTTGAGAGAACAAAAAAAAACTGTTGGAAAACTACTTGTTAGTTAAAGAAAAAAAGATTTTTCAGCCAGCTTTTCTACTTCAGTTTGGTCAACATGACCTGTTCCGATTTTCAGGAAAATAGGTTCATAAGAAGCGTCTTGTGATGCAGATTTCAAGTATGTATGAGTTTTATACTTCTAAGCCAGAAATGTATACAGATACTTGTAAAATAATTTAGCTGTATGAACTATAAAAAAAGATGCAAAAAATGCTGTTTATGTTCATAGAGAGGAAATATTTGTATAATGTCCCCATCTATGACGTATAAGTATATTGCTTTGCACAATTCAGAATGTGTGTCAGTTGATTGGTATACCAAATGGTTTCCATTATGGGTAGTTTGCCTCTAAGTTAGTAAAATTTAGTTAAAATTATCAAAATGACCCTTCAGATTCCACAGTATGTTGACTCACTGTACCCCCAAAGCGGAAGTCGCTGATAACTAGGCGTCCAGAAAATAAAATGATCGTGTTTACCGTCTCGGATAATTTGGATTGTATTAGTTTATTCCTTAGTATAGCATAAAGTAAGTGCTCTGTTTTAGTTAAAATGTAGTCCATAAAATACTGTTTTCGTAGATACCAAACATTCCTGATAAAAGCCCTTATAAACTTTATTTTCAAGTAAAATAACGATTAGATATTTGTTTAAGCTTGTAAAGAACCTACAAATTCTTTGAAAAATAGTATATTTAGCGCTCACAAAGTCCTGCAACCTTTTCTGCATTGTAAATGAATGTTTAACACATAGATACACACAAACGTTGCTCTATCTTAACGGATACTTTTTGAAGATAATGAGTTTTTTTGGGACATGTATGCCGATTACACTGTATGACTAGTCGAAACATGACTGACCCACTAGTCGCATTTTGTAAAATCTGGACTGTCCGCTTAGTCGCCAAAAAAACTGTACGCCTATGCAAACGTAATTTCAACCTTACATTAAATGATCTGACCTTGTTATGTGTTAACCGTAGAAAATAGTCATGGAACAGTACCAATGCTACTGCGGCAATTGTTATTCAAAGAAAATGTTTCTGGAGTGTAAAAGACCCGAAGAATCGGAGACATATGCATTGAGTAATTACATAATTACATGTACCTTGGATAACTTTAACATTAAAGTTTGGTTTATAAAATTGTAATACACGTAAGTCCCTATGACATCCCGATAGTCAGGAATGTTATAAGGTTGAATGACGACTTTGATCTATTGACCTTGTTAAGTTATTGAACGGAAACCATTTGACCAATTTATTCATGTTAAAGGTCACAGTGATACAGTCCCTTGACCTACCGACCGCACAATCCATAGCGGTAATCTATTGTTGATGCCAAACCGCCATCTAAAGTTCCAGGGTCCTTAATTAGGCCAAGCATTCTGGAAATTGTGAACGGAAACAATTTGGTCTACCAACCGACCGACAGACATACATGTACATGTATAAGCAAAGCAATTATACCACTTCACAGATAGGAGGGGAATAAATTCGTACAAATGGTGCCGAAATACTTTAAGCCTAAGTCCCACTGAGCATTTTTTGCCTCGGCTTCGGGAGGCATCGGGAACATGATGGGTAGCTTCAGGGAAGTCATGAGGCAATTTGTGAATTGGGAGGCATCGGGATAACTCTCGATGTATTCCCGACTCAATGCGTCGGTTCAACTGCGTCAGGGCTGTTATACCGATGGACATCGGGAGGTTCGCCATTGTCTGAGGGAAGCTCCCCGATGTATCGGGGAAGCTTCGTGAAGTCTTGAGATATCTAGTCAGTTCGCAATAACATCGGGATATTTCAATGCATGTATTGATTTTTACCCGATATACTCGCGATTTTATATCGGGAATATCTTGAAGGCATCCCCATAGCTCGGGAATATCCCGGGGAGGCATCTCCGAGGCATCCAGAACCTCGGGGAATAATCTGGGTTGCTTTCGCGTTAAAATTAATTCTGCGAGGCACACCAGAGGTTTCCCCGACACATCGAGGATGTATCGCTAAAGTATCAGGAAACTTCGTGGGAATTTTAACGTTTGACAAATATTCGGCGATATTTCGCGGTTTCGGGATATAATCCTCGAATAAAAGTTTATATTAATCGGAGATGATCGGGTTTTACCGGGAGGCATCGGGAGAACTCGCGATATGATCCCGACGTTATACGTTGGTACCACTGCCTCGGGGATTTACAGACGATGATATTCATATCGCGAGCCTTCGGTGCCATTGAGGGGGGGGGGGGGCGATTCCCAAAAGGCGGAAATTTGACACGCCGAATGAGTCCGGGTCCTGGAATAAGATATTGGTCGGGTTTTAGATCCCGATATTGGGGAATCTAGACGCCGCAAAAAGCAGACAACCATTTCAAGACAATTTTAGATCTAGGGTGGGGAATTAAAAACCCCAAAAAAGAAAAAATGCCTAATTCTACTTGGTCTGCCCGCCGCCCCCTGGAACAAAATATGGATTGGTCCAAAACGGATATATATGCAAAGGTCATTGGTGATGAAACTGACCAAAAACTTACTGTTTTCTTGTCGAAAATAAAGATACAATGCAAAACGGATATTTATCATTTCAATGAGTACCTCGAGAAGGCTAATACACACAGGCATTTCGTAATTGGATATTTGAATATTTTATTGAATAGGCATACAGTGGTACTGCGACTAGTGGGACAGATGGAATTTCGCGTTTTCCGAATAGGCGTTCAGTGCATGAATCGAATGCATACTGGATTATACACTATTGCGACGATTCGGAGGAGAAATGCATCATTGCACGTATAAACTCATACGTATAGATAGATAATAAAACACCTAGAAGAAATTATTACGCAAGCATTTCGTAATTAGATATTTAATATTTATTGAATAGGCATACAGTGGTACTGCGACTAGTGGGACAGATGGAATTTCGCGTTTTCCGAATAGGCGTCCAGTGCATGGTTCGAATGCATACTGGATTAAACACTATTGCAACGATTCAGGGGAGAAATGCATTACTGCACGTATAAACTCATACGTATAGATTAATAATGAAACACCTTAAAGAGATTATTACTCGAATTTCCTTAGCATTTCGAAAATAACGGACATTTTATCGTAATAGAATCATCTTTCGCTTTAAGCAGCTGTTTATTTTGTTAAAATATGTTTTCATTTTAAATGCTTATACCAAGTATGGGACTTTCTGTTGAAGAAACGTTTATTTCACGCTGAAAAAATATATACAACCAGTATATTTAAATCAAATAGTCTGATAAAAACATCAAATACTTACTATTGACAGCTCTCCAAAATGAAACTGAACGCCTAGTTATCAGCGACTTCCGCTTTGGGGGTACAGTGAGTCAACATACTGTGGATTCAGAAGCTAGTGAAACCCCTGGACTGTTATTGGTCAAGGTAGTTGGGACTATTTGGCTGCTATTAATGTGTACATGTTTACAAACAAAAATCTTTTGTTACAGCAAAAGGCAAAGAGCAAGCTCATGAAGGAAGAAATGATCTACGGCAGCAAACCAAGCACTCCCGTAAAACGTAGATTTCAACCCACTACCACTCCATCAAAAACACCCAAATACAGAAAGGTGGGTTTTACTTTATCTCTCACTTGTGACTGATGTTTGATTTCTGTTTAGATTCATTGTAGTTGTATTCTATGTTTTCTGTTCTTGGCTGTTTAAGTTGAGTTTTGCCTTCCCTGTCCGATTTTCTGTTATCTTTCACTGAGTTGTAACTTGCTCGGAGGCTGACTCCTGACAAGCAGCATTATTGCCCAGTAGGGCTTGTTTTCCTGATATTGTAGGGGCTGTTACTAGGTCCTTTCCACAGCTTAATCTTTAAAATTATGCTGTTTTCCCCCGAAAGTAAAGTTTACTTCTACAAAACGTGGACAGTGTATTATTTCTTGCCTTGTGATATCTACATTATTCAAGTCATTACTTACTAATATTACGACAACCATGTAAAATCATTGTATATATAGTACAACCTCTCCAGAGCGGCCCTCTGTAGAGCAACAGCCTCTCTACAACAACAGCTTCAAAATGTTCCTTATAAATGTGATCTTTGCTCTAAATTTAACCACTATAGAGCAACAACCTCTCCCATAGGGTGCTGCTCTACCGAGGTTGTATGTATTATAATTTATATTTTGATTGGCGTCACATGTATATGAGTGTTTGTATGTTTGAGAATGTGTATATGTTGTAGATTGACAGTACAACGAGTAGTGCTAGTGGCAGCTCTACTGTACCGTCAGTACGAGTACAAGTCATGGTTGGTACATACCTCGTTATATGCTCTAATCTCACTCTATGTTCATTGATACGCACTAGCGACCATGTCTCTTATAAATCACTGTCTAGAACTGCATCCATGTCTTATATAAATCACTGTTAAGAAATGCATCTACATCTTTTATAACACGGTGTATAACCATGTCGGTACCCTCTCGGTGCAAAATGGTATATCGGTACCCTCTCGGTGCTGGCACGGATCTCTCTTTCACCGAGAGGGTACCGATATGGTTATACACAGTGTATAAATCACTGTCTAGAAATGCATCCACATCTAATCACTGTTCAAACAACACTACTGGTCTCCTGCTGTATGTGCCCTCAGCTCGCCTGGAGATGTTCAGTAAATGTTATTTACTGTTATATAACATAACAAAGATTGTAATTGTATATACCAGATATATATGTCAACTTGGAATGTCTACATATTTGAATTCCTCTCAATGTTGATAAATACATGCAGGGTTTGTCTAGAAAAGCCACTAGAAATGGGTTTATTCTGGTAGAAGTCATTGAAAATAATTTGTTGATTTTATCTTTGAAAACTTATGAAATTTTAAATGATTGTCAGACTCCATCTTAAAAATGTAAAAAAATCAGAATAATCTGAAATTCATGTCAAAATACAAAAAAATCAGTATGTAACGCTTTCAGTACAACATTGTTGTCTGAACATAAGATTATGTTGTGAGAATGTCCTTGAAGTTTTATTTGATGAAGAGTATGCATCGTGTGTATGTCTTGCATGAGTTTATCTAACCCAGAAATTGAGAATCATGTGTTGATACTGCATGTCGTAGTAGTGAATGTGTAGATCTGATTTATTATGGAAATCTCTGTAGTATTTCCAATATTGAGCCGTAGTTGAAAGTCAATGTACGTATATACTAGTACAGGTGTATTCATAATTTTTGGTCCCTATCTCTTTCTTTCTTATACTTTAACTAACTGTTGCTGCTCATGCTGTATGATAACTTTACTTCAGTTATGTTTCTGTCTCATCACTTGGCCTTAATGAAATAAATGTTAGTTTTGTATGACTCTACCAAGCCTGTCTACCTACCTATCTAAATATGAAAATGGCCCCTCTCAAAAAATGTTTTGATGCGTGAATGGGAAATGTTTTAGCTAAGTGAAAAGACTGTAAATTTAATTGCTCCTCAAGATATAAGTGGCAACCCAATTTGAACATTATAGTATAACAATAGAAATTGACGAATAAGTAACTAGTCCACTAGTCTAATAATTAGTTTTGCTCACCAAAATTACGAGTGTCTGTTAGTAGAGGTACGTCAAGGGTAGAATTTTAAATGATACTTTGATAAAGGTCAGTTTATTAAGTTAATCTAAACCATTCAGCTTATTATATGTGTTATCTTATTCTCTGAATGCAACTTGAATGGCGCCTAATATCTTCGTTCCCTCTTGTTTACCTTTTAACTTGAATATTAACACTACTGTATGTTACTGTTTATACCATGTATATCATGCAATGTGCTGTATGTTACAGGAGTCCTACAATTCCGGAAATCCGGATTTGCTGCATTAGGAAGAATTATCTTTTCTGCACAAAATAAAAGTTATTTGATGAAAAAATTAAAAGAATTGACAAAGTTATGGTCATTTAAAGTTCCATTGTCTAAATTTTTAGAATAAAACAATGTTTGAAACCTAGTTGAGGTGTAGGGTGTGTGCTAATGGGACCCAAAGCATACTTGCGACTCATTTTCAGGATTTAGCATTATGCCTCAGTAGAACCCCTGATGTTACTATGTATGTCATTACTTGTAGAGAATAGGTTCTTAGAGGAGAGAAAATATAGGAATTGTCTATTTTTGTTGTGACAGGATCGTGTGCATCAGCTTGTGCGTTGGTTAAGTTTATTATCAGTCATTTCTCAAAGACTATCAAAGGTATCCACTTGAAACTCAACATAGTTATTCACCATCACTAGGGGTAGGGTGTCCATACTGACAAGGCTGGTAACTATGTGACCTCTATTCATTGAGTTATCTGCCCTTGTAACTCTTAGAATTTTCGCTGATGGATGAGCAAGGGGACTATCAAGTACGAGAAAGTTAAGCGTCTAGCAATCGTAGGTAGTGCTCTTTTTATTGTCAGTCTTGACTGTTGTTTGCTATTTTATTCATAAAGTTATATGTACATTTTTATTGAAAACAAAAAACTGTTGTTGTGTTTTGTTTACATACAACACTTGTCATGAGTTGAAATCTCGGTATATAATCTACAACTAGTATTACTGTAAGTTATATGAAGAAATAAAGTTAAAAACTTGTTTAGATTAGCCTCAACACATTTCCATCAAGAACTAACAATTTACAATCAGTTTCATATTTTGAATTACATGTTGTGGGTGCCATGTTTATTATCCACTTGACTATTTATTTCACATGCGCATTGATTGGCTGAATTCTAATAATGGACCTACGAAAACTTGTGTAACATTGTGATCTTATTCTGTAAAGTTGTGTAGAGCGAGGTAACTCTTACCCAATTACAGGTTATACTCAACAAGACTTACATCTCGAAATTTGTGTTCAGGTCCCGATCTCCCGAAGCACCTCAAGTAGAAATCTCATCTCAAATTGCGATTTTGCTCATATCAAGTTCAGAATTTGAGATACAATGGAAGTTCAAGCTCTTTAAATGTTACTGTAATAGACTAAGAATAAGATTTTCTGTTTTGTGATGCAAATTTAGAGTCCAGCCTCCCAAGGATATTATCTAAAAGATACATGGCAATATTTAAGATGAGATTTAGCTTGAGATGTTTCGGGAGATCGGGGTCAGGTCTGACAGTTTTTCAGATGTCAGTTTTGATTGCCTTATGTCGTATCATTATATTGATAACAAGTGCTGTATATTAATGATCTTCTATAATCTATTACAGATCAATGATTCCAAGACACCAGGATCGACGATGCAGCACAGTACAGTTTATCACTCACCGTACAGAAAGGCACCTTCATCTTCAGTCACACCTGCCAGTAAACTCTTATCATCGACAAGTAAAACTGTGAGTCAATTCCAAGTATTAAAAAAGTAACGATCATTTGAAATTTCATTAGCTGAATTTAATCAATAGAATAATGTTTTGGTATAGGAATGTGTGCAAATGGCACCTTCTTTTCAGGATTGGTCATTACGTATATGACACCAGTGAATACAGGGAAGAGAACAATAAGTCAAACAACAGGATATTTTAGACTTCATTGTAAAATTGGTTAAACAATTTCTACGTTTGTGGTAGTTCAAGGTCGGCGGACCGGAATCAACTTTTTGCAGGGGTCCTACAAATCTGGAATAATCCAGAAATTCGGATTTGCTGCACTAGAAACAATTAACTGTTTCGCACAAAATAAAAGTTGTTTGATGTAAAATTGGCTAAATGTTAGTCATTTGAAAGTCTGTAAGCTGAATTTTAACAATACCACAATGTTTGAAACAGTTGTAAGTGTAGGGATATGTACTGTTTATTTTTAGGATTTGACACCCCTGGGTGTGTAACAAAATTAAGGCCATTCCAAATTTATTTTTGTTTAGCATCAAACCTTTCGTAAAATCTATCTACCCTCCAGAAAAAACACACAAACCCAGAAGAAAAAACAAAATTATTATGAACTATAAAATTAATGGTTTGAAATGTATAAAACAGATCTGTCTTCAAGGTTTAATTTTAAATTGTCAATTTTAGACTAGAAAACCTCTGATTTTGAACAATGGACATACTTGAAAAATAAAAATGTAGATGTTCGGCTCGGGATTTGCGCATGCATTTTCACTTTATTTCGAGCCTTAGGAGTATATTGTAAAAAGTGTGGGTTTTTTTCTTTTATGAGCTCAAAACCTACCCGCCAGCGGACGCTAAATAGAATTTGTAATTTGGATGGCAAGGACTATAATTAATAAAATATTTGTACATTGTAGGCACCTGGTAGTAGAAACAGAAGGCGATCGAAACGATTATCGCGGAAGATTTTACGAGAAATGAACGCTGGTACGAATGAGAGTGCTTTCAGTCAGACAACAGTTAGCAGTTGTAATACACCCTCAAAGCTTAGTGGGAACGATCTATCTTTGGCTTCAACAGGATCGTATCAAGATTTCGCTGTGTGTAGTTTGTCATACAATGTTCTCTCACATGTTTCATCCAGTTATTACTAACCTGTTCATTTCCTTGCCAATAATTTACACAACTTGCCATGTTTCAGGGGTGTCAATTTTCCTGATTTATCCGAAATTCCAGATTTATCATTCTTGAAAGAGCAATGGCTTCAGACCAAAATGAGAGCTAATTACGGTAACAGTGTCATTGAAGGCCTTTGTTTGGCAAAAAAGGTCCGCCGCGCATGATTTTCCTGATTTCTATTTTTGCCTAGTTGACATCCCTGAATTGTTTAAATTACTACCGTTCTCCTTGATAGCCTAGTGGTAGAGCATCCGCTTCAAGTGTAAGAGGTCATGAGTTCGATCTCTGGCCGCAACATGTCAAAGACGTTAAAAATGGTACTGTTATATCTCCCTTGCTTAACGCTTTGCACAGTTAATTCCAGTTAATTGCTGGTTGGCCTATGTCAGGATAATGTGACTGGGTAGTCTTCATATGACTGAAATACTGTTGACCCGTAAGCCGTGAAACTTAAAACATTATTTTTAAAAACAAAATCATAACACTGCATTTTAAGAAAATTACAAGTCATAATTAAGTTAATTGTAAACTGGCTTAAAGAAAAATTCCTTTCTGTAATTGGCTATTAGTTGCAAAAAATTTCATGTTTATAAAGTTTTAGTTTTCAATTTGTACAACTAATTCATTAAATTACTTATAATAAGTCACATATTGGTAAAAATTGTATACTTTTAGACCAAGTATTTTAAGATTACTACTAGCAAAGGGTATAATGTTGAATATTGAAGTTATTTCTCTATAGAAAATGTTTCTCGAGTTTATTGCATTTAGTAAAAGCAGCTTGACCAAGTGTAGTTGTTAAATCTCATACATTATGATACTGACTTACTGTTCATCCTTTTCTTCTGAAAGCATGGTTTCTTTCAAACAGTGTTACATGGTATAACTTTAAATTTGTTTTTGCTTGATGTATTTGCATTGAATAATACCTTGCTTGCTATTGAATGAAATTATAATACTATTATAAAGCCTGTACAAGGTATGAGAAGGTATTATATAAAGGTGGTATCTGATGGGTGTGGTCTGTCCGTTCGTTCGTCTGTTGCAGATAACGTTTTGAGTGAATTATTCCCACAATTATAAAGGGAATCGTCTGTAACCTCATACAAAAAATTACCACACGGCTTTTTTCGCAACTTTATTTTCATGTGCTCCTGTCCAGGCATCGCACAGTTAATGCTAGGGGTGTCAATATTCCTGATTTATCCGGAATTCCAAATTTGTCTATCCTAAAGCAGCTATGATTTCTGACCAAAATAAAAGTTATTTGATGAAAATATCTCAAAAAATCGCATAGTTATGGAAATTTAATCTGCTCTGAAGGATTTTCTTTTAACAAACTGAGTTAATTATGGAAACAATGTCATTGAAGGCCTTTTGTTTGGCAAAAATGGTCGGCCACATAAGATTTCCCTGATTTTTATACCCCGCAAACAAAGTTTGAAGGGGGTATACGGGATTCACCGTGTCTGTCGGTCGGGAGGTCGGTTTGTTAGCAAAATCGTGTCCGCTCTGTAACTTTGTCGTTTCTTACTGGAATTTAAAATCGCATGGTACAAATGTTCACCACATCAAGACGGTGTGTCATGCGCAAGACCCAGGTCCCTAGTTCAAAGGTCAAGGTCACACTTAGAGGTCAAAGGTTATATAGGCATCCAAGTCGTGTCCGCTCTGTAACTTTGTTGTTTTTTACTGGATTTTAAAATTGTTTTGTAAAAATGTTCACCACATAAAGACGGTGTGTCATGCGCAAGACCCAGGTCCCTACCTCAAAGGTCAAGGTCGCACTTTGAGGTCAAAGGTTAAAAGGCACAAAATCGTGTCCGCTCTGTAACTTTGTCATTTTTTATTGGATATTTATAATACTTGGTACAAATGTTCACCACATCAAGAAGGTGTGTCATGCCCAAGACCCAGGTCCCTAGCTCAAAGGTCAAGGTCACACTTGGAGGTCAAAGGTTAAAAGGCACAAACAGGCATGTGATTCGTGTCCGCTCTGTAACTTTGCCATTTCTTATTGGACATTTATGATACTTAGTACAAATGTTTACCACATCAAGACGATTTGTCATGTGCAAGCAAGACCAAGGTCAAGGTCACACTTAGAGATCAAAAGTTATATAGTCATGCAAGTTGTGTCCGCTCTGTAACTTTGTCGTTTCTTACTTGATTTTAGAAGTGCTTGGTACAATGTTTACCACATCAATCAAGTTTTTCTATATTTTTTTTTGGAATTTTTTGTTTTTCGACATTTTTTCCCAAAAAAAATTTTTCAAATTCTTTTTCGATTTTTTTTGGGATTTTTGTTTGTTTATTTTCGAAAAAAAAAATCCTTTTTTTTTGGCGGAAGACCTAGGTCCCTAGCTCAAAGGTCAAGGTCATTTAGAGGTCAAAGGTTATATAGTTAAGCATGTTGTGTTTCTTACTGGATTTTAAAAGATAAAAGTAACTATAAATTTAAATAATATTCCTGTGTCAAGCAGTGCTGCGGGGGTATGATTCATCACACCAGTGATAGTTCTAGTTAAATTTGCCCTGTTGACACCCCTGCCTTTGAGCATAGGTTGTATGTCAAAGGTTCAAAGCAATGTTGCAGGGATTTACTTGCATTCAATGATGGCCTTAATTCAATAATTGAACATTCTGTAATTGGAAACACTGTGTTACTTCCTTTATCTGACTAGCATTCAATAGTTGGTCAGTCTTGCAGTATATAGTGGTAGACAATATCCTAATAGTGCATGTTTAGGTTCACGACTCTACATTACATGAAGAATATTTATTGATTTTGCTTTAAGTTTGAATTTTCACAGAAAAAAGAAGGTTTTGTTATCCCAAGCTAAATAAAATTTAACAAGGATCAAAAATAAATAATTATGTAGTAAAATAAGATTAAGAAAATTTTCACAAAAGCTATGGTTTCAGTTTACTGTTTTGAATTTGACATCATATATATGACTCATATTTATTTGACACATTGACATAGGAACCAAGGTCATAATGTAATCACTTTAATGCTATAAATAATGATATGATAATAATAATGCTTTACACCCGGCATGTTAAAGAACCAAGGAGTCTATTTGGAAAGAGCTAGAGCAGCACGCCCAGATTCCTTGTATTACACTAACTTTCTGTCTCTTAATTAGCCAATTAGGCAGGGATAAAACGTAATGGCCACACACTGCAACTGTCTCTGTAGAACACAAAAAAGGTTTTCACAATTGAAACAGTGAATAGAATTTTTTTGTTTCATTCGTCTATCTCAATTTTTGATTGTAAAGCAAGAAATCAAGTAGTTTTTATCTTATTCAAGCTTATTCTTTTCACAACTGAATCTTAATTTCCCTTATATTCTTTAAAGTTAACTTAATTTTCCTAAATATTGATTCTCTTAAAGTGGTGTATATATCATGTAGTCAAAGCCAAACACAAACTTGATTCAACGGTTTCAAGCCTAGTACATGTATACATGTTGTATGGGATAGCACTAAACCTACAAATACTGTAAATCACTTTATATTCATGCGATCTTTATTTCAAAAAGCTCTCAGTAACAGACATATTTCGCAGATTTAAAAATTTGCGGTTGAGGCTACATGATAAATTCATGTTATGAAAGACAAGAATATATGTGTGGATTTATTGATTTTGGAGGAACTCGATTCGTAAATATACCCAATGTACAGTAACCAATATAGGAGTCACACACACATGTCAGGCTGGTTTTATTTTATCAGATTTAGATAGTTGTTCCTCAAATTTTGTTCATTTTTTAATAACCTTTTCTCTCATACCCTTGTGGCAATTCTGAATGTAACCATCAGGAACGAAGTGTTGGGACTGATTAAACTAAAATATCTAATACATCTACATTCTAGTTTCTGAATTTAATTAAATTATACTTTGGAAAAGTGTACAATGTTGCATTTTAGCTCAACTTTTCAAGAAAACAAGTCTTTACTGTAATTAGAAATAAATTATGGTATGTAAAAAACTGCGGTAGTTATTTCTACGTAAAACAATTAGAAAGTATCAATATAAAGTAAATTGCATATAAGCAGAGAAATTGCTATATTTGAAGGATAACTGAATACTAACATTGTGCATGTTGTTTATTTGTTGTTGACTGGCTTGCATGGAATTCCCACCTAGTTCTGATAGTTTGTATGCTGCTAACTGCTAGACTGACCAACACTACTGTTCTGTTTGTTTTATTGTTGATGAATGATATTTTGTATGTACATTGTTTTTCTTTTTTCTGTAAAAAAGCCTGTATTTATTATTATTATAGTATCCATTTCTTGCTTTTTATCAGGGTACGATAATGTATTATAATAATAAATGCTCAATTATGAGTTGGGAAAGTTAATTGAGGGTTAATTGAAATATTCTTTTCTGGGTATAAGGATGGTACATTATGTGTCTTTTGCATAGGTGGCTAGGTGCTGCTGCCGCTGTTTCTGGATGGCTTTGTCTTTGCATGTACAGCATTTAATTAAAGATATCATTTTTGCATGAAAAATATTTGATAATTCATAAATTGCCTTCGTAAACTTTTTCTTAGTCTTTTTAAAGTACTATGTTCTGTGTTTTGTTATGATTTAAATGTAACTTTATACTTTTTCAGGTGGGATTGAACCCCTCAGTCCGTCCGTTCTGCCGAAGCTCTATAGCTCCCCGAGCAGTCAGTCCCGGCAAAAATATGGACCATCATAGATTGAATGCTAATTAACTGTAAAACTTAGGGGGAAAAAAAACGTTTTGTTTGTGATTGGGTCGGAGATGAAGTGGCCTATGTGATAACAACAAGTGTATATATTGTGAATATAACTACTGTTCAAAACACTGATGTTTTTAATGACTACAACGACTAGAGACCATTAACTGGGATATCATGAAGTATGATTGTGTTGATGGTGCATAGATTGTGATGATACTACTGTTCATGCAGTACCATGCATGCATTTTAAGGGCATTTTATAGATGTGCATTCCTTCATTGTTATAAGCTGGTAGAAGTCTACATGCTCAGTGATATTTGTTATGAACTGAAACATGAGATAATGGCCCATACATTTGTGCTCCTGTCTCTGCTAGAATGTCTTTGACCAGTTTAATTGTTTTAAGGACCATTTTCTCTTGTTTTAGCTCATGTTTCATATGTCACTGGAATTCTTATTATTTTCAATATACAGTGCAACCTCTCCATAGCAACCCTCTTCCCCTCTCAACTAATGCATTTCTCTCTATAGCATCATCCTTTCTCTGTTGCAACAGATTTCTCTCCATAGCGACACTTTCCTTTCCATAGCAACCCCCTCATCTCCATAGCAACATATTATTCTCCATGGCAACCCCCTCATATCCGTAGCAACACATGGCTCTCCATAGCAACCCCCTCATCTCCATAGCAACACTACTGTCCATAGAAACCCCTCGTCTCCATCGCAACACATTAATATCCATAGCAACCCCCTCATCTCCATAGTAACACTACTCTCCATAGCAACACCCCCCATCTCCGTAGCAACACAATACTTTCCACAATAATGCAATATGCTCTGTTGCAATGCCCTTCCTCTCCATAGCAACACACTTACCGTATTCTTCAAAGCAACACATTCAGAAAGGTCCACATTATTACCTTTATTGAACGGGCGTTGCCGTTGGTAGTTAACGTCAATTAAAATTATGAAAAGTAAATAATGTATATTAAAGTGTTGTTGTTTTGAGGAGGGGGCGTTCAGAAGAGGTTGTACTGTTGTATGTTTTTGTAGCGAAAATCTGTTTTGTGTATGTAAGAGTGTTCATATTTAAATATTAACATATTTATTCCAATACATGTAAAACTTTTATAATTACTATAACTGTATATATATTTGCTGTAATATATTGCCTTAATATCAGACACAATTTTATAGTTTCACAGTTTCCGATGCATGGCAAATCAGTACAAAGTTCAATGTTTTTTATGACACAGCTATATTTTCTGATGCTGATTTCATGGTTTTTAATGCATAATCCATTGGTCCTACAAATCTGGATTTGCTGGACAAGAAAGTATGAATTTTTCTGCAAGAAACAAGTTATTTCGAGAAAAAGTAATAATGTTGACCTACATTATGTTCATTCGAAACTTCATAAGCTGAATTTCAACAATAGAGCTATGTTTGAAAAAGAGTTTTTGGTCTAGGGATGTGCACTAATGGCACTCAAAATTTAACAGACTTTCAGAATTTGGCATTATGACTCGGTTGGACCACTGATAATCACCCGTATTGCCATAAGGATATATTTGGTCTGTTATGTAGAAATATTGTACTTGTTAGAGGGGAGGGAGTGGGGTAAGAAAGATTCCAAGATAGATGGATATGATGAGAGGAATCATGTTGTTGTTCTTAATATTGTTCACAAAAATTTTACTATAATTTAAAACTTCAATGGTTTGTTTTAGTTTTCATTTTTAATATTACGGTACTTTACAATATCATATTTGACATTATTTTTTTGTTGATTGACAGCCAAACCTCCATTTGACAAATATTTATCAAGTAAGTTTTGCATTACTTCAGTAAAATGTTTAACCTCGAAATCTTGTGACGAGTATTGTTTGTAAGTATCTATATTGTGCAATGTGATGGGAATAATGTTGTTTTGTTATGTAAATATTTAAAACTTTGTTTAATTGTTTGTCTCAATACGTACAGGTCGCCATTTGTTCACCATTTCTTTCTTTTCTCAAAACTGTCTTGTCTCTGTCTAATAACATATCTCAAACCTTCTCCTCGACTAACTTCTGTCAAACCACCCCCTTGTACCTTTCTTTAGAACTTCACTTGATCTCTTGTCTCATTACATCTCATGTAATGGTATATGAAAACCTACATTGTTTCTTATCAAATAGGTATTTCTTGTTCAAATGATGCATTACTTGCTTACACTTAAATATACTCAGCGTCAATGAAAAGTTACTACCTTATTGACTCTTATATGTTAAAATTCACGTTACACAGTGTTAAAAGCCGAACAGGACTGTGATTTGACCTTACTGTGTAGTCACAGCTTTCCTATTTAACAATATTCAAATGCACACACTATAAAACTTTTGTACCGATAGGTCATATTGTATACAAAATACAGAGGTATATATAAGTGGTAACTTCAGTGACGCTCAGTATAGAAATGTATGTTAAAAAAGGTCACTATTACGAAGCTGTTGTTGAGTGCTTACAAAAATACATTTTAACATGCTGAGGCAACTATTGTTAGACTGTACCATTATAAACTGCCATTCGTCACCTTTGTTGTGATATCCTGTTCTTTGTTTTGTGAAGTTTTATATGTCCTTGTGTCTAAGAAGTCTAAACACCAACTTTAAACGATGTATGACTCTCAGTCTGTAAGGCCATTACTCTCAGAATTCACTACCATGATTTCTCAAGACATGAAAATACTACATGTACTTATGACAGTTTAGAATAAAGGTGACACATTGTTATGTAGGACTGTATCACCAAACGCTGACGTAAATGTGATGATTTCGTGAACTTTATCTAAAGGTTATATAGTTATGTATGCTATTATGGTTTAGTCATATACATCATTAATTGTACTTGTATGTTGTCAAGATTATGAATTCATAAAAACATACTAGTTATGTTTGCTATTGCGGTTAAATCAAATACGTCATTGTATAAATGGTACTAGTATATATGTATGTTGTCAAGATGCTATCAGACATGTAGTGATACTGTACTTTCCTACCACTTCAGAGTGTCTGTACGCTTGTTGATGTGATCCTTAGTCATACTTGTATGTACTAGTCTGAACATCTCAGGAAATAAACTCTTGGGTTGTTCTCCATATACAATACTGTATTTAAGTATGGTGTATTACACAAGATACACAGAAACTGACTACAAATATACCATAAAACCACACATTTCCGTGGGTATTAAATTTCGTGGATTTGATGATTTTGTGGTTGCAAGTTCAGTGATTACAAAACATGAAAGGATAAACCCATGTTCGATATTTGAGAGGTTAATTAATTGTGGGGATTAGATTACGTGGTCAAGTGCAACCACAAAATCAATGTAATTTCCATTCCCTTGAAAAATTAGGATTTTACAGTACTAAATGTATGATACAGTACTGTAAACTATTTAAGTGCATAAACATTTTAATGCAATCATAAGACATTATTTCATTGAAGTTGTTTTAGTGTTATTGTTGGCTTTTTAGGGAGTGACTGATGCATATTCTGTTTGACTTTGTTATGTTCACAGATATTTTTGAGATCTGGTAAAAAATGGGAAAATAGAAATTGTTTAGAATTTTATGCTTATTTATATTTGGGGCTTTTTATTTGCTAGTACATGTATACAATTTGGTTTAAATCTATTTAGTTATGCTAGTATGTTTACATAAAACTGACTACAGGTGTTTGTTACATTGATTGGTCACTAAAACATGTTCAAATGCCCTAAAGACAAATTTTACACAAATTCAGAAAACAAGTAAAAATAATTTTTTGATGACCAATTACTGTAATGAACACCTGTGAGACAGACTTTCTTACTCTATGGTGGATGTATGTCTGAGTTTATATGTCTACATATTTTTTTATTGCTAGTTTTTTAATCCATTGTATATAAGTTATATCTTTAACAGTTTTGTGCGCCAAGTATTTTTTAGGTATTTTAATAATCCTTAAATGTGCTGTTTGTTATGATCTAATAACATGTACCAATTTCGTCAAATTTAAAACAGTTTGCAACAAGGGTGGTGCTTCAAAGTGGGGGTTCTACAATTTCTGAGTTATCTGAAAATCCTGATGGCTGCATTAAAAAGAATGAACTTTGCTGCTCTAAAAAGACCTTTCTGCAGAAAATAAAAGTTATTTGGAGAAAAAAATTGAAGTACTGACAAAGTTAAGGCCATTTGAAATTTCATCATCTGAATGTTCACAAAAGAAAGTTGTTAAGGAGGTACGCGCACCTTTTATCTAACGATCGAATTTTCCTTGAAACATCTTAAAATGACAGAACAGTCTTCTAGAACAACATTGAAATCATAAAAATGATATGTCACCAGGCTCGTTTTCGACATACATGGCTTTCTAATGACCTACCATTGTATTTTGGTCATTTTATCTATTTCCTGCATTTATGGCACCATTATGTTCTTTTTAAGATTATTACTGTATGAAACCACTTTTAAGCAATGCATGATATTTGTGTGTTCAATGGTCATTCCTATTGACATTAGTCACAATTCCAGCTGCCTGGTGAACAAATTCAGTATTTGAACATGATAAATAGTTACCCCACCCACTTGCAAAAAAGTGTGATTTTCAAACGATTTCAAATGAACGTAAAAAAATACCTAACGATCGAAAATGATTTAGAATTGGCCCTAAGTTTAGTATCAAATAGAACACCAGTTTAGTCAAATAAAAAATAGGGGTCACCAGCCTTTTTTGGGAGCTGTGCATAAAAAAGCACTATTTATGAATAAATTAGCATAAAATTAACCTAATTTGCATATTGTAATGAAATAATTTTTTCTTAAAAATATTTCAAAGTGTGGCTCCCTCTTATAACTAAACCATGCACTACATATTATATATAAGCATATGCATTTGAACAATTGTAGGGACTTATTGTGAACCCATATTATTCACAATTTTGCCGTTCACCACCCACTTTTTCATACAGGCAAAAAATAAAAAGTTAAAAATATCTAATTTTTGCGATAATATTTTGTTTATTTTCATTAATCAACATTCATATGCAATCATTGAAACTAAAATTCATGTTTGTTCTTATCTAATACGATTTTGAAATTTCGCGCATGCGCACAAGGCAGCTCGTACCTCCTTAAGAACTTGGAAACGTATTCTTGATGAAGGGATGTCACCCGAAAAAGACTTGCACCTTATTTTCAGGATTGGGCATTTTTCCTCAGTAGGACCCCTGTAGGGTAATGCTTTAAAATAGTTCAGTACCTGTCAATTTACATGAAACATACAAAGATATAAAGCATAATAAATAAGAATCTGATCAGGGTCAGATAACGACATTCCTCTTGAGTGGCATTTATCTCCATAGCTGCCCAACATTGATTTATTGTTTCCATTTTTTAACCACTTAATTTTAAATACATTAAATGTATAAATATAAAGAAGCTGCCATACTTGTTTATTATGTAATTACACATGTTAAAGGTTGTTAAAATTTATTTTACTGAACTACCATAAAGCCTCAATAATAAGACCACCCTTGTGACCTGAGAAAATAGGTTTTATAATTGAGTTGGTCTTAATATCGAGATGGAATAATGAACAAAACCAGGAAAATGAATCTGACGACTGTGGTCTTCATTTTGAGGTGAATTTTACAGTAGTATGTATATCTATATTCATACTAGTTCAGTTATTATTGTCCTTGATTATTTTTCTGTAGTAGTAACACTCGCAAAAACAGATGTTCTTCATATGACTTCAAGTAGATCATTGCATTAATAATTATAAATATAATGCTGTATGATTTGAATGTTTAAGGGCAATAAGCTACCCTTTGCCTGTCAAAGGTTTCCAGGTCAAAGCTGATGCATTCAGTTCATTATGGGAATATACTATACCCTTACTGGTCATTTACAACTTAAATGGAGCTACACCTCTTTAATGACTTAACAATGGGATGTCAATAATGTGTGTGAAGCCAGGTGACACATCTGTTTCCTATGAACTCATTTCAGAGATGACCTACTTGCTCTGATGACTGTAGTTAATTAGAATTGAACATCCGTCAGTTGATACACTTTATATAACTTGACTGTCATTGTTCATCAAGGAAAAATGGTTACAATTTCTCTACAATTTTGTCTTTCACTATTGGAGGAGACATATTGATTTTGTGATATGCTTGTTCCCCAACCACTGGTCAGATTTCAATGAAACTTCACATGAAAAGTTGGTACAAAGTCTACTTGTGCATAGGCCGGATGATTTTTGCCACAGTTATGTCCCTTTGTAGTAGACATGCCTTTCTTGCAATAACCACTAATTGTTTTCAATTAAAATGCATTCAATTGTGTATGTTCACAAGACATGCAATTCTGTGTTTGGTTTTTATCCTATCTTAATTCATACATATACAAAATGTACTAGCAAAGGTGATCTCTGCTTAAACATTGATGTGTTTTAATCATGAACAATTTTATGTTAAATGGTGCTTATTGTACTCCACTATCATATTCGATTTTAAATAATAATGAAAATATGCCAACATAAAGGTATAGAACAAATGAATTCATTAAATATTTTAGAAGCTGATAGTATAGTTTATATTGTTCTTATTCCTACAATTCCGGATTTGCTGCACAGCACTAGAAAGAATTGACAGTTCTGCAGAATGCACCCAAAACAGATATCGGTATGCCACTTGTTTTCAGGATTGGACATTATGCCTCAGTAGTACCCCTGAATATTTCAACACTGATTTATAAGTTGTTTGGTATTCCATAGTATCATTTTACTGTGTCGCATGAAAATGGTTGTCAGCTGACCCAACTTGGCTCTTGGTGTTACCAACCAGTACTGACTGATTTTTTGTGAACAAGCGACAACTTCTCCAGATAAATCAAAAGCTCAGAGAAACAGGGGTCATATAATGCCGGATTTGCTGCATAAGAAGAATGAACTTTTTCTGCTCAAAATAAAAGTTATTTCATGAAAAAATTCAAAGAATTTACGAAGTTATGGTCATTTGAGGTTCCATAATAAAACAATGTTTGAATCCTAGTTTGGGTGTAGGAATGTGTGCTTATAGCACCCAGAACAGACTTGCTACTAGTTTTCAGGATTTGGCATTATGCCTCAGTAGGAACCCTGGAGAAAAAACAAATAACTGGAAGAATTATCTTCAGTTAATTTGTCACAGAAATACATGCAACTTATGGGTTTCAACCCCAGGACCTAATTAATTAGTAATTAATTAAATGCTGTTATGTCATTAATGGATCAGCAGGAAAGGCAGTTCAAAATGCAGCCCCTTGCAGCAGGGGCTGTACTACAAAGAATGAACTTTTCTGCAGAAAATAAGTTATTTGATGAAAAAATACCAAGTTTTGGCCGAGTTGCTGAATTTTAACAATAGAACAATGTCTGAGTCTAATTGCACATTGTCTTTTTTTTCAGGGTTGGGCATAATGCCCACGTAACAAGGACTCAAGGAGTGGAGTCTACATAAAATTTCCATGGGGCTCAACTATTTCACTGTCTCCCAGTAGGCAAGAGATGTCGAGATGCAAGCCCTTATTCCAACTGTTGCTGTTAGGCGAAGGGAACGAAACAAAATGTTGTCTTTCTAACAGGTACTCTTAGCAGGACCATTGGATACGCCAACAAGACAGCTGCAGTCAAACATCAATCTCCTGTCTGAGCACAACAATGTTGTAGTTGAATGGATTACTACACATTGTGTAGGGATAGCCTGAAATGAAGTGAAAGAAGCAACAAAGAAAATACAACTGCAACCTCTAACGTAGGAGCATAGACACTGCTGAAGAACAGTTGCAGATTAGACTGGAAGACCATGAATGATGACTGTATGCCCAGTGAAGACAGCCAACAGGCACAGTCAAACTATCATCTTCTATCTATGTACTGGACACTGTGGTCTGCAGAAACATGAAAGACTGGGTTTTACGGAGACAGGTGAATGTCAGTGCGGGGCAGAGGTACAGACATCATTCAATAAATTGCAAATCTGCTCCAATCTGGAGAGTTTGGCCCTTTGAACTACCAGTATAGCACATCTCCCGAAATATCTAAATCTGAGCTAAACCTCATCTCAAGCATTGCCTTGCGTTGTTTCAATAATTTCAATGGGAGGCTTGAAACAAATGTCAGTAGATGTAGGTCATCACATTCAGATTCCACAAGTGTATTGACTTTCAAGATGAAAGCTTTGACAGTGTTTGAGAAAAATCAGTTCGTATAAAATTTGCCACAATTTCCAAGACAAAACGAAGACAGACAACTCAATAATTATAGGTCACAGGGTTACCAGACTTGTCAGTTTGGACTCTCCTTGTGATGGTGAATAACAATGTTGAGTTAAGTGGATAGCCTTTGAGAAACTGACTGACAAAAACTTAACCAACACACAAGCCTGTTATGCTATTCTTCGACCGGTTTTAACAAGACGTCTGCAACGCACAACCCGAGAACAAGTAAACTCAGTACAAAAAGAAACGTAAGTTGTAATGTAATGGGCGTTTTCTACATACAATTGGGATATATACACCTGGAAACAAGTTGAGCACACCCCGGAAATTTAAAATTGGTTGTGATTGAAAGCACTGTCATGAAATGACGACTTAATTGAGCTAAAAAATAGTAATTTGATAAGTAGCGATAGCAATTTGGTAATCATAAAACAGTAAATTTATGAGTTTAGTTTATTCTTATCCAAATATCGAAGCATAAGCAAATGTGTTGTTTTTTACCAAATATGTAGGTGTTTATAAGTATGGTGTTGGAGCGTTTACAAAACATTTACTGGGGGATATTTTTGGTAAATGTTGACAATTACTTAACCTTAAATGACATAATGTAGCCAAATTTTTAATAACGTCAAAACATCAAAATGGAGGATTTTTGTTAAAAATGAAATTTTCAAAATAAACGGCTTATTCACATACCCATGGTTCCCAATGGCGAGTCTAGCTCAGTTGGTCGCCAACCGGAAGCGATTCCTCAGGTGTGCAACCCTGATATAGGCATGCTGTCTTTGCGTAGTAACACGCAGACTATCGGGTATTGGTCTTTCTTTTACACTACCCGTTGCATTTTAATGTTGCAGTAGACGGGATATTGTGTCAAGACTACAAACCTTCATGTGACATCAGTTTTATTGACGCCAGCACTGAGGAGACAAATAACCCGGTTACAGACATCATCAGACAGCCGTCCCATAGTTCCAAGTGACTGTATAAATTTTGAAAGATGAACATTTATTTAACTGTGTCTGTCCACTATCTACAGGGATATAATGATTTCTGCAATGAACTGAGCTTTTCCCACAACATCAAAAATACTACCCTAAAACCACTTACGTTTCTTTTTGTACTGAGTTTAATTTCAATGCTACTTAATAGGTTTCAACAAAAGATGTCAGATTCGGGCAAACACTGACCTATTCCACAAAAATATTAAGTTGCATGGATAGAACTCTTTCTCGGCATGAGGGACAAATAGTTTTTTTTATTTGCAGTCTACAGGGGTGTCAACAAAGCCAAATAAAAAAAAATCGTATGCGGTCGACCATTTTTGCAAAACAAGAGGCTTTCAATGACATAGTTTCCATAATTAACCCAGTTTGTATAAAAGAAAATCCTTCATATAGATTAAATACACCACATAACTTGGGTCTACTGTGTCGTTAATGCGTTTTCATTCCAGATCGGCCATTGACCTCAAACTTCAAGGGATGTGAGAAACTAGGAATTTGGGTGCAGTACCCTAGCACTTCCTGAATAGACTCCTAGAGTCTTGAATGTGCCCCCATGCAAGAATAAAGATAGAATCTGACCTCTGAGTCGTAACCTTTGGTATGCAGACATTCAGCGGTTTTTTGGTCAATTACTAATTTTATCTTTCATTCAACCACTAGATCGGTTGTGTGGCACTGAAGTGTGTCTAATGCTATAATTGTAGTCACGTGATAATACACAAAGCATGCCGATGATTGCCCAGGATAACGTGTAAGGTGGTATATTCCATAAAGGTAGATTTATCAGTGAACCTTTTAGTACAACACTGACCATATCTGTTAACTTTAGTAATTTGTAAAACCAATTTTGCAGCAGTTGACCAAACCAGTTCATGTTTGTAAATATCACATTATCCTGGGAACACTATAGCCTTTAAAAATTAAAAGCGTTTTCGATGTCAATTTATGTTCAAACTAGTGCATAATCACTTTTAATGCATATAATTTATAAGCTTTCAATTTACGCTGACAACAAGCAGCCAGTTGACAGTGCAGTGTTTATATTATGAATGTTTGTTTATTAATGCCGCTCGAGTCATCTCGGGTGAATTATACCTCTGGGTAACTAACCAGTGATTTTTTGCGTCAATTTTCGAACAAATTTTAAGAGCACCAAATTGGCAGAAGCTTCGATTTGTTTGCTTCAGCACTATTTTTCAGTCATTTAAGACGGTCAGCTGGACATAAGTTTTCCTGGAATTCAATAGTTCCCAGTACTGACTTGCTTAAACTTGCAAGCTTTCCAGACGAGGAGGACATGACCATTGTCAGTATGTGTGCTTGTGCACAGTTCATATTAATATGGAGTAAGATACAAACCATCTCATTAAATTTATTTGGTAAACAAGATGATCAGTATCTTACTTCCACGTTTTAAGGGATGAATAAACAAGATAACACATCTACCAGCGAGGCTGGTAGTTTTTGACAATCTCAGAGACGCACCCTTTCGAGGCATCTGTGGGTCCTAAAGAGGACCCGAAAGAGAAAGAAAGAAGAAGTAGATATCTGCTGCAAAGAAAGAAGTGTCGGAGAAGTCGACGATAGGAACACTGGGGCGTCATGATGATACTGGGTACATAGTCATCCACGATGCAGCTGAATAAAACACTCTTGTTTGTACGTAGTCCAAACCTTGAAAAATATGAAACTCTGCCTTATCACAATAAATCTTGCACTGGATAAATAACAGTACATAAAATGTCTGTATCAACATATAATGAGACCTCCTGTCACACACTGTGACATACATGGTGTCTAGACGTTCTGTCACCCGTAGTGACATGCACGGTGTCTAGCATGATTCTTCTATATGCACATTTCCTCATCGATAGCACAGTCATGACACAAGCACTATAGCTTGTTATATGAAATCACAGTAACATTAACTGTAAGTGGTTGAGATCAATGGTTGGTCCTTCATGAATATCAGGATTATCACGTCATGTAGATTTAACAAATCTTCCATTTATCTAGCGGTCATTCCAAAGTTGCACTTTCTAAAAATCTTATCAATAACGTTCCGAGATCATATAGAAGGCTACATGTGTGGCCAACATTACAAAACAATCAACTTCTCTCATGCTTTGATCTCCAAGTCTGTGTGATATCGCAGTATTCTAACAAAGTAGGAAGGCTAACTATTCTCCTATTCACATTCAATGATACGCAGTCTAGGATGTTATACATCCAGTATGCTGCATGCAGGAACAAGAATCGGCTGTGAATCCCTGATGAATAAACTTGGTCTCAATTAACGAGCTATATGGTTTTCCCTGAATACACTCAAGTAAACATGGCCACATTATACAGAAGTTCACAGTTCAAATGCACAAATGATGAACACATGGGCACAGTCTAAACATTTTCGTAAGCACTTCTTTTGAAGAAAACACAGCTTAGTAGAGACTGTAGTCATTTAGATAGATTGTAAGTGTCCAAATCATCCATACACAGCTGTTCACCATAATGGTACCATTCAATACAATACTAGTTTACTATACAACAATATTTCAATTATACCATGCAAGGTGGTAATCACAAGTTTTACAATTTAGTAACAATTGTCCTAAACAATTCACAATTCAAACATAATTGGTTGGTTTATACAACTTTTGTATCGAGCACAATTTTACCCAGTTGATATATTACAATTATCACATACAACAACAAGAAAACTTGCTCCATTAACTGTCATATGGTTCATTAAAAGCATATCACAATTGCAGAATAGCAAAACAAGAAACTGAAGTTATGAGAAAGAAGAAAAAAATAGTGAACAAAAATAAAACACCTGTCTAAAACCCCCCTAAAAGTCTGGCTATGTAGGAGCCAATTAAACCATCCGCAGAGACCCTCCCATTGTTTCACTTTATATTGTCAGTTACCCAACCCAAATAATCATTAACAAAAGAACAAAGAACACTAGGTGATTATATTCGTTGCTGCTAACCCCACCAAAACATGCCATAAAAATGCACTGAATAAACAAAATAAATGTTAAGATTTTGCAATCATTAATGTATATTCAATGTAGTTTAGAAATCATGCAATTGTGTGATTACCTTACACTAAATTCAGACAAATGTTGCCCAAAGTAAGTTTTCATAACCTCAGCTTATTTCATGACCATCCAGGAATTTTGAAAAATTTTATGTAATGAAAATGTCATTTTAAACACACTACAGAAAAAAAAATCGCCGAAGCAAATAAATGGACCATGTAGTAGATAGGTCTCCAAATTAATAAGAGAATCCAAAAAATGTTTTTATCAAAATTCCTGAATAAGACATGTGTACACAAAAAAATTATTACAATTTCAAAAAAGCACAAGTTTATAGCATTTAAGTGTCCATCTGAATTCTATACAAGTTTTCAACATTGAGAACATGCTCATAAATAATTTCCAATGGATTGTCTTCTTATAATTCCATAAATTATAAATTTGAATTTTGTTTAAAAATCATACATAAGAAGACTGGTGGTAGATTTCTAGCAATTGTTATTTCTTAGTCATCTTATTAAATTTTATCTTAAAGAATTGATACCAAATAGAAGACAAGAAAAGAACACCATTTTAACAAACATAGATATATATATAATATATGCACACAAAATTTTTATCTAGCACACTATTAATCATGTATCACAACAGTGCCCTATGATTCAATTTCAAAACAATCATCAAGTCATAAAATGACTACTTCTGCTATATCATGTATCAATACATAGTGACATACCATAGCTTTATACCGTAACAAATCTTTTCAAACATTGACATGTTTCCCTTCTTTTACAATTCAATATGACATCGTGCCTTTAACATTTCTATGCACCATAATATATTAAAAACAGAGTTTCTATATTTAAAACAATTTAAAAGAAAATAAACATAAAAATATTTGTATATACAAATATTTGGCAATTCCCTGTACAAACGTTATTGCACTTAAGTGTCGATGTGATCAAATCACCTGCATCGTAGACAATACAACATGTACCCTAAAATATATTTACAATTAAAAATTGAGTACTTCAGTACTCATCAAAAGGCCCCAGTAAGAAGTTGGAAATGTTTTTAAAAATACTACAATAAATTCTAATTAGTATAAAACTAAAATGGGCACCTCACACAAATAAAAAATATCCCGCCCTATATAACCTAGTCTCGTGTAACAGTAAGTGAACTGTAAGTATACAGCTTAAACAAAAAATCAGTAAAAATAGTTCAAAAGAAAGTCAGATTAGAATATGACTAACATACAAACAAGACACATGTCAGCATGTGCCGAAACTTCAGTTTGCATTTAAAATCCCATAGATAAAGTGTGTGTCAAAAATTCAAATGCCCATGTTAGTTTTAACCGACTATTACAGCATTGTAAAGATAGAAAGTATCTCAAATGTTAACAAAACAACAGAGACTATGACAAAAATGAAATGTATGAAAAATGCGTAACAGAACTCATGAAATCTGTAATGATAATGACATACTGAGTCATGAGCAATGCTTAAATGATAAATGATATGACTGGAATGAATCTCTTATATATTCATGATCAGCTATGCCTATTGGACAGCAACTTTCAACAGTAACTTTAAATGACTAGCCATGTCATTGCAGCTCCCAGTATTCGGTTCCTCGGGCACAGCTTTCTCAAAGCATGTCCAATGTGTTGGTGGCTTTGGTAACAAATCTGGTGATGGTGGGTCGTTAAATTTGGCCCCAGCATAAGGATTTTCCTGAGGTGATGGAGATCTGGAAATTCTTGAGTCTGCAAGGCGTGGAGGAGGTGAGATTCTTACCATAAGAGATGGCTTATGTGGTAATTCAGTCTGTATTGGACTGCACCTGTAGAAGTAGCAATTACGAAACTATGTAAACTGAGGTTAGTTAAGAGCATTTGATGTTATTAAAGATGCGTTCAACAGACTTGTGAAATAATATCCTTGGCAATTGTTAATTTATTAAATGCTTATTATTCATTCATAGGTATTACAATGTGTCTCAACAATTTAAAACTTTTTCAGTCATATATGGCGGCCAATTAACCTGACCAGATTTTCTGCAGTGTCCTTACCATTACTGACATATCCTTTAATTCCTTTCACAAACCAACCATTTCACAAGAAACTAGCATTTTCTCTACATGAGGAGTAAAATGAGCATTGTTATCAGATGAGTATGATCTGTGGCAACAAGTACTGTAACCTAACCCAGATTGCCAGGACAAATCCTGTGCACTAACCACTGGACCACAGCTTACTTTATTTCACGATTTTCAGTTTTATTTCTCTTTATTTGAAGATTAAATAATAAAGTCATATGAACTGCAATCAAACAGAAAGCTACTTGAGAGTTTCAAAGTTATAGCAATCCAGACTAAAACAAGACAAACATCAATAAGCTCTATACCGTTTAAAAAGCATTTTCTTGAGCATAAGCATACGATTTTTTTACGTTATTAACCATCGTTATGAATAAAAACGTACTGCAAATGACAAGTTATGTTGACGCCATGAAAGCAAATATAATGTAATAAACTCAAATTTTCTCAACTGATGTCGAAGAAAAATATTCCACTATGAGACAGTTGACGTAGGATAACGATATCTCACCCTCAGGTCGGAATTTTAACCAGAAATTCAGCAAGCCTTGTCCCTGGTTAAAATCCTACCTCTCGTGTGAGACAGCCTTTTCCTACATAGAAGCTCATGGTGGATTCTTATAATCTTACTTCTAAGTTTAGGTACTGAAGGTTGGAGATCCACATCAGGATATTTTCTGATATTTATACACAGCTGTTAGATTGCTGTTTTTAAGATTGACCTCAATTACATACCTACTGTAAGATCAGACAATGAACTTGAATGAAGTTGGGATCCCAATATAAAAGTTCAAGTGAGCTAAGCAAACATGGCAAATGGCCAAAGTAAAACTATACAATATTTACCTATCCTCCAATAATTTCGGTGATGGAGAACCTCTGGAACTGCTACTGTTGTAGCGCTGTCGCCTGTAATACTGTTTAGCTTCTCTCGGTTTCATGTTGCCGGACCAAGTCATTTCAAAACTTCGCACTAAACTTGGATTGAGAACAGTCTGTTCAGTTATCTGGAAACAAAACAACGTATTTTAGGACCAAGTTTGTCGGTGTCCAATAACTCACATACTGACGATAAGCATAAAATCTAAACAGAATGTACAATAGGCACTTCATGAGTAATAACAAACAACTTACGGACTGTTTTCGTACGACGAAATTCTCCGGTTTTTCACAACAAAGATGGCCTCTTTGTTTGTCCTCCGAACGAATCAACTTCAACTCAAAATTCTTCTTGAATAAAGAGATTTCTGCCACTCAATTCGAGTTTAATTTCTTTCAAACGCCCAATTGTTTCTAAAAATGAAAATAATGCCAAAATAAAACGATGAAAACTTTAGCATTTTAAGAAAATTTGGTTTAACTGTCAAAGTTTCGCCCTCTACTGTCTCTCTACATTTTTCTCGCTAACAAAAACACAGTGCGCGATCCAATGTAAAGGCTTGTTTGATACCACGTGGTTTGGGCTAACCAATGATAAAATATCTATTTTTGGCATCTGAATGACCGACATAATCATCTATTTATAGCCACTTGACCCGATTACTGAAGCGTTAAAAATATACATGTTATCTTACATTTTATTTGTTATATTTTCGATAACAAAATTTTAACAATCCAACAAATCATACTTTCCACACATAGTATACATAGATTAAATAAGCGATGTCCAAATAACAAAGCAAGAAACGATCAATTTATTGGCGGTTGTGACGTCACGAGTGCATGGGGCGAATAATGTAGAATGGTTAAGCATGAATAACAGCACAGTAACGTGAACAATCCTCGTTATGGAAGAAATAATTGCTTTGTAACGCAAAACATTTAAATGATCGAAAGTTTCATCTAAACAATTCAAGTAAGTGCGCTAAATTATCTGCAGAAACACCGATAATATTGTTGTGAAGGTATTCGTACTCAGTGTTATTCGTAATCAAATTATGCTCTAGATGATTACTGATTTTCATTATTTTCGTGATTTACCTTAATATTTGTAATTTGGGAGTTCTTTACCAATGCGAATTTTTCTGTAAGATCGTGATATATGTACAGTATAATGTTGATGTAGGTATAATTATTGACCTTAGTCTGTATGGCCCCAGAGTCAGCCCCTTACATTACAGTATTTTTTACTAATATGATGTCTTACACGACCATATATGGTTAAATAAATCAGGGGAAGGCACTACCCTGGGTCTATCTAGTTCCCATGGTGTGGGAAATGGAGCATATTGAAAGTTGTTGGCCATTATGCACCAGTCAATTGAAACCACGGCCACCAAACCGAGGGGAATGGCATGATTTTTACTCTTTTTTTCAAACCCTGGCAAATTGCCACCGCCCTGGAAAATTTGTACTGTTCAATTTTAAATCAGGAAAAATCCTACATTAAATTTGCTCTTTTCGAAATAATGAATGAGCACTGAGGGTCAAAACTGTACCCCATGTAGGCTACAGAACAACAGAGATTGCCTGGCTATACCCCTACAAAAACTCAGTAAGATCATGGGTGTAGCATTTCCCTGTTGTTGTGGCGCAAATCAAAAGATGCTGTGTGAGTACAGGGATATCGGAAAGGTAAAAACACGGGACAGTTTCCCCGCTATCCAACGTCCTTCCCAGGGTTGGGGGGTATTGTTTCAATTGACTGGTGCATTAGCTGGGCCATTCAGTTGAAACATGTCACTAAATATCATAAATTTGTCAAATGTTTCATCGCATGTTGTATGTCCATTACAATGAATGACATACTTTAATTGAATCAATCAACAAGTCAACGTGAAGATCTAAGTGCAATTATAATCTTTTACTTAAAATAATCATGGACTGATATATTCAACGTAGAAATTCAGATTCATTGCATACATGGAAATGATGAAGAATATATAATTTGTATACACATTAATTCCATTGTATGAATTTTAATCTTTAATGGTCAAGCGCTATAAATCTATGATAACTTCATTACCTTCATAAATTATTTTCAAATTCAACGTCACCTTAAGTGTGCACAAAGATTGTACATATCATTATGAGATGAAGATTGTAGGGTTAAAAAGTTGTATTTGAAAGAAGTTTATTATACATGTATAGATCTCGGAAAAAGTGTACATACCAATTTGTATGCAATTGATAAATTGAAAGTAAATTATAAGTCTGCCAAATTAAAGGCACAAAAAATAAGAGATACATACCGCTCTGAGTCCTGCATGCATTTGTTTCTAAACACTTGTTAATTATTAGAAATTTAAATTCTAATGCAGATTTTCTGTGAAACATACAGTAACCATACGTTCGGTAATACATCAAAGAATGAGTGTATTCAGTGTTCACACTGTTTTAAATATGGTCCAGGACTTATAACATATATAGGTTAAAGTACAAAACAGTCTGTGGAATCAATGTACTGCGACTGTTCACCAATTTTGAGTAAATCAATTAAATTTGAGTCATGTTGGAGTGAATGATTTAAGTAACATTTACTCAGCTATTGTTGTTAATTGATTAAAGATCAGTGTGTGTTACCAACAATATCAAATAATATGCTTCATTCACAGGTAGGTGTTAATTGATTGATAAACATGCCAATTATGTCACTCAAACATCTGTCACTAATTCTTGCCATATTAATTATTATCTTAGTATTGCCATCATCTTCAAAGATAATGACTGAAAACTACTATAATATGTTATTTGACTTAATAATTGTTATTAGGCCTATATACTGTTTAAGTCATGAATTGTACATTGTGACAAAATTCAGATATCAGTATTTCTTTTTTCACTTTATCATTATGTCAAGGCCACACTGTATAAAGGTAACTTGGATGGTAAAAAATGTATGTTGGTGTAAACATTCATTTTCTCGATTCATGTATAATCATTGAGTTAATAGTAGTGAATTTGTTACTTGGCCTTTTCTCCTTTAATTTTTCTTTAATATTTTATTTTTGCATGGACTTCCAACAGAAGTGAATATTTTATTTTTTGTGACTCCCAACAGAAGTGAAGGACAATTGTCTAGAAAATTACTGTCCAGTATAAGCATATACATGTATAGTTACGCAGCCTGCTCCAGCAGTATTTTTGAATTAAGTGTTCCACAAAATACTCTGAATTTGTGCAAATTTTTAAAAATGTTGAACTTTCACTGATGTATTTAATATTAATAGTGGTGGTATGTTATAACACACTGTCAAGTCTGACCGCTTGTCAATTACCAGTGAGTTAGTAATAGTGACTTTAATATACTAGTAATTGTAGACCCTGACATGTTTGTTTGTGGACTCAGACTAGTTGGTTACTGGTGGTCTTGACTCTGATTTGTTGGTGGTGAGGACTCAGACTATTTGTGTGTCTCCGTAGCTCAATGGTTAGCACGCTTGTCATCTTATCTGGCGATCCGGGTTCAAATACGGATGGAGGCACTCATATGCCTGCCATATTTCAGCAGAAAGCTGACTGACAAATAAAGGCTATGCTCAGCTTGGCATGTTGATGGTATGGACTCAGACATGTTGGTGGTGTAGACTCAGACTTGTTGGTGGCCTGGACTCAGACTCAGACTTGTTAATGGTGTGGACTCAGACTTGTTGATGGCCTGGACTCAGACTTGTTGATGGTGTGGACTCAGACTTATTGATGGCCTGGCAGGGCTCGACACTAACAATGGTCCGCTGGTCCGAGACCAGTGAAAATCCAAAAGGACCAGTGAAAATTCTGGAGGACCAGTAACTGTCCTATTTACAAATTTGGCGCTTTTTCCCTGTCGGACCAGTGGCCAAAATAGTTAGTGTCTATGCCGGCCTGGTCTCAGACTTGTTAATGGTGTGGACTCGGACTTGTTAATGGTGTGGACTCGGACGTGTTGATGGCCTGGACTCAGACTTGTTGATGGCCTGGACTCAGACTTGTTGGTGGCCTGGACTCAGACTTGTTGATTGTGTGGACTCAGACTTGTTGATGCTGTGGATTTAGACCTGTTGATGGCCTGGAATCAGACTTATTGGTGGCCTGGACTCAGACTTGTTGGTGGTGAGGACTCAGACTTGTTGGTGGTGAGGACTCAGACTTGTTGGTGATGATGACTCAGACTTGTTGGTGGTGTGGACTCAGACTTGTTGGTGGTGTGGACTCAGACTTATTGGTGGCCTGGACTCAGACTTGTTGGTGGCCTGGACTCAGACGTGTTGATGGTGTGAACTCAGACTTGTTGATGGTGTGGACTCAGACTTGTTGGTTTGTGGACTCAGACTTGTTGCTTGTTTGGATTTTATGAACATTGGTCGCGACTGATAGAAATGTGCACATGCATAGTTGTATATGTATATGTTGAACTGTTGTGTTGATTTGATGTAGATCTGTAGTAGAACTTGTTTGAAATGAACATTGCGTTTGTTGACTTTTTGGGTTCCCTGACGTATGTTAGTATGCGACGGAAATAGCACCCGCGGGTGTTACAATACCTCTCTTGCATGTGATCAGAATCACATCTAAGGAGAGTAAACTGGTTGTGAATTCCCAGTAAGGAGCGCTATATTCTATTGCGTTGTAACAATGCAAGGACAAAATGACTGTACATAACATGTTACATATCAAGCCTGCAAGACTGTAGTACGTCCTTCTTAAATAATTTGCAGTTATTACAGTGTTGCGGGCAACCCTCAATGTACCTGAACAATAATACCTACGGTATACTCTGGCTACTGTGGCGTTGACCGTTTAACATTGCTGCCATATATGGTAGTTAAAGATCACTATTAGCGGTGGAAATTTTCTAAACGATTGTACGTGCTGTTGATGGTTTGAAGTTTGGGAGTGTATTCTATAGGCTTGCTGATATATCAAGCCTTGTTGTGAAGACACATGCTCACAATTTACATACATGTCTTAGATGATATTGTTGTTCATTTATTACACTATGTCACTTGAAGTTATATATATATATATAAAATTTACAAACTGTGAATAGTACTCAACATACTGTGATAATCAAGAAAATTTAATCATTCGTGGAATTACATTCATACTACAACAGTTACTATACTAGCTCAGACTACAGAAGCAGTTGTATTTATTTGAGGTATTTATTTATAAACATAAATTTAGTGCATATAACAGTTAAACTTAAAATACATGCTCATGGGTGAAAATTTTCAGGCATGTACCTGAACTTCCGGTTTTAAGTGTACCAAAAAGCCTGTATAAATTGTTGATTTTTGAGGATTTCAGGTTTTTCAGAATTTCTAACTTTCATCCATGTATGCTTCATTAATGACATATTGTTAACAATAATATATATGCCTATAGCATCGCGTCACTTGAATTTTGTAAAACACTAATTTTGTTTTTACATTCATTTTCAGATTTTGGTATAGATTATAAGATCGGCAAGCCATGCCTATAGCGTCGCCCCAAAGTGACGCTGAATTACTGCAGTTGATACTACAGTCCAAGCCACATGGCGTGAGTGGTTCTATTCCGCAGTCTCAGATAGTTGGTAATTACAACGCTGAGGATCGAGCTTGTGGTTCCGGACTTCATCATATTCAGACTGGAGCGTCGGTGGATGCTGGCATCGAGGAATCCGAATACTTCAGTACCCACAGTCCACCCATATTGAACTTGAGTCCAAATCTGAGTCCGACCAATGAGAATCAGAGAACGTCGCCAGTTTACGATTTACGTGAGTCAACAAGAAGAAGGGGAATGCAAGGTATGTCTAATTGTTTCCATGTTTGACTTTATTTTACAGACACCAGAAACACAGAGGCAAATATTTTCTAGGGTCTATTTGAGGAGAGGCAAATATTTTATAGGGTCTATTTGAAGAGAGGCAAATATTTTCTAGGGACTAATAGTCTATTTGAGGCATTTTTTCTTCAACATGCTTATTTTGGTAATTTCTCCAATTTTCACCATGGCAAGCTGCTCTGTGTGTCTCAGGATGGCTACGGGCCTGGGTAGCTCACACCGGTAACTATATTAATGTTTGAAACCTGGTGTGGGACCTCATTTTTGTTTAATTAATTAAATGTGCGTTCAAACATGAATTTGGTATAAATCTACATATTTGAAATTCTATCCATAAAATATCATAGCAGTCAATCTAATCAAAATTGCTCTATACGTATATATAATACTGAAGGAACGCAACGCACTTTCGTCCCCCAAAATGGAATCCCGTAGCCAGTGCTATCAAAATAAAAAATACAAGCGATCAAGTTAGCTCATTCGACGAAGAATACTTATATGTACCATATCCTGTTGACAATCAATATATTTTCCTGATTTTGTGCGAAATATTTGTGGTTTACTTCACAAAGTTCAATATCTAGTACATCGTCGGTGCCATTCTGTGGTGTCACAAACTACGCCTCCCAAGCTGAGTTTTTGTATGGGAAACCCGGTATTTTCCAATAACGGTCAGTTGATTTTGACATTTTAACACATCGGCCTACGATTTGCGCACGATAAACACATGTACCGATCCAAGTGAGTAGCTAAGGAATGTATTTGGTTCGTAAATATTACTGATTTTCCACGAGGAAAGCGTGCAATGGTTGGAGATGAATGTAAAATGATCAATTTGAAAGTCTAAAGTAACTCCCACTTTGTATAAACACTTAAGGACATTCTATTATCTATATTGCGATATGGCATGTTTTTAAAAGCGTTTTTTCTTCAAATTGAACTCTGGTGGACATAACAAACATAGCATTACATTGTACTATATACACCCTTGGAGTAAATCAACAAATACGCATTAATAAAGTGAATTTATCAAAGCATGACAGCACTTGCATTGCAAATCTTGCTCGTTCACCCTATCCCCTTAAATGTATTTAATATTTGTCTGTGGGCATGGTTTAGTGACGACACAGAATGGCACCGACAATGTACTAGATATGGACATTTCGTGAAGGAAATAAGGAATATATCTCGTAATATCAGGCGAAAGTGAATATTTTCGATTGCATGAGGTACATATAAATAGTCTTTGTCAAAGGATCTAACTTGATCGCTTGTATCTTATTTTGTTAGCACTGTCTACGGGATTTCATTTGGAGGTCGAAAGAATCCTGTAGCCATTGCTAACAAAATAAGATACAAGCGATCAAGTTAGATCATATATATACGTATAGAGCGATTTTGATAAGATCGACTGCTATGATATTTTATGGATGGAATTTCAAATTCCTGCGGTATCATGACCTGGGATAAGCAGTGTCAGAGAATAAATAAACCTCTACTCAATGTTTAAAATGAAAAGGTTTTTAATAATTTTAAGATAATTCATAACATATTTTGAGTTCGTCATCATTTTTTAGCACACTGACGAGATGTCTATTTCTGGGCAGTAATTTTTTTTACCTTTTCACACATTTAGAAGGATTGTTGGGTCAAATCATCTCAGGTTTTAATAATGACAGAAGCGTAAATTTCTGGGCTGTAAATTTCTAATTAAGGCCATTTCACACGTTTTATATACGCATCAAACTTGTTTTGTGAATACGACCAATCACAGGGCAGTATATTCGAGGGCTCGGTGCAAAACTATGGTTATCCTTCGTTGAAATCCTGTATCCCACACAATAAATAACTTATAGATTTTAACCGTGAAATCAGAACAAATGCAGGATAGTATGTACAAATGTATAAAATTGCCATAATTTCTACATTTTACGAGTAATTACTTTATTTTGCATAAATATCAGTTCATTTACAAATGAATCATTTGGTCTAAGTCAGATAGACATCTTTTATCGCTGGTTATAAATGAGATTCTGATGAAAAGCGATTAGGACAAGGTTTTGACATGCATATTAACCAACTAAAGCAGTTTCCACCACTTTACTAAAGTTAGGGACACTGCGCTTCTACTTCCTACCACAAAAAACAGATCCCTCGTACTTACATACCCGCAAAACAAAAAAGTTCCCCACACCCCTACTTGCCGTACCCCAAAAACAGATGCCTCTCCGTCGCCTAGCAAGAGCGAGGCCACGTCTCATTCACTTTCTGATATCACATTGTATTATGTTTGTTATAAAAGGCGAACTGTCATTTCCTTCTGTATCTAATTGTCTTTTGTGATCACTCTTTATCTATCATTCCTCCATCGTTTGTCCATATTGTGTAGACAATTGAGATCACAACTTTGGCTTATTACCTTCATGAAACTTTGTTCACAATCTTGATATTGGATCATATAGGGTCAAAAACTACATTAATTGGTCAAATCAGATAAACCTTGTATAGTGTCGCTAGGGGTATCAATAATGTTATTGTGGCATAATCTTAACAAAACTTGCTCACTTTGAACATTTCTAATAAATCTAACAATAAGAAAACCTTATACATGCAAAAGTCGGACTGTATTTTCATGAATCTTAGTTAGGGATTGAAAATGATTACCAATGAATCATAGGGGCCTGCATGCACTACTACAGGTGAGTGACCTTGGGCCCTTTGGACCCTCTTGCGATTGTTTCAATGTTTATAAGTAATTAGTATTATAATAAGATACATCATTTTACATAACATGTAACGTGACTTGTTTTGTTACTTGTTTCCGTGTTAACGGTTATAAAAGAGACGGTATTTGCCAATCATAGCAAGTATTAGTGTTAGCATACTGCTGTGGAGAGAGGAGTTATTCACATGTTTATAATGACCATAGACTCATGTGTTTGTAACTCTATAGTCCTATAACACAGGATTCCATGTGCTGACACGTGTTTGTGTCATGATTACATGTAGAATGCACATGTCTTACAATGTGCCACCAACCTGTAATAGTCAGTCATCACGACTTACATTATTATAGCAGATACACATGCAGTTTCCTACTTTTCAACCCGTACTTTGTCAATTATCAGCATTCAGCTATTGCAATTACCTTCTTGATTTTGTTTTGAAGTACTAACTGAAAAACTTGTAGTGTCTCGATAGTGAAGAAATGAATAACCATACTGGCATGCTGACTGAGGGAATGATGTGATGACTGAAGAGATGAACCAATAAATGATTGAATATCCGAATGAATGACTGAAGGCGTGAATGAATGATTGAATATCTGAATGAATGACTGAAGGGGTGAATGAATGATTGAATATCCGAATGAATGACTGAAGGGGTGAATGAATGATTGAATATCCGAATAAATGACTGAAGGGGTGAATGAATGATTGAATATCCAAATGAATGACTAAAGGGATGAATGAATGATTGAATATCCAAATGAATGACTGAAGGGGTGAATGAATGATTAAATATCCGAATGAATGACTGAAAGAGTAAATTAATGATTGAATACCCGAATGAATGACTAAAGGAGTGAATAAATTATTGAATACCCGAATGAATGACTGAAGGGGTGAATGAATTATTGAATATCTGAATGAATGACTAAAGGAGTGAATGAATGATTGAATATCCGAATGAATGATTGAATATCCGAATGAATGACTGAAAGGGGTGAATGAACAAATAAATGATGGAATGAATGTCTGAGTGATGGAATGAATGAACAAATGAAGGAATGAATGAATGAACTATTGAATGACCAAATGAATGACTGAATGAATAACTGAGTGAATGAACATACATATGGAAGAATGTATAGACAGACAGAGTTATAATTAATGGACAAACCAATGTATATATGGTATTACCAGACTTGTGTCACCAACCAGTCCCACTGTGAACATTATAACAGGTGTTAGCTGTCTTTGTTAAATAAAACATTGATACTAGATAATTGAATGTATTGTCTTAGACACAGATATGATATCACTGTTTAAATACAGTCCCGTATGTTCTCTCTCCACATTCTTAGATAATACTAGACTGGTATATACTATCTTGGCAACAGTTAAATCCATGCCTAGTAATCAGCTAGCTCTTTCTGACCGCTGATCATGATCATTCCAAGGTTCACACACACACACACACACCTCTCCGCTAGGGCCTATAATAAAATATTGTTTGTTTCACCTCCTGCTACCTACATACTTGCCAATATTGCCCCGACCTGAAAATTTCTATTTTTAGAAATAAGGAAAAAATTGGGATGGGGACATAATTTGCGAAGACATTCAATGCAATATTACTTACATAAAAAATGTACCAGTATAAACTGTATAATTATGTCTGAAAAATTTAACTACTTATTTGCCGCAAATAATTATTTAAGGCAAATAAGTAGTTAAAACTATCAGAGATAATTCAATATCTCCTGCCTTATACCTCATGTACTGTGGTGACAACGACCATATCTGTCATTTGAGCAACTTTTTTGGGGGGGGGGGGGGTTGTTTCGATGGCACAGTCGGTATGGTTGTGGTCACTTCAGTGCTTGGCGCTGTTGCCATTGGGGTTGTGGGTTCGAATTCCACCCACCAAGTGAGGATTCATATACAGGCCTCAACAAATATTTTTAAAAGCACTCGTCCTGCAATATAGACAAATAAGAAAACCCCAAAATCTTACTTGTCCTGCTATATAAATAAAGAAGGAAAACATTGTGCAGGACGAGTGGATTTATTGAGGCCTGATATACAATGTATAATTATATATAAAAAATGGTGCTTATGTTGCAATATTTTATTGATTAAATGGTAGAGGACTCTGATTTCTTAATTATTTTGCTGCAAGTCAATCCTTGTGTTATTATTAATTTCTGTCTGAGAATGTAGTTCTTCTTCCTAAACATTATCACATTGAACTTAATGTTCTATACATGTACGTTTGCCTGTAAGATCCACTATTGCAATATGGCTCATGTTAAAAGAACCGAGGAGTATATTTTAGAAAGAGCTAGAGTAGTGCACAGGTAACTGTATCCAAAAAGAAACTTTTTATATATCTAAGATAACATAAATTTTACTCTATCAATGATACAGTTATCCCCCCACCCCCCCCCCCCGCCCCCCGCCCCCCCGTACCTCCCTCCAAGTCAGAGGTCATTGGCCAATCTGGCAGGACAAACCTTATGACCACACACTTACTAACTACTGTTTCAGTAGATCGCGAAAATCAAGAACGATATGGCTAAATTTCAGATTCCATTAAGTTCAATGTTGTAACATGCTTTAGTTCAACCATACATCAGAGAAGTTAATACCGTAGTTACCGTTTTGTATATAAGCCCTAATTTTGGCATAACTCTTGATTAAAGTTTTTTATATTATAAAGTCATAATTGTTCAAAGCTGTCAGAGGTTTTTACTGGAAACATTTCTTTACTACCAGGGTATATCATGGAAGCCAATCTCTATAACAATGTTGTTAGTTTGGATAGATTTATGCCCCTTTTATAACCTAATAGGATAATACCAGTGGCCGTAGATATATTTTCATCCAATATCCTGGAAGCTATCTGAGGTATTATAACTTAAAACACTATCCTACATGTACATCAGACCAATCTCAATACCTCTGTTTGAAGTTTTGACAGATTTATGCCCCCTTTTCAACTTAGATTTTTTCGCCAGAGATTATACTTTAAGTCATGTTTTCAACTTGTGCCTCCGTAGCTCAATGGTTAGCGCGCTTGCCATCTAAGCTATTGACTCGGGTTCAAATACGGGTGGAACACAGCAGAAAACTGACTGGCAAATAAAGGCTATGCTCGGCATTTAAAAAAAATCAATCCAGAGTCATGCTGTATGATGGTTCTACATGTACAGATTAAGAGATATTTAAGTGGCCTGTATATAACTATATTCTGCTGTGTACCAACCTATGGTTTCTAAGGGTTTTATACTCTTACATTTCCTTCGAAGCCAGAAATCATGGGCCAATTAGGCAGAGAAAAAATGAATGACCACACACTTACGACTGGCTCAGTCAATGTGCAAACAAACCTAACAACAATCCTTACCAGTCCCCTAACCTGCCCTGGCCCCTAACCTGCCCTGGCCCCTAACCTGCCCAGTCCCCTAACCTGCCCTGGCCCCTAACCTGCCCTGGCCCCTAACCTGCCCTGGCCCCTAACCTGCCCTGGCCCCTAACCTGCCCTGGCCCCTTAACTACCTAGGAGTGGTATTCAGCTGATACGGTTACTGGTACATAACCCTGCTGTCTGAGTGAGTACATGTACCAGGACTTGCAAACACAGGGATAATCAAATACATCAGCCGCTACATATACCTTCAGGTTATCTAGGTATCAGTTCAATGCACATATTGTGCAGATATTACTGGATTGAGTCATGTGACCGTATGTACACCACTACAAAAACCTTCCATGTAACGCTGCAACTTGAGACATTCTCTATTCATCAATCTCTAAATCTATTCAAACCCAAATTTAGCTTGTAAATACTCGGCACTTGTTGTACATTCTGTGTCCTTGTTATAGGATTGTCTCATTTTAAATGTACATTAAACAGTTTAAAATCCTTAATTAAAGCACAGCTTGGATGGGCTGATGTAGATATATATATATTATGTAGCTATGTAATTTTTTCTCTGTTTTTTGCATGGAAACATTTCTATACAGTAGAACCTCCATAGTGCGACATCCGGCGGAGACAGAAAAAAGTGCCGTTCTGCGGAGGTGTCGCTCTGTAGAGGTTGATTGTTTCAGAATGTCGTTCATAGACTATTGAGTGTACATAATCACGGTAATCTTAAATTGCATCCAGGTGCCGTTTGTTTGTGATTAAATGCATAAAATTAGATCTACTCATATATAATTCCGAGGATTATTTAATTAAGATCATTGATTAGATACAAAAATGTGTACAATTCACGGGTCTAGTATGTAATGCTATTAAACGCAACTCTTAACATTATAAAACGAATCCATATTCAATTGAATTGTTTACCTTCAAAGTGTTAAAATCTCTATTATGTCATATCGCTCAGTACACAATATGCACACGTGATCGTTACCTGATGAGCGATAATTATTATAATCAACGAAGGTGCGAAAAAAAGAAAACAACATCGTATGGAGTTATGTAAACACGTGTGAATAAGCCGTTGTAAAAAACACACCTGTCGCTCCTCAGAGGTAAACCATACAAAAGGTAAACAATTTTAACGGCCGTTTGCCGCTCTGTGGAGGTGTCGTTCTACGGAGGTTAAGATAAGAGTGAAAACGAACTGGGGGAAATAAAAGTGCCGCTTCTCGGAGGTTGTCGCTTCTCAGAGGTGCCGTTTCGGGAGGTTATACTGTAGTTGGAAATGATGATAGTGCGTTGTTTGAGAATAATGTAATGATGTAGCCAACTCAATAGCAAGGGTTATAGATACACTGATCAAGATTCAGTGCTTTATTCTAACTTTAGGTCGGGTCCACTATTACGGTGTAAAACCAAGTATAAAGGCTTAAACAGACTGCTAAACTAACAAACTATATTTGGACTACCTATTCAGACAATGGTTGTAATATTCTGTGTACACATAAACAGCTACGTCACTGTCACCAGATCTTAACCGGATTATACAGCCTTGTTTTAGTTTGGGTATTGTTGACAGGAGGAACTTATTGTGTTGAAGTATCAGTAGGTTTTTTTTGGGGGGGGGGGGGAATTGTACTATTCCTGGGAAAGCCACCTCATAATGGTCCCTTCTATATAAGTTTAAATGGTCCTGAAATTTAAGAAAGGACCTTAAAGTTTTAAATTCTTAACATGACAGACATAATCATTTGTACTATACAAAACTTGTTATCACTACCTGTTAAAACAACTACAAGTAATTTAAAATTTCTTTATTTAAAAAACGAAAATATAATAAAGCATTTACGATCGCCAAACTGGGGTAATTGCCACACCGTAACACAAGAAGCAAATTATAGCCGAAGCTTAACTGTAGATAAGTCACATAGCCTGTATATAGCCTTTTGGGGCTTAGTGAAGTGTGTTAAGCAATTATACGACCAAGCTGTCAAGGTGGCGTCATTTTGTATACTCAATGTATTGTAACTTCTATGCTGTCATATAAAATAAGCCACAATCCATTCTTGCATTTTGTATAGCCTGTACAGCGGTAACTAGTCTCTGTCTAGTGTCATGCTTACGCGGAGACTTTGTTATTTAAGTAGTTAGCTGTACTCAAGATGTCGGGCTGAGATTGAACGTTGAATACATAATGATTCATCTCTACAGTGTGTTATAACATAACCTCTGTAGTTTCGGGTAATTTTAAAACAGTAGAGCGTTTCATGTACAACTTTACATCACACTGTTCAAGGCTTAAAATAAAATATTGTTTGTTTCCCTTCCCACGGCCTGTGTCAGTTTCCCTACCCACAACCCCTGTCAGTTTCCCCATCCACGACCTGAGTCAGTTTCCCCAACCCACAACACATGTCAGTTTCCCCAACCCACGACCCGTGTCAGTTTCCCCACCCATGACCTGTGTCAGTTTCCCCATCCACGATCTGTGTCAGTTTCCCCATCCACGACCTGTGTCAGTTTCCCCACCCACGACCTGAGTCAGTTTCCCCACCCACGACCCGTGTCAGTTTCCCCACCCACAACCCGTGTCAGTTTACCCACCCACCACCTGTGTCATTTAGGGTTGGGTAGCTTGTTAGAAAAAATAATTTTAATATGCATATTTTTGTACAGAAGTACTATTGAACGACTTTCGCTGACTTAAATTTCGTACCCCCCAAAAATGTTCCTGATTTTCAAATAAAAATTAATAATTCACAAACCATGCAATACCTCAATTTTAAGTTATAGTTATAGCACTAGCGTTTGATCTAATGTGTCTGCCTACAAGGGTGATGATATACATGTAGTTTTGTATTAAATGACTGACAAGAAATTGTCTGATGCAAAGTGGGAATGTCCGGGTATAAGTTAATATCTCAGGACTTGTGTCACCTGACGAGTGTAACACATTGTTTTACCTGTGCTGTGTTTTAACATCAAGGGCTGCAAGTTTAACTACTCTTACTTACTTATCCTCTTTGTACCCTCTGGCTCATAAGGCTGCTACCAAGTCTCTTCATTGTTATCTGTCCTTTCCCATATTTTTTATTTCACTATGGATTGTCCTTTGCTTAGTCTCTTTTGGCCTTTCTCGGTGTCTTTTGACCTTTCTCAGTGTCTTTTGGCCTTTCTCGGTGTCTTTTGACCTTTCTCAGTGTCTTTTGGCCTTTCTCGGTGTCTTTTGTTGTTTGGTGGAAATAAAACTCTGAACACATGTGAATACAGAATACTATTGAACAGATTGGCTGGCAGACCTTGATATCATTTATCAAGGTTTTCATTATTGATATTGGTAACAGTTTGGTAAGAAATAAACTACCAATCCAGTAAGGACCCTTATCTGCAGTGTTGTCAATAAAAAATCTAGTATTTTTTACAAAGTATAATCAATCGAAACACAAATTCAAATGATGTTTTCTATAGGCTATCAGTAAGTAATGAAAACGCACTTATAAAAATTATTTGTGTAGAACGAATACTGTAGTGAGTTATTGTCCAAGTATGATATGTCATGTACAACTTTCAAGTTCATTAAACTTTTGAATATTTCCTGTACTGGTTTAAGTTGATATATACATGTATACAGTACCGCATGTATATGTGTATATGGGGACCATGGCGTACTAAGTTCAATATTGACTATCCCAGTACTTGCTCCAATAAACCACTCCTAAGTTTAATACTCAAGTCTTGATTACTCTCTTCATACAGTGATGACTGTACCACAGTGTATGAAGTATTGACTGTATGGCCTGTCAGTCAAGCAGTATAAATTAAGTCACCTGTGTGGGTAGTGGGAGCAAACACACAGCAAACACACGGCAGCTGTTGTACCTGTTGCCTCAATGTGACTGTGTCAGTACGGTCCAGTTAGTGGGTCACCTCTGTACTGTAGTGTGTGGGCAGGGGTTGTCCTACACCTTTTATACCCATCCCATAGCAGGAGGACCCATTCCCAATGTAAAATATCATCCATTTTTCCCAATTATATGAAATTTTCATGTTGTATCTTTGTCATGGACATACTAAGTATTTGAAGCTCATTCATCTCTCATTTAATTGTTTTCAACTTAAAGACCTAAATTTGTCCTTCTTTATTTCTGGACCAGAACTTTATAGAAGGAACCGCATGATGTCAGCGGAGATCACTATCAGTGTTTATCTAGGGTCATAAAACACTAAAACTGGTCAATGTAATTAACATACCACTGTACAGACCAAAACATTACGTGGGCTACAATAATGGAGGCCTTGATTTAAGCTTCTTTTGGTCAAAAATTCCGAATTCAGGACTGAGTCCTTTTCCCAAAATAGCCAGAAAACCCCTGGTGGGTAGTAGTTGGGAAGCTGTTTCAGCTGTTGTACCGTTGTATGACTTTACTTTTAATGTCACTTGGAGCCAAAACCTAGGTCTTGTTGTGCAAATTTTATTGATTGCATGTGCCAAAATGGCATGTTTTGAGTTGAGCGCTTTATGGCCAATGGCCATCTTGTTAGTTTAATACTTATCTTTATTTCAAATTCAACTGACTCCTTTGACTGTTGTATCAGTTTTAGTGCTTTGTTCTATGCATTTTGCTGAGACCAAAATCTGCAAAGGAGACACCTTTTCAATGAAAAAATCCAAAGAAATAATTATTCAACCCAAGCCACATGCAGACATTAGCTTCATTTTTTTTCGCTTTAATATTTCATTACATTGATTATACACAATTAAATGAAAGTTAAAATCAGTTAATTACTTTATGATAGCAGCAAATTAAAAAAAAAAAAACAGAAACAAACAATTATACTGTTTTCGTTCATATTTAATAAATTCACATGCATCTAATTGATTAAGCAAAAATTGTGACATAACCAGGCCAGAAACTGTGAGCATGACATTTTCTAGGCTTGTAATTTCTCTCTGCATTTTAAATGTTTGCCTGACCAACAAACCCAGATCTGGCAGGCGGTGGTCGCATGCATGGCCATAACTTTCTCTCTCTCTCTCTCTCTCTCTCTCTCACAGTGTATTGATTATGCTGTAAAGTTTGTTTGCTCGCCAAGATATTTCTTCCTTGCCCAGATAAAACTTGTGGTTTTTCTTAAGTCTTCACTGAACCAGCGAACAAAGAGTTTTCCATTTCATTCTTACCAAGTTTAATCTATAAAGTTGATCGAATACTTTTAAAACTAGTTGTAGAAATAACTGAACAGTGTCCCAAATTACGGCTGTTGGCTGTTTTAAATCGGTGGTAGTAATTATACTGCTCAACCGGGCTTTTATCGATCAACAAGGCAGGAAGGCATTCCAAAACATTTGATCACCCCTGTGAGTCATCCCGCCTTAAATCAGTACTTGAATCAGCCAACCCTTTACCAAAATGACATCAAAGTGTCGCTAGCTATATCTTGATGTAATAGCTTTGTTACTAATAATACTTCAGGTAAACACACACTATCCTAGGTTTTTGATAGGCGGAGTATATCGTTCAACTACAGTCCAGTTCACCACCTATGAGTTAATGTAGTTATATTTAATTATAGGTAAATTTTAAGGATTACATTATACTAGTACAGTAAAACTTGTATAAGAAAAAACCACCCTTGCCTTAGAGCCATTGAAAACTGGTGTTAGTGTCGGGGTGGCTTTAATAAAGAGATTCAGAAACTGGTAATTGCTTAATTAAATTGAAACTAATAGCCTTTATGATTGAAAACATTAATTTGTCCCATATTTTTATTTATAACTTCATTGTTTTTTTCTGTGATTCTGCGATTCCCACGAAGTGCTGTTCGGAACTTAGTGAGGTCAAGGTGATCAAGGTTTGTGATTGCTCTCCATTGATTCTTGGTCAGTGTCTGTGTGTCTCACTCACAGTGAACATTTTATCATAACATCTATAGTCAGGGATCCTAAAGTTCTGGATTAGTCCGGATTTGCTACCTTAGAAAGAATGAACTTTTCTGCAAAAATTAAAAGTTATTTAATGAAAAAATATCATGTATTGAATTAGTTATGGTCATTTGAAATTTCATACGCTAAATTTTGACAATAGATTATAGACCAATATTTGAGGCAGAGTTGGTTTAGGGATGTGTGCTAATGTTAGCCGAAGGCAACAAGTGTCTTGTTTTCAGAATTCAGCATTTTGCTTCAGTAGAACAGCTGTATAGTACACCAGAGATAACACTAGCCTTTGTTTACAAATGAAAATGGCAATTTAATGTATTTCCGATGTCCATTTTGTTAGATTTTTGTTCATCAATTTTAAGTTATACTATACATTCATGAACTGTTAATGAATTCTAATACAACAAAGATATTCTAGTTCGTAACAGAATGTGATGTGGCCGGCGCAGTTACATGACTTCTAAGTTTTGCTTTTAATTCATGAACTGTTATAAATTATGTTTAATATTAATTCATGAATTGTTCATGAATTTTAAATTATTGAATTGTTCATGTCCAAAAAGTATTATAATGAGACTATAATTATGTTTATTTAGGGAAACAGATCATGAACTGTTTTTGAATATCAATATGATGTTCATGAATGGGTTATGAATTATCTATGAAATAGTTCATGAATTATTCTTGATCATATTTCAAGGTAAATTCATGGAAATAAAGTTTCATGAACAATTGAAATTCTCAGTTTATCAAATCAGAAAGCACGAAAACAAATGAGATTCTAGAAAAGAAGTCTGCAGTTACATTCAATTGTCCGTAAATATAATGTTTAAAATGGTAGTGTTTAAACATGGAGCGAGGATAGTACTGGCCTGTAGTGTAGTTTAGACCACTTGTGGTTGGAATACGGATAGTGAACGTAATGGTAAAGCTATTTATCACTAAACAAGACTGCACCAAAGCCTGGCATGCTACACTACACTACCCTGTGGGGAAAATCTATATCTGCTGAAAGCTTGGGGTTCTTAGCAGTATCTCTCACATGGGAAATACTGTGTGTGTAGTATGATCAATGATAGCGGGCTGAACAATTTATGTTCCCATGTTGGAAAGATGTTATAGTGAAAATATTTAACATTAAAAACATTTGATGGGATACAGTAATAACTTTGTGAAATACATTTCTTGTGGTTATTGTTGATATAAACTTTGTGGGACTATTTTGAGATTACTGAATATTTCTGCGCGTACAGTATAACTTGTGGATAGGTACCGTTCATATAGGAGTTGCCTAGTTATATATAATAAGATACAATGTACATGCTGTTTCCAGGTTTGTTTTTGATTATGAACTTTTTTCTTTAAATCAGTCTTATATGGGGTGTAATGGTGTGCGTGTACTTAACTCATTTTGGCGTGTATATCAACGAGTATGTCGACACATCCAGTTGACCAACTTTTTACGTAGATACATTGTACATGAGATAAGGCATTCAGGTACCACATGTATATACTGCTGACTTTTAATACACAGTTTATTGAACGATAAATGAAATTAAAGACATGTTTTTCATACTGTTTGAATGAAATGTTCGGCACGTTTAAACTTCAGCAAACTCGCAAAATTACCCCACTTGTGCCTCAACATGTAAATTCTGAACTTTGAAGGAAAATTCGAAAATCTAAAGATACGAAAATTAGCTGAACAATTTTATGGATATTTTCTGTTGATATGTTAATTTCACCCGAATGTTAGTGTTGAATTTGTTCTTATTTTTAGGAATGCAAGATAATTAATACAATAGTTTATAGATGACTATGCAGTGTTTTATAAGAGCGCTGGGATTGATTCCAGGGGCAGAGAGGGGTGGGAGGGTTCTGACACGAAAATATTAATGAATCTTATGTAGCTGCGGCTGTAGTCCAGTTGTTAGGGAGCTGGGTTAAAATGTATCCCCATGGTTTTTTTCAAAGGTTGGGGAAGAGGCATTTTCTTTAAATTTGGAGAAAAACAACTCATAATTTTTGCCAAAGGGGAAGAACAAATGTGATGTACATTGAACTTTAGGGGAAAGCAGCATGATTTTGAAGAATTTTCCTGAAGGGAAGACGCCTGTTAACGACCCCCTGAAAAGCCCTGATTGCGGCGATCTTGATTTGATTTCTGGTCGCGGCAGGTCATAACCTTCTATGAGAATTCGACAGCACTGTTGATTTGGAGTTGTTGGTTCTTTTGTGGAAAGGTTACAAGTTTAGTGCTGGTTAGGATACAGTCCAGGCAAACTGGTTAGGTGAATCGGCTGGTGTTTTTAACTGAATTTTTTTTTGAGAAATGACGTTAAAAACGAATAAACAAAACATAAACTTTTTTATTGTACTTCGATAATGGTCTCTTGATAGCGTGTCACGTTTTCTGACATAGTCATAGTCACAAGTTATTGCTTTTTTCCTGTGTATAAATAAGTCACATGGATTTGTTGGTATTTAAACATGATCCTCTTAGTTGAAGGTGTTACTATAAAACCCGATATATTACCCACGTGTCCACACATATCGTACACTCGGATCTTACACGTCTCGTCATGGTTTACACATTGGTGTAAGCTGCTTAATATTACAACAAAGTAGGGTGAAATTATTAGAAAATCAGAATGAAAATATAAACAACACGATACAGGTATATTTGAAAGGGTAAATTTACTCTGAATCTAGCGTAGCCCTATATCCGAAGCCCTTACGGTATACTTAGCCCTTTTTATCTTCTTACCTAAACTCTCATACCCTCTAACCTGTAGCCACAATTGAGAGTAATTGGACTGTTATGAATATTGTTTGAAAAAAACTGGCTCAACTGAAAATATTGAATTAAAATAAATTTCAAATAGGTAATTGGATTACTGTTTCGATGTTTTGAGATTTTTGTTATAAAGCTACTGTTAATAAACTTGAATTCTTTCAGTCTTGTTCGGGCCTTGAACAAAGTTGGCACATTAACCTGGAATTCATCAGTATTATAACCAACTATGGTATATTTCATAATGTGTTTCAATGGGGTTCACCCGGGTAGTTATTTTGTATTCACCTTTTCATAGTAATATTATTCAAATCTGTCTCTATAATATAATCATGTTGAATATTTCAGTCCTATTTCTCTCCCACATACTGGGCACCCTAGCAGTGAGCATACAATCATGTCCAAGCTGTTTGGATATAATATTCACCTTAGGCTATGTAAAACAAATGTTGGTTTGCGTGTAACTCTAATCAGTGCTGCCTTCAACAGAAATGGACTCGCGCTATAGATGGAATCTGACTCCTGAACTGTAACCTTTTGGTGTACGGTATATGGAGTCTATAGTTAAAAGTGCAGTCACAGCTCAATACTTTAACCACACTTTTAACTATAGACTCCATATTCTGTAGTGTGAGTCGATTTCTGTTAGAGGTAGCACTGCTTAGAGTTACTGTAGAATAATAACACATTGATTCAGAGTATGATGTCTTCAGTATGATTATAAATTAGAGATAAAAAATTAATTATACCTTCATGCCCGTATCCTAACTTGTGCTGGGTACCGTTTTATATCAAACGAACATTATCTTATAGTTGGCCCAAGGCTGAATAATGAATGCATAATATTTAGATATGCATGGCAATATGATAGCGAGAGATAAGACTACACAGCTGTTGCCTGCTGTTGTGTACACATATCCGACTACAAATTACAAATACATGTACCCACGGTGATTGCTAATCAATCAATTTTAATTCTGCATTGATCAGTTGTTTGAACACACTCTCTGTACAGATGTTACCTCATTCTGTTGTTGATTATCTCCGGTACCTGATGCATGTGGGATTAACTTTATGCTGTCAGGGATAGTACCATACACTGCCAGGGATAGTACCATACACTGCCAGGGATAGTACCATACACTGCCAGGGATAGTACCATACACTGTCAGGGATAGTACCATACACTGTCAGGGATAGTACCATACACTGCCAGGGATAGTACCATACACTGCCAGGGATAGTACCATACACTGCCAGGGATAGTACCATACGTCACGGAAATACATTCTGTGTATATCCGTGCATACGTTTATGTTGAAAAATATAAAACAACCTCAGACAATTTCAAGTAAACATACCCTGAGCTGGTGAAGCACTGGTGCGCAGAGCTGCCATGGGTGATACTTACTTGACTTAAGGATATGGGCAACCAATCAGAGCACACCATATTAAACTGTTGGTCAGTAGCAGGCGATATGATTGGCTATCCTTATTCTCCAATTAAATTAGATCAATATTAAACATCACCCCTGGGGTTGTATTCAATATTGATCTTACTTGATAAGGACAACCAATCAAATCACACCTCCTATACAAAAATTTACGACCTTATTAAATTACATTATACCAAAATCCATGAAATTGGATGCCCATGAAAATAAGTGATTTTACAGTATGTGACAGTTTTCAATGAATTGCTGCGATATTTGGTTCTGCGATACTTGGTATTTTCAATGAGTTTATGCGACACTTGGTATTTTCTTTGAATTGCTGCGATACTTGATATTTTCAATGTTTATCAGTATGTTGTATTGTTTCAGACGCAGCTCAGAGGGAAGGACATACACAACCACAGATGCATCATCATCATCAGTCCTACTTCTCCATCTCAGAAGATGTTGCAGTCGTACGAAAGGTGAGTCAATAGTTACCCCCCTTGATTGATTGATTGATTGATTTATTGATTGATTGATTGATTGATTGATTGATTGATTTATTGATTGATTGATTGATTGATTGATTCTTGTCTATCTCATTTAATATCTATCTGGATGAATGTCAGAAAGTTTGTCTGTGCTTGTTCTCCTTAACACTGGACAGATTTCAATGAAACTTCACATAAACATTTGGTACCAAGCCGAGTTGCGTACATTGTCAGGAATTTTAGATCAGATGATTATTGCCAGAGTTTTGGCCCTTTTTGGGAGACGTACATGTTTGTGTCAAAAACATTACTAAGCTACATGTTGGATGACTAACACCAGTCCCTGTTCTCAGAGAAATGATGTCTATAATCTAGGTAGGTTGTATAAGTAGAAATGTTGGACTAATATATCTACCATGTTGTATATATAGAGCAGTCTGCTGTGATGTGTCTAGATCTGACATCTTGTTCTGGCAGTATAAATCCAGGGAAAACATACAGTTGATTTTGATAGGTAGTTACTGGTATATTGGGTAGTCAGTGGGTCTATGGTTGTCAGTAAAACATTTTTCTAGTACTTAGTCTGTGAAACAAAATAGTCTGTACTCATTGTTGGCCATATGTTCTATATCTTTATGCTCCCTGGAGGAAGAGCATAGTCGTCAGTTTGTCTTAAGCACCCAACCTACGGTCAATTGTCTTATTTGATTAGGCCTAAAATAAAATATTGTTTGTTTCCCCATCCCCTACCTACCCGAAAAAAAACGGCCCTACCCAAAATATTTTATTGCGCAAATTGAAAAAATATTTTTTTTATGAAATATTTGGGATGAAAATATTAATTTTTGTTTACAGGCTTGTTTCTTTCTATTACATTTAGTACATATTCTAAATTTATGATTGTTGGTTTTCACCTTATAGTTACACATATTACTATATTTCATTATTTGTATGTCTTTACCAATAACTAGTATTCTGAAAGAATTTAAAAAAATATTTAACCTACCTACCTACCCATTCTAAATCTGCTTGAGTCGGGATGGGGAAACAAAGAATATTTTAAGTTTAGCCTTATCATCAGTACTGTAGCTACTGACTGGAATTCAATGAGTTCAGTAAAGTTTCAGTAAAGTTTTAAAATTTTGGTAGAGTTTTTATAAATTGGATTTTGGTGAAGTTTCATTGAAATTTTGGTTTCAAATAATGTACTGGCCGATATAGCCCAATGAGAAGACATGTAAACCGACAATACAATAACAACTGGACAACAATGATGTTGTTGTTCCTCTTAAAGAGAGTATGTGGTTCCAGGAATAAAACATAAATACTGTATTTATCCCCAGTGTTAGTTGATGACATATTCATCACAGTATGACTTGATCTATCACCATATATAAACATTCCCACAATTTGGTACAGACCTCGGACAAACAACATTTACTGGGAAAACAGAATAGATAAACCCGAGAGTTGTAGTTAAAGTAACAAGCTAATTATTAAATGCCACAACATGTATATGTTTACTTCATCAAAGGTTACAATATGAGAAAACACAGTTACATGGTCATGTAGTCAGCTTATTATACCCAAGTCTACCAGTAAGTAGTCATGAGACAGATTGCTTTGCATATTTTGGCTGGTTTTGAGACTTGATAATGTCTTCTTGAAACTTGAGCTTTTCAACTAGGAACTTGAGTTTTCTTAATCGAAACTCAATTTTTGCGACTCAAAACTCAGTTTTGCAAATTGAAACTCATGTTTTTTATCCAAAACTTGATAATGTTGACTCCAAACTCAAGACTGAATGTTTAGAAACCCTAGTTGCAAAGCTACAGATAAGCTGCGTATTGGGGTAATTACCCAATTAATTTTCTTAAAAACCCAATAGATTTTGAGATGAGGGAGTAAGAAAAAGCAAAGACAATCGGAAATACCCAAATAGAAAAGGACGTTATAGTGAAAAGAAGTACATAAAAGCTTATTTATCCAATGAGTTTTATTAAATACCCAAGTAAAATTTGTCAAAACCCAATCAACATTGAAACTCGGGGGTAAAATACCCAATTGACTAAAACCTTATCTGTAGCTCTGCCTAGTTGGTAGGTGTGTCCGTATGTTACGATGTCCATTTAAACCATGTCCTATAGAGACCAATGAGCATGTTATCCTCAAACTTTGTAGGGTGTTGGTCATGACCTAGCTGTATTATACTCAACCATATTGTGTCATTGAAAGTAATGCAGTGATGCTTGAACATAAATGAGTATTTGTCTGCCTGATAGTGGGGGTTCACATACACGATTTGTGCAAACATCTCTTGTGGCTGAATATTAGTGTTCCATAAAGGTTGCTTATGATTGAGGAATTTCCGGGTTCTTTGATGTGACGGATCTCTCCTCAAACTATTTGTTATGTAAATTATGTGAGTATTTTCTTACTCATGTGTTTAATTGCCTGTGTCTGTCACATATATATTGTTTATGACGGAATTAGCACATCGTCCAAATTCTAGTGGTTAATGTTGACATACTTATTTTACGCATAACAGCAGCCATTCCTTATTTGTCAGCAGTTTTAAAGAAACATTAGTTAGTTTAAATTCTATTGCTAATGATTAACCAAATGGTGTGAGACAAAAGTTACAGAACTTAGTTACAGTTGCCCCGAAGTTGCCCTGTCATTTCTGTTGACATTTAATGCTAGAAAATGATAAAAAATGAATGTTTTTGCAGACTTCAGATGAAGTTACATGTATTTTAATATTTTCCTCCCCATATGTAACAAGCTTTTTACATTAAGTCTAATCAGCTCATACAGTGGCCATGTTAGAGTAAATCACAGTGGTAGGCTCTTTGTTGCTTCAGCATCAGATCACAATTTTTTTCTCACGGTTATGTCAGATATAAAGGCAAACAGCTACCACATACTACGGTATATATACCTAGCTGGTATGTAGATAACGTGCCCTATAAAACATATATCATGTCATTTTCCAAGTAGTTTCCAAGTTGCCTTTGAAGTGTCAAATTTCCTGGAAGCATTTTTTTCATTCTCTGGAACCAGTTATGTGTCAAGTATGAGGAGAGGTATTAAGGGATTAAGGTCTGATAGGGCTCTGTGAGGGTTGTTGGATAAGCTGTGAGGGTTGTTGATTATTATGTAAGGGTTGTTGATTATGTAGAGCGGGTTCTTGAATAAGCTGTGAGGGTTTTGAGGATAGTTGGTTATGCTGGGGGTTGTAGAAGAAGCTCTGAGGGTTGTTGATTTTGTAGAGGGGGTTGTTGAATAAGCTGTGAGGGACTGAGGGTTGTTGGTTATGCTTTGAGGGTTATTGGTTCTGCTGTTGGGGGTCATTGGTTATGCTGTGGAGATTGTTGAATAAGCCATGAGGGTTGTTGATTATGCATTATCGTATCGGTTATTATGTTACTATAGCAGTCTCTTTATGTCTCAGTGAGTGTTCTGCAGCTTCTATCTACCCCATGTAGTTTTATAGTTGATGAAACCTCCCTGCATCTCCCCCTTTAATGTATTATATACTAGCTGCCATCATGTGCATGGAGCCTCAAGTGGGTGCTATAATGGTTCGTTTGTTGGCCGGGCCAAGTCCCCAGTGGTCAACTAATGTTCTCCATGTAACTCATCAAGTTCTCGCAACCCATCAAATTCTTGCAACCTTCTCATGGGAGCTCTTTCTGTCTTCTGACAGACTCACACAAGCTCCGTGTCATTCAAATGTATGCACAAGATAGTGAAATGATAGCTTGGTATTTCAAATTTTGCCGGATTTTTTTCTTCTTCTTCTCATTAAAATAAAATGTGCAGTTTAGAAATGTCATGTCTGTCATTCAGTAATGGTATGCATGTGCTTTCTGAAACAAACAAAACACTATTGGTACATTTGCCTTTAAACTAGAATTATAATCTGCTGCAAATTATTCAAGTTAATGCAGCTGCCGACTACTAGTTTGAAATGTAAAATTTGACCTAATTTTGGAAGAATTTAATCTCGCACATTAACCTTTCGAGCCTGCTTTTCTTGAAAAAAATAATGTGGGCCGATATAATGTATCTGGCTCGTACACTACACTACCCCTACTCCCCGAGAAAACTCGCTGTTCCTGTAGCAAATTGCAAGTGTGATAAATCAAACACGCTCTTTTGTTCATGCTGTTGTGAAGTTAAAGCCAAAATGCATAGCTACACAAAAGATTTTCGAGTTAAGTACTATCCCAAATAATTGTAATTCAACAATGGTGTCCTGCACTTGACACAGAGTTCTAACCCGTAGTGATGTGAGTGGGCCGAGATGATTGAGGGGGTAACACTGCCTGCCTTTATACCCTGGCTTGCTGGCGGTATGTATTGTTACACAGTATGGCAGGGGATTATTCTGTGCATTCTGGATTGTCTCAAATTTGTTTTCATAAAGCTTGCGAGAGCTGCTTCCCTCCAAAATCTGTTAGCATCAAATTTTAATGAGCAGGGAGAGAAGAGAAATAATGAAAACTATAAAAATTGTTTTTTGAATGTTTCCAGGAAAACTCTTGGAAAAATCGGAAAAAAATTTCCACATTAAATGGCACGGTAGCAAGATATTGAAAAAATACATTAGATTGAGCAGGGTGAAGATGATTCCCATAATTTTGTATTGATTTTATTTTTAAAACATTGGCTTTTATAATGATTATCATTTTTGTGGCATAGTTTATAGTTATGTCACATGTTTTGAAGACATTGTTCACAGTTATATTACAAGCTATAGCAGTATATTATAATAATGATTGCATTATTGTTATGACTAACTCTGAAAATATTGGCCATATCTGGAGTGTTCATTCAGCCAAATCTACTTGATAGCTCCTATCAAGTTTGTTCATTCATTCGCTTCAATTTGTCCACATTCAATCCTTTGCCGAGTATTATACCAAATTATACCATAGTATTTAACCACTGTGTTGTTAAGTCCCCGGTGTGTTTGAATTTTTATGCTGGTATTTCTTTATGGGGAGGTGCGTTTGCTACGTCTAGGAAAAACTAAATCTAAATCTTTAGCAAGGTTGTTTAAATCAGCCACATAGAGAGCGTGTGCATGTGCGTAAGAGGTTTAGAGGGAACGAGGGAAAATATCTCTGGTTCAAGGCATAAGGGTTTATAGGTCGGCGGTATGCTGCTCATTCGTCATCACGCACGTATCGAGATCTTGCCAAGTTTCGGGGAGATTTAAATACAGGAAATCTTGAGGATCTGAGGGGTAAAAACTTGAACAAAGAAATACACCAAAGTTTCATGTATTTAACCCGGCTTTGTCTCCACCAGGATTTTCGTCCTCCTATAAAACTCAAGTTTTGTATGCTTATAGGATTTTGAAGGATTTTATGTCCTGTTTGTCGAGGTTTATTCAAATAGAGCTTGTGTTTTGTAATTGGGTATTCACTCTCTCGTAAAAAAGGGCCATGTTTGTTTACTTGTAATCAATAAGTAGCCCGCAAGTTTACAATCAGGATATCCCTTGTTTTATACGATCATTATATTTGTCTATGGGTCATAATGGTTTCAATAGATTAAGGATTGAAATCCTAGCTGTTGAATTCAATTTCGAAATCTAAATTCTTTTTTTTGTATTTTATTCAACGGTACTTAGGCCCATACACACAAACAACGTTTATACAGCACAGAATTTTTTTCTCTCTCACTATTAATGCCAATTACCATTATTTTTTCTACTTTTCAAATTTTTAGGAAACATGATCTGGGTTGGATTTCCGTATTCAAACCGTTTACTGTCAAAAGGTTCTGTAAGGAAGTCCCTGACAATGTTGCTTCTACTGAGTACATGTGTTAATGTGACGTGATTTCCACTTCTATAGGTTTCGTAACAATTTCTCTTCATTAGGTTTCCCTCTGAACAAGCTCTTTTGAAAATTTAACTTTAAATGATGAGTATTAGTTACCTTGGAAACATGATCTCCTAGAACGAGTTCATGTCTTCATTATAAAATCATATTGTTTGTTTCATGCGCTACATGAAGGTTGTGTAACGTAATCAGCTTCGCATCCTTCGTATCTTGCGTTTAATTAAGATCAATGATTGCGAGGACCAAAGTTATGTTCACTCTGATACATAAACTTCTCTGTTATATGCGTTTTTGGGCTTTTTTTGCAGCATTAACCAAAGAACGACTAATGTTTGATGTTTTTCCCCTGTTATTAAATTTACGGCTATGCAGATTATAATCTTTGTGTGTGTCGACTGGTACCCCCTAATTGTGTTTACTGTACGGTATACTGGATTGCAGGCAAAATTACACAGTCTAGCTACAAAAGCTAGGTATAGATTAAAAGCTCCTATGTTTGATGTGGTTTCCATAGATATCCTGTATGGAGACGTTGTCAATATTTAGCTGTTTGCCTTTGCCTGTATAGATTGCTGATATATCGTCACTGGGTATGCGATGTGGAGGCTCCACGCGGAACAATGGTGGGAAAAAATTGTGGGTCAGAAATGTTTGAGAATACACTCACACAACGGGTTCTATTTAATCTGTATAGCAACCCATTTTGTAAAAACATACTCAATGCTGCTGGCCCCTTTTGTTGGAAACTTGGGATTATATTAAGGGACAATAAGGCCCATGTTTACTTTGAGATATGGAATATTTGTACTGTTGTATAATATTGTACAAATTTGAAATGAACATAATGGTTGTGTACATTCGGTGTAACCCTGGGGCTTCCGCGTATCACAAATTTTATTGAGATTTTTCAAATTGAAATGTTCAATGGACTTTGTATATTCAATGAAAAAAAATGTGCTTCTAACCAGCAAACTCAAAATACTTCATACCAGAGTGTGTATTATTCATTTCTGCGCGAATTTGGCGTTAGAATTTGAGATACCAGTAACATATTTTGTGGTTGTCAACACACAGTCTGAGTGTACGTAACATAGTTTCTTACACGTACATACATATTTGAACAAACTGATATATGTAGCATTACACAGTTGCCATACAATGAGGGCGGTTCAGTCAATGCCAGATCTATGGTTGTACATTCTAAGTCATACATACATGTACATATTTGAACTAACTGAGATATACAGGCTAGCATTACACAGTTGCCATACAATGAGGGCTGATCAGTCAATGCCAGAACTATGGTTGTACATAATAAGTCATACATACATATTTGAACTGAGATATACTGGCTATCATTACACAGTTGCCATCCTTAATGAGGGTCAATCAATGTCAGAATTATGGTTGTTTATAGGAATCATGACAACTATAACAGGTATACCCTGAGCCCCAATTAGATCTAGTGGTCCCTAGAAGGGCCAGTGTCAGTATAATATGACGCAACAGTCTCCATAGGACTGACAAGTAATTGGTTATAAAAATCATGATCTTCCCTCAGAAATCTATTCTATAAGGTGTACCTACACATTAGCCCAGCGGTCAGTATTTAATGGCTACTTGTCTTTGTGTCCGGACCTAGGTATATAGAATACTTGTGGTCACTTGTGGTCACTTGATCAACACTACCAATCCTCTGACTCAGTTCAAGTGAGATTTCATTTTCTTTCTCCTTTATAGTCATGGTCAACATAAACCATGTCCCCCCCCACTTTCTAAAGATCTGTTCTGTCATAAAAAAATAATGAAAACTTTGAACCACAATGTTATACCATTCTGTGTGTTTGGTCGACCAATTGGGGATTGTCCTATGGTGGCGCAGTATTAGCAGCCTGTTTGTATTGTCCTTGATTGCTCAGAAGTTAGGAATTTCAAGAGTTTTCGCTTGACATAGTTTGTTTAGTAGACCATTAAATAGCATGTATGTATGTTTAATACATGAATATTTTTATGTAGATTTGATGTATAGAATTATAAGCCTGACTTTATTATCCTGGGCCGGTATTTATAAAGCATCTTAAGTGAAAACTTAAATATTTTGACTTAAGATAAAATATTGAGCTGACCATATTTCACAAGAAACGAAAAATAACCCATGGTTTCTATATGATTACTGTAGCTCTTTACATAATGCTTCTAAACAATGTAAATAATTGTTAATATTAGTTTTCCTGTTGAGCTGATACACATAAGCAAAATTTGAAATTTTAAGAAAATTCCAAGTTTTCACTTAAGATGCTTTATAAATACCGACCCTGATCCTATTTAAACTTCTTTTGGCACATATTTTGTCTATATTTGACTTTGGCATTTTGGCTACTTATCTATATTTAACTTTGGTTTTCTAAGGATATATATAATAATGACTACTGTAAAATCATTAATATTCGTGGGGGATTAAATTTCGTGGATTTCGTGGATGACCTCAACCACGAAATCAAATCCCAACGAATAATTTTACCAACTATCAATATGAAAATTGACAAAGTGCAAATTTACCGCGGCCGTACAGAGTTCGTTTTTCCAGTATATGAGTCTAGGATTAGTGCAGATTTTCACCCGATTTTTTTTTTTGCTGAAATACGAAATCCACGAATTTACGTCCCCACGAAATGGTCTTTTTAACAAAAACCACGAAATTTCATCCCAACGAAATTAAATGATTTTACAGTATATTAGTGGATTTTTCTGAGTACATTTCCCTGGACGTGGCTATTTCTAATTTGTAATATATATATTTATATCAGTGCAGGAAGTTTTATGTCTATATATATGCACAGACTTCACAAACAGCAATCAAACAAAGAAACGATATTTCAGGATTTTTTTCTTGGAAATACATATATTCTGCCCAAAAACCTTGAGCAGCCATGTGTCAGTTAATACATAAACAGATCCTGACCTTCATGCACAAGGTCATAGAATGTATGAATTTCCGCGAAAAAATAATGCACATGTCGTTTATAGGTTTATAAATGTAATTCATATATATATGTAACAATGCTATTTGAAGACGAATGTTCTAGACATGTCACAAACATTCCTGACTTTTGCTACTCCTATAGTCCTGTTTGTGTACCAGTTGCTGATTCTTCAAAAATCACTGTTTTTACCTTTACAGTTTACTTGGCCAAATTGTAGTGTTCAATATATAAGGAAGTAAAGCCTTTAGACCAGCTGATTTAGAAATTGTTACAATAAAGCATGTATAAACTCTGCAACACATAAACACTGTCTAATATAATACTTGGGATTGTCATTTACACATTCAAAAAAAAGTACCCAAGTTGATGTCTTATTTCAGACATGTGTCCCTTCAGCCGACTGTGCATTTGTAACTCTCCGATCATTGAGTAGCAAGTCGGCTGTTACGCTTGACACAGATGGCAGCCACAGCACATTGCCTTTTGACCCACTCAGGTATATGAGAGATCACCGTATTCATATGCAAAATACCCACCGGCTATCTATTGGAAGAATGAACAATAAAACTTGTCATTCACCAATAGCTAGCTGGAGGGCACATTTGCGGAAGGGCACATTTGCGTATACAAACATGATCTCTCCTGTAAACCCATTATATGCCTCCTGCATGGGTAAAGTGGAGCATTGTGGGGTTTGTCTTGCTCAGAGATAGAACATTTTGGGATTGAACATCAGGGTACTGTTTTATCAAAGCACTTACAAAAATCGTAAACTTATGCTCAAATTTTAATTCTTCCTAATTCTTCAAGACCTAAGCATAGGGGAACATTATTTTTTGTAGGGGTTCTTTGACTGAATAATAATTTATATTGAACAACCCTTAGCCACAATTTGTAGCTGTGAAATAATTATAAAGAATTTAAATTTGATCGTAAGTTTACGATTTCCGTAAGTGCTTTGATAAAACAGTACCCAGGACACTAATCCCCACAAAATAATGAATGAAATAATTATGTGGTCATCAATATAAAACCTGATTTTCTACTTCCTTGCTTACTAAATGCTAGGGGGCACACACATGTATAAATAAATTAAGGTTCAAATAGAAAGTAGATCAGTGTGTACAATCTCATACTGGCATACTTGTTTGTTTGTTGTTAAGATAATAGTCACAAATTGTTTCATGTTTTGATCTTATCTTATATATATTTTATATCATAACAAATTTGATATGAATGGACAAGATTTTATCATTTGTCCCCAAATATTCCCCAGGGTGAGAAAAGACTAAGGCTATATTTTTATTGCTTTCACTTAAAAGATATCCCTATTTCCTGTTTTACACATTAAAGCTTAATTAAGGCCAAAGGTGTATAATTGTTTTTGACACCTATATAAAATTGCCTTTTAACTGTCGCTGTGTGTGAAATTATTTGAATTTTATTGATAAAAATCTTATTGTAACTATAATTGGGTAAAAACCCTTTTTTAAAGGGGTTTAAGTATTTACGTTGCGATCCTTCTTATAATGTAATAATCTTATTACTTCACTATACAGTGTCATGGTTTATTTCTATTTAAATTTAATTTTCCCAGGCTTAGGCTAATAAAAGTTAGGTCGACATGATAACTTTGCTGTAATAATATTTGCCTTTACTACAGTCGCCAAATCATGAACCCCTACATTCCTCGTATTCTACATAAAGAGATAAAACACAAAGATTATATATCTTTGGCCTTATCTCTAGTTTGCGATAAGTTTACTGTTTGCCTGGGGCAATAACTAGCATGAAAGCTCCTCTTTGTCGAGACTGACAACTTTGTCATACATTTATTCAGGATATATTAGAGCTAGCTGGCTTAAGTGTTTGCCATACGTCTATACAATATCTTGTGTATGCAGCTATAAAGTCATTGGCTGGGGGGTAATCATGGCGAATCCAATCCTCGGTATCAATGTATAGAACAACCTCAGCCTATACAAGTGCATGTACATGAGATCACTGCGAGTTTTATAGACACGGCTGTGTGTATTGTGGGATATTTGCTGTGTTACTTGCTTGGTGTGTGTATCCTCGTGGTTCATAGTGTATTTAAACTTTCTGGTGTGTCAGGGTCTCCTAGATATGTGGGTCGTGAAGTGAGCACAGGAATAAGAACTTCACCCAGGAATTTTATCTTAGCTTTAGTATTAAGCCTAAATAAACACTGAATAAATACTGAATAAAATCGGTTTGCCATACTTGTTATTGGCCAATATTATGGGATGGGAATGCTTGTGTAAGAATACTGGATCGAGGACTGAATACTGAATCATTCTATTTGTGTTATTATAGTACATTCAACATTTGTTCTAGTATCTCCAGTGATGGACAAACTGTTGAGAGTTTCTGCTGAATAATTCACAGCTAAATTTAATATGCTTGGAAGCTGGAATCATATTAGCACATTAGCATAAAGTGTCGAGTTTATAACTGAATATAAAACTAGTTGATCAGTTGTTGAATGCCAGTTGTTCTGAAGACTTAGTGTAGCTATATTGTTGAATTGAGAAACTGAAGTCAGTTGATAGAAAGTGTTGGTTTAGCGTTATCATTGAGCCAGTTATTAGAAAGTGTTGGTGTAGCTCTAACGTTGAATATAGAGAAACTGTTGTTATTGTACAGTTGTCTTGTATCAGTCGAAGCATTGTTACAGGATAATATTGCTACTATAGGTAACATGGATGTAAACTCGGATAATGACTGGATATTTGTCCTGTCTAAGGTTGGTGCTTGTGTTTTATTTTGCCAGTATTTTCTATACTTGTAGCAGTAGCTGTTAGCTTCCTGTACCTGAAATAAGCTCAGACTGATTTCTCTGGTGACTCATGTTTGACCCATCGTTTCAGTCTGGTCCGACTCTTGGTCGTGATTCAAATTCCTCTATCGTGTTTTCACTCCTTCATTATTGAAAAGCAGACCAGAGAATCCAGGACAAACCCAGGACTGAACTGAGTTTAGCGTCAAGAAAGTAACTACCAAAGTTTTTTGTAAAAAGTCAGCCTGTGGCTGTATTTCCTTGCTGTTACCACCCTGTGACCTATATTTATAATATGGAGTTATCTACCCTTGTTTCGACTTAGAACATTGGATCACAGATGAGCAAGGGTACTATCAAAAATTATCAAGTATGAGAAAGTCGAGCGTCCAGCACTAGTAGGCAGTGTTCTTGTTTGAAGTTTTACTAGTAGTATGGTATATGTATAATTTACCATACATGTATTCTGTTTTCTCAGAGGTCATTGCTCTATTTTGTGTTTGTAATGTGTGTATTGTATAGCTACATCATACCGAGGGCTTTCATTACCAAACTAGTCCATGTATACAGTTGAAGTTTTAAAATGTTTCACATGAGATATGCATACACACGGTATGAATCCCGATACACTGCTTTTCAGTTCTGTGAGAGAATTGTTCTGTTTTCATATGGCTCTGATGGAACTGAAAACCAATGTAACACTCAGGATACATGAAATCTGAGTTCTTTCTGAGTGTTACATTGGTTTTCAGTTCCGTCAGATCCATATGAAAATAGAACAATTCTCTCATGGAACTGAGAAGCGGTGTATCAGGATTTATACAGTGATACAGAACTTAGAAAATATCTCAGACTGATTTATTTATGATGATATTTTTCTGGCCAATACCATACATGCCAAATGTTTCTGAACTTTGAAATGTTATATTATATGATTTGTCTCTATAGGAACTTTTGTTTATATTTCCAGAGTGAAAGTCCTAGCCGGAAACGTCGAAAAATATCTGGAAGTATAATAGACCTCACGAATAATTCTCCGAGCCCGCCAGCGGCAACGTTACTTTGTGATGCCAATCAAGTGGAGAGTGGTAGATTAAGACGACGAAATCCAAGTCAGCGTCGTCCATCCGGTGAAAGATCACACACACCTCGTGCTAGAAGAAGGTATGTCGATTGGATTATTCACACAGTGACAAATTATAACTCCAAGTCTATTTCCATTGTCTAGAAAACATTGAAATTTAGATGTCTGCCTATTTGATAATATGTATGACTTCCTCCAGTAAATTATACCCTTTAGGACATTGCCCCAAACTGGGATCTTTATTCAACATTCATTAAAGTATGTTAATTTTGTCAATTAATAAGTCAGAATTGACAGGTTTAGAGAAATAGGTCAAACAATTGTCTTACAAGTGCATCAGGTTTGTATTTACCGACAGTGATTTTTCATGAGCAAAATGAATCAGCCTGTGCTCAACAGCCTGTGCTCATAAAATCGACAAATTTTAGCACGACAATTCACGAAGTTGGGAATTATTGAAAAGGATTTTTTAGTTATTTTTTTTTCATATTTTGCTATTTTCTACTGATAATACTCAAGTCATATGTAGCATAGACTTTTTGCAAGTTTGAAAATCTATGTTTTGACTTTTAAACAGCCATACCGTTAGTTGCTTTTAAACCAGCGAGAACGAAAGTGGAAAAGTAAGCATTCTGTTTGGGAAAAAAGTATGGCTTTTGGGAAAAATGGAGATTATTTTGCTAGGGGAAATTGCCTATATTCGACCCTAAAAAAAGCCAATAATTTCACTTGACATAAAATTATATTGAAAATTAAGATTGGTACCATCATTACAAGAATTTCTGTAGTTCTCTTAAAAACCTATTCTTGTGTCCGGCTGAAGTATTTGAATCTTTGTTATTTGTTCTGATTGGTCAGTTACATCCCACACTGTGGATATTGGGGTGTTTGTTTCCGGCCGGTTGATATTATTACACAGTATATAGCTTGGTCACATGGTTATTATTACATAGTTACACTTGGTTAATACATTATTACATAGTTATGTGTAATATAATTATTACTATGCTGAAATCATAGCACACAAGCAGTTATAATTATACTGACCTAAATACTTATGTTAATATCTGTACATACATACTTGGTGCACTTGAAAGACAATCTGTTGACCTATTTTTCAATGCCTGTCAATTCTGACTTACTGCCATTGGCAAAATTAACATACTTTCATGAATGTTATGGCTAAAATAATAGCTGATTGTTTTCAACCTGATAAATTACTGAAAATAAAAAGGTTGATCAGAATTGATGTCCTGTCAGGTTGATATACATACCTGCATGTCTTTGTTTGAAATGAGGGATGACTAAAAGTTTATCTACCTGTCAATTTAGTTATCAATAGGTCCAGTTTGTAATCATAATTTTACAGTTATGTTTATGTTGCACATTATACCAACTGTTAACTGAGTATTGTATGCCTGTATTGTGGAAATAATATCCATGATATGTAAGACATATACAAGGGTTGTCCAAAATGCTGTATAAACTAACATATACGAGGGTTGTTCCAGAATGCTGTTTAAACTAAGACATATACAAGGTAGTCCAGAATGCTGTTTAAACTAAGACATATACAAGGGTTGTTCCAGAATGCTGTTTAAACTAAAACATATACAAGGGTTGTTCCAGAATGCTGTATAAACTAAGACATATACGAGGGTTGTCCAGAATCATGGACAGAATGATGTATAAACTAAGACACAAATGAGGGGTGTCTCAGAATGATGTATTAACAGTGAAGACACATTATAAGAGTTGTCCCAGAATGCATTATAAACCTGCATTGGAAAATTAAAAGGATGAAATTCACTTAAACCAAACGTAGACAAATGATGTACTGGCCATAATTATATTCAAACTATTTGCTGAATTAAGTGATAAAGTTTAAATATACTACTGTATAATATAATGTTACTGTTGAACACTCACGCTGCATTCTGGGACAAACCTCATACTACATACTTAGGTGGTGTCCATGCCTGGTCAGCCATCCAGTTAGGAATGCATAGGTAATCAGATCTCAGGTTTTAAAATGTACCGGTTTCAGAACTTGGCCTATTTATTCATCAGTGAGCCAGCAATGTCAAGTTTGTTTATTAGATTAATATAAAAATCAGCCAGGGAACATTCATTAAATCAAAGTGAGTTCATAAAATCATGATGGTAGGGTTGCATGCAAGGTTCCAGTGAGTGACAATATTAGAGTGATGAGTGTCGTCCAAGAATCTATATAGTATTCTGTTGTTATTCTGTTGTTGTTTGAATAAGCCTCGCATGAAATTTCGACCGCCTGGTATGAAGACCGTAATTTCGAGGTAAAATGAGAGAAAATTGGATCTCGACTAAAATGGAAAGGCAGGATTCCTTCCGTGTGATTGTTGCAGAGAGGAATTTTCTCAGACTTTGCAGTAAAAACCCAGGGCTTAATAATGAGGAAAATTGACCCACAGTTTCCTCATCTGGAGTAGAAGTTTGTGTTCCGCCGGCAAATAATCAATATACGAACACTGTTGGCTTCAGTGGGGATACTAGGTTATATGAGAGGGAATTTATACTGCAATATTCCTCAATCAATACCAGGGTTGATTGGAAGCTGGCAGTGCAGAGAGAGAGATAGAGAGAGAGCCATTGTATTTTTTTCTGTGCCCCTGATGTTGCCTGGTTGTGGGATTGCTGCTGCATGCAGCCCCGTTTCTCTGATCCCTTAGATAAAATTGTTCATTGTTGTACAATACTACAATAGTTATGCTGGTTAATTATATTCGCAGTAAGCCAGGCAGCTTATACAGGGTTCAATAAAGATGGATTGTCAGGATAATACTGTGTTTGCTGGCTGTATGTCCCTAGGTAACGGCACCTCCCAGCATGTCGGGACTGCAGGTCCTCGTGTACCATATGGCCACCACGGTGCCTCCAGCTGTCACCTGATTGTTCTACTCTATTATAATCAGCATAGAAACATTTCCCTGTCCTTTCCTTAGGATTAAACTGTTTGACGAGTCAGGGCTTTTTTTAACTTTGGGGAAAGGGCTTTAATTAGAGGAAAAAATATTGGTATTTTGGTAGCGTGGTAAATAATTTTGTGAAGGTAAACTTAATGGGGGAAAACTGCATGGTTTTAAAGAATTTTTTTTAAGGGGAAGGGGCCTAATAATCACCTCTGTAATTTAACGAAAAAAGGATGAGTGAATATTGAAACATTTCCCTGTCCTTTCCTTAGGATTATATGTTTGATGAGTGAACATTGAAACATTTTCCTGTCCTTTCCCTAGGATTATTAGTTTGATGAGTGAACATTGAAACATTTTCCTGTCCTTTCCCTAGGATTATTAGTTTGATGAGTGAATGTTGCGAATGTCAAGGTTTGTGTTTGGGGAGGGGAGGTTGTCAGATTGTTAAGAGTTTTCACAGTTTTTCGTGGAGCACCTTAATTGTGATAATTATAAAGTATTTGCTGTTTTCTTTACTTAATGGAAGATATAACGTCATAGGAAATGCACATCCAAAAATATTACACATTCACACATTGTGCAAATATGTGCACCCCTCTCTACTCACACTTTCAAACATGTGACTCCTCACACTTGCAAACATGTGCATGTAAACTGTACACAAATCTTGCATGGTGGCCAAACAATGCCAAACAATGCAATGGTTACCAGAATATGACTACACCCATATTTATATAAATGTACAAACTCACAATAGCAGTACAGGCTGGGCATTTATACATGTACATATAATTATATGTTGCTAGGAGCAACCTGAGCTAGCCTTGAGATTTTCTCCAAGACACAGCATAAAATATCCATTTATAATGAAAGCTTGGTACTGATTTCTTCTTGCACACTTTAAAATGTTGGGTTATATGACCGCAATGACTGTGTACTTTACATAAAACATGTATTATATCTGCATTATTCATGGGTTAACGTACCTGCCATTCTTTCCCTGTTATTTGTGGTTTTATGTTTAAAGTACAGGTGTTGTGTGTATATATATACATGCACTCCAGTGCTTGTCAGATTGATTTTGAGTGTGAAAATTTACCATTTGGTTCACCTTTATTTTGCCATGTACATGTATGATGTACAATTTACAGAATAATATGATTTTGTGTCTTAAATATCCATCGGGGGTAGGGCAAAATTATTGGAGAAATTTTTTTAAAAATCCAGATTTCAAAAATTGACTGCATTTATTCTTGAATAATTTTTTTGAATTATTGGTCACATTTATTCATGCATTTACCTTTCTAAGTGTCACCACAAAATCGAGCTTTCAATTCTTTGTGGAGACTACAATCCCTTGCTGCAGCAGTTTAACTTACATACAATAAAGGCAAGTCAGTTGGGTAACTTAACTCTACTGGAAGGCACAAAATAGTCAAGGGGAAAAATGAAAACAAAATTTCAAAGACTTGTTATTAAAATCGACTTGTTTGATAAGATTGGTCTGCCTAGAATACACACAAAATATTGGAAGTGGAAAAATGCACACAAAAAATCTCAAACATTCGTAATTTACTGAACTGACTAATTTTATTAAATTTTTTAATTTATGTTGATGCGTTAGGTTATCAGTGATCATGTTTGTCTATATACCGAGGAAATGTACATGATAGCGAAGATGTTCAAATATTTGTAAAAACTAAATAAAACGGAAATATAAGGTGGGACCGTTAAATCAATAACAGTTTGTCGTAAACGCTTGTCTGGTTCTCATTTTACTTCAAACTTACTTCTCTTCAGTTTCTATACAATCAATTTGGACTGGTACCAATTTTGTTGAAATATGTTCAAATAAAAAACCTACCATACTTTATATACTGTAAACCCTCAAGGATAACTACACCCTTGTGACCTTCTTTGTGTTTGTTTGTGAGAGAGTCGTTATAGTGCGCCCGCGATAATGTGATGTTTATAAACATGAATCGGTTTTGTGAACTGCTGCATAATCGGTTTTACAAATTACTAAAGTAAACAGATATGGTCAGTTTTGTACTAAAAACATCACTGATAAATCGTGCACATCTGATTAAGCCACTTTGTGGAATATACAAAATTGTCCCGCCTTTCTCATTATTGTGGGCGCACTATAGTTTGTGGTCATTCGTTTTTTCCATGCTAGATTTGCTAATGACTTCAAAGGGACTTTGAGACCTTTGAAAACTGGTGTTATTACAGAGTTTGTCCTTTATTTTGAGGTGATCTAAATGTTGAATTGGTCTTAAAATGAGAGGTATCTGTCTGTCTGTGATGTCAAACTATTGGTCTTGGTTTTTGTTATGAAGGTCTTCATTTACTGACTGTTATATTGTTTCAGCCCTGGTACCCGTCGTAGATCAACACGAGAACGTCATGCTAGCCGTCACACAGAGACGTCGCCAGAACGACGAGCGTTTCAGCCGCCGCTGGCAACACAACACATTCATCCAGCCTCTCTACCTCTTCCACAACGTCAACAACAGTCTGTGTTAGTTAATGTAGAATCGGTACGTACTTCAGTTAGAGCATTTGCTGCATTTGAAAGAATTTTCTTTTCTTTACAAAATAAAAGTTATTTAATGAAAAAGTTCGAAGAATTCACAAAGCTATGGTCATTTGAAGTTCCATAATCTGAGTTTTAACCATAAAACAATGTTTGAAACCCAGTTAAGGTGTAGGAATGTGTGCTAACAGATTTGCTACTCGTTTTCCAAGATTGGGCATTATGCGTCAGTAGGATCCCTGATATTATAACTTATCATACATCTATTTACATCAGATCACCAGTATTGTAGTTATATACAGGTAAACTTGTATGTTACCGGATGTAACAAAAAGCTAGGAAGATACACCAGCACCGTATTCAAAGACATCAGTATTTCACAGACTGGGATCGAACCCAAGATCTCTACAAGAATGCATACATTTTAATATTCTATAAATCTTACATGATAATATGAAATACAGCATTACTGACTAGGGAATACATGCATACATACTCGTACCCTTCAATGAAAATTCTGATTTTCCTCCAATTGGTTCTTTTTCGGAAGGGTAAACTAGTACTAGTTAGGAAACAGTCCATGAGAACTGCTTTGGTGAATTGGCTGTTGTAAATGACTGAAAATGTGTAGAAAAACGACTTTAAATTTATGTATAAAATCATTGATATAGATAATTGTGATTTTATTGTAGGTCCAAGCTGCAGCACCTGTTACGATGGCTCCCTACAGCCTTCCAGTATGTACTGGTCCTCACCTGCCTATCTGTACAACAGCCGCCGGTCATATACCTGTATGTGCCGCCACCGGACAGGCAACATGGTCGTTTCCTGCTTGCAGCATTCAACACATTCCGGGATGCAGTCTGCCCCAGTTACCCCTGACGACACATCATCATCCGTCTATACCTCACGTTTTCAATCCTACGCACCATCCCCCACCCACCCAGGCGAATATTACCCATCATCCTCAGCAACATCATCAACAACATCAGCAGCAACAACAACAACATCAGAGAATTCATCATCATCAGCCGCATTTTACAACAAATCGCCCGCATCATGTATGTATAACTCTTTATATTTTATCTTTTATAGCTTTTCTCAATTGGGTCATGGATAATTCAATTGTTTGAAAATGAATTCATTGAAGATATAAGATTGAGTCATAATATCGCTGGCTTAGAATTATAAGGTCTTAAGTGCTACTTACGACCTTATAAGACTCGTGCATATTTGAAATCGGCATCTCAAGGCGCTTCTTATGAGCCTGTTTTCATGAAAATCGAAACTGGTCATGTTGACCAAACTGAAGTTGAAAAAGCTAGTTTTTCCATTTAAGTAAAGAGTAGTTTTTTTCGACAGTTTTTTGTTGTTTTCTCAAAATATCGATTTTGTACTTACGACCTACTCATTCTATGTCAGCGATTTGTTGTTTGAAAATGTCTTCATTGAAGATAAACGTTTGAGTCATAATATGTAGTCATAATACCTTGGTATTTAACCAATTTTGTGCTTGGACAAACATTATTGATGATAATCATGTGGCTGACATTTTCTGAAAGGCAAAGATGCCAAGTATTGAAGATACATGCCCAAGTTACCTGAGTATGGCCTAGAATGATAATTTCATTTATGATTAAATTAATATGTTAACAATTATTACATACATGCACGAGTAACGTTAATAAGTATGGCCGAAAATGATAAAATTCATGAAAAATCTGCTTCATGTAGATAGAATGTATGGTCGTAGAATGTATGGTCGTAGAATGTATGGTCGTAGAATGTATGGTCGTAGAATGTATGGTCGTAGAATGTATGGTCGTAGAATGTATGGTCGTAGAATGTATGGTCGTAGAATGTATGATCGTAGAATGTATGGTCGTAGAATGTATGGTCGTAGAATGTATGGTCGTAGAATGTATGGTCGTAGAATGTATGATCGTAGAATGTATGGTCGTAGAATGTATGGTCGTAGAATGTATGGTCGTAGAATGTATGGTCGTAGAATGTATGGTCCTAGAATGTATGGTCCTAGAATGTATGATCGTTCAAGTGACGTAGACCATCGTGATAAAACTACCTTAGTTAAGGCCATCTATATAGAAGTTCTAGGAAAGTCTTACGAATCGATAACCACTTTAACATTGACCTTTCACAGTTTGTAAATAATGCCACCACACCATTCTGTATACATGTCTTGTGGAAGATTTACATAAACTCGGCAAGTTGTTCTACATAGATAGATTCATGTATCTGTACCGTATACTTCCTAGTACTGCCCATACATGTATCAGTACCGTATTCTAAGTACTGCCCATACATGTATCAGTACCGTATTCTAAGTACTGCCCATACATGCATCAGTACCGAATTCTAAGTACTGCCCATACATGCATCAGTACCGTATTCTAAGTACTGCCCATACATGTATCAGTACCATATTCTAAGTACTGCCCATACATGCATCAGTACCGTATTCTAAGTACTGCCCATACATGTATCAGTACCATATTCTAAGTACTGCCCATACATGCATCAGTACCGTATTCTAAGTACTGCCCATATATGCTTCAGTACCGTATTCTAAGTACTGCCCATACATGCATCAGTACCGTATTCTAAGTACTGCCCATACATGTTTTATAAGTACTGGCCGAACTATTATCAACCCAGAATCCTAACAAAACATAGAATGTGTCCTTTACAGAGCTTTGCTCATTTACCAAGTTTCTAGATAGGCAAATAGGGATTAACCATATTGTTTTGACATGTATTTACAAAGTTTTGCATTGGACTTCTTTTCATTGAATCTTCCTGCCATGTTTACCTGTGTCCAATACACAGTTGTATGTACAAGTTGGGTGACTACGGTAACCACAATATATTAAGGGTAATATGGCTTCCTGTCACTATCAGTATGGTGACTATATTGTATTACATGTATATTTACAGAGAACTCAAGAAGAAGAAATACATTTAGAACGTATGCATCATCGTCCTCCGGCCTACCATCACGTGCCACATCGAGGATTCACGCATGCACCCACACTCAATCCATCACCATCTCTCATCCTACAGGAGCCAGCAGTTCATCCGTCTCCACATGATCTATTTGTAAGTCTTCATACACAACCATACATATAGCTGGTTATTTCTATGGGGTGGAAATTTCTGCTATTCTGCGGTCCAAGATCAATTTGCAAAATTAAATCTTCGTAGAATTTTACGATCCGTATAAAATTTCACGTTGTTGATATCATATTGACAACACACTTACCTAGTTCTGTGATACAGAGCCAGTTCTATGATCAGCAGAAATTTATTCTTGCCATTTAGCAAATCTGCAGAAATTAAATACAGTAGAAAAAACAGACCCATTTTTGGGACAAAAACGCAAAATATTAGACCCGCGTAAATAACCAGCTATACACTATTATCTCTATCACGGCCAGTATTTATTAGAAAAAGCATCTTAGCAGAAAAATAAGATATTTTGGTGTATGTTAAAAATTAAAAAATGATTCCTCAGAAATTGAGAAATAGCTCATGTTTTCCTAGTTATTAATGTAGCTTTGTACACAATGATTAAGAACTTCGTAAAAAATGAATAATCTTGATTTTTATCATCGTATTTGTTTGATTACTGGTTTTCATCTTTTTCATGACATTTTACCATATGTCATGGAATGCGTCGTTTCCTTGCGTCATTAAACTATTTGCTCATTCTGTTAATGTTTGGCAGACTATTGATTTACTGTTTGAAATTCTCTGTTTATTGTATTATCAGAATTACCAGGTTATATCGGTTATGTCATGTTTATATTGGTTATGTCATGTTTATATGTGTTATGTCTTGTTTATGTCATGTTTATATGTGTTATGTCATGTTTATTGATGGTTAATGACCATATTCTGACATTTTAGGGTCCATTTGAAAGATTCTACGCACAACAAAGAAGTCTGGGTCGTCGTTCTATGAGAAACTACTCTCTACCGCCGCCCCCTCCTCCACCGTATCCCGGCTTCCTGCTTCATTTCCTGTAAGTACAACTATATTAAACATCTCACACGCAACTGATAATTTTAACTACTTATTTGCCTCGCAATTAGAGCAGTGTAGTCTGGTTAAAAATGAACCATTTCATTATTGTCAGAATATCTGGACCTGATCTCACGAAGCATTTTAAGTAGAAATCTCAACTCAAATTGAGATTTTGCTAAAATCAGAGTCTGACTTAGATATTTGCCAGATATTATAATAATTTAACAAACTCTATTTCGACTTTGCACCATTACATTACATTACATTGGAATTCATTTGTGTTTTGTATAAATGTTCTCTGATCTTAGCTGATTACCAGTCGCAGCCTGGTTGTCTCAATTATGAGAAAATGTCTGTTTTTGTATTTTCAATTTCAATGGAAATACATAGTGAGAAGTGTCGATATTATACAGGCCCGTATTGTTACAGGAATCTACTGTAGTTCCCGAGATTTTGTTTCTGATAGTGCAGCACTTTCAAATGATTTTTATGCCCCCGTATCGATAGATCGGGAGGCATATAGTGATTCACCTGTCCGTCCGTCCGTCCGTTCGTCCGTCCGTCCGTCCGTCCGTCCTGGTTAACCCAAATTGACTGTTTCTTCTAGCGTCATTATGGCTTGCTACAAAGCTTCCAAACTTGCATTGATGTTGTATATGAACACTCTCCACACACCTGTATCACCTGACCCCATTTTGACCTTCACCTTGACCTAATTTTGGACTTAGACTTATTTATGGACAAGGCTTCCACAGGGGGCATAAGCGTTTATTGAACGCAGTCTTGTTTTCAAGGGAGATAATTTTGTTTTCCATGTTTTTATACAGCTTTGATTACATGTTGTGTTATCCCTTGCTACGAGATTGTTGAGAAAACTAGGAAGATGTAAAGCTTATTATTTTCTCATGTTCAAAGTTTGATGTTCTCACACATACTACATTTACAGGCAATGAGATAGACAACTATTGATATCGTAAATTGATTTTTTTATGTCCCCCATCTTTGCTTTGCACATGTCTGTCAGTTGGTAGGTGGACCAAATGGTTTCCGTTCAATAACTCAACAAGAATGCTTTGCCCCAGGATCTTCAAACTTTACATGGAGGTTGGTCATCGACAGTAGATGACCACTATTGATTTTGAGGTCATTAGATCAAAGGTCAATTTCGCTGTGACCTTCACCATTTCTGACTTTTCGGCTGCAATGGGGGGCATACATGTTTTACAAACATCTCAAGTTTTTAAGAAAAAGTTTTGTATGATTATTAACTATATTTTTGCTTTTTCAGAGCAATGTTGGGCAACCCGCCAGTAGCCCCGTACGGGCGAGACTTCCATGATGAAGCATCAGAAGAAAACTATGAAGCCTTATTGAACTTAGCAGAACGTTTAGGTGATGCCAAGCCAAAAGGTCTTTGTAAACCGGAGATTGAACAACTACCTGCTTATAGATTTAATGGTGAAAATTTACGTAACGGAGCAGATCAGACCTCGTGTGTTGTATGCATGTGTGAGTTTGAGAACAGACAATTACTGAGAGTGTTACCATGTTACCATGAGTTCCATGCTAAGTGTATCGACAAGTGGTTAAAGGTAAGAATACTTAAATACTTCCCAAATTTTTATGCCCCAGCATCTACTGATGCAGAGGCAACAAGTGATTATCCTGTCTGGTCGTTCGACCGTCCGAAAATGTTAACCAAAACTTTCAAGTTGTTTAAACTCAAATATTTTTGAAGTCCATCAAGGCATTGCTTTCAAACTTGGCATACTTGTTTACCATCATAAATACCTTACTTTGTCAAAGCCATGTAACCCTATCAAACAGAATTATGGCCCTTGCATGCAGTCTTGTTTTACAAGTTTTTTGAATACACTAGTTATATGTACAATGTGATTTGAGGTAAACAAGATACCTTTCAATCAGTAATATACCAGGCTGTGTATACTAAACAAATGCTGATAAAACAGAAGAGAAAAACATGACAGAAAGGGCATGAATTTTTGGCAGTATATAAACAAAAATGGTAATAACAAGTAGTTACAAAGTTAAACAAGAAAAACAAAACTCACTGACTCTCTTATTGAGTTTCCTTTTGTTATGTCTGCTATATAGGGGGGGGGGGGGGTATATTGATTTTATATGGGATGTCTGGATGGATGTCACAAAGTTAGCCCATGCTTTACTCTGTAACCATTGGTCATATTTCAATGAAACTTTAAATGAATAATTGGCACCAAGGCTAATTGTGCATAAAGTCAGGAATTGTAGGTCAAATGATTTTTGCCCGAGTTATGGCCCTTATTGGGAGACATACGTTTTTGTGTCAAAAACCCTTCTAGTTAAGTTTCCTGTAGCTACATTATTTAACACTGCTAGTCTGAGAATGGTATGTGTTGATATTTAAAGTAATTATAAACAAGCTGAGGAATGTTGTTGTTGTTGTGATTACTTTGAGATTACAATCACGTTTTTTGTAAAATTTGTAAAATTATGTAATTCTGATTTATGATCTCACGTGATGGATTTATTTCTGTTATTTGAGTTTTTCTTTTTTCTTGTAATTATTTTGCAGCAAGAAAATAAATATTCATGATTGTTATGTTTCTTTCCAGACGAACAGAACTTGTCCAATATGTAGAGCAGATGCCTCCGAGATTGGCAACCAGTCTGATTAAAACACAGAACTGTTCTGGAACCAGTCAAGATTTCTAACAGGAAGTAGAATTGTCTGGTGTTGTTCATAAGAACTTCGTAATCATAAAATTCACTCATATTTTTTGAATTTTCACTCCAATGAACCAGCGTTGTTGTTTTGGATAGGGGAACACTGGACGGACTTGTTTCTTAGTGAATGCAAATTTATTGTCTAGTGTATATTAATGCTACCTACAACTCGTTATTGTCCTTATATTAAGTGCTGTTTGTTACACATGTATTGTTGTGTTTGCAAATTGTGCTGATTTTATCTTGGTTTTATGTTGTTGTATGTTTTTGTTAATCTATAAAAATGGTATCACCGTATATTTTCAGTTATGTAATATTTTTTTCTTGAGTAGCAACATTTTATGTGAATCATCTGTTCATTTGTACATTATAACATCATCCCCTGCACCTTGATTTACCAAATATAGGAACTTTCCTGAGGGCTGTTCAGAGAATAATGCCTGGGAGGGGTAGGACCTGAAAAAAAATTGTGTTTTGAAAATTTTGGTGTTGGGAGGAGTGATGGAAAAATAACAGGAGGCCCTCAGGGGGAGCGTATGTTGCTCACACATTTGATGGTGTGCAACCTAGGTCGCTCACACATTTGATGGTGTGCAACCTAGGTCACTCACACATTTGATGGTGTGCAACCTAGGTCACTCATATTTGCTGGTGTGCAACCTAGGGCCCTTGTGATCTTCTTGTAATTTGTCTATTCCCTCCTAGCAGAATATTTTTCCTGAAAACCTAAAAATAAAAGAACTGTGGCCTTCGTGTTGAGTTCTTTATTACGGCATCTTGCACCAAGGGGGATAAACCTGGGATTAAATGTTTCAATGTTTCACATTTCAAAGTCTCTAAAATTATTGATTATGAAAAAGGAAAACTTGAAATTAAAGAGCACCAAATCCATCAGGGAACAAAGTTATAATTAAAAGCAGGATGTGTTAGTTGGAAATTATCACAGGCTGCGGCATTTTATGTTTTTTCATGTTGAAAGAATGCCTCAAATTTTGAACTATGAACATTGAAATGTTCTGGGAAATTAAATAATGCACAAGTATGAAATCTCCTGTATTTTCTGTATCGAAGTTCTGTGTATTATAGAATTATGCTAGAATTGATGCTAACTTTTGTTGAACGTTTTCAATGCAAATTTTGAGAAGTAATGCTTTAGCCTTGCTTTCTCTGGTTGGGTTACAATATCTTGACTTGGTAGTTCAGTAGCTCCGACTGATATCCCAAGTTATTGTACAAACTGTATATTTGTTTGCTTGAAAAACTAAGTAGATTGTTTTAAAACACCAAGCAGTATTTAAATCTATTTAATGTTACATAATAAATTATTGGTCTATAAGGCTGACTGGAGTTATTACAACTTACGTTCAGTATGGTTGAGGTTTCTGAGATTAAAGATGACTACACATACGGTATGGCGAAGGTTTTTGAGACAAATGTAACCATTTCTTTTGTCATTCTACTATCCGACACGGTACTGGCTAGAGTATGCCATTGTGGGATTTTTATCGAATCAAATATGATTTATAAAAAGAAAAAGATTGTGTAAGTTAAAGCAATACCTGTACTTTTGTCCAAATTCAAATGTTTGTTGAATCTTAGATTTTCCAACAAGTAAAACCTTCACAGTTTCCTGTGGTTCAGTATTTGAAATGATGTGCATGGTTAAAACCATGCCATCCTTCTGTTTATTTAAGTATTAGTAAATAAATGAAATATGAAATAAATAAAGTAGGATATTGTTAATTATATTAAAACCTCTAGACTGTTAAACAGTCTTGATATTATATTCAAATGTTGAAATTGGAATGCTCTTGAACTGTTTTGTATGTATTGTTGTTATATTTTGTTAAGACCGCTACTATGTATGGTCAGTTATTGTCCTTGAGTCAGTTGACCGCTACAACATATGGTCAGTTATTGTCCTTGGATCAGTTGACCGCTACAACATATAGTCAGTTGTTGTCCTTGGATCAGTTTGACCACTACAACATATGGTCAGTTATTGTCCTTGGGTCAGTTGACCGCTACTACATATGGTCAGTTATTGTCCTTGGATCAGTTGACTGTTACAACATATGGTCAGTTATTGTCCTTGGATCAGTTGACTGCTACAACATATGGTCAGTTATTGTCCTTGGATCAGTTGACCGCTACAACATATGGTCAGTTATTGTCCTTGGATCAGTTGACTGCTACAACATATGGTCAGTTATTGTCCTTGGATCAGTTGACCGCTACAACATATGGTCAGTTATTGTCCTTGGATCAGTTGACCGCTACTACATATGGTCAGTTATTGTCCTTGGATCAGTTGACTGCTACAACATATGGTCAGTTATTGTCCTTGGATCAGTTAAAATATACTATCTCATCATTAAAGAGTTAAATACTATTAACATTTACAGTTCTTAAGAAATACAAATACACTATGGGGAGTCTATGACATGTGTTTAATATGGTGCTCACAATATAATGTTTGATTATAACAATTAGGTCAGTAAGTTATCTTCTCTATTGGGCTTCTGTAACAGGAATGTTCACTTAATCCTTCTTTCACCTCATTTCAAACTTCAACGCTTTGAAACAAGTGTTTGGATTCCAACTTCATTTATTATACATCTTTATGATAATTTAATACAAATACAAAATTAATTGAGGGTTGCCTGCAAGACTTTTGTACATCCTTCTTTAATAATGAGCAGTTACGACAGTTTTGGGGACAACCCTCGGATTATACAGATCAGCTAATCACGGAAAGTACCGATCATATGTCGTTGATCAGTCAGATACAAATATATAGATTTTTATTGATTGTTTATGTTTCATATATGGTAACCATACATCTTTAGTTAAACTTCTGTTAATGATATATTGATGGTATAAGTTTGTTGTGTTGCACTGTATGTTATGATTTTATGTGTTGTTAATTCATTACATCGGTGACCAAAACAAAAAATTTCAATTTTTTAGAAATAATTTATTTTTTTTGTCTTAATTTGAATTTGAGGTTTCATTACTGGTGTTTCCAAATTAGCAAGTGGAAAGTGATTATTGGTATTGTAAATGAGTTTGGGCCTAAGATAGAATATTGTTTCTTCCCTTTTGCTACCTAATAATAATAATAATAAACTACATGCCAATATCCCCCCTACCTGTAAAATTCACTGAGAAATAAAATAAGTTCAGTTCCCAAATTTCGAGGGCTGCTTTCAGCCGTTCAGCTACCCTTTGACATGTTAACTTAAATAATAAAAAATGGAGAGGATTAGCGTAAATAGTTCTTTTCTTTTGTAAAAAAATGATTTAAAAAATGTCCTACCTTCCTTTCCAACACTTAATGGCATTGGTTGATGGAGGGAAAGAAACAATACTTTATTTTAGGCCGAGATATGGCAGCGTATTAGTTCATGTTGTCCATCATGCATTGTACCATTAATCATTCAGTTGTATAATACTTGTGCCGAAATTTAGAAAAATAGTGATGAAATTGTATTACTGTTCCATAAACTGTCCAATATTGATAAAACTACATACATGTATCGATCAGTTTTGTAACAGCCCTGCGTTCAATGGAGAATTACGTGACGCACGTTTTACACCTGTTACCTACCAGGTACGAAACTTGCATCACATTGAACGCAGAGCTGATTTCTCATGTTTTCATATTCCCGCCTTTCATTTTATCACCAGTGTTTATTTTCCTTCTTCCTATGTTGATACTTTAACCCAAAAATCATGGTTGCGTTATGCATAATATTAAAGTTGTTCTTTTCTCCATATACAGAGTGTAGTTTGTATATCATGTGGAAATTATTTCTTGAGTACTGTATACGTGGATATATCTGCAGGTCAAATGTTCGTGAATTCTGAATGTCAGACATTTGCAAATATTCGCGATTATCAAAATTTCAAAAAAAAATTGCTAGATGATATATTGGTGAATTTAGTAAATTTGCGAAATGTGCTGATATTTCCATGTTGCTAACTTAGTAACTTAGTAATTGTATGGCCAGTCTATAATGATCTTGTTTGACAGAATGAGATCATATAATAATCTTGTTTTACAGAATGAGATCATATAATAATCTTGTTTTACGGTGAACGAGATCATATAATAATCTTGTTTTACAGAGAATGAGATCATATAATAATCTTGTTTTACAGAGAATGAGATCATATAATAATCTTGTTTTACGGTGAATGAGATCATATAATAATCTTGTTTTACAGAGAATGAGATCATATAATAATCTTGTTTTACAGAGAATGAGATCATATAATAATCTTGTTTTACGGTGAACGAGATCAATCTTATACAAGTATCCATGTTATCTCGACTAAATCACAAAATGTATGATATTATATTTGTAACATATTCTACTGCAAAGTCATTAATTTGTTTCTAATTTTGTGACCTATGTTGTCTTTATGAATAAAGTCTGGATTTATGTATTGAATTTTGTTTTGAAACGTTTAGTATATAAACATCTCATCTTTGTATAATGTTAAATATACCCGGTACACAGTGGGGGCTGTTTTTGTGTAGCTTACAGACGGACATGGATGATTAAATCACAATCTCATTAAAATCAGACCCTTATTACGCTTCACTCCTCCGTATGGGGTCATGTCGATCTGACCTTTACGTCATCCGATCAAATTGTTTCTTTCACAAATCTGAAAGTGCAGTGAAAGTCTGCTGAGGCTATGTGACGTCAGTGTGTGCCAGAGAGATCATTTGATATGACCTGAGTGTACGGAATGTAGTCAGATCTCTAACAACATAAAGGAATGGAGCAAATGTTAGGATATGATTTTAATGAAATTGATTAAATCAGGTACTGATAAATCAGACAATTCCCGGGAATCACCTGGAATTGCTACAATAGAAACTTAAGAATGAACTTTTCTGCAGAAAAAATCAAAAGTATTACTAAATTACGGTCATTTGAAATTTCATAAGCAGAATTTTGAAAATAGAACAATGTTTGAACAGAGTTTTGGTGTAGGAATGAGTGCTTAAGGCACCTGTAACAGACTTGCATCTTATTATGTGCCAATAGGACCTGTTAAATATATACACTCTGTTGTTGTCTACTCTGTTAGCTGTGCTGAGGCCCGCTCTCTGTTGGCCGTGTCGAGGCCCGCTCTCTGTTGGCCGTGTAAGACCCAGCAAGTTCCTAACACATACCATGTCACATCTACAGGAAAACATCAGCATTTATATCAGAATTATATTGTTAACTTCTACCATATATATCAACTGTAGTTCCAATATTTTCTTCAGAATTTCGATTTGATTTTATAAAACAGCTATGATTGGAAATTAATCTGATATCCAAGCTTTTCAATGAGTCAGATCAGGCCAGCTTGATCTGTGTGACATGTTTATCGATTGCTCGCCCGGTAACCTTGACAAAAAAATGGTGTACTTTGGTGACGCATTTATGCTAGCATTACCCTCTTCACATTGCTTGCCTTTTGTTTTGACATGTAGCTTGCATAGTTTTGTGAATTTTAGCAAATTTGGTATAAAAATACAGAAAAAGTAACAAAATCTACCTCACATATTGTCAGGATTATAATGTAAAATAGATATTATAAAAAATACAAAGTATTTTATGAAAGTTTCAATTATATTCATGTCAATGTTGTATCAAAATAAAGCATGGTAAATATAAAAGATTTAAATCTACTATTATGTAGCACAACCTTATTTTGTGTAATTTGAAAAAAATTATTGTGCACTACAAGTTTTGCGTCATAGTATTTTGCACACAGGTAACTATATCATTGATAAAGAGTAAAAGAATTTTTTTCTTTTATAAAGTTTATGTTATCTTAGATATTATAGATTTATAAATTACTCTTTATTAATGATACAGTTACCTTTGATTTTGCATTGTTTGTAAAAAAATTGCTTCTTTTTAATATTGACTGTTTTTGTCATTTTGTAAATGCCATCTTGTTTGTATGGATGACATTATACAGCTACTTATATGTTGTTCACATATAACAATATGTTATCAGCATTTATACATCAGTAAATATTGCCCGCCATCTTAAACTGCATTATTTCATCGAGAAATCACTTACATCTTTTATCGTAAGCTCAGCGATGTCAATTTATCCGTTGGTTTCATGTGCTACAGATATTGTATGTATATGAGTTGTCACATTTTGTTCGTTCTGACTTTACTGATTTGTTTGAACAAAGTTGTACTATATAAGTTAAATATAAGTCATGATTTCAATTTGATAATGTTGTGATTTTTCTTAAAAATGATTAGTTTTCATTTTGTAAAACATGCTCTCATTGGACAATATTTTGAAAAACATGCTCTCATTGGACAATATTTTGTTAAACATTCTCTCATTGGACAATATTTTGTAAACATGTTATCATTGGATGAATTATACTTAGAACGAATAAACAGGACATTTTCTCGTTCCATTATTCTATTAAAACAGGATATCTCAATGATCCCAGCAGATTTTTTGGATGACCAAGCAAATATTGTCATATAAAATTGAAACTTGATGTAAATGTATGTGGACGAAGTTTTCATGAAGCCTAGAGGTGGCCAATCATACATGTATGATAAACTATTGCTTATACACTTCACAGACTGGTTCTTTTCAGGTGGTCTCATAATTGAAAATGGCCAGGAAATAAAATTGATGGGCTTTGCATACAAACAGGTTTTGTAGTAATTGTCTGTGTGTTTTAATGCTGGCGTGACTGTTTATTATAATCAAATCTATGAAGTATATAAGCAGTGTAACCATGCATGGTTCATAAGCAATATTGATGACATGACTTGTGTCATTGCTCTGTAATTGTTTACTTTTAAAAGTCCAAATGTTTATTGATGGTAGATATGCTACTGTGAGCTATGTTATAGTTGTAGTCGCTTCTTTGTACTGGTCTATTATGCACTCAGTTTCAGTTTTGCGTAGCTAATGTCTTAATGTACCCCAAAATGTTTATATATTAAGATTTTCTTTCAAAAGCAATAAATATATTACTAATCATGTTTGTTATTGTTATGATTTGTTTTATTTTGATGAAGCGCGCCCTTGATAGCCTAGTGGTAGAGCTTCCGCTTCGAGTCCTCGATAGCCTAGTGGTGGAGCGTCCGCTTTGAGTCCTTAATAGCCTAGTGGTAGAGCGTCCGCTCCGAGTGCCAGAGGTTCCGGGTTCGATCCCAGGTCATGTCATACCAAATGACGAAATAAAAATGGTACCAGAAATTCTTTTGCTAGGCACTCAGCATAATGGGGAAACTGGCTCTCCTTTTCTCATTCCTTTAAATAAATTATTATTAAATATTTGATGAACAGCAGCAACATAGCATATAGCAGTGCTGTACATGGGCATGTTAAAGAGCCAAGGAGTCTATTCAGAAAGAGCTAGGGTATCGCATCCGAATTCCTTGTACAACACATATCTATCTCTCGTCGGAGATCATTGGTAAAACTGTCGGGGAAACACTAGGCGACAAACACACGACTCGGTCAAATGCGAAAACACAGAAAAACAAACCACTGAAAAATTGCAAGCAATACAAAAGTCCCCTATTGGTTTAAAGAATATCCTTTTTGAATTATTTTCATTGTTTTTGTTACCAATGCAACCACAATTTTTGTCAAATTAAAGCATTAATTAATATGTGTGAACCCAACATTGATCTCTATCCATTTATCATAAACCTGAGTCATTTTTGGGTTATAGCATGGTCAAGGTGAAATATTTTCACTACTTCCGTAGGTGTAGCAGTCAGTTTTTTCTCCCATCTATTTTTTCCCCGGGGAAAAAAATAACTAGTCAGTTTCTTCCCCGGGGAAAAAACGGACCAGTCAATTTCCCCCCCCCCTTAGTCAATTTTCCCCCTTATTAAATTGTTCATTTAAAGTTGACATTTCAGTTTTTTCCTTTAGAAAAAAGTGACTAGTTATTATTTTCCCCAGAGGAAAAAACTGTTTTTTCCCCCTATGAAATTGTTCACTTAATGTTGACTTTTCAGCTTTTTCATGGGGAAAAATTGACTAGTTATTTTTCCCCCCTATGATATTGTTCACTTACAGTTGACTTCTCAGTTTTTTCCTGGCCATATGAAATTGTTCATTAAAAGTTGACTTTTCAGTTTTTTCCCCCCTCTGTTCAGACATTTACAAGTATGATGGGGAAAGAAAGGACTAGTCAGTTTCTTCTCCCCCCACTCTGTTCAGACATTTACAAGTATGACGGAGGAAGGAAAGGACTAGTCAGTTTCTTCCCCCCTCTGTTCAGACATTTACAAGTATGATGGGGGAAAAAGAGGACTAGTCAGTTTTTCCCCCCTATGTTCAGACATCTACAAGTATGATGGGGGAAAGAGAGGACTAGTCAGTTTCTTCCCCCCTCTGTTCAGACATTTACAAGTATGATGGGGGAACGAAAGGACTTGTCAGTTTCTTTCCCCTCTGTTCAGACATCTACAAGTATGATGGGGGAAAGAAAGAACTAGTCAGTTTCTTCCCCCCTCTGTTCAGACATTTACAAGTATGATGGGGGAAAGAAAGGAATAGTCAGTTTCTTCCCCCCTCTGTTTAGACATTTACAAGTATGATGGGGGAAAAAGAGGACTAGTCAGTTTCTTCCCCCCTATGTTCAGATATTTACAAGTATGATGGGGGGAAGAAAGGACTAGTCAGTTTCTTCCCCCCTCTGCTCAGACGTATACAAGTATGATGGGGGACAGAGAGGACTAGTCAGTTTCTTCCCCCTCTGTTCAGACATTTACAAGTATGATGGAGGAAAAAGAGGACTAGTCAGTTTCTTCCCCCCTCTGTTCAGCCATTTACAAGTATGATGGAGGAAAGAGAGGACTAGTCAGTTTCTTCCCCCTCTGTTCAGACATTTTCAAGTATGATGGGGGAAAGAAAGGACTAGTCAGTTTCTTCTCCCCCCACTCTGTTCAGACATTTACAAGTATGATGGAGGAAAGAAAGGACTAGTCAGTTTCTTCCCCCTCTGTTCAGACATTTACAAGTATGATGGGGGAAAGAAAGGACTAGTCAGTTTCTTTCCCCTCTGTTCAGACATCTACAAGTATGATGGGGGAAAGAAAGGACTAGTCAGTTTCTTCCCCCCTCTGTTCAGGCATTTACAAGTATGATGGGGGAAAGAAAGGAATAGTCAGTTTCTTCCCCCCTCTGTTTAAACATTTACAAGTATGATGGGGGAAAAAGAGGACTAGTCAGTTTCTTCCCCCCTATGTTCAGACATTTACAAGTATGATGGGGGAAAGAAATGACTAGTCAGTTTCTTCCCCCCTCTGTTCAGACATTTACAAGTATGATGGGGGAAAGAAAGGACTAGTCAGTTTCTTCCCCCCTCTGTTCAGACATTTACAAGTATGATGGGGGAAAGAAAGGACTAGTCAGTTTCTTCCCCCCTCTGTTCAGACATTTACAAGTATGACGGGGGAAAAGGAGGACTAGTCAGTTTCTTCCCCCCTCTGTTCAGCCATTTACAAGTATGATGGGGGAAAGAAAGGACTAGTCAGTTTCTTCCCCCCTCTGTTCAGCCATTTACAAGTATGATGGGGGAATGAAAGGACTAGTCAGTTTCTTCCCCCTCTGTTCAGACATGTACAAGTATGATGGAGGAAAGAAAGGACTAGTCAGTTTCTTCCCCCCTCTGTTCAGATGTTTACAAGTATGATGGGGGAAAGAAAGGAATAGTCAGTTTCTTCCCCCCTCTGTTCAGACATTTACAAGTATGATGGGGGAAAAAGAGGACTAGTCAGTTTCTTCCCCCTATGTTCAGACATTTACAAGTATGATGGGGGAAAGAAAGGACTAGTCAGTCTCTTCCCCCCTCTGTTCAGACATTTACAAGTATGATGGGGGAAAGAGAGGACTAGTCAGTTTCTTCCCCCTCTGTTCAGACATTTACAAGTATGATGGGGGAAAGGAGGACTAGTCAGTTTCTTACCCCCTCTGTTCAGCCATTTACAAGTATGATGGGGGAAAGAAAGGACTAGTCAGTTTCTTCCCCCCTCTGTTCAGACATTTACAAGTATGATGGGGGAAAGAAAGGACTAGTCAGTTTCTTCCCCCCTATGTTCAGACATTTACAAGTATGATGGGGGAAAAGAAGACTAGTCAGTTTCTTCCCCCCTATGTTCAGACATTTACAAGTATGATGGGGGAAAGAAAGGACTAGTCAGTTTCTTCCCCCCTCTGTTCAGACGTTTACAAGTATGATGGAGGAAAGAGAGGACTAGTCAATTTCTTCCCCCCTCTGTTCAGACATTTACAAGTATGATGGGGGAAAGAAAGGACTAGTTAGTTTCTTTCCCCTCTGTTCAGACATCTACAAGTATGATGGGGGGAAGAGAGGACTAGTCAGTTTCTTCCCCCTCTGTTCAGACATTTACAAGTATGATGGGGGAAAGGAGGACTAGTCAGTTTCTTACCCCCTCTGTTCAGCCATTTACAAGTATGATGGGGGAAAGAAAGGACTAGTCAGTTTCTTCCCCCCTCTGTTCAGACATTTACAAGTATGATGGGGGAAAGAAAGGACTAGTCAGTTTCTTCCCCCCTATGTTCAGACATTTACAAGTATGATGGGGGAAAAGAAGACTAGTCAGTTTCTTCCCCCCTATGTTCAGACATTTACAAGTATGATGGAAGACAGAGAGGACTAGTCAGTTTCTTCCCCCCTCTGTTCAGGCATTTACAAGTATGATGGGGGAAAGAAAGGACTAGTCAGTTTCTCCCCCCCCCCCTCTGTTCAGACATTTACAAGTATGATGGAAGACAGAGAGGACTAGTCAGTTTCTTCCCCCCTCTGTTCAGGCATTTACAAGTATGATGGGGGAAAGAAAGGACTAGTCAGTTTCTTCCCCCCTCTGTTCAGACGTTTACAAGTATGATGGGGGAAAGAGAGGTGTAGTCAGTTTCTCCCCCCTCTGTTTAGACGTTTACAAGTATGATGGGGGAACGAAAGGACTAGTCAGTTTCTTCCCCCTCTGTTTAGACATTTACAAGTATGATGGGGGAACGAAAGGACTAGTCAGTTTCTTCCCCCCTCTGTTTAGACATTTACAAGTATGATGGGGGAACGAAAAGACTAGTCAGTTTCTTCCCCCTCTGTTCAGACATTTACAAGTATGATGGAGGAAAGAAAGGACTAGTCAGTTTCTCCCCCCCCCCTCTGTTCAGACATTTACAAGTATGATGGAGGAAAGAAAGGACTAGTCAGTTTCTTCCCCCCTCTGTTCAGACATTTACAAGTATGATGGGGGAAAGAAAGGACTAGTTAGTTTCTTTCCCCTCTGTTCAGACATCTACAAGTATGATGGGGGAAAGAAAGGACTAGTCAGTTTCTTCCCCCCTCTGTTCAGCCATTTACAAGTATGATGGAAGACAACGAGGACTAGTCAGTTTCTTCCCCCCTCTGTTCAGACATTTACAAGTATGATGGGGGAAAGAAAGGACTAGTCAGTTTCTCCCCCCCCTCTGTTCAGACATTTACAAGTATGATGGAGGAAAGAAAGGACTAGTCAGTTTCTTCCCCCCTCTGTTCAGATATTTACAAGTATGATGAGGGAAAGAAAGGACTAGTTAGTTTCTTCCCCCCTCTGTTCAGACGTTTACAAGTATGATGGGGGAAAGAGAGGACTAGTCAGTTTCTCCCCCCTCTGTTTAGACATTTACAAGTATGATGGAGGAAAGAAAGGACTAGTCAGTTTCTTCCCCCCTCTGTTCAGACGTTTACAAGTATGATGGGGAAAGAGAGGACTAGTCAGTTTCTCCCCCCTCTGTTTAGACATTTACAAGTATGATGGGGGAAAGAAAGGACTAGTCAGTTTCTTCCCCCCCCTGTTCAGACGTTTACAAGTATGATGGGGGAAAGAGAGGAATAGTCAGTTTCTCCCCCCTCTGTTTAGACATTTACAAGTATGATGGGGGAAAGAAAGGACTAGTCAGTTTCTCCCCCCCCCCCCCCTATGTTCAGACATTTACAAGTATGATGGGGGAAAGAAAGGACTAGTCAGTTTCTTCCCCCTCTGTTCAGATGTTTACAAGTATGATGGGGGAAAGAGAGGACTAGTCAGTTTCTTCCCCCCTATGTTCAGACATTTACAAGTATGATGGGGGAAATAAAGGACTAGTCAGTTTCTTCCCCCTCTGTTCAGATGTTTACAAGTATGATGGGGGAAAGAGAGGACTAGTCAGTTTCTCCCCCCCTATGTTCAGACATTTACAAGTATGATGGGGGAAAGAAAGGACAAGTCAGTTTCTTCCCCCTCTGTTCAGATGTTTACAAGTATGATGGGGGAAAGAGAGGACTAGTCAGTTTCTTCCTTCCTCTGTTCAGACATTTACAAGTATGATGGGGGAAAGAAAGGAATAGTCAGTTTCTCCTGACTAGAAGTAGTCAGTTTTTTCCACCATCACAAAACATATGAAACAATTAAATTTAGAGGGAAAAATCCAGACGGAGGAAAAAAGTCAGTTACACATAAATTTCCACCATCGCATAACATTTAAAACATTTAGTTTTAGAGGGAAAAAGTCCAGTGAGAAGAAAAAAGTCAGTTTTTTTCCATAGCATAACATTTATTATTAGGGGGGGGGGAACTGACTAGGGACTAGGACTAGTCAGTTTTTCCCCCCTTGAAAAACATTTTATTTTAGGGGGGAAAAACTGACTAGGGGGGGGGGAATTGACTGGGGGAAAAACTGGACTGTTACAGTCTCCATAGCAACCACAGTTATGGTCAAAATCAAAAGATAAATAGGCAGGCATGATCTCTTTATTAGCACCTATCTACATAACAAGTTTCATAAACCTAGCTTTGAAATTATGTGAGATATGTTCAGATCTGAGCTGGCTGACCGACAGACGGACGGGAACATACAGTTCCCTCCGGTTGAAACCAGTAGGGGACTTAAATAAATAGTACAAAATGTATTTTATGCACTGAAAATGACAACACCCACTCTTTGTCTGCAACTTACATTTAATTTTATTCCTCTGGGTACTATTTTTATGTCTCCCACATATAGTGGGGTCCCACTTATTGATTTTGTGCTGGATGGATGTCACAAAGATTGACCCGGCTTAGTTCTCCTTATAGCCATGGGTCAGATTTCAATGAAACTTCACATGAATACCTGGTACCAAGCAAAGTTGTGCATACTGTCAGGAATTTTACGTCAGATGAATTTTGCCAGAGTTATTGCCCTTTGTACATAAATTTGTCGAAAACTATCTAGTTAGTAATACCACAGGAACTTGCATTCAAATAAATAAATAAAAACATTGGGAAAAAAGTAGACTAGAGATCTCCTGTATTAAATACAGCAGATCTCTAGTCTACTTTTTTGTCCTTTTCCCAATGTTTTTATTTATTTATTTGATTGCAAGTTCCTGTAGTATTACATACTGATTTTGACACTTATTTTGAGTATCACACAGTTGGTCAGTATAGCCCATATATAGGAACTTGGGTGTTAGAGTAATGGTAAGCACTAGAGTAATGGTTAGCACTAGAGTAATGGTTATCACTGGAGTAATGGTTAGCACTGGAGTAATGGTTAGCACTAGAGTAATGATAATGGTTAGCACTAGAGTAATGGTTATCACTGGAGTAATGGTTAGCACTGGAGTAATGGTTAGCACTGGAGTAATGATAATGGTTAGCACTAGAGTAATGGTTAGCACTAGAGTAATGGTTAGCACTAGAGTAATGGTTAGCACTGGAGTAATGGTTAGCACTGGAGTAATGATAATGGCTAGCACTAGAGTAATGGTTAATGGTTAGCACTAGAGTAATGGTTAGCTCTAGAGTAATGGTTAGCACTAGAGTAATGGTAAGCACTAAAGTAATGGTTAGCACTAGAATAATGGTTAGTGCTAAAGTAATGGTTAGCACTGGAGTAATGGTTAGCACTAGAGTAATGGTTAGCACTAAAGTAATGGTTAGCACTAGAGTAATGGTTAGCACTAAAGTAATGGTTAGCACTAGAATAATGGTTAGCACTTGAGTAATGTTAACCACTAGAATAATGGTTAGCACTGGAGTAATGGTTAGCACTAGAGTAATGGTTAGCACTAGAGTAATGGTAAGCACTAAAGTAATGGTTAGCACTAGAGTAATGGTAAGAACTAGAGTAATGGTTAGCACTGGAGTAGTGGTTAGCACTAGAGTAATAGTTAGCACTTGGGTAATGGTTAGCACTAGAGTAACGGTTAGCACTAGAGTAATGCCCATTGTTCACCACTCCTATATGTTACAAGAGCATTTGAATGCATGCCAAATTTGCTTGCAAAGTGCATTTTACTTATCAATCACATGTTGTTTCATTTACTTACATCATTACATTGATTTTACTCCCTGGTTTCTCCTCATGTTATAGTATTTGGCCTAGTTTTTACTCCAGAGTATAATGTGATATACCTTTGGATGCATATCAATGAAACTTGGTATACAGACAGCTTTTGGTAAAAGCCGCTTTATGTGAAAATTGGGTCTGATGTGGTCAAGGTCACTGATACTAAAAATAGAAATACATTCTTCTCACTTTAAAGCTTTTTAGGAAAACTGGTTAGGTGAATCTTCTGCCGTATATAACTGAAAATTTGTTGAGAAACAGCGTTAAACTCGATTAAACAAATACCATGTATGTAAGAGCAGACTGAACAGCCCACTGACTTAATTGATAAATCATGACATCACGCCATCGTGCCATCCTGCCATAGTTTCTTATCATATTGCCCTTAACTGATCCAGGCTAAAGGGAGACAAATAGAATTCTTTGATCCCAACTGACTTGGTGATAACCTACATAGAAACTATGGAATGTGACGTTTTCTCATCAATGAAACGTATACATTTGTAATAAGCTATATGATGAAATAGTGGCCAGGTATAGATCTATACATGGTATTAGTGGTATGAAAGTGTGTGTGTATACATTATGTGTGACCCAACATACCGGTACTACCTTAATTACGCTACATCACTTGCTTACTCGCTGTGTGATTAACCAAATATGGAGAGGTATGGACAATTTCTTTCATTTCTAATTGTATTAATAATTTTTTGTTGTAAATGAAAATATTTTTTTCAGGCAATTGTGAATAAACACCACTTATTAATATAATTATGTATTGTCTCTCAATAGGAAAGAATATTATAGAATAAATAAATAACAATGACTCTTCCTTCAAATTGTCGAGCTCTTGCTCTTCATCAGGAATTTTAATTAATTAAGAGCTCGTAAATTTGAAAGAAGAGTCTTCTTACCACTTATTAAGTTTATACTCTTTTATTATTGACATTTTGGCAAAAGCCTTTTTCAAAATATCGAACAAAGATTTTCAACTACATCTTTCATGTCAAAACGTCAATTATAAAAAGTACATTGTATAAACTTAATAAGTGGAAAATATTTCTTATTTAAACTTGTAATTTAGGCCATTTTATATAGATCATCCTCATACATCAGTGGTTAGTCAAGTTCGGACGAAGAGTACTCTGGTGAACGAGAATGATATAGATTGATAGCTGGATTTTTTATCTAAAATTTCCTGACAATTTTATTTTTTCTGTGGTATAACAAATTTTCGTTCCCCTGAGCTTATTCTTCAGCTTGAATCATATTCGATCTCATTTATTAATCCACTAATTAATGTATATGTGAATGATATGTTGTCGGTCTGGTATCGAACCTGGGACCTCCCGCACGCTATGCAGACGCTCTACTATTAGGCTCTTTCAAGGCGGATTTCACTTTAGGAGAGATCTTGTTTGTATATAGAATTATTCATATGCAAATGTGCCCACCAGGTTTTTATTGTTCATTCATCCAATAGATTGCCGGTGGGCACTTTGCATATGAATAGGTGATCTCCCCTATTTACATAAAGTCTGCATAAAACTTTGATGAATGATAACGTTTCTATGTGCAACGTGAAAACATTACATACCAGGAGTGAGGTAATCATGATCAATCACTGCATTAATGACTATGCAGCCCAGTCAAGGGACACATCATGTATCTTGCTTAAAGCCATTTAATTAACCGTATTCCCTCGAATAAACGCTCCCCCTTAATAAACGCCCCCCCCCCCCTACTATGCAAACATGATTCCCTTAAAATTATAGTATATAGTAAGACCTTTTCTCAAAAAAATTGCATCGCCCCCAAGAGCGTTTGTTCGAGGGAATACGGTATATAGAACTGTAAACTGTGCACTTCATTTCGAGAATTCTCTGTTTTATGATTTATTGATATTTTCATTAAATTACAACTTAATCACTCCAGAAAGTGCAGTGTCTGGCATTCTGGAAGTTCTGGAAAGTTTATGAATTTGCGAGATTATAATATCCCGATAATCACGAAAATAAAAATTTTGCAAATTTAATAGTTTTTACGGTATTCAGTATAAAAATGGTGAAGTTGGATTTAATATAGTTTACAAATTAAATCTAATATTTTACCTCATACATATTCTGAATACTGTTTGTTTATAAAATATACAAGTCAAATAGTTTTCTGTGGGCAGATAATTTAGTTGTATTGTTTAGGATGTGTTTTTCTGCCGTTTGGATGCTGATCAAATTTATTCTGGTGATTGTTTAAATGTACTTATACAAATAATTAAAATACATATCTTACGTAACCAACTATATGTAACAGTAAGTTTGAATTTTATCACAACAAATACTTCGATGAGATATAAATCGCATTCAATTTAAACAAACAAATATCCTCTATTTATTTGGTTGTGTTATGTGCCGAACGAATGAAGTCCAAATAATTTGAAAAATATTGATCATGTATCAATACCACGATTCTGTTTATCTAGCAATGTGTTTTCTACGGGATGTAATCAATGTCCACTATATTTACCATTGACCGGGAAGCGCTTTGCTTATGCAGCAGACACCTGCTGTTCAGATACATGGTCTCAAATCGCATTGCATTCACCATGAAATTTTGGGTATTTCTGCTTTCTTTGGTAAATAAACTATTGTAATGCAACAAAGACCGATGTAATCTGCATGGAATAATATGAATAGTCTGGTTCACGAGATTCTTACAAAATGCATCCTTTTTTTAATTTTTTTTTTCAAAATCATAAACCATTGAGATCTGGTCACGTGCCCCTCCATGGAGGATTCAATTTCACTTACCAGAAATGAAATTATAAACAAGAAATCAACTGTCACATTATGCATAGGTTATAGAACATATTAAAATCATAAGCAAATTGGGGGTTAGAAGGTTAAGTTTATTCAGGGAACCACTAAAACAGGTTTGACGGTAATTTAAAAATACACATCAGTTTACCAACCCATGCATAACCTAAGGTTTGCACAGGCCTTGAAAAGTTCTTGAACTTGGTTTCAACCTTGAAAAGTACTTGAATTTAGTGCTACCTTGAAAAAAAGCCAAAATGGTACTTGACTTGAATTTAACTGAAAATCCTTGAATTCCGGCAAACAGCCTTGAATATCGATAAAAGTTTATGGATTTTGTCAAAATTGCACATTTAATGTTGGTGTAAAAAATGAAACAGAAACACTCTTTTCATTAAAAATTAAAAAAAGTTCATAAATGTTACTCACAGGTATTTTATGAATTGACCACAATCTGATATGCTTGTGTATGACGTCACTGGAAAAAGTGTATACATGGCAGCGCTTAATGGCAATTTCGAAAAATTTAACCCTGGAAAAATGCCTTAAAAAAATACATAATCTGTCTTGAAAAGTCCTTGAATTGTCCTTGAATTTGGGTGCGAGAATTTTGTATGAACCATGTAACTATGTTTAAAATATTGGGAGGTATACATTGTAGCCCAGCCATACTCACCTGATCCTGACCTGATTAAGCCTGATTGTATTACAAGGTCCTTGTGTTGAATAAACAATTTCCACTTGGAAATTGTGCATTACACTTCATACATATTAGTATGATAATGTTAAAGGCGGGAAAATTTGGTATACTCCACAAAAGTGAATAAATCAGATGTGCAGCAGTGATGTTTTTAGTATTACACAACACTGACCATATCTGTTTACTTTAGTTATTTACAAAACCAATTTTGCAACAGTTGACCGATCCGACTCATGTTTGTAAACATCACATTATCCTGGGCGCACTATAATACTCCCCGCTTATGAAAACATATCACAGAGGTTAAATATTAGACGAGAAATCAGCTGTTAAATTATGCTAATAAGATGAGAAACCGATCAAGTTAATATCTCCGCACATAGCCTATAAACATTAAATGAGTATAGCACAGAGAAAATGACGTGATCCTGACCTTTATGCATGAATACATAACAAGGTTCTTGCGTTGAATATATAAATTTACGTGAGCAAATCGTGCAATAACGGTCCTTTAGATTTGTGTTGGTATTACACCTTGAGCGTCTTCATGATACTTTCCGCTTATGAAAACATACAAATAGGATTATAAATATAGATAATATATAAAAAAAAATTATATCAGCTGTTAAATTATGCTAATAGAAGGTCGAAAGTTGTGTCAAATTCTCCGGACTATTATAAGAAGTAAACAGATCAGGTTACCGCACATAACCTATAAACATTAAATGTGTACTTGACAATATCATGGCTGCCGTATTGTTCATGCATGAGTGGATAATATCATTCAGGCTTCACTAAATTTGTCATCTTGAAGTATTGCTATTGGTAACCACTCAAATACGGTATAGATAATACTTGTTTTCTGATATCATCTTACCAGTACTCAAATGTTAATATAAAGATTAAATTGACAAATTTGTGTTCTAGGCTCAAACTTAAAAGTTCGCTTTAATTTATAAACCTTGAAATTGGAGTAGGGAAGTTTTTCATTGTAGTTTTTGTTTTGCTTAGTTATAAACTTTTCATGAAGTAGGGAAGATTTCGTTTTGTTGTTGTTGTTTTTTAACGAGATAAGACATTGTGTGGAGAACATTTGGATTAATGGAGATACAGTTACACTGTGTAGTACTTTTCAATTGGATAATATTTATAAAAAAAGAAAATTTTACTTTCTGATTGGAGATATTTTTAATTCCTTGTTTGTTTCCAGTAAACTTCCTACAAGATAACCATTGTCAGGTATGTTGGAAGGACTACAGGTAGAGGTAGGGAACATGAAGATGGCTCAGGTCTCTCCAGCAATAGAGGAAGGAAACAGTGCAGGGGATCATATCGACCATCATATTGATCGCGAGAAACTCAACGGGAAACACAATGGGAAACACAGCGGGAAACATGACGGGATACACGAGGAGGGAGATAACTGCGATCAGACGGAATACAAGCAATACCGGGCACGCTGGTTCATGCTAGCTATTGTTTGCGCTCTCAACTTGTCTAATGCTATGGTAAATATGCATGTTTATATTCTACCTATTCTATTGCACTGCTATAGTGCGCCGAGGATAATGTGATGTTTACATTGTCAAACATTTATCGATTTGGTCAACTGTTGCATAATTGGTTTTACAAATTACTAAAGTAAACAGAAATGGTTAGTTTTGTACTAAAATCATCACTGATAAATCGTGCACACCTGATAAATTCACCTTCGTGGAATATACCAAATTTTCCCACCTTTCTCATTATAGTGGGCGCACTATAAGTAATGGCTCTTGATTAACTCAGAAAATGAGATTTGATGGTTAAGTTTTGTGTTTTAAGTTCAACTAAGGTCATGACAATATTCATTTATAGACTTGCTAGGTGGTGCACACTTGTTTTATATTACGCATGTGAGTAATGCCAATTATGGGCACTCAGTTGTTGCATCTGCCCTGCTTTTCCTTGAACATAGGGCAGATCAATTTATGTTACTATATGTCGTCAAATATTAGCAATGTGATCACACTAAAACATGTCCTTATACTGGTAGCCACCCTAGATGACTTGTATTATATACTGTCAAATCAGATAATTTTCTGGGTATAAAATTTCATGGATCTTGGTAAAACACTGTTTTCTAGGGGTTGTAAATTCAAGGATTACAAAATATGGAAGTGAAAGCACTTGGTCCCTATTTAGGAGCTAGGCTAACTATTCGCGGGGATTATATTTCATGGACGAGTTCAACTGCCCAAATCAATGAAAATTTATCCCTCACGAAAATTAATGATTTTACAGTAACATACAACCAGAGTCACTTCAACTTTGATAAAATCACGCCATCAGGTTCAAATCTCCACCTTTTTGACTCTCTTTTGACTACACTAGTATGACAATGCTGTATCCTTAAGTGACACGATTATTTAAAAATATGTCAAGTACCTTGTTAAGCTTGTTATATGCACCTGTGATATTATCATTGTCTTTATCATTACCATTCTTATTGTAATGGATATCCAGTCATCAACCGGTGTTTGATCTTTAGGTTGTCGTCATAAACATTAAATGGTCAAAACAATTGAACTTATACTCCCAATACTTGACCATTAGCCGAGGCCACCTCTGTATATACTGGAGTCACCATGTCAGTTTGTTGGTTGGTCTGTTGGTCTGTCGGCCTGTTAGCAAAATCATGTCCACTCTGTAACTTTTCTTAATGGATTTTAAAATTGCTTAGTACAAATGCTCACCACATCAAGACGGTGTGTCATGGGCAAGACCCTAATTCAAAAGTCAAGGTTACAGTTAGAGGTCAAAGGTTTTATAGTCATGCAAGTTGTGCACGCTCTGTAACTTTGCCTTTAAAATAGCTTGGTTCAAATATTCACCGTGTACAACAAGACGATGTGTCATATTTTCCCAAGACCCAGATCCCTAGCTCAAAGGTCAAGGTCACACTAAAGGTGTCAAAGGTTATCAAATGTGTTCTTTAGACTACAATTTTAAATAATATTCCTGTGTCAAGGCAGTGCTGCAGTATTGCATAAGATGGTGCTGTAGACTTTTTGTGACCTTAACCAACTTCATATTGCATTAAATGGTGATGTAGCTTTTTGTGACCTTGACCTACTTTATATTACATTTGATGATGATGCAGCCTTATTGTGACCCTGACCTACATTATATTGCATTAGATGGTGATGCAGCCTTTTTGTGACATTGACCTTCTTTATATTGCATTAGATGGTGATGTAGCCTTTTTGTGACCTTGACCTTCTTTATATTGCATTAGATGGTGATGTAGCCTTTTTGTAACCTTGACCTACTTTATATTGCATTAGATGGTGATCTAGCCTTTTGTGACCTTGACTTTCTATCTCTATGTTTTAGATGTGGATCACGTTTGCTGCAGCAGCCGACACCACAATAGTTTACTATGGAATATCCTCCCTGCAGTTGAACATGTTATCAATGACGTTCATGTTCGCTACAGTACCATTGGGGTTTGTTGCGACTTGGGTATTAGATACATACGGACTACGAGCTAGTGTAAGTTTCCTATTTTATACTCTAGGCTATACTCATCTGGGTACATTTTGAACAAAATAAATAAATCAATCAATATACGGTACCAGATTTATATTGAGCCTTTTTCATGCGAACACACGTTCAAAGGCACTTTACATATTGTGTTGCAGCCACAAAGGGCACAGGTGAATCGTCTACCAGTGCAGATACAGCATGATCTGACCAGAGGGACAGACTGAGAGAAAGCCCCTTAAGGGAGAGAGATGTTAGATACAGGCGTTTCCGGCGCTGCAGAAGTGCGCCTAGCTCTTATTTCGAATAGACAGCCTGGTTCTTTAATGTGCCCAGTGTGTAGCACTGATACACAGCTTCCTGGCACCTTACCCAGATACTTTGCAGTGACACACGGTCAGTTGGGTGGGAAACACTAAAAAGAGTTTCAGAAATGACCAAGTGTCCCGGTTGAGATTCAAACCAGGAACCTCTGGATCAGTAGTCAAGAGCGTTAGCCACTCGACCACTGTGCCACCACAGAACAGTGTCATCATAATAGATTATAGATAAAATAAAGCTGTTTGACGAGTATTTGCAGTAAGTCTGTTTGCCAGTCATTCGTTGCAAATCTAATTTGTACGTGAAAAGCAAACAGAAAAGAACAAATTTTTATTATGAATGAGGTCCTTATATCTTATTTATATCCCTTAATTAACAATTTTATGCCATGTAGCATGCCCTTATCAGTAAGCTATACTCCAAAACATCATAACCTTGAGAAAATATCAGAATGGATTCAATATTTCTTCGATTTTTGTTTCAGCAAATCTTCAATTGCATATTTAGGCCTACTTCTTCAAAATCCTTTCAAATTTGATATAAACAATGTGCAATAATCAATAAGTTGTCATAAAGACTTAACATTTCATAATGAAAATGTTTGTATCAACTGAACCCAGTCTGAAGTCTAGACTTGTAATAAATCTGTAGAACATGTATTATTAGAAAGCTAAAAATTAATAAAAATAAACATGTTTATTATAATCATGCTTATCAGTGGATAATACTGAATATTATGTAGAATTATGTAACAAGGACTCTGATTCGCTTAGACGGCCAGCACGAGGAGTCAATATATTTTTATCACAGGCACACAGTTACATGGATTTCATCAACTTACTAGTATTGACTTACTTTTGCATTGATTATGCGCCATTTTTCACTAACCTAGCGCTACTGCGTAGATTGTTATAATACCATACATGCCATGTTTCTCAGACCCCTTTGCGTGAGACTGCTGATGAAAATGCAGGAGATTTCATTAAAATGCAGGAGATTTTCCTTGCTGAACTTAAAAACTTAAATTATAGAAGTTTATATGCAGTTTTCACTTATCTTACTTTGTAGTGGGGTGACAATTATTGGTGATTTTTTGGGGTGAGGTGACAACTCAAGTAGAACAAGCTATGTTATATACCAAAATGTTCGCCTATGTCTGTACTATATGGAACTGCCGGCATAAATTGTCAACGCATGGTGCGGACACGGTAATCCAAGATGGCCGCCATAATTTACACATACACTTAAAATTCTATGTTCTCATGCAATTTTTTTATTTATGTATGTAGTCACACATATTTGCTTGGATATTATTCATTTGATAATGTACATCAAATGGACATACAAGACTGACCACTTTGAGAGCAAGGGCAATGTCATTTCAAGGTCAAACTACCAAAAATACCTGAAAATTTGATCTTTCATTGCATTTTTCTTATTATGAAATTTGGTGAACATTATGTTTTGTTGTAGATCATTGATGTGATCAGAGTTGTTTCATTAAAAATAATAATTTATACTGGAAGTAGAAAAATCTTTGAACATTATTTGACAAAAAATTATTTATTGGAAGTTAATTTCTACGTAATGTACAATATTGCGGCCATAAATTTGTTTTCCGTTACAACTGAACTCTTATATGTGGCATCCCAGACCATATGGGGTACATAACACTATCAAGTACAACCATCCCGTGCCATAATGGGTACTCACTACTACGTGTTAAAGTCATACTAAGTCCTAAGGATACTATATACAAAGTACAGTCAAACCAAATCATCACCATCACATACCAGGCCGGAATGGGTTCTAACCACCAACAAGCACATTCTGTAACCAATGGAGTACATGTCATGTTCTTACAACTGTCCATAACAACCATTCCTATCGAGTTCTCAATGCCACTAGCTATACCTGAGGCCCAATGGGGTACTTACAACCACAGAGTAGAGCCAACCAATGCCATTTTGGTTAATCACCACCATATCAGTCTCGATATGGTACTCACAATCACTGAGCACAGCTGTAAAGGCCCTATGGGTTACTCATTAGTACAAATCACAGTCGTATAAGGCCCAAAGGGGTACTCATCCAAAATAATTACAACTTTCCATGCCCAATAGGGGTGCTCTTAACCAATGATATACAGCCATACCAGGTCCTATGGGCTACACCCAAGTCACAACAAAAGGGTACAGACATCCAAGGCCCAATCAACACCACCAATAAGCATTGAGTACAGTCACACCTGACCCTATGTGGTACTTACCACCGACGATTACAGCCATACTATGTTCTAAGGGGTACTTGGACCAACTGAGTACAGCCATACCAGGTGCAATACAGCCATCCTAGGCCCTACTGGGTATTTCACCACCACTAATTATGGCCATACTAATCTCTATGGGTTAGTTGCAACCACTAAATACAGCCATACTAGATTATGGTAATTATCACCACCAATTACAGCCACTATATGCCCTATGCCCTACACACAACCACTGTGTATAGCAATACTATGCCTGAGGGTACTCGCATCTACTGAGAACAGCCATTCAATGCCCTATTTGGTATTGAACTCCGCCTATAGAACAGCCATCCCAGGCCAATTTATGTTCTTACCTCCAAAAGTTCAACCATCCCAGGCCCATTTGGGAACCCATCACCACCAATTACAGTCATACCAGGTCTTATGGAGTACTCGCCACCACTCAATACAGCCGTCCTAGGCCCTATTGGAAACCCACAACCACAGACAACAGCCATCACAGGTTCCATTTGGTACCCACCACCTTGAGTACAGCCACCACAGGCCCTATTGAATACCCTATACCACAGAAAACAGCCAATCCAAGGCCCCATTTGGTACCCACTACCTCTGAGTACTGTCGTCCCAGGCCTATTGGGTATCCATCACCTCTGAGTAGTCATCCAAGGCCCCATTGAGTACCCACCCTCACGAATTCCAGCTATCACAAGCCCTATTGAGTACGCACAATTACAGATTTCAGCCATCCCAGTCCCTATTGAGTACCCACCACCTCTGAGCAGTCATCCAAGGCCCTATTGAGAAGTACTCAATAGGGCATTGGATGGCTGAAATCTGTACTCTCCCTCACAGATTTCAGCCATCCAATGCCCTATTGAGTACCTATCCTCACAGAATTCAGCCATCCCAAGCCCTATTTTGTACGCACCATCACAGATATTAGCCATACCAGGCCCTATTGGGTACCAACCATCACAGATTAAGCCATCAAAGGCCCTATTGAGTACCCACCCTCACATATTTCAGCCATCCCAAGCCCATTGAGTACCCATCCTCACAGAATTCAGCCATCTCATGCCCTATAGTGTACCCACCATCACAGATTTCAGCCATCCCAAGCCCTATTTTGTACCCACCATCACAGATATTAGCCATCCCAGGCTCTATTGGGTACCAACCATCACAGATTAAGCCATCAAAGGCCCTATTGAGTACCCACCCTCACAGATTGCAGCCATCCCAAGCTCTATTGGGTACCCATCATCACGGATTTCGGCCATCCCAAGCCCTATGTGTACCCACCATCAGATATTTCAGCCATCCCAAGCCCATTGAGTACCCATCCTTACAGATTGCAGCCATCCCATGCCCTATTGTGTACCCACCATCACATATTTCACCCAGCGCAAGCCCTATTTTGTACCCAACATCACAGATTAAGCCATCCCATGCCCTATTGAGTACCACCGTTACAGATTTCAGCCATCCCAAGCTCTCATGGTACCCACCATCACATATCTCAGCCATCCCAAGCCCTATTTAGTACCCATCATCACATATTTAAGTCATCCCAAGCCCATTGAAAACCCATCCTCACAGGTTTCACCAGGCCCTATTGAGTACCCACCCTCACAGATTTCAACCACCCCAAGCTCTATTGGGTACCCATCATCACAGATTTCAGCCATCCCAAGCTCTATTGGGTACCCATCATCACAGATTAAGCCATCAAAGGCCCTATTGAGTACCCACCCTCACAGATTGCAGCCATCCCAAGCTCTAATGGATACCCACCATCACAGATCTCAGCCATCCCAAGCCCTATTGAGTACCCATCATCACATATTCAAGCCATCCCAAGCCCATTGAAAACCCATCCTCACAGGTTTCACCAGGCCCTATTGAGAACCCACCCTCACAGATTTCAGCCATCCCAAGCTCTATTGGGTACCCACCATCACAGATTTCAGCCATCCCAAGCCCTATTATGTACCCACCATCACAGATTCCAGTCATCCAAAGCCCTATTGTGTACCCACCATCACAGATTTCAGCCATCCCAAGCCCTATTGTGTGCTCACCATCACAGATTGAGCCACCACAGGCCCTATTCAGTGCCCACCCTCACAGATTTTAGCCATCCCAAGCCCTATTGTGTACCCACCTAACTTATTAAAGCAATACCATACCATACGGAGTACTCCCCGCACACACACAGAGTGCAGCAATCCTTGGCCCTATTCGAGTAATGACCACCACCAATTATGGCCATTTAAAAGTGTAAGGGGTACAAAGGCAACCACTGAATTCAGCCATACCAGACCCTATGTAGTAAACATACTTACCAATACAAATTCAGCCATATCCGGCCATAAGGGATACCTAACCATCACCTACTTCAGGTGACTCACCATGACTGTCCAAACGTTTTGTTGAGATTCCCACAGTAGGAGATGCTTGGTATATCAAATCGCCTGCCATCTTTAAATGGTTGCAGCAAGTCTGCTTTTTGCTGTGTCTAAATTCCCCAATCCCAGGATCTAAAATCCAGCCAAAGTCTATTTCCCGGGATTGGGAATCAAAGGGCCTGTCAAAATCCCGTCCGTTGGGAATTGTCTTCTGTCTAAAGTCCACTGTTTGCCCGCCACTCCCCCACCCTGGGGCAAAATATTGATAGGTGCATTATTATATATAATAACTGTCTAATATGTAATAATGTTGTCAAACCATTAACAATAATACTGTCAAATATAGAGATTCAACGACCGAGGAAAAAACATTCACGGCTGCAATATTGTACATTACGTAGAATCGCTTATGTTCCGTCACAAAATTTAAACAGATTTTCTACTTGCAGTACAAATATATCACTTCTAATAAAATAATTTACACTTAGAATACCTGCTTTCACATCTAAAACAAAATACAATGTTCAGCATTCGTTTATAATAACAATTTGGGACGAAATATCAACTTTTCAATTTTTGGTAGTTTGACCTTGAAATGACATTGACATTGACCTTGACCTTGAGTGGTAATTTTTCAAGTCCATTTGGAGTACAATACAAAGTTAATAATGTTTAGACAAACATTTAATCATACCATTAGAAATAATACTGTCAATAGTTGAATACTAAAATTTTAAATAGGGAATCAGAAATCTAAGAATGTCATCTCGGCCAACATGTACATGCATAATAATGTCAGTTTTGACAAAGTTTCAATAATTTGAACTGAAAATTGAACTAATAATAAGAGACTATGTGCTTACCAACACTTTTATCACTTTTAATATCAACTTGAATATAAAACATCTGCTAAAACAAGAAAACAAGTGAGGAAACATCATTTTTTCAGCTTTTTTTCGTAATTTGACCTTGAAATGACCGTGACCTTGACCTCAAAGTGGTCAGTCTTGTATGTCCATTTGATGCACATTATCAAATGAATAATATCCAAGCAAATATTTGTGACTACATACATAAATAAAAAAATTGCATGAGAACATAGAATTTTAAGTGTATGTGTAAAATATAGCGGCCATCTTGGACGCCATCTTGGATTTCCGTGTCCGCACCACGCGTTGACAATTTATGCCGGCAGTTCCATATAGTACAGACATAGGTGAACATTTTGGTATATAACATTGCTTGTTCTACTTGAGTTGTCACCTACTCCTAAAATAAGCCACTTTTGAGCTGATTGTCACCCCACTATTGATGACAATACCATGCATGCTTCATGAAGCAACTTAAACTAGTGATTGTGATCATTTTCAAAATGTAAACAAAAATGTCAGGTTCCAGTATGTCCAAGAAATGCGTGAGATTTGATAAATTGGTGCAGGAGATACATATACAATTCAGAAATAACGTAGACTTTTGCTGTATAACGATCAATGTTGTAGACAGACTATATGTGAACATGGGTTTTGAAATCGGAATTATCTGGCCACCTGATGGCATATTTTTCAAAGTCTTTTTTATGGACAGTAACAGGGATTCCTGCCATTTTAATAACCATGGTTACGCGTACCCAGGGCAACCCAATTTTACCACTTTGTGCAATTACTTTCACTGCTGATAGTATCATTACAGGTTAAACTGTCTTTTTAAAAACTCCGCCAATATATCATGCAATATCAAAACACTCTACACGGACGTTTTGGTGACATTTAAACATTATGGATAGAAATACACAACATGTGAATAGCACATGTTCTCTAATCCATAACGTAAGTCATGACATTATTAATTAACACGAAAAATTGCGCAGTGAAAACTAATAAAGAAATTAGGGGAAAATCCCACTGAAATCTCCAATATGATCAATAATACGCATATGACGAGTTCTGGCAGTCATATTTTTGTCTTAAAATGATATCAAAATGGTATGAAAGAGGTGGAGGTCACATTAGAACACCTATTATAAGTCACAGCGTTGACGTTTACGTTGCGTATTTCAGGCACAAAAACGTAATGCCTGGTCTAGAAAGAAATAGAAGGAATCTATATGATAGTCAGCACGATTAGTATAAAGGCATTTTTGAGAAGTGCATTGGGTGTCAATTGTTATATTTGTGACTTAGTGAGATAATCGTAGAGGTTATTTTATGGACAACATCATTGTAATGTCACTGATGTCATTTGTGTTGCCCCGGGTGTGTGGTAGTGACTGATTTTGAGGAACTATAATTTATGACAGACTTATTACAGATATACCGAATTTGGTGTACTGATCGCAGAAAGATTCCGAATTACGATGGTGTATTTATTATTTTTGTACTATTACAAATGAGTAAAAGTCTACGTTATTTCTGAACATCCAACGTATTAACCTATTAACCTATAAATGTTACTACAACTTGTAAATTATAACTAACAGTTGGGACAGATGACTGCATCTACCAGTATATGCCATTTCCTCTTATTCCTATGATAATGAATGTGTCATGTGACATTTCAGTGTTTGATATGATGGCTGATTTATGCCATGTCGTATTTTCGCTTTTTCGCCACAGCAAAGCGAAAATGCGAAAATGTAACAATGCCTAAAAATTGACTTTGTCGTATCTTTGCATCGTTACATATGAAAATATGACAGATGAAGGGTGACAATATGACACCAAAAAAGTGTTGTGTTTTCATGTTACATCTGTCGTATATTTGCTTTTTTGTGGCAAAAAATGTAACACTGCGAAAAAGCGAAAATGTAACAATGCGAAAATACAACATGGCATAAATCAGCCATCATAGTTTGACTCAGCAGTGTTCCATAACAGACAAGAAAACCATTGATGCAAGCATCAAAGGGTGCCTTTTAGACATTCAAAAATGTTACCCAGACCACAATTTTATATAAAAATCTTAAAATTAGATAATGCTATAACTACATTAATCACATTTTTTATTTGAACAAATTTCTATGCAAATAGCCAATATTCTGCTTTAGATCATGGAGTGAAATCTACAGTGGAAAATTGCATTGTTTTTTATGCTTCCGCAAAAATATTTTGGGGAGCATAAAGTCACCGCTTTGTCCGTCTGTCAGTCTGGGCATACGAATGGCCAATTTTAGGGTATGAGAGAACAAACGAAATATCCAATAATTGTCCATTCGTGAGGTCATTCCATTCATTCCGTAAGTCTCTTATGGGTATTTTTTAAGAAAGGAAATACCCAATAAGTGGTCAACCTTAAGGACGTCCTTCTGTCTGACATTTTTTGTCCGGATAACTCAAAAACTATAACTCCTATTAATTTGAAACTTTGCATGTGCATAGATCTCATTGCAGTGCACAAGAACTTTAACTCTTAATTGCATATTTTTCGAGTTATTCCCCTTTGTAGGTTTTCATACTTTATTCAAGTCCATGCCACAACTCATAAAGTATTGGAGATATCAATTTAAAAGGTCATAGTCAAATAAATCTCTTAAGTTATAGTGCAGTGCACAGGAACCATAACTCTCCTAGTTTCTCCAATGTTTCTAGTATTTCAATCAAACGTCACACAATTACTTACAATCAGCAGGGATATGTCCCTTACATTGACAGCTCCTGTTTGACTTTGTATTTCAATGTAAAAAGATCATCTGTGTTGATACTTATAGTATGGTGTCCTGTTAGGGCCATCGGTGCGTAGCTATAAAAGGTCAAGGGAACCATAGTGAAAAGACAATAGCGCGATACTGATAATGCAATAGTACGAAATTGAAAAGTTGATAATACGATAGTGAAAAGTCGATAGTGCGTAACAACAAAATTACGATAGTGAAAAGTCAATATTATTTCGCATTTTCACTAACATACTGTCATGTTATCTCTATCATACTATCGACTTTTCATTATCATACTATCGTGTTTTCACTACAGTACTATTGACTTTTCATTATCATACTATCGTGTTTTCACTCTTGTACTATTGACTTTTCATTATCATACTATCGTGTTTTCACTATTGTACTATTGACTTTTCATTATCATACTATCGTGTTTTCACTACAGTACTATTGACTTTTCATTATCATACTATCGTGTTTTCACTCTTGTACTATTGACTTTTCATTATCGTACTATCGTGTTTTCACTATTGTACTATTGACTTTTCATTATCATACTATCGTGTTTTCACTATTGTACTATTGACTTTTCATTATCATACTATCGTGTTTTCACTATTGTACTATTGACTTTTCATTATCATACTATCGTGTTTTCACTACTGTACTATTGACTTTTCATTATCATACTATCGTGTTTTCACTACTGTACTATTGACTTTTCATTATCATACTATCGTGTTTTCACTATTGTACTATTGACTTTTCATTATCATACTATCTTGTTTTCACTACTGTACTATTGACTTTTCATTATCATACTATCGTGTTTTCACTACTGTACTATTGACTTTTCATTATCATACTATCGTGTTTTCACTATTGTACTATTCACTTTTCATTATCATACTATCGTGTTTTCACTACTGTACTATTCACTTTTCATTATCATACTATCGTGTTTTCACTACTGTACTATTGACTTTTCATTATCATACTATCGTGTTTTCACTACTGTACTATTGACTTTTCATTATCATACTATCGTGTTTTCACTACTGTACCATTGACTTTTCATTATCATACTATCGTGTTTTCACTACTGTACTATTCACTTTTCATTATCATACTATCGTGTTTTCACTACTGTACTATTGACTTTTCATTATCATACTATCGTGTTTTCACTACTGTACTATTGACTTTTCATTATCATACTATCGTGTTTTCACTACTGTACTATTGACTTTTCATTATCATACTATCGTGTTTTCACTATTGTACTATTGACTTTTCATTATCATACTATCGTGTTTTCACTACTGTACTATTGACTTTTCATTATCATACTATCGTGTTTTCACTACTGTACTATTGACTTTTCATTATCGTACTATCGTGTTTTCACTACTGTACTATTGACTTTTCATTATCGTACTATCGTGTTTTCACTACTGTACTATTGACTTTTCATTATCGTACTATCGTGTTTTCACTACTGTACTATTGACTTTTCATTATCGTACTATCGTGTTTTCACTACTGTACTATTGACTTTTCATTATCGTACTATCGTGTTTTCACTATTGTACTACAGTGTTCCCTCTCGTAACGTCACCTCTCTCAAACGACTCCCTCCTTTAAACGCCATTCAAAATTCCTCCCATGCAATTTCAACGTTAAATTCCCTCCGAGGAACGACACCTCCCTTCAACGACAAACGTCACTCAAAAGTCGTACCGACACTAAGAATTACCTCTCCGGACCGGCATAGGTTAAGTCAGTTGTTGATTGTTTTCATAAGTAATTACACTGTCTGCCAAAATGTGTGAATATGGTATACTAATCATCATTGAGAAGCTTGTAAATCGCTATTTTTCACACTTGCATTGTGACACGATTAACAAATTGTGGTTTGGCCTAATTGGATAATTACGACGATTAGAATGTTTTCATTCATTGGTGGTCTGTATAATAACTTTGGTCAGGGTAAGGTGAGAAATCTCGTTACTTCTGATTAAAATAAAGTGACAATTAATGCATCTTTTCTAACAAGAAAAAGGAAAGCGTTTGTTTATTTTAAAACAAATGGCGTCGGGCGTACGGTACCGTCTAAAGCCCGACCGATCCGGACCGTCATGTATGTAAATTGGTGAACACGATTATTTCATGGCAAAATCGGCAAAATAATTTATTTTTATAGAATTAATAAGATCATAATCTGGTTAGGAGTTAGCAACCTCAATACACTTTATTCATCTTTACTAATTATGACACGCTGCTTGGGTACATCTTGTTCATATTTTGGAGGTTAAAACATGCTATTTATGCACCAGTCAGTTAGAAGTACAATCCCTCTCCACAACGGCTCCCTCTCTACAACAAACACTATTTCTGTCTCCCACAAATGTCGCTCAAGAGAGGTACCACTGTATTGACTTTTCATTATCATACTATCGTGTTTTCACTACTGTACTATTGACTTTTCATTATCGTACTATCGTGTTTTCACTATTGTACTACTCACTTTCCCCCCCTTTGGATATGTATATGATTAAGGTGCATTTCAGTACAATATAGATTGTCATATTAAGTTTGTTTGTATTTCAGTTAATATTATCGGCTTGGTTGAATGGTGCTGGGGGATTGTTGCGCAATATAAGTACACTGGACGTGGTACCGAGAGAACATGCATATACAGTCCTCCTCATTGGGCAGATTTTAGCAGCCTGTGCCCAATCATTTGTCATGTTTGCACCGACTAAATTAGCCGCTTTATGGTTTTCGGAAAATCGTCGAGCAACGGCAAACATGATAGGCAGTATGAGTGAGTAATACATGTTTATACTTCTTACCCAAGATTTGTCAATTTTAGTCATACCCCTTATGTTTGTTCTCCTGATTGGTCAATTTCAGGCACACACCTTATGTCTGTTCAACTGATTGGTCAATTTCAGTCACACCTCTTATGTTTGTTCTCCTGATTGGTCAATTTCAGGCATGCCCCTTATGTTTGTCTCCTAATTGGTCAATTGCAGTCACATCCCTAATGCTTGTTCTCCTGATTGGTCAATTTCAGGCGCACCTATTTAGTATATGAACCTGATTAATCTGAAAAATGATTTTGTTCCATAAAATAGAATTTTCTGTTCTTCAAGGTCATATGATCACTTTTTGATCAATTGACTTGAATCATTCTTCCTAGGGGAAGAAACTAATGTATTCCTATGAGGTTAGGGGCAAAACGACAGCAAGCCTCACTTGACAGCAAAAAAGTTACAATCATGAAAAGCCACATGATCAAAGCGAGTTCAGATGAGAATGAGATTCTAGGTCCAGGTACATGTTTCTCACCAGGTAGCTGAGTGTAAGTTTCTGCCAGATCGAACGTTTGATTTTCTTGAAATATAACTGTAGTTTGATCAATATTTGATCAGATAAAACATTCACCACAAATATGCACTCACTTGAGTATGTAGTTTACCTGTAGTGTGATATTCTCTGATGGAAGCCACATACAAGTATAGTATACCTTCTGCATAAATCTTGAACATAATGTTTAAAGCCTAGGTCCCACTGAGGAAATCCACATCGGCAATGTTCTCCCGATTTTTTCCGATACCACCCGATTCATCAGAATTCCTTCCGATATCACAAACTGTCTGATGATTTTGACGAAGTTTTCCTTACACCATGAGGAACCTGTTCCCGATGTCCTTAGATAGCTCATTAATTTCAATCGGGAGTACATTGCCAAGCCAAAAAATGCTCAGTAGGACCTAGGCTTTAGCCATAACTCATTGACTGTCTAACTTTAGAAGTATAGTACAACCTCTCTAGAGCAACACCCGCTTTGGAAACATATAAGTTTGGTTGTTGTACAGAGTTTGTTGCTTTTGAGAGGTAAAATGGATAGTAAATGGTAACTTCTTGATCAAAATGAAAATGCTGCTAAAGATCGAGAGGTCCCTGATTCGAATCTCATACGGGCAGGTACCTGCTTCATTTCAGAAATACTTTTCAGTGTTTCCCAGAGGTAGTCTCCCATGTATCAGTGCTTATAATAGACCGGCCGGGCATGTTAAAGAACCTGTTCTATTCCAGTCTATTCTGAAAGATCTAGTGTAGCTTTACTAAGTCACTAAGGGTCCATGGTGTAGCATACACTGATTTCTTGTATTATCCAAACTTTCTGTCACTTCCCTGAAAGCTGGATAGGCAGGTACAAAACCTCATAACAACCATTCTAGAACGCCAAAAAAAGAGAAATTAAAGGGGAATTCATGTCTCTATGGTTAAAATTTCTTATGAGAAACATTAAGCTGAACGTAGCATTTTATTTGAATTATGTATATGTACAGTTAGTTATTTCAGGTTTGTTTATAACGGACTATGATATACTGTGATCACATGACCTAATTAGTTGTCAGTAAGTGAAGGTTACCATGGAAACAAGTATTATTCATGCAGTTTCTCCACAAGTAGCAGTCCATCCCATAGGTTCTACTTCTCAGGCGTAATGCCCAATAATGAAAATAAGTATTGGGTGTAATTAGAACACAACATACTTATTCAAACACTGTTCTATTGCAAAAATTCAGCTGGACCATAATTTAGTCAATTCTAAGAGATTTAATTTTCTTCAAATAAATTTTTTCTGCTGAAAAGTTTACTCTTCCTATTACGCCCTCGAGGCAGTTAATATGCACATATCAATATTTTGCCTCAGGGGGGGGGGCTGGGATAGGGGGGAGACGGGCATACACGGGACTTTAGATAAAAGGCGATTCCCGACAGGTGGGAATTTGACATGCCAAATGATTCCGGGTACATCACCCACTGTAGGGATTTAGACAAAATGTTCGGCTCTAGGGTGGGTAATTAGACCTCAAAAAATAAGAATTGTCTAAATACCCTGGGTCTGCCCGCCCCTCCCCCTGGAAAGAAATATTGATAGGTGTATTTCCCTGGGTCTGCCGCCTCTCCCTTGGGGAAAAATATTGATAGGTGTATTTCCCTGGGTCTGCCGCCTCTCCCCCTGGGGAAAAATATTGATAGGTGCATTACACTAATCCTGAGACTCTAGGCTTGTATCGACTACTGTTATAATTTTACACATAGGTCTATAATTTTCCTTTTTCAGTGAACCCTCTAGGTAACATGGTGGCATTTATCATTGTTCCCTTGATTGTTGAAGAAGCTTCAGACATTCCATTGGCTGTAAGTTTGTAGTAAAGCACAGAGAGTTTGACCTGATCCTGACCTTTATGCATGAATATATTACAAGGTTCTTGTGTTGAATATATAAATTTCCGCAAACAAATAATGCAATATATCGGTCCTTTAGATTTGTGTTGGTATTACAACTCGAGTGTCTTCGTGATACTTCCCGCTTATGAAAACATACAACCTGGGTTATAAATATAGACAATATATCAGCTGTTAAATTATGCTAATTGAAGGTCGAAGGTCGCTTCAAATTCTCTGGTACAAGTATATTTTATGCCAAGTTATTGTTGACATGTCATTAATTTCCGAAAGGCCTCCTTTGGTGCTGGCATCAATGTTGCCCTTGTTAAATCAATGCTATTAAATTTAAACAATCGAATGCAAAACATATTTTAGTTATGTTTGCATGAAAATGGCGGCTGTATTGGAAGCCATCGTGGATTCTGAAGCATTGTGAAAGAGGATAGTAAGAAATGGAATTACTATATTCAGTCATTTATGATGACTTACTTTGGTGCAAGTTTAAGAATTGGGCTTAAATTTTAAATAAATCACATTAGCTCTTAGCTAGACTTTTTTTACTGTAGTTGAATTTGTTGCAACATACATACATTTCTTGAAGTGTTTATATATGAAGTTGTATGTATGTATATATACATTGTATATATATGTATGCTGGTGTTTGTTTGTGATCAACTGAGGCAGTTATAAGTGCATGGTCATTTGTTTTTTCCCTGTCAGAATTGCCAATGCCCCCTCTCCCCCGACTTTGAGGGAATATTATATAATTATGAAATTATTTCTGTGTTTTGTCAGTTATGGGTTGTATCAGCACCAGCATTCCTGATCGTCATGGTAACCACGTTTGGTGTTCGAAGGTCAAGGCCACCAACTCCACCATCAGCTAGTGCAGGGGAAATATCCGAACCCTTCTTCACTGGATTGAAAGCGGTTTGTATTTTATTCAAATCCTTAGTGTACAATGCTGAAATATTTGTACCCTTTTAAGTGTCACAGTGCAAACAAATTAACCTGTTCCTCCACCTTTATGCATAAATATATTACAAGCATCTTGAGTGGATTATTTAAATTTCTGTAAGTTGTGCAATGTCTATGAATTAGATTAGTGTTGATAGTATGCATTGTACACATTCCTATTATTCTTCACTTGTGAAAACTATCAGTGAACTACAGACATTAGAAGTCAACTGTTCAATTATGCTAATATAAGGAGAGATCATGTTTGTATACAGGGGTAGGTATTCATTTGCAAATGTGCCAACCAGCTAGCTATTGGTGAACGGCAGATTTTATTTTTCATCCATCCAATAGACTACCGGTGGGCACTTTGCCTATGAAAAGGTGATCTTCCCTATAGAAGGTTTGAGGATCACATTAATTTGTACACACTATAACAAGATGTGAATTAAGCAATTGATTTGAAATTCTTTATTAAAATATTTTTGCATAAAGCATTATCCATGGATCAAGACTGAGAGTGCCGCACTATCATACAATGAATTTGAAATTATTTTCTGTTTCTTTTCACAGATAATTACCAACAAGAATTACATCATACTCAACCTTGCCTTCGGTGCTGGCCTGGCTCTGTTTACAGCACTGGCTTCATTTATAGAACAAATCCTGTGTCCTAGAGGTTACTCCGACGTAAGTATTCACATTTATAGAACAAATTCTGTGTCCTAGAGGTTACTCCGACGTAAGTATTCACATTTATAGAACATAATCTGTGTCCTAGAGGTTACTCTGACGTAAGTATTCACATTTATAGAACAAATTCTGTGTCCTAGAGGTTACTCTGACGTAAGTATTCACATTTATAGAACAAATTCTGTGTCCTAGAGGTTACTCTGATGTAAGTATTCACATTTTATAGAACAATCTCTGTGTCCTAGAGGTTACTCTGACGTTCATATTCACATTTATAGAATAAATTCTGTACACTAGAGGTTACTCTGAAGTTAGTATTCACATTTATAGAACAAATTCTGTGTCCTAGAGGTTACTCCGACATAAGTATTCACATTTATAGAACAGATTCTGTACACTAGAGGTTACTCCGACGTAAGTATTCACATTTATAGAACAAATTCTGTGTCCTAGAAGTTACTCCAACGTAAGTATTCACATTTATAGAACAAATTCTGTACACTAGAGGTTACTCCGACTTATTTATTCACATTTATAGAACATATTCTGTGTCCTAGAGGTTACTCCGACGTAAGTATTCACATTTATAGAACAGATTCTGTACACTAGAGGTTACTCCGACGTAAGTATTCACATTTATAGAACAAATTCTGTGTCCTAGAAGTTACTCCAACGTAAGTATTCACATTTATAGAACAAATTCTGTACACTAGAGGTTACTCCGATGTATTTATTCACATTTATAGAACATATTCTGTGTCCTAGAGGTTACTCTGACGTAAGAATTCACATTTATAGAACAAATACATGTCGTATTGTCACCCTTCATCTGCCGTATTTTTTTGCTTTTTTGCCACAACAAAGCGAAAATGTAACAATGCAAAGACATGACAAAGTCGCATGGTTACATTTTTGCATTTTTGCTTTGTGGCGAAAAAGCGAAAATACTACATTGCATAAATCAGGCACAATAGAGATCAGACAGGGTAAAAACGCAATGACGACTGTCTTATTCAAACACAAAAAAAACCCACTAACAATGTAAAGTGTGTATTATTTTGTTGCAGGAGTTTGCTGGTATATGTGGAGCACTGATGATAGTTCTAGGTATGATATTGTCTGGGATTGCTGGCGTCTATGTTGATAAAACCAAACATTTTGAGGAAGTGCTTAAAATCTCATTTGCTCTGGCAGTACTGGCAGGCATTGCATTTACACAGGTGAGTGTGACTATTCTATAAATAAATACATTTTCCCTTTTCATCTTGACTATGTGAAGAATATGGAGAGCTATGTACTTGCCCATTTGTCGGCTTAACCCTCTTGGTTAGATTTTGGTGCAGACTACTGTATTTGACCATATCTTACATATTATCCATACTATAGCATTCAAACTTACAACACTTTTTTACTACTGGTCAAGTGCAATAACTCCATTTTTATTTTAATTGGAGGTATGCCCCTTTTTAACTAAGACTTTTTGGTTAAGGTTTTTGGAGCAGGCTACTAATATCTGGTCATATCTTACATATTACCGATGCTATAGCATTGAAACGTTCAATCAATACTTGTTTACCATCTTTAGTCGACTTTAATACCGTAGTCAAGTACAATAGCTCAATTTTGGTTTTATAGAGATGTGCCCCTTTTTAACTTAGACTTTTCTTGGTTGAAGTTTTGTGTGCGAGTTACATTCATGTCATATCTCATATACTATCAACGATATGCATTGTAACTTACAACACTTGTTTATCATCGTAAGTCAACAGTACTGGTCAAGTTATGAACTGATTTGGTAAACTGAATTTTTGGGAAAATCTGTATAATTTTAATGATTACCGGTATCTTCCTTGTGAAGGGGCTCTCTGACAGCTCCTACCATATAAGGAATAAGCCTCTGATCACAGTGTGTTCACAGTACAACCTCTCAGAGCAAACCTCGGGAGAGCAACAACATCTCTTTAACAACACCTTCAAACTTTACTATAAATGTTATCTCTGTAGAGCGACAACCTCTAAACAACGGCCAATATTTGTAGCTCCCAAAGGATGTTGCTTTACAGAGTTTGTACTGTATATACATGTATTTAGTCTTATTGCAGGTCTCACGTTTAAGAGATCAACATGTTTTAGTTGCTATAACAACAGCATTGTTTGGTGGTTTTGGATTGACAATATATCCTATCAGTATGGAGTTAGCTGTAGAAGTCACGTACCCGGTTGCCGAGGCAACAAGCTCAGGATTGTGTGTCGTCAGTGGGTAAATATCATATACATGCTAAAAAAGTTACCAATTTTCGAGTGCTGTTTTCAGCAGTTCAGCCACCGTTTGTCATTTAACTTCCCCTGGTCATTGGGCTACCTATGGAAACCGGCGTTTGAGTCTGAGAAAAAATAGCTGGTAGGAACCCCCTGAGAGAAATTGCTGGATCAGCCCCATGCATTGACATATCACATGGCAGTGAGGATAAGAGGAAAATTGTCAATCAAAGAAATTGAATTTCACCTCCTGGTTGACAATTTTCCTTTCACCCTCTCTGCCATGTGATATTCTAGAAAGTTACATTAAATTTACATAACTTTCTGTTATACAGCATGCACATGTAATATAGGTTAGGCAATATGATGATGAAATATAGGACAAACTGACAACATTGAGGCAATGTTTGTGTCTAATACGGGCATTATGTTTGTCACACATTCACATAAGTGTGAGGCATGATTAAAATACTGCCCAACCAGTTAGTAAAGTTACATTATTTGAAACTCCTTAATTGTTGCTGTGTATGAAAGCACTAACATTGTGTATGACTGAATTATATATCACATGATGGAATTGGACCAGATTCATAGGTGGTTCTTTATCAGAGTTGTTCAATTGGTTCAAGAGCACTTTTTCAGTGTTGTTCAAATGATTAACTAGGTCACTGGGCCTCTGAAATATGAAAATTTGTTTTGGCTAAAATTTCTTATATTTATAATTTTTAATTAGGTTGAAGTTTCTAAATACTCCTTAGAATATAACCTACATTATGAGCCAATGAAAACGCCGAATTTTGGCGGTTAAATGAAAATTTAATCATTAAAATTTTCTCTTAACAGATCTGACGTCATGCGTTGGTGCTAATTTCTATCGGCCAATCAGAATGCAGAATGTTATATTCTAAGCCAGTTAGAACATATTATGTAAATTTTAATGACTAAAAAGGACTCGCTTTGCTTCGCTCGCTCCGCCCTTTTTAATCCTTAAAATTTACTAAATATGTTCTAACTATAACATAAATTGCAGCAGTATGACAACAAATTGGAGGGTCACAATTACCCAAAATTGCTCACCTGTACGCTATGGCCATTAATATGCATCATATGCACAAAAACTTTGAAAAGTGAATTGTATGGCATGGCCAAGGCCGAACTTGTTTTGTCAATATTTGGCCCCTAAAAATCTGGCCCTTTCAGGGGCAGTAACTCTGGAACCAATAATGGGATAGACGACCTTTATTTCTATTGTAATCATCGTTATTACCGGTAAGTCTTTATTATTATTACTACTACAAAAATGATGTAATGATTGTTTATTTTGCAGACAAGCCCAGGGTATAGCTTATATGCTTCTCATGCAATTTCTAGCGAAACCGTTACCAGATCATGAACTAGAATACGATACCGGGTGTCATATACCAGAGAATGCTACAACTACAGTGTTTGAACCGCAAGACTGGACTGGTAAGTTACTACATACATCTATCTTTTTTAAAAAAAATTATATGCTTTTATTTATCCTTGCCTCCGGAAATCCATACGGACGAGGCCCCCTAGTTTGGGGGAAAGTGCATGATACAAAAGATGCCCCAGTTCCAGAAGCATCCCTGGTTCTTTACATGGGACCTTGGTTATAAAGTCTTGTCCGAAAGATTGTTAGTAATTTTAGTTATGTTAGGTGGGAAACATTGAAAAGCATTTCTGATTTTGATCCGGCTGGAGTAAGGATCGAACCCACAACCTTCGGGTCAGCAGTCAGTAGCCCTTACCACTGTAACACTTGTCCACCACACATCTGTTAATCTCATGCATTATATATTAAGAGAGCCAAAATGCCGTTTGGATTGTGAACAGATAATACTGTATATCCGATTAGGCGTGCAAAGGCAGAAGACAATATGACCAAAATGTGGGAATAATAAACGCATACAAATACTGGATTTTCTGATTAGGCGTGAAAAGGCTGAACATTGAAGTAATGGGTTAAGGCAATGAAATCACATGGATAATATGAGGTTATTGTAAGATCTTATTTTCAAGAGGAATTAATTTTCACTATACAGGCATTAGCAAATTAGATAAGTTTGCAGTATTTTATGCTCATTTTAAAACATCTAACAACGGCAGTATAACATTCCTTTCTGATTAACAAAAATTGCGAACTAGTCTTCAGAATATGAAATTTACTTCTTGAACTTTTTTCTTTTTGCAGATTCCAACCTGTATATATTCAATATATTTTCGACCATTGCTGTGGTAGGCCTGGTGTTATTCTTCAATCCAACTTATAAACGTCTGGAAGCGGAGAGGAAAATATCTGAGATTGCTGGGAGGAACACGGAGACCAAGATACATGTTATATCCAAACAATCTATGGTGGACACACACTTATGAACTCATCTTACAACGAGGATATTGGTGCAAGTTGTGCAATAAATTACCAACATCTTCCATTATTAACATGCCCCGAGCATCTTTCAATCTCTCTAGAGCATCCACTGAGCAGAACGACGCGTTCCTTAGCAACAACATCTTCATTTTTAACATTCCCTGAGCATCTCTCTCTCTCTCTCTCTCGCTCCAGAGCACCCGTCTCAGCAGAATGACGCGTTGCTTAGCAACAATATCTCTACAGTGTTATTAACCTTTTCCTCCATGGATACATCAAATCTCGCCTATCTTGCCAATCAATCATTTTTACATTAATTAAGTATGGAGGGGAGACAACCGAAGTAGCAGAGTTGGACTTAACAAGAACATTATCAAGGGAGGTAATTCTTTGATATTTGGTACAAAAAGCTGCACATGAGATATGTAACCAAGCTTGCTCTCATTTCGTAACTGAGTTGTGTAATGTGTAAGAAGCAATTAAGGGTATATATTCTCGCAATCAAATGTCCTTCCTACAACAACTTACTTTCCACAACATCCATATTGTATTGGTTACTAAGGTAGTTGCTATGGCGATGTTACTGTAACACTGTTCTTACAGTTTAGTGTAGATTCATGACATGAGATTGTGTTCAAACCACAACATGGAAGTATACTAGTAGTTTATGTCATGATAAATGTATGGATGCCAAGTGAGAGGTGATAAATGTATGGATACCAAGTGATAGATGTATGGATACCAAGTGATAAATGTATGGATACCAAGTGATAAATGTATGGATACCAAGTGATAGATGTATGGATACCAAGTGATAAATGTATGGATACCAAGTGATAGATGTATGGATACCAAGTGATAAATGTATGGATACCAAGTGATAAATGTATGGATACCAAGTCATAGATGTATGGATATCAAGTGATAAATGTATAGATACCAAGTGAGAGATGTGTGGATACCAAGTGATAAATGTATGGATACCAAGTGATAAATGTATGAATACCAAGTGATAAATGTATGGATAGCAAGTGATAAATGTATGGATACCAAGTGATAAATGTATGGATAGCAAGTGATAAATGTATGGATACCAAGCGATAGATGTATGGATACCAAGTGTTTGTCCAAAGTTTGTGTGTTTTTAAGCCAAAGTAATGCTAGAGGCAGCTCAAACTGAAGCTATCACTTACTAATACTCCAGTTGTACCACATATAGCAAAATCCATGACTCATTCACATTATCTTGTAAACTTTGCTGCTGAAATGGCATAAAATGCAGTTTTGTTTTTTCAGGGAGTTTATATATTTATAGAACAGGTCCTGGTTTTTTGTAGGATTTATTTTACCATTTAAAATGAAGCAGAATTATTTTTTCATTTTCATGTATAAGCCAAAACAAAATTAATTATGTGGTGCCAGTAACATTGAGAAAAAAATTAGGGTTGGTCGGTAGGAAAAACATTTTATTTTTTAAAATTATTTTATTTTTCCAACCGAGCAGGCCATCGCGAAAACCATGGAAGAACCATCAATGGCGATATGTGAGAATAATACATCCATAAAAATCGATATAGGAACCACTAAATGCCGTAGTTTTCGTACTGTTCTGGAAAATCGCCGGTTCAAAAAAAATTTTGGCAATAAAATGTTTAGGGTCGAGCCAAAAAGTCATGGTCGGTCGGGTTACTAGAACCACATAATTAATTAGTTTTGGCCTTATAGAGTTTGTAGTTTTATAATTATATTGCCTCAACAGTGCTAGAGATGGTACATTCTATCTCCACCTTTACTTGCTTTTTGTACCAGAATTTTATTATTTATTAATAAATTTTACAATGAACAATTTGGTCTACGTTATCAATTATACGTGACTTGTCCACTTATTGTAGTCTGAACATTTCCCACGGAATTATATTTCAATATAAAGAGGATATTGGATGAGTGTAGGGTTAGTATTAAAGTTGACGAAAATATACTGGGCGTCACTGAAACGTTCCCACTTAGATACACTGTGTATTTTGTATGCAATATGACCTATCGGTACAAAAGTTTTTTAGTGTGTGCATTTGTAATGGTTAAATTGGATAGCTGTGACTACACAGTAAGGTTAAAACATAGTCGTGTTCTGCTTTTAACACAGTGTAACGTGAATTTTAAATATTAGAGTCAATAGGGTGGTAACTTTTCATTGACGCCTAGTATAATATGAAGCAAGCCTTGTCACATGTGATACCCATTATGATCGATCACAGCCCCACAGTGTCTTTGTACACTTGAAATCAGTTGTTAACATGTTCTGTTGGTATGATAGTCCATTTCTTGAGTGATGACCTTTCCAGATCATGCTGATTACTGACGTCTTCTTAAGATGCTTCATGAGATCGGAGTCCGATATCTCGCTAACCTTACCATTCAAAATTTTTGCCAAACTTGCCTCTAGAAATAATATAACACTCAAGATTTGAACATTTATTTTATTAATTTCTTAATTCTGAAAAAAAAAACATTGTAACCTCTTAAGAGCATGACTGTTCAAGAAAAGCAAATTATATGCATTATATAGAGCTAAATTTGCTTTACAGAGGTTAGTTTTGCACAGTTTTACAACTGGATAACTGATATTGTCAGATCACTAGAAGGTTGCAGGTATATAATTTTTAAATATACTTTTTTTTTAATTTGATCAAATATTTTGTTACCTTATTTTAACAATATTTTAATGTATACTAGTGACCAACATGTCAAACTCTTAAGGCACTGAACAAATACAGATTGAGAATGTTGGGTAAGTTATGTATAGATTGATCGTCTAGCGGATTGATAGAAGGAAATGTACAAACCAACATACCCAACCTTCTCCAAAAAAGGAGGGAATGCAAATGATTATGAACACAATACTGGCCTAGGAATATGGCAGTCAGATTGCACTAACTGTCCATGAAGAGTGTCGCTCTGTAAGTAAGTTCTTTCAACCCTAGAAAGTCCACACAAATACACAATTGACACCAGGGGTATTCAATATTGATCTTACTGGACAACCAATCAGATCACACCATATTAAACTCTTGGTCAGTAACAGGCGATTTGATTGGCTATCCTTATTCTCCAATTAAATAAGATTAATATTGAATACCACCCCAGAGTACAGAATATTCATTGCAAGAATTGATCTGGAAACATTGGTAGCATCACTTTAAGTTATCTCCATCCACTGAATCTACGTCACCCTGACTCTGGGTTATCACTTAACATACAAGGCTTTCCTGACTCTTTACTTTGGAATGGGTCTATTTCCAGGACCTACTGTAGTGTAGGAAAATCCCTGGCATAGACGACCATAACGACAACTTAACAAATAAATATAGAACCCAGAACAGCCCTGCGTTCATAGAATATTTAAGTGACGCACCTTTCGCACCTGTTACATACCAGTTACGCACCAGGTACGAAACCTGCGTCACGTAAATATTTGTTGAACGCAAGGCACAATTGTTCAAATCATGATCATGTGACGCTGGTAAGATTTGTTATATTTTGTGCTGTCACGTTACTGGTTATTGAGTCATGGTCCGTGTGAAGTGATGGAACTTCTTCTATCTCCACACAGTTCTCATTATTCTTTGATACATCCTGAGACTCACATCCTCCGACTTCCACCTGATCACCACCACCATTCAATCCTGCCACAGTACATGATTTACCGGAAATATCTCCATTTCCAACTTCACTATTCATATTTAGTGCTTCACATACTGCAATGTTTTGAGAGTTAACTTCTATATCATCATTGGAAAGTTTACGTATTTTACGCGGCACGTCTTCGTTCTCCGACACCTCATCCTCGTCTTCGCTCGATTGAACCGGTTTCAACGTCTCTATGTGCATCTTTACTGGACTGCTTGTGTATTCAAATATCTTTGTCTAAAACACAACAAATATTCTGAATGTAATGCTGTTAATAATAGGTACTATGGACTGGAAAATGTTGGCTTTTTTTACAATTACTATGTACTATCCAATCTGCTTAAATGTGACCGATCTGATTTAAATTTATGGATTATATTTGCCTGTCATTACTCAACAAGCGAATAAACAGCAGGCAACATCACCCAGCTATACGGTCAATCAGACGGAGTACTGCAGTATTGATTTCGGCACTCCCAACCATCCCTACTTTATATACGTTTAAATTCCTTTATAATAATTTCAATGTAAGGCTATGTCAGTCTGAAAAGTCCATAATGCAGTCTTATCAAATACACAACGTTACCATGGTGATACAGTCAAACCTGAATTAAAGAGCACCTGTAAACAAAGACCACCATAACAAACTCATTTACAAAGACCATTAATTTTATCTCCAAACAGAATATTCCGGTAAGAGAGGCCACCTGTAAACCAAGACAACATTTTGCTGTTCCAATGGGTGACCTTTACAGACTAGGTTGACTGTATGTATCATATGTTATATAGGTTACATTGGACAATTACCTCCTATTGTTTAAAGAACCCATAGTGGCATGGCGGTCAAATTGGTAAAGCTCTACACTACAGCTCAAAGAATATGTGGTTCCAATCTCAGCCAGAGTAATTTGGTCATTAGTGAACCACGAAACACTTCAAAACTTCCCACCTATCTAGAGAAGAACTAGCTGGCAATACAGAGGTAGCCTTGCGTGTATCAGTGCTGTACCCAGGGCACGTAAAGAACCATGGAGTCAGAAAGAGCTAGTGTATCGCGCCTGAATTCCTTATACTTTCACACAACTGTCTATTCCCTGAAAGGTCATTGGCCACACAACACTTACGACTGTCTTGGTCAAACACAAACAAACAACAACAATACATTACCTGTTTTCTCCTAACAGTTTGTAATTCTAACGCCCATCTTCTGGTTACCAGTACGATCATGTTCTTCACCTAACATGTATATAAATGTATATAATATACATACCGTATTCCCTCGAATAACCCCCCTCCCCTACTACTATCTTTAATGAAAAAATTTTTTTTTTTAAAGACTTCAATTTTGTATTAATTGGTGGTTTATTCTATGGATAATCATAGACAAATTTAACATGATTCACTTCAATTTATAGTTCATGCGAAGACCTTTTCTCAAAAATTATAGTAAGACTTTTTCTCAAAATTGCATCGCCCCCGGGGGGGCCTTTATTCGAGGGAATACGGTATATATATTAATATAGTAAAGGTTACGCCTGGGTCTTGCAACAGCCACACAAATCTCTACGATCACTTCTAGGGGCACCTTTTGGGGAAATCCCTGGTGTTCCATGCAACTGTCATAAGACTGTCATATGACCACCATACAAAATATTAGCGCCACAAAAAGCTTGCAACTTTGCAAACCAAATTCTGGATATTTTCTGCATTTGCTTGCAATTTCCCGAAAAAAGCAATGTCACTACTATATATTCATGTAACTTCCGAGACTGCTTAACAAGCATCTTACAACAGCACAAAGATGTCCGCAATCTGTCTGGATGTCTACTGTTTAGTCTGCAGCCTGGCTATAATTTTCATTTTATTTTCGGGAGAAATAAATCGTGCAATCAAATAATCATACAACTGATGAAAGAAATTGATGTAAAACTTTAAAAATCTTGATTCTCTTGTTAAGTTTGCATTTTTAAGATTTAAAGAAAATGTTAAGTTTATTGCTAAGATGCTCTGTGAATACAACCTCCTGTGGTATACGTACCCTGGCTCTATCTAGCATACCGATACTATCTCTGACTCGTACTTCACTGACCTTCTCCTGCAGTGATTTCAGTTGTTCCTGTAAGTATATCATGTATATAAGCGGATGTAACTCAGTGGTTAACACACTGGACTGTCAATCCAGAGGTTGTTGGTTCAAAATGCGACGTCGGAACTTGACATTTTTTAAATATTTATAATATTTCCCGCTATATCTGGCCGTGTGTAATGCAAAGTATCTGGGTAAAGGGGCCAGGAAGCTGTGTATCGGTGCTATACACCGAGCACATTCAAGAACCAGGCTGTCTATTCGAAATAAGAGCTAGGTGCACTTCTGCAGCGCCGGACATGCCTGTATCTATTGTCTTTCCCTCCCTTCAGGGGCTTTCTCTCTCTGTCCCTCTGGTCAGATCATGCTGTATCTGCACTGGTAGAGGATGCACATGCGCCCTTGTGGCTGCAACACTACAATGTAAAGTGCCTTTGAACGTGTGTTCGCATGAAAAAGGCACTATATAAATTTTGTATATCTATTAATTTTATTTATGTATATATACAGGGTGTTAAAAAGTTTGTTCTCTGGAGAGACAGTACTGTGCAGTGATTTTACAATCAAATAATACAACCAATATAAAGCAAATATTATCAGTCGACAGATAGTTAGCCTTTTATACATATGGAGTCATAATTACCTTAAAAAGGGGTCAAAGAGGGCATTCTCTCCAGGGTAATTTTTTCAATGCAATGGCTGATATTTGTTTTCACGGGTTGAAAATATTTCATATTTAATAAAGTTTCATACTCAAGTTGAGCTGAACATGAATAAAACTTTATAATCATGGGGCCTGGTTATATTATTGAAGCAGTCTTTATGAGGTTGCATAATGTAACCCACAGGCACACAGTTTTCATTGATTTCAATGACTTATATGTAAAATAAATTTTGACTGTCAACTATAACACAAAGGTTTTACTGGACTAAGCATTCCGAAACTTATACACGTTGGGAACCAAACATCGGACATAATTCGTTAAAATATAGAAAAAGATGTTTGGTACCAAGCGTGTAAGTGTTACTTGAGAAAACAGCATCTGAGCTACCTTTGGGTTATAGTAGATAATTGAAAACAAGAGAGGTTTGTAAAACATGTATGCCCCCATGGCAGCCCAATAGTCAGAAATGGTAAAGGTCACAGTGACCTTGACCTTTGACCTACTGACCTCACAGAGTTGTCTACACTGAGTTACCTACACAGAGTGACCTAAACAGAGTGACCTACACTGAGTTACCTACACAGAGTTACCTACACTGAGTTACCTACACTGAGTTACCTACACAGAGTTACCTACCCGTTGTGTAGTATTGAGTTACCTACCCGTTGTGTAGTATTGAGTTACCTACTCGTTGTGTAGTATTGAGTTACCTACCCGTTGTGTAGTATTGAGTAACCTACTCGTTGTGTAGTATTGAGTAACCTACTTGTTGTGTAGTATTGAGTTACCTACCCGTTGTGTAGTATTGAGTAACCTACTCGTTGTGTAGTATTGAGTAACCTACCCGTTGTATAGTATTGAGTAACCTACTCGTTGTGTAGTATTGAGTAACCTACCCGTTGTGTAGTATTGAGCAACCTACACGTTGTGTAGCATTGAGTTACCAACCCGTTGTGTAGTATTGAGTTACCTACCCGTTGTGTAGTATTGAGTGTATAGTTGACTCCTACACTGAGCTCTAACAGTTTGATGACAGATGATAGAGTATATGGATCATTCTCAAATAAATCTCTGATGTAATTCACAAACTTTTCAAGATAACCAATCTGAAATAAGAAAGAATTGACAAAAGTCAAACCTCAACAATTCTTCCCAGGTCTACTCCTTGTACAAAGCTAGTAACATTAAAACCAACTCACCCTGCAGTAAAACCAACTCATGTTAATTCATGTACACCTTTGTTCCCTCAATGAGTATATCGGTCAAGTTGCTGGTTGCATTAAAATCTGATCTTTAACAGATATTTTGATCATGGCCTAATAACCTTTACGTATGTAGACCACAGGACAGAAATAAATCATTATAACATCACAGGATAGGAAAGAGATAAGGTTGGATAATTATCACATTGAATCATACGTTATAGGGAGAGTACCAGCATCTGGTTGCACGTGGCTGTCCACGTGGTTTGATGTTTTTGTGTGACCTATATATAGCATTAATGCCATGTTGCGTAGAACCCTTTGCATGAGATTGGTAATGGAATTGCAGGAGATTTCAATAAAATAAGGGAGATTTTCCTTGCTCAAACTTTTGACTAGCATTAATGAAGTTTATATATTATGCAGTTTTTACTTATGTTACCTGTATGACACTTCCATGCATGCTTTAACTAATATTTGTGATCATTTTCATAACGTAATCAACAATTGCCAGGCTCCAGAATGTCCAAGAAATGCGCAAGATTAGATCAATTTACGTGTGAGCATGCATGAGTAAAGACTTAAATATGTGAAACTCAACATGATGCGGGAGGTCTGGCTTTTATAAGGCTGCTTAGTATATTGCTGAATGGCATGCACATATTACGTTTGTATGGTAGTGATCAGGGGTTGCTGGCATGGATTGACCTGTCACAGTTGGAGTAGGGTTTACTTGTAACTGAAATCCGTGACTGGGTTGCATACACACGCCTTATTAACAGGAGTCATGGTGTTGAGCAAGTGATCAAGATATGAAAGCAACGCCTGGATGAACTTTGAGTTAGAAATTCTTGAGTTTTGGTAAAAAATTTTTAATACAAAAACAACCTTGTCAAGTCAATCAGGGGTCATAATTCAGTCAAAAGTTCAAGTCGAAACTGAGCTCATGTAATGTAGGTGTGTTGAGAGTGCTCAAATACAATATCCATGAAAGCTTTGACGGCAGCAGTATTGATGTTAGATGAAACAGGATGGACAGACAAACGGTTCAATCGCTATAGTAGATGCGAGGGCATAAAAAGAAAGCCATTTGCTTACAGAAAAATTTGCATCGATGATTGCATAACTGACGATTGACATAAAGTTATAATGATTTAGAATTGATAATTTTTCAGTCTTTGGCATTTCCTTTGCACAAATTGACGTTTATTAACAGCTATAATCAACAACTTTTTAAAATTTGCTAGCTCTCCCTGACTTATTCTGGAATTCCCTGACTTTTCCCTGACGTCGGAATCCTGATTTAGATGAGAGTGAGATTCAGAGATTGAACACAGATCTCATTGTACAATCGTGTTTTTTTAAGAGATCGAGTATAATCTTAATGGGTCTTACCTCAAAATTATCCAGTTCATTATCTGAGATATCAACTTTTCCCGTCAGTGTACGGCTGATAACAAGGTAACTGTATCGTTGTTGTATATACGCCCCTCTCTCATCACTGGGTAACAGCTGAGCCACGTGACTATGATCATGATGATGAGATGACAAACCCGGCAGCAGACGACACAGTCGCAGACGCTGTAAGATAAGGTATAAGTATATACAATCTCCAAAGTAGTGTTAAAACATGTACTGGGTATGCTCCCGTCCAACTACAGTCATTTCATGTTAAAGGTCACTATGACCACAACTATTTATCAGCTGACCAAACAAACACCAATATGCCATGTGGTGCCTCCGTACCTCAATGGTTAGAGCGCTTGCGGTCTAGAATCATGCGACCCAGGTTCAAATATAGGGGGAGGCACTTCATATGCCTGCCATATTTCAGCAGATAGCTGACTGGCAAATAAAGGCTATGCTTGGCATTGGTGTCAGTATGCTGTGTTTAGTAATCTTATATATCATGTTTTATCTTCTGTGAATAAGTGAATACACCAAGTGATATGTTGAACATGGGTAAGGTCTAGAAGTTATATAAAGGTCCCCGTTCCGGTCGCACCTAGGTGTATATATTATATTAGTGGATGCCAAATGAAACGTCTTGCAGGTGTGACCATATCTGCTAATTCCATGTCATTATTTTCAAGTTAAATTCTCACTAATATATCAGAAATAGAAGGAACCAATTATAGATAACATGAATGGTTAAATTGTGGGTTGACGACTTCTGTAAATAGACTTAGACATGGTTCATACAAAAATTCTCCAACCGATATTCAAGGACTAATCAGGGAAGGTAGAAAAGGTACTTTCAAGGCATTTTCCAAACATTTCTCAAGGTTAAATTGTTCCAAAATGCCATAATCATTCCATACACTATTTCTAGTGACATCATACACAAGAATACCCGATTACAAATTTTGAGAAAAAAAGGGTGTTTGTGTTTCATTTTTTACGCAGATATCAAATGTGCCATTTTGACATTATCCATACACTTTTATCGATATTCAAGGCTGTTTGTCTGAATTCAAGGATTTTCAGTTAAATTCAAGTACCATTTTGGCTTTTTTTCAAGGTAGCACTAATTTCAATTACTTTTCAAGGTTGAAACCAAATTCAAGGACTTTTCAAGGCCTGTTCGAACCTTGCTACAGTAAAATTATTCATATTCATGGCAGAATAATTTCCGTTAATTTCGCAGATGAACTCAATCGCTTAATTTAATCCGCTTAAATAATTGACCTCAAAAAAGGTACCAAGAGATTTTTATTTCAATATTTTAAATCCATGAATTAAGCAACCACCAAATTACCAAAAATCCACGAACTTTAATAACTGCAAAAATAATTACTTTACAGTATCTTTATTTATTTTTGTCAATGTTTCTTTCCGATCTACCTCCTTAGCTCTATGATTAGCGTGCTTGCCATCTAATCTGGCGACATGGTGGATATGGGTGGAGGCCTGCCATAAATCAGCAGAAAGCTGACTGGCAAATAAAGGCTATGCTCGGCATTTTAAGTAAGAAAAAAATAAGAAGAAAAACTTTCTTGGCAAAAACTTAGGAGTGACTTCACAGTTTGTGTCAACAGTTTGTGATCAGATAGAGAAGAGCAAGTTGGCTAATAAAGCATTTACTTCTCATGTGTTCAGTTGTATGTCAATTGATCATAGGTACTTGAATATTCTATAGATATCATATGCCTGCGTGTGAGACATTAACAATATAAATGTCACATACGCAGGTATATGATATATATCAACCACTAGGCTATCAAGGAGGCGTACACTGTAAATATTCAACATCCAAGAATTCAAGATATATATTTAAAATATGATCAAACTTTGAAAATAATGCTTTGGATGTTTAATCTGTGTGTCATATGATAAGTATAGATTATTACTCAGGGATGGCGGGCATTAAGTCAATACTCGGTATACTAGGTTAGTTTATACTAATTCATTTAGGGTCGATTGTGAAACTAAGTTTTTCCAACTTATATTGCCAGGGATAGAACCTGAGACCTCATGCACTCGAAGCGAACGTTTCAACCACTAGGCTATCAAGGAGGCGGTCAGCATACTAGGTTAGGTATTGGTTCGAGGGTTTCAGCAAGAGTGCCAATACCGGTCTAGTGTGCCAATATCGACTTTTAATGCACACTGGCCCTGTTTTATAACCTTTTTATCGCATATGTTTAACTCCACTGATTTTTTCTAAACACGATATAACCACAGGCACTGGGTGTCTACGACTACGCGTTCCGACACGCTTACACGTCGGGAACCAAACACTTTGAACAAAATTGCTCAGCGCTATTTACAAATTCTGCCAAAATTTGTTGACAGTTGAGGACGGTTGATTAATGTTCACGAATCCAAAATACACAGGTTTTATCCATTTTCTATCCTAATTGTGTTAAAAAATGTTGATTTTCCTTCATTGTTTACTGTATGATCAAATGCGCTCGGTTAAAATTGAGAACCGAGTGCATATTTCTACTTCCATTGCTTGGAAACATGTCAGCTGAGCGATCTTCTGGTATTTAAGAAGGTACTCGGATTTTTTTTTTAAATAGACACCGAGTGCCTGTGGAAATAACAAAACAAGCTCAGATCCAAATGTTCCAGAGCTTTTTTAAACTGCGAAACAGTCAGAATCTTCATTTATAATTCCAGCGCACTAATGATGTCACATATGTTTGTGTACGTTATGTAGCGCGTCGCTTCCAAAATGACCGGATATAGCCTGGATACAGAGTTTTGGCACACCGGAAGAGTGCCAGATATCAATATTTGGCACACTTGACACACATATCAGTTAAAATACAGCGCAATTTTGTTACTATATTTAGTAACACATGCGATAAACACATTTATTCATAACAATACATGTATAGCAGTAATAGTAAGTAAGTAAGTAAGTAACGACTTTATTTATAGTGGATAACATATTTGGCAGAGCCAATTTACAATATGGTCCACTAGAGTAATACAATAAGACAATTCATAACAACTAGTAAGTCTATCTTGTATATTGTTTGTAAAATTTGTGCAAATTAAGTAATTAAATTAAAGTTTTGAACAATACACTTTAATAGGGATCATCTACTGTTGATGACCAACCTCCATGTAAAGTTTGAAGATCCTAGGGCAAAGTGTTCTTGAGTTATTGAACGGAAACCGTTTGGTCTACCGAGCTATCAAGCGACCGCCATGTGCAAATTTGATGGGGGTATAATTATATAGCTGTGTAACAGGCTGGTCTCATTACAAACAATCAAGCAGATGAAAGTGTTGGTTCATAATTTCAAAGAGGACTGACAAACAAAGGGACAGGACAATCACTTATTCCTCTGGCACCAGTAGATGGCAGGACATAACAACTCCACAATATTTCAAATTCTATGAGCTTGTAGGTCATGTGACAAACATTGCATACCTCTTTCAGCCAATCAGATTCTGTGTATTGTCTAATCACCATGGTGAGACAATTCTGTAAAACTTCCATACTACATGCACTGAAAATAACACAAAACAAACAAATTAACGCGGTCCTTAGACCTTCTATTAGCATAATGTTACATTCAATTCTTGTCTCTACTTTTACTGTGGCCCTTGTTTTCATAAGCAGAAAGTATTACCAATTAACATGTTTTACATTCTAACATTATCATAATTGTGAAAATGATGAAATGAGGGCACTGAAAACTGATATTAACAGCAATGAAACATAATATAAGTTTAAATTGGAGAAAGTTGCACTTACCAGTGTTTAGTTGAAGGATCAAGAATGACTTTACATAGAGCATAAAACAAGAGTGTAGCATCATTCGGACTGTATCTTCCACTGCAATATATATATATACCTTATACTCATGTCATGTACAATTAGATATTTCTGCGAGCCAAATTTTGAATTTCAGACATTTTGGTGTGCGGAAATATTAGCTTTTGTTATAATTCTTAGTAGAGTTCTTTGGACCCAGAAATTTACGCTAGAGGAAATGCTAGTGCTTTGGTAAATTTGCAAAATTTGTCAATATTTCAATGGGCCCAAATTTACCACTTACTGGTAATATATAAAGTATTTACTTACTTACTTACTTACTTACTTATAAAGTATACCCTATACAACACTAACACAAAATTTTGAAATGTTTAGAAATGGCTCCTATACAGACTGAGTAAGTCAGAAGTGGTAAAGGTCACAGTGACCTTGAACTTTGACCTTCTGACCTCAAATCAATAGGAGTCTTCTATTGTTGATGAACAAACTCCATGTAAAGTTTGAAGATTCTAGGACGAAGTGTTATTGAAAGGAAACCGTTTGAATAGTCAGAAACAGGAAAGGTCACAGTGACCTTGACTTTTGACCTACTAACCTCAAAATCAATAGGGGTCATCAACTGTTGATGACAAACCTCCATGTAAAGTTTGCAGATCTTAGGCCAAAGCATTCTTGTGTTATTGAATGGATACCAATTGATCTAACAACTGACCAACCGACATGTGCAGAGCAATATACCCCCTCATCAAAGATGGGGGGGGGGCATAATTATAAATATATTCTAGATAATTTTGGAAGTCAATAGTGTGAGTGATGTAAACTTACCTCTGGCCTTGCAGAGATTGAGCTACAACTCTCAGTACCAACATTAGATTATTGATCCGGTACCCGGCTTGTGGTACGTTATCATGCCGGCTGTATCCCGGCTGCTGGAATAACTTCCCTCTACAATATATATATATAAATAAACTAGAAATGTGTCCATAGGACACAGATTACCCCGCTGACTATTTGACCATATCAAGGGTCGTAACTCAACTACTTATGCTGATTAATACAAAGATTGTCTGTAAAAGTCGCAAACATTGTCTCCCATTTCAACACTATGCATTATTTTCCAAAAATTCTTACACAAATTGTTCATTAATTATTTCTTTACATGCATGTTATACTGGAAAGGCATTTCCTTCAACATCTTTGGAAATTATACTTGATAAAAATAATGAGAGATGGGTGCACACCCTTTCAACTTAAAATGAGTAACTTTTGTGACAGTGACCTTAACCCCAGTGATTTTGTACCCAGTCAACAAACACGCTAATCATGCACCCAGTCAACAAACAAGCTGAGTGAGCGCCTAGTCAACAAACGAGCTGAATGAGCGCCTAGTCAACAAACAAGCTCATTGAGCGCCCAGTCAACAAACAAGCTAAATGAGCGCCCGGTCAACAATTGAGCTAAATGAGCGCCCAGTCAACAAACGAGCTAGATGAGCGCCCGGTCAACAAACAAGCTGAGTGAGCGCCTAGTCAACAAACGAGCTGAATGAGCGCCCTGTCAACAAACAAGCTGAGTGAGCGCCTAGTCAACAAACGAGCTGAATGAGCGCCCTGTCAACAAACAAGCTGAGTGAGCGCCTAGTCAACAAACGAGCTGAATGAGCGCCTAGTCAACAAACAAGCTCATTGAGCGCCCAGTCAACAAACAAGCTAAATGAGCGCCCGGTCAACAATTGAGCTAAATGAGCGCCCAGTCAACAAACGAGCTAGATGTGCGCCTGGTCAACAATTGAGCTAAATAAACGCCCAGTCAACAAACGAGCTAAATGAGCGCCCGGTCAACAATTGAGCTAAATGAGTGCCCAGTCAACAAATACTGTAAAATCGTTATTTTTCGAGGGAGTTGAATTTTCGTTGATTTCGTTGTTGAACTCCACCACCAAATCTAATCCCCACAAATAATCAACCTCCGAAATACATAACATGGATCAACCATTTCATGTTTTGTAATCCACAAATTTATGACCCCACGAACATGCTTTTTTATCCGAATCCACAAAATTTAAGACCCACGAAAATATGTAATTTTACAGTATACCAAAACTGATAACATTACCTGATTATATCTACATCACTCGGTCCACACGGCAACAATGACTCCAAACAGGCACCTGTAGTAATCACAGATACAATTAAACTTCAATCAATGTGTTTGCATCACAAAGTGCGCTTTCATTCACCAACATAACACCTTGTATCATTACATTGATATTTTCCTAACTTACAAGTGTTTTTGAAACAAAAACGTATGTCATCCACAGGGAACCATAAATTTAGCCATATTCATTTAACATGTAATTCCTGACAATATGCACAACTAGGCTTGGTACCAAGTATTCATGCGAAGTTTCATCAAAATCTAGCAAGGGATTAAGGAGAACAACCATGGATGAAAAAAACTTTTAAAAAAATTGTAGGCCTAGCTTTCAATAACCTTCATAGAAAAAAACATATGCCAGTAACTGATAGCATTTCAAAGTATATACATGAACTTATATAGTATAACTTGGTTTATCCAGTATCCCATCGGACCAGATAAGCATGCCGGATAAAGCAGTGTGCCGGTAAAACCAGGTTTAATAGAAATACATAATTTTATAACTGTATAATTGCTTATAAAACAACAACATTATAACAAATGAACAAATATTAAAGGTATCCAATGGCATTTGTAGTTACATGTCATTGTACTTATGGTGTTAGTAAGTCATAAAATAGTTGTTAATTGTTTTTTGTTTGGTTTTATTTAAGTTTCTGCGCAAAAAACATATGCCGATGATGCACATCTTTTAAGTTTTATCTATAATGTTGGTTAATTAAGTGTTAAAACACACTATCAATTGTCGGGACTGACAATCTGTGAATTTGTTCCAAACATGAAAAACACGAAAATATCTCGTTAATGGTAGTCTTTAAACGCGAACATGAGTAGCCGTGAATATGCCGGCAATCGGAAAACCAACAGATTTATTAAGTTGTTTGACAGTACAAGATGTATAAACACTGACCATAATTGACAAGGACAGATAGTACATCTATAAGCCTAGGTGTCCATTTTGGTTGACCATCAACATATTGACTATGTAGGATACCCAGTAACATCTCGTAGCTTCCGTGTTGTATATCATCATCATCATGTATAGACACTGAAAACAATATATCACATAAGTACCGTGATCCTGCATGTGAGAACAAATGATGGAACAATGTTCTCCAACATGTGTGACAAATGCGTGATGTTATCAGCTTTTCGGCGTGAAAACTAACGTCGTCAGATTAAATTTGTTATTTCTGAAATTGTTCTGACTTGGTAACTATAGTAATGTGATAAAAAGAATCCACCACTCATTGTCTTTGGGATCAAAATTTCTTAAGGCTTGCTTAATAACATGTGTTTTCTAGACTCATTTAAGAAATGTTGACATCCAAAGACAACTCATGACAGATCCTAAATGTAAACTCAAACGCAAAAGAAACTGTGCATGGGGTTTTCACTTATTTTTTCAGACATCCATAAAAGAAAGTATATAGTGTTTGGTATCAAATTTTAGCTTATTCAATTGCCTATAAAACAGAATACATTTCGTTTAAATAGCGCAGTGAAAAGAATTTCATTAATATCGGGTATGATCTCCATTTTGACGTATAACCTGTTCGATACGACGTCTTATGGAATTGACGACGTGCGAGGGAATTTCATTCCATTCGACCTGAAGAGCATTCGGTAGCTCCTGCAAATTGTTGACATCATGTCGTGATCGTACCTTTCTACCGAGAAGGCCCGTGCATCATTATCAATAGAGGTACCTCTAATGAGCATCATCAAGGACTCAATTCGCTGACGCTCCGATAATCTTTGCATAGCAAGTTCTGATTTTACAGAGATTGTTTTGTGTTTTTCTTACTCCTTGGAGTTGCGGAAAATGAATGTGGGGTTATTTGACCAATTTCACCTTTATCAACCATCTGCACGTGCAAATCATGCGAATTTCCTGTTTTGTGACGTTACGTAACATCTAATCTGATAGGGCAATTTTGTGTCTATTGTTCGACACAGTGCCACACATGCTTTACATGGTACAAAAATGAAATGCCTACTACATATATTTACATAGTTATCCCAATTTGTAACATGCACAGTTTCTTTTGCGTTTGAGTATATGTACATACAGAACAACCTCTCTAGAGCAACATCCATAGGGAAGCACATTGTTTGCTTGTTGTTCATAGGAGGAAGCTATGGAGAGGTAAAAATGTATAGAAACAGGTTACTTCTGAAACAAAATGCTTGCCATATTTCAGCAGAAAGCAGACTGGCAAATAAAGGCTATGCTCAGCATTAAAAAACAAGAGTGCCAAAATATCACAAAATACGCCCGTCTTGGGGCATGGTGAGTCTCAGGGCATGGTGAATGAAAAAAACAATCCAACATTTTTTTTAATTAAAGGACCATAACCCAAGAAGGCCTAGGCTGATTTGGCCTACAATTGAACTTGTCTTAGATATTATATCCATGAACATTGTCACCAAGTTTGAAGATACTCAGATGAAAACTCTTTGCACTAGAGAACAGACAAGGTCAATTTCACATTTATTTTGGTAATTATAGGATCATAACCAAATAAGGCCTAGGCCGATTTGGCCCATAATCAAACTTGGCCTAGATATTATGCCCATAAGCATTGTCACAAAGTTTGAAGACCATTGGATGAAAACTGTTTGCGTTAGAGCACAGACAACCAATTTCATACTTATTTGGTAAAAAATTTCTTATTTGGTAATTAAAGGACCATAACCCAATAAGGCCTAGGCTGATTTGGCCTTTTATCTAACTTGGCCTAGATATTATGCCCATAAGCATTGTCAGCAAGTTTGAAGATGATCGGATGAAAACTGTTTGCGTTAGAGCACAGACAACCAATTTCATACTTATTTGGAAATTAATTTCTTATTTGGTAATTAAAGGACCATAACCCAATAAGGCCTAGGCCGATTTGGTTTATAATCGAACTTGGCCTAGATATTATGCCCATAAGCATTGTCAGCATGTTTGGAGATGATCGGATGAAAACTGTTTGCGTAAGAGTACAGACAAGGCCAATTTCATACTTATTTGGTAATTAAAGGACCATAACCCAATAAGGCCTAAGCCGATTTGGCCTATAATCAAACTTGGCCTAGATATTATGCCCATAAGCATTGTCAGTATGTTTGGAGATGATCGGATGAAAACTGTTTGCGCTAGAGTACAGACAAGGCCAATTTCATACTTATTTGGTAATTAAAGGACCATAACCCAATAAGGCCTAAGCCGATTTGGCCTATAATCGAACTTGGCCTAGATACGAAAATATTAAACTACATGTCATCGAGTTAATAAAATTAAAATACGTCATGTAACTTACTTATGTAGAATAACCATCTAAGCAGTTGATTCTGATTTGTAATTCTGGTAAACAGTCTAGGTGTCATCTGAGAGGTTATAACCATCTTATATTGATCTGAAGAATTGAGATATATACCACTATCAATCCAACCATAACAAGAGATTTACGTGAAGCATGCAACCCCCTACATCCCTCCTGCGCTTGTGGTAAACATATTCCAATTTCAACGTCACAGCTACCTTTAACTTACCAACCACAATGCACATGTCAGTTCAATCCCAGGCCACATCATACCAAAGGCGTAATAAAAACTGGTACTAGAAGTTAAATGCTAGACGCTCAGCATAAAACGGAAACTGGCTTCCTTTCTCTCATACACTCATGGCAATGGATAGCACCAGGGCAGAGGTGTCCAGAGCTATTAATATAAGTTGGAAAAACTTGTTTCACAATCGTCCTTAAATAAATTAGTATAAAATTATTAAGATAAATATTAACAACAACACGCGTTGAAGTTAATTAATATTGTATTGTCAACATTTCGGCATTATACTATGCCTTCTTCAGGAAACACAATTTTTTATATATTTTTTATTATTTTCATATTTTTTTATATTTATTTATATTTTTTTAGTATAAACTTATAAAATAACAAACATACCAACAGATAGTGACTGCATGTACTTCTCTAGTCTGCCACCAGTACTAGCAGCTACAAACTCACAATGTGTTGGGTGTACCGTAGAGGTGAACAAACACTGATAATGTTCAGGTTTAAACAAGATAACACCAGGCCAGTCATGATGTAAACTTGTCTCCTGTACTTCTAACTGACGTAACATCTGTCTCTGTTCATCTGTGAATGATTCATCTGCAAAAAAGGAAATCAATACAATTATACCCACTCACAAAAAAACAACAACAAGCATTTGTGTTCTACTTGAAAAGATGCCAAAATGTTAATATAGAAGTCGAAAATTTCTTGAAAAAAAAAATAGTCCAGGGGTGGTATTCAATATTGATCTTATTTAATTGGAGAATAAGGATAGCCAATCATATCGCCCGTTACTGACCAAGAGTTTAATATGGTGTGATCTGATTGGTTGTCCTTATCCTTAAGTCAAGTAAGATCAATATTGAATACCACCCCAGGGGTGGTATTCAATATTGACCTTTTTTATTTAGAGAATAAGGATAGCCAATCATATCGCCTGTAACTGACCAAGAGTTTAATATGGTGTGATCTGATTGGTTGTCATAATCCTTAAGTCAAGTAAGATCAATATTGAATACTACCCCCAGATGTATGTTGGAATTAAGTAAATATCTCAAATATTAAAAAAAGAAATTAAATAAGATGGCCTATATATAGTTTGTGCTACTATAAAATCATTATTTTTCATGGGCATTAAATTTTTGTTGATTACATGATTGAATTCGGCCTTGAAATTTAAACCCCACAATCATTTCAGCTCGCAAATATAGAACATGAGGTTCCCATTCCATAATTTGCAATCCATGAATTAACACCCCACAAAATCGCATTTTTCACAAATAAGCCCACACAATTCAAGTGTTTTACGGTGATTTATTTACAATTTGAAAGTGCAGCAACTTATATCAACCACACTTTACACCCCATGCCTGATATTATCCATCAACACCAGAATATGAGAGTATTTTGAATTCTAAGAAGTCATGTCAGTGATTCTTTTTAATGCCAAGCATCCTGCAGTGAAAATACTGGTACCATTTTTGGGAGGCGTTTAAGCCTCTCATTACTACCATTGCCCATTTCTTTATACAAAATTAACCGCCTTTAGGCTGCTATGTGAATCTGCATACAAGTAGTTCCAGAAACTGTCAACATTCCCAATACTGCTACATATGTTTCTCTAAATTTTTTAACTGATTTAAGCCAATCAGCAACATTTGTTTATTCTAAGATAAAAAATTATTGTGAAACTGTTTGTTAAATCGATATTTTTGCAAAAAAATCACTTCACCGGCCGATACCGAACTTGTTTCATAATACGAAAATGACGTGTTCATCAAATGTCCCGGCTGTAAAGATATTTTTAGAAACTTCAGACTACGGTCAAGTGATGGTTTTATCAATGAATCGTATACGGTCTGCAAAGTACTGTTATGCAATCATATGGTGTCGCTGTACTAGCTAGCCCCTTTCTATAGACTGTCTCACGCTGTGAGGGAAGTGATTACAAGACGGTACTGTAGAATCTGATAAATAGGCGCGTAGTATTATTTTAAAGCCACTTTTGATATCCTTTCCGCTACCACGAAATTTTGGGGGGTTATGAGAAATTCATATGGTCCCTATACCCTGTCCCTGAGACACTATTGACTTGCAGCACTGATAAAAACTCGATACATCCGGATGCTACACACCTACCTCAAACCGAAAGTAGAAAAAAATGTCAATATTTCGACTAAAGGTCACCGGAAATGACGATGTGACGGTGACCCTTAGCTTGACAGGCCTACTTTTTGGCCCCTTTAGGGCATTGGTCCTGACCCCTTTGTCTAGCCTTATATTCCTGCTATAGAAAAATAAAAACTTTTTGGCGCTAAATGTTAATGCAATTCCACAGGGAATCGTACCGCAATGGCGGGTAGGACCAGTAATTTCAGTTGTGTAAAATCTACGTTCAAAGCCCTGTTTAAAGGGGTCTAGCGGGCCCAAAAACCTGTGCACAACCCTGGGCCCGTAATATCATGTAGTCTGGGATGCCTGTGTACCCATGAGAGCAAATTTCCCGAATTTGGGCATTTAGGTCGAAAACTACGGAAGACCGAAATGGCCATCCCGGCGAGTCTGCATTAGTACGCTATGGTAGCGGAAAGGATATACGCATTCAATACACGTATTACATATAAATCAATATGCACCTTTTAACAATTATTTAGATACCCAACATGCCTATATAGTCACATATCCCTATTTTGACATTCAAGACAAGATCGGCAGTAAGAAAACGAACATAAAATGTGTAAAGTCGGTTTAAGCTTTAGTAGCAGCAACCAGATCGCCTCCCATCAGCACTCTCAGTGCTTTGATTATTTCATCGCCGGATATGGCCAAGGAAGAGACCCCTGGCCCCCACCCCATACTCAAAGCAAGCTCTCTTCAATTAATAGACTGGGACAAACCTAGATCTCCCCCAATCAAAGCAAGCACACTAAAGCAAGTATTATTACATAAGACTATGTAGTAGGTGGTTATTGAAGGAACAAACATTCAGATTGTTGATGAAAATGTCATATGAGCAAACTTATCCCATGTACGGTTGTTATAGTAACTGTTGTTATGGTTGCTATAGTTACCTGGTACAGCTTCCTCTTTATCCAACATACGAACAAATCCCCCCTGCTTTATGTCATCCTATAATCAGATAATTCAAACATTTTATCAACTTTAAACATTTCCATGGTAACAACATTTGAATTAAAAAAAATATTCAAGGTTATTTTGAAGTTCAATCTCACATCGGATTGTAACATACCGGTACATCGTTTTGATTGGCCAACATGATATGGCGCCAATAGATGATGTCACAACTGTTATGAGGAAAATTTTAATGATTAAATGTAACATTAAGAATGACATTCCGAATGTAGGTTAGATAATAAATAACTCTAAATATCATTCTCTGGAAGTTGAGTTGTCACCATATGTTCCACCATTTATTTGTTTGTTAGGGTTTACAGCAGTTTCTTAACAATTTTTCACTTATATACGGGGGCTGATTACCCTATCCAGCTTTCCTGCAGCGAGTCCTTATGAGTGCTTACCCTTCCACAAGGAATTGGTAACTTCTTTACATGAAGAGGAAAATCAACATAGTTGTCAAATTTTCATGGAAGGTTATGACCTGCCGCGACCAGGAATTAAACCTGGATCGCCGTATCACAAATCCAGTGCACTAACCCCTGTACCATGCCCATGTCATCCCCACCATCTATACAATACAACCTCTCCAGAGTGGCCCTCTGTAGAGCAACAACCTCTCTATAACATACAGTACAACTGTAATCTGGTTTGCCAATTATGTTATCCACAGAAAATAAAGACGTTATTATCATTATTATTACAACCTCTCTAGAGTGGCCTTCTGTAGAGCATCAACCTCTCTATAATAACACTTTCATAATTCACTATAAATTTAACCTCTATAGAGCAACAACCACAATACAACCACCAATATTTGCAGCTCTTCAAAGGTCGTACAGTACTCTACTAGCAAACAAACGTCTGTAAATAACATCAGGCCCCGATGTCCCGAAGCATTTCAATCTGAGCTAAATCTCATCTCAATTATTGTCATGTGTCGTTATGTTAATTTCCATAAGAGGCTGGACTCAAAGTTGTCATGACAAAACAGAAACATTATTTTGAGTTTATTGCAACACAATATCATGAGCTCCTGATACATATCGATCTTAAATTAAGGCTCTAAATGAAATAAAATCTCAATTTGAGCTGAGATTACTACTTGAGATGCTGCGGGGTATCAGGGCTGGGATAAATATACACCTGTAATTCTTGGTTGATTTCATCCATTTCTTTCACATTGTCAGCCTGTAGAGTTAAAGGCAAGTTTGTATCATATAATGAGCGACAAATGTTTTGGGACTTGAACATTCCCACTGAGGAATTCCATGTCGGCAATGTTCTCCCGATTTCTTCTGATACCACCCTATCAATCACAATTCCTTCCGATATCACTCACTGTCTCATGACTCACCCGAAGCCTCCCCTAGACCACAAGGAACCTGTTCCCGATGTCCTGATAGCTTATTAATTTAAATTGGGAGTACATCGCCATGGCAAAAAATGCTCAGTGGGACCTAGGCTTAAGACCAGATGCCAGCTTAGGGAACAACAATTTATTAATAGATTACAAACTATCTTTATAAGCCGTTGAGACACCTGGTCGACTTATTAATAAGCATTTCTATTATTTATAAAATATTATTTATGGAATTTGCTTAGAAGTTGAGCAAAGCAAAGAAATAAACTAGAAGGATTTTGACACAAAACTCTATATGTCTCCAACAAAGGGCCATAACTCTGGCATTAATCATCCAAAAATCGGCTAAGTTGCTTAGAAGCTTGTAATGAATGATTCTCTCAGCATGAGTGTCAGACAATGTCAGTAATAGTTGGCCTAAGACTACAGTAAATACGCTCTCGTTACCCTAAATATAGAAGTGTCTACACAGAAAAGTTCCCCTGTTTGATGTTGATTATTGGTTGAAAGATTACTGAACACTAGGCATGTAATGTGAATTTTAGATAACGAAGATGTGAAATAAGTAGAAAATAGGAGATATAATAAAATCTGAATGCCAGATGTTATATAGCAGTGCTTTGTATACAGTCATCTATTTGTGAAAATGAGCCAAATATTACACATGGCGCAAGGGTACGCCTATTGATAAACAATAACTTTTAAAAAGCAGATTATGGTGCCTGTTTTTTGGGTCAGAATTTTGTCTCTATGTTAGTTCTACAGGATTCAAGTAAGAATTTTTACCTGAATTATAGATTAATTGTCTGATCATGACAAACATTTATATAGAATATAGAGCAAAAATAACTGTAGCCTTAGGCCAGTTTAGATATACACAAGGGGAGATAATACTTACATGTTCTTCATGTTCCTGGAATAAACCATCCAGAGTTAATGTCTTACATGGCTTAATTCGTACCAGGTCTGGACTCTCACAGTCTCTGGAGAACTGAAAGTATACAAGTCATGGAATAAACCATCAAGAGTTAACGTCTTACACGGCTTACATCGTACCAGATCTTGACTCTCACAATCTCAAGAGAACTGTAAGTATACAAGTATTAATCAAGAGGGGCTAAGATAGTTATATATCGGTCACTTTGATAGTCATATATTGCTCACCTTGATAGTCATATATCGCTCACCTGAGTATATTGATCCATCAAACTTGGTCTAGATTTTATAGAGATGATCATTGTTACCAGGTTAGGCTAGGTCGACATTGTGATTTCTCAGTGTGTTCGCAACAGATTGTGGACGACAGACAATGGACGGAAGAAGAACAATAAGAATAGTACCGATTTTGAGCCTACTTTCAGCCACCCTTACATCAGCAGATTGCATATATTAACCCCCCACCCCAATCATTGAGAGGTAAGCAAGATTTAGTTTATCCAATAAGGCATGTATTCTATTGCTGTACAGTTCTGCTTTGTGGGTTGTTCTTGTAATGTGTGGTCGTCCTTGTGATTCCTTGATGTCTATTTTAAAATTCTTACTCCAGGTATATTTGACAAGCTAAGGAGGTTTTTGTCACTGCGCAGTTTATATTTTTTATAGTTCATTTCATGTTTGTCCTCATGGCTTGCACTTGTAACCTGTGATTTATGTTTTTGTGTATTCTTGTGTCTCTCGTGCTATACGTGTTTCTTTGTGTGTGTTTTGAAGCTATTTTGTAGTTCTGCAGTTTCTGCATAATTAAACATTTTAGCCTAGAAGACAAGTTTTGCAATCTTTTTCTTTTCGTGTGTTTTAGTGTCTTTTTAGCTTCACTGTTTCGTACTGAATACTGCTTTCTCTGTGTGACTTATTATTATCTTTTAGCACTCAAGTAGCATACAATACAAATTCAATGATTTGATGTACTTATAGATGCTAATCAGTATACTGTTCGCATAGAGGAAAACCTGTCTGTAATGACCACAAATGGGAATAGAAAAATGACGCCTTTCCTGAAGTTGACCTCTCGTTTAGATAAAATATCATTGAAAATCACCAATAAAATATTCGTTTTGCAAGCAGGTTTTATAATAGTGGTCTTTGTTTTCAGGTGGTCTTTCACACAGGCCAGACAGTAAGTTTTGTCAGTATTTACTACATACAAGTAGCTTATCATGACTAAGACTGTACGACACATGTTCACATATTAGCATCCTATGTTTAATGGCCAACAAATGGCAAAGTATGTCAAAAGTTTGCCCCTATAGCAGTATTCAAACCCATACGGTGCCATCGCTTAGCAAAGGGAAGTATAAAAGCATTAGGCTACTCGGCCATCGCAACAACACTTATATAAGGTTTGTGCAAATATACAGTATCAAATATACAGCAAATATACAGTATTCAAGTGACTAAATCACACCACACTAACAGTGGGTTTATATAGATAACAACACTGCCTACATGTATGGGGCAACTTTTTATGGCCCACCAGCCTTCTATACTTACATTCTGACTTGAGTTTGGTGTGCTGTCCAGAGCACGTGTTGGGGTAGTTGGAGCTGGGCGATTTCTACAAGAAGAATATATACAATGTGTTCATAAAACATACAGTAAGATAGTTTGGAACACTTTATTACATCATCAAGGCTTAGGAATAGGGGTTTAGACTATTGAAATTTCCAAGCCACTTGTTGACCCTCAAGCTTTTGAAGGGTCATTTTCTCCTAAAATCATGATTATGTTGCCAATAAATAGAAGATATTTGTTTGTTTTTATTGAATATGGTTTATATCTAGTATTGCAAATCCATTTATCACACCTTTGCGGTAGTAAAATAATTACAATACAACCTCTCAAAGCGGCCCTCTGTAGAGCAACAACTTCTCTATAACAGCACCTTCAAAATTTCCATAAGCTGACATTTACTCTAAATTTAACCTCTGTAGAGCTACAACCTTTACACAATGACCAATATTTGCAGCTACCGAAGTGTGTTGCTCTAGAGAGGTTCTAATATATAATGATGTTCAATTTGAACTCAAGTTTAAGAATTATCCCCAAGTGGTCAAACAGTACCCCTGATACTATCTCTAAGTGATTTGATAAAACAGTACCCCTGATACTAACATGATATCTTCTATGGATTGTAGAAAAGCTGGAGCAGCAGCGAGCAGTTCCTCGTCGTCCGAATCCTCCGAGTCCATGGATTCAATAATAGTATCATCATAACTCAGAAAACTTACTGAAATAGATAACATACAATGTTCTATATAGTTAGTATTTGTTACCATGACAACACTCAGTGTAGGAAGACTGTTGGTTCTGTTATATTTGACGGCTGATTCGCCTCACCAGTTTTCCATAAGAAATCAGCAACTTCTCAAAACAGAATAAAAAATGACAAATTTTCATAGTCGGGTATGACATGTAGCGGCCGGGAATTGAATACGAGTTCAACACTGAGAACACAACCTTCACCCAGTAGTGTCCGCTAGTAGTTCCAAAACAACAAGTAATTATACAGAAGTCCCCTACCGGTTTGTAGCCATTTTCAATGTTTCAGTTGCCATAGCAACCACAATTTTTGTTAGAATCAAAATATTTTTAGAAGTGCATAATCCCCTTATTGCCCCCAATCCACATACCAAGTTTCATAAACCTAGCTTGGAAACTGTGCAGTTATGTCAGGATCCAGATTTTTGACAGACAGACTGACTGACTGACGGAGGGCAAACCTATAGTCCCCTCTGGTCAAAAACTGGTAGGGGACTAAAAATTTACATACTGGTATTGTGTGATAATGTTTTCATACCTGGACTTTTTCTTTCAACAGGAATCCTACTAGTTGTTGCCACATTTTCCACCATGTTTTCTCTTGTTCGATTCACGTTAGTATTGTTGTCCATGTTAAGTATATCAAAGATGTTACATCTAGGTCCGAGATTTACGGCACACACATTTTCAATGTTGTGTTCCTTTAATAATTGTTTATCCTCATCTGATATCAAATAGAAATATTTACAAAATCACAAAATTGTTGGATTAGTGTAATAAGAAAAGGAGAAGACCCGCTATAAGCATTTGGCTTTCGGTAACACCACTTTTGTATTAATTTACAATAGTCTTGATGTACAAAATGTATTACAAATTGTATTACAACTGTTTTAGATTTAATGCAAATAAAATATGTTGAAACTAAATATTTACAGTCAAATCTGTCAAACGAGTCAATCTCAATAAAAAAATGTTCGTGTTCGACATAGAGTTTGGCCATTTGGTTTTATCCCTACCTAATTGGCCTGGATGACCTTTCAGCTTTTGATGAAATAGACAGAAACTTTGTGTAATACAAGCAATCTGGACGCAGAGCCGTAACTCATTTCACATATCTTTCTCCTTGATTCTTTAACATGCCCGGTGTATAGCACCGCTACGGGCGAGACTACCTTTGGGTTTCCAACCAGTTCATCTCTAGTTGGATAGGAAACATATTATTTCTGAAATTTCCAGTGTCCCACGTCACGCAAATAATAGAGTCACAGCATCTATGTGTGTTTTGTGTCAAAGTGTCCCCTAATGAAGGTTCCTGTGTGTTTTGTGTCAAAGTGTCCCCTAATGAAGGTTCCTGTGTGTTTTGTGTCAAAGTGTCCCCTAATGAAGGTTCCTGTGTGTTTTGTGTCAAAGTGTCCCCTAATGAAGGTTCCTGTGTGTTTTGTGTCAAAGTGTCCCCTAATGAAGGTTCCTGTGTGTTTTGTGTCAAAGTGTCCCCTAATGAAGGTTCCTGTGTGTTTTGTGTCAAAGTGTCCCCTAATGAAGGTTCCTGTGTGTTTTGTGTCGTAGTGTCGGCTAATGAAGGTCTATGTGTGTTTTGAGTCGTAGTGTCGGCTAATGAAGGTTCCTGTGTGTTTTGAGTCGTAGTGTCGGCTAATGAAGGTCTATGTGTGTTTTGAGTCGTAGTGTCGGCTAATGAAGGTCTATGTGTGTTTTGAGTCGTAGTGTCGGCTAATGAAGGTCTATGTGTGTTTTGAGTCGTAGTGTCGGCTAATGAAGGTCTATGTGTGTTTTGAGTCAAAGTGTCGGCTATTGAAGGTTCCTGTGTGTTTTGAGTCAAAGTGTCGGCTAATAAAGGTCTATGTGTGTTTTGAGTCAAAGTGTCGGCTAATGAAGGTTCCTGTGTGTTTTGAGTCAAAGTGTCCCCTAATGAAGGTCTATGTGTGTTTTGTGTCATAGTGGCGGCAAATGAAGGTTCCTGTGTATTTTGAGTCAAAGTGTCCCCTAATGAAGGTCTATGTGTGTTTTGAGTCGTAGTGTCGGCTAATGAAGGTTCCTGTGTGTTTTGAGTCAAAGTGTCCCCTAATGAAGGTCTATGTGTGTTTTGAGTCAAAGTGTCAGCTAATGAAGGTTCATGTATGTTTTGAGTCAAAGTGTCGGCTAATGAAGGTTCATGTATGTTTTGAGTCACAGTGTCGGCTAATGAAGGTCTATGTGGGTTTGAGTCGTAGTGCTGGCTAACGAAGGTCAATGTGGGTTTTGAGTCATAGTGTTGGCTAACAAAGGTCTATGTGGGTTTAAGTTATAGTGTTGGCTAACAAAGGTCTAAGTGTTTGAGTCATAGTGTTTGATATAGTGGTTCCTAGGGTATTGAGTCATAGTGTTGGCTAACGAAGGTCAATGTGGGTTTTGAGTCATAGTGTTGGCTAACAAAGGTCTATGTGGGTTTAAGTTATAGTGTTGGCTAACAAAGGTCTAAGTGTTTGAGTAATAGTGTTTGATATAGTGGTTCCTAGGGTTTTGAGTCAAAGTGTTGGCTAACGAAGGTCTATGTGGGTATTGAGTCATAGTGTTGGCTAACAAAGGTCTATGTGGGTTTTGAGTCATAGTGTTGGCTAACAAAGGTCTATGTTGGTTTTGAGTCATAGTGTTGCCTAACGAAGGTCAAAGTGGATTTTGAGTCAAAGGATTGGCTATCGATGGTCTATGTCTGTTTTCAGGTTTATATTTTAGTAAAACAGGGCCAGGTATAAAGTTTATTATAAGGATGTTCAGTTACATATGAGGCAAAGCTTCTTGTCTTATCAGTTTGTCCACTCGTTAAATAAAATTCCTATGGAATGAGCACTCATGCTAGATCCTCAATATTATGAGTAAAAATCAAGGACGGTGACAATCCCTTAGAAACATTCAAACACATACAGAGAAAACTTATTTTAATAAACAAATAGTTGGACATTTTCCATGTACTAATAAAGGGTTCATTTAATATGTTTTATTTAATTTACTTTACGGTGATAAAAAGTTTATCTAGTAAATCTAGACAGAAGTTAGTAAATGTAGGTAAAAGGTAGTAAATGTAGGTAAAAGGTAGTAAATGTAGGCAAAAGCTGGTAAATGTAGGCAAACGGTAGTAAATGTAGACAAAAGCTAGTAAATGTAAACAAAAGCTAGTAAATGTAGGTAAAAGCTAGTTAATGTAGGTAAAAGCTAGTAAATGTAGACAGAAGCTAGTAAATGTAGGTAAAAGCTAGTAATTATAGGCAAAAGCTAGAAGCTAATAAATGTAGGTAGGCAAAAGCTAGTAGCTAATAAATGTAGGCAAAGGCTAGTAAATAAAGGCAAAAAGCTAGTTAATGTAGGCAAAAGCAAGAAAATGTAGACAAAAGCTAGTACATGTAGGCAAAAGCTAGTAAATGTAGGCAAAAGCTAGTAAATGTAGGCAAAAGCTAGTAAATTTAAACAGTAAATGAGTAACAAGCAACAATAAGTATTTGTTAGAGTTTATAGACATTTATACTTCATGAATAAATAGCCAATTAAGTAGGGAGCAAAGCAGAACATAAATATAATTAATTATGTAATAAACTCTAACAGACTTAGTGTATGCTCTACCTGTTCACCAAACCATGACCTTTGCATTGATCAGAGTGTGTCTACTTGCACACGAACAGTGGATTCAAATTACTATTACTTATTACTTTTTGGAGCAGAAATGTTTTTTTTTTCAATAAGAACTTTCTTTATAGACCAAATCACTAAATTCCAGCCAACAGATTGGAAAAAGTAGAGCAAATAACAACAATGTATGAAATGGTTAGTAAGGCAAAGTGAGGATATTTATTTATAAATAAACTTCTAGACTGTCATCCAAATGGAGCCATGATACTCATGTGATACTGTATTATACAGGATATCCTGACATGCAGGATACTGTGTCATACATGTATTCTGGACAAACATCCAATATAAAAGTTTTAAATATTTTATAAAATTGAACAAACTAACAATTTCAGAGAAAGTATAAAATTTCCAGAGGTTAGGAGATGATAACAGTTAAGTAATTTATTTCCTCTGCAAATACGGTGGATAAGTTTTACATCAAAAACATTCAGGACAAAGTGCATACAAACATACAAAACCATTGTATGTCCATGACAATAAAACATGTGATCAAAAATATGCACAAATCATGTGACTCATGTGATAAAAAAAATGCACAAATCATGTGACTCAATAATGAGTTATGTGACTCTATAACAAGTCATGTGACTCAATAACAAGTTGTGTTATCCAATAACTATTCATGTGACCCAGTAACAAAGTTAGTACAAATTGCATTCAGGTTATAGTTTGCCCAGGATAATGTGAAAGGTGGGAAAATTTAGTATAAACTAGAAATGTGTCCTTGGAACACGGTTCCCCCTTATCACCAGTTAGATTTTATAACTTTTCAAATAAAAGTGAATTACCCTGAAATAAAAATTAAAACTTATTTCATTTATCAAGGGTGGTATGTGTGGGATATAAACATACGCACAATTGTGAAACAAGCCATCTCTTCCCTACATAATATATTGTCATCAAGCTATACAACAGTTGACCAATCCGATATTACTCTCATGAAGCATTGGCCAATAAAATTTGTCCCTTAATATAAGGTATTATAATTTATAACAAAGTATAGTGGAAATCAAAGTCCTGTTGGGAGTGTAATTTGAGTTACCATAAACCACGAGCAAAATTCGCGGTCGTGTATTTCAAGCAGTTAAAAAATGAGAGAAGATTCAAGGGAATTTTTTTAAAGGAAATCCAGCAAAAAACGTGAAAATTAGAAAAAAAAATGGTTTTGAATAAATCACGAATGTTTGTAAATCACCATTATCCTGGACTAACTATAGAAAACACATGGACCTTTCTTTGCTAGTACATGATTGTGTGATGCTCCGTGATGACTTGTTCGCTCGAGTATCCATGTTTATATCTGTAAAATAGACCCAACCAATTAAGTCTTTTAATATACCGTAACTATCCATTTATTGTTTCAGTTTTTTAAGTTGGTTAATACTGTTTCGGTTGTTCAGACAAAATTAACAATGCTATGCATGTGTACCGGTAGTGCAAAATGTAATGCACAAAAATATAATGTTAACAAGTCACTGAAGAATTGCAAGCAATGCTGGTTTGAAGCCATCTCCCTTTGAATTATTTTCGATATTTCTGTTGCCATGGCTACCATTGAAGCATGAATTGATAAGTATCATCCAAACATTGATCACTAGCCATACACCATGAATAATCAACCTAGCATTGATAATGTTTGGGCTATACCACGATCCAGTCAAAGTGAAGTAGTTTCACAATTTACATAATTATCCATAGTAACCACAATGTTTGTCAGAATAAAATAATACTTAAACATGCATAATCTCTTTACTGGCCCCTACCCACATACCAAGTTTCATAAACCTAGCTTGAAAACTGTTTGAGTTATGGCAGGATCCAGATATTTGACAGACTGACACATAGCTTGAAAACTGTTGAGTTATGGCAGGATCCAGATATTTGACAGACTGACACATAGCTTGGAAACTGTTTGAGTTATGGCAGGATCCAGATATTTGACAGACTGACACATAGCTTGAAAACTGTTTGAGTTATGGCAGGATCCAGATATTTGACAGACTGACACATAGCTTGAAAACTGTTTGAGTTATGGCAGGATCCAGATATTTGACAGACTGACACATAGCTTGGAAACTGTTTGAGTTATGGCAGGATCCAGATATTTGATGGACTGACACATAGCTTGGAAACTGTTTGAGTTATGGCAGGATCCAGATATTTGATGGACTGACACATAGCTTGAAAACTGTTTGAGTTATGGCAGGATCCAGATATTTGACAGACTGACACATAGCTTGGAAACGGTTTGTGTTATGGCAGGATCCAGATATTTGATGGACTGACACATAGCTTGGAAACTGTTTGAGTTATGGCAGGATCCAGATATTTGATGGACTGACACATAGCTTGGAAACTGTTTGAGTTATGGCAGGATCCAGATATTTGATGGACTGACACATAGCTTGAAAACTGTTTGAGTTATGGCAGGATCCAGATATTTAACAGACTGACACATAGCTTGGAAACTGTTTGTGTTATGGCAGGATCCAGATATTTGATGGACTGACACATAGCTTGGAAACTGTTTGAGTTATGGCAGGATCCAGATATTTGACAGACTGACACATAGCTTGGAAACTGTTTGAGTTATGGCAGGATCCAGATATTTGACAGACTGACACATAGCTTGGAAACTGTTTGAGTTATGGCAGGATCCAGATATTTGACAGACTGACACATAGCTTGGAAACTGTTTGAGTTATGGCAGGATCCAGATATTTGACAGACTGACACATAGCTTGAAAACTGTTTGAGTTATGGCAGGATCCAGATATTTGATGGACTGACACATAGCTTGGAAACTGTTTGAGTTATGGCAGGATCCAGATATTTGACGGACTGACACATAGCTTGGAAACTGTTTGAGTTATAGCAGGATCCAGTTACTTGATGGACTGACACATAGCTTGGAAACTGTTTGAGTTATGGCAGGATCCAGATATTTGACGGACTGACACATAGCTTGGAAACTGTTTGAGTTATGGCAGGATCCAGATACTTGATGGACTGACACATAGCTTGGAAACTGTTTGAGTTATGGCAGGATCCAGATCACAATTCCTTCCGATATCACAAACTGTCTCATGACTTCCCAGAAAAAAAACCCCGATGTCCTGATAACTCATTAATTTCCATAGGGAGTACATCGCCGAGGCAGGAAATGCTCAGTTGGACCTAGGCTTTAGGTGGTCATTCCATTGTTTAAGATCATCGGAATGACCTCATAAAGAACAAAATAATTAAAGTGGTTATGGAATTAATTCAATAGATTTTTTCATGTTAGGCCAAACCTCGGACCACCTAAGGTAGCTTATGTGATGTATTTCAAGTTGGAGAAAGTCTGCATATCTGTCCATCCCAGAGAACCAAGTGACTTAGGCCTCATATCCATTATTTCTCATGTATGGATAGTTACTTGTTATCAACAAAACCTTCTTACATAATCATACAACCAACAACACCTAAAATTGGTAAATTACAAGCTCCATCGAATAAAATATTACACAACCCTTCAAATAAAATATATACCATTTTTATCCTAACAAAATGTATCCTTGTTTGTTTACAATATTACCTGGATCATTGTCCAACATACTGGAGTGATTCTGTGCATCAATGATTTCACCAGATGCTGTAGGTCCATCATTTGTGGCATCAGCCTTCAAGCATAGATGTTTCGTCATATTTTCAATGACTAGAACTTCAGCTGAAGCGGCAGTATCAGCAGCATCAGAGGGATCAATCTTATGAGAAGTCGATGCTTCGTCCGAAAGGTTTTTATCTTGGTAATATTGGCCTTCAGTTTTAGATGTTTCTATCTGATTATCTTTTGAGACATCCCCACAATCTGCAACCATACCGGATGCATCATCAGTCTCTTCTACACCTGTTACAGTTTCCTCATTGGTATTAGACACCTTCTTATCGTCAGTTTTGTTCTCTAAAGTTGTTGCAATGTTGGAACGATCAGAATGTTCAGTATTAATGTCATGCTCAATAGCTTGTATTGCTGAATGTTTGTTAAGTTTGTCAGGACTTCTACCAGAATCTATACACCTTGCATCTATGTTCACAGTTACTCTACTAGATACACTTTTAGCACCACTCCTATATGGTTGTGGTGGGCTAGATTTTCTTGGGCTTACATGTACTTTTATATTTCTGTTGTTATAACCTCCAGGCCTACGATTATTTGGTACTCGGAAAAAATTGCCACCAGAATGGCCAGGACTAGATATTCCCGAAACATTACCACCAGGTCTGTCCACATTCGATACTACCGAAACACGACTACCAGGTCTGCCCACATTCGATACTACCGAACCACGACTACCAGGTCTGCCCACATTCGATACTCCAGAAACATTACTACCAGGTCTGCCCACATTCGATACTCCCGAAACATTACTACCAGGTCTGCCCACATTCGATACACCTGTAACATTACTGGCACCTCGTCTGCCAGTTTTTGGTCCTCCGGAAACATTAGACCCACATTGGCCCAATTTTCCCATCCTGTTGTCCACATTGCTCGTTACTCGAGAAAAATCACGACCTGTACTTGGTTCTTGGCAAACATTGCGTACACCGAATCCAAATTGGGCCACTTCTCCACTTCTGTTTCCGACGTTCAGACCTCTACTTGGTTGGGAGTATGTATGTAATAGTGGGGGTACTTGCATGTTATTGCTGTTGTTTCTCGCACTATTTGGACCAGCTGAAGCAGACTGGAATCTATTCTGTTGCATCACCATTGGATTATCACAACTATAAGTTGTTGGCTCATTCTGCATACCCGTATGTTGTACATATCCGGAGCTATGGTTGTTATATGATCCACCTGCGTGTCTGAAGCTTCCAGTCGACTGTGAATTATAACTTGGTTTATTATAACTTGGTTCATCATAACTCGGTTCATTATTGTTACGGTAGGGTTGTTGAGATCTCCAGTGCAGGTTACTGGGTGGTGATCCTGATCCAAACAGGTTCGGTCCAAGTAGAGATGGCAATGAATGGTATTGTTGGCGTTCATTAGGTCGGAACTGTGTGAACTGCGGCCTATGGTGTTGATTGTTTGTTCTACGGAAACGATTAGGATCCATCGTTAAAGTTCCTTAAACAAATAACTGTAGAGTTGTTTGTATTCTGTCACCTGAATTAAACAACTACCTGTATTAAGCAGCCAATACGATTAGATCCCACATGTCCATTATTATGAGTGGGTTTGGACTTTCAACTTTGTGACAGCTGAGACTTGGGACTTTTTGACAGCTGAGACTTGGACTTTCGACTTTTTGACAGCTGGGAATTTAAAATTTTTGTCAGCTGAAAATTGAACTTTCAGTGGTTTAAGTTCATTTCCTCATTCAGTAGTGTGTTGGGCACTGCGCTGTGTAATTGTGGCCTGTGTTGTTTTTATGCTTGGCTGTTTAAGTGTGCTGCCTTCCCTGTCCGATTTTTTATTATCTTTTTGTTTGTTTTGCGATTGACTGAGGCAGTTGCATCCGGTTTTTCCCCTGCCTATTTGGCCAATGACCTCCTTCAATAGAGTTCCTTATTATAATAAATAAACCTTTATCAAACAAGCACCTGCTTTAACCAACAAACCTAACTGGCTGCTTAATACAGGTCACATTGTCCTTTATTTGTTTATACAATGGTTAGGTTATTGAATATTTATAACAAAACAAAATAATAATGAGAGATGATAAAAAATGATATAAATGAAAACTTTAAAATTGTAAACCATACATGATGGAATGGATTTTTTAAATTAACTTAGAGGAACAAGAGATGTTTGTAAAACATGTATGTTCTCATTGCAGCCGAATAGTCATTAGTCAATAATGTTAAATCTTCACCTTTGACCTACTGACCTCAATAGGGGTTAACTACTAACGTAACCAACCTGCCTGTAAAGTTTCAAGATCCTGGGACCAGCCATTCTTACTTTATTGATTGAAGCCCATTTGGTCTACTTATCTATGTTAAAGGTCACAGAACCATGACATTTGACTTGCTGACCTTGAAATCAATAGGGGTCAACTACTATAGATGGTAATAAACTTCCCAGTTAAGTTTCAAGATCCTGGGCTAAACCGTTCATAATTCATTAATTGGAAACCATTAGGTCACTTTATCCATGCTAAAGGTCACAGCAATGTTGACATTTGACCTAATGACCTTAAAATCAACAGGGGCCATATGCAGTTCTACAGTTGATGAACAATTTCCATGTAAAGTTTGTGGATCCTAGGGCTATGGGTTCTTGGGTTATTGACTGGAAACTGACGGACTGACTTACAGAGCGACCAATGTGAACAAAGCTGGGGGGATAATTATATTACCACTGGAAGGAAGATTTGAAATAGGCCATTTTGTTTCTCATACACAAATCATACATCTTAAATAATTCTGTTTCTCATAATTATATGAATCGTACAAAAGAGGTATTGGTCAAGAAAGGTTATTCTGTGCATCTGTTCTTGATCAACTATGTGAAGTTTTGTTTGAATCCTTTTAGAAACAGTAGAAGTAGTTTGTAGCACCACTTTTCAGCACTAACTGACTGTCACCAACCAATTGATGACTCTTATTTCTTTTTCAAACTTTCTAAGCAGGGGATGGTAGTACTACGAAAATAAACATAAACTTCAAACTTAATTTAAAAGTTAATTTAAAAGCTTATTTTAAAGCTAGATATATACCTGTTCTCCTAAAAACCTAAATTGCTGATCCAGAATCTACAAGTAAACAACAAAGTCACAACATAAAGGCAAGAAAGAAACACACAGAGAACAAATATAATAGCTGAGAGTACATCAGACATTTTGCAAAAACTGAAATTATAAAGTGTTAAATTAATATAAATAAAATATTATTTACTTTTATTAGCGAGTGTAATTCAGGATACTAGGTCACAGCACACTAAATGTTAAATGATCAAGCTAGGAACAAGTGCTGATACCTCAAGTTGAAGACTTACAATTTGTTGATATATGTTTATGGAAAAGTTTATGACTGTTTTAGTCTGTTTATAGATTGCATATATGCCGAATGATTAAATACACAAAATGACGAAATTACAAAATATTACACAATATACTGTAAGTAAAACAGTACACAGGCAATGAGTCCTGCAAAGGTGTAGCTACTACCAAGCTTAACATGCATATCTATCTACAAATGTATACACTGAACTGTACATAACAAGCATCTATACTACATAACACCTGTAAGTACTATAGTGTGCAAGCTACACATCAAAGCCACAGGTGTCTCGTGTTGATTGGTCGCACAATTATAACATGCTCGTTCACCAGAGTATTCTTCGTCCGAAACATAGTCTGGAAACTTGACTAACCACTGATGTATGAGGATAAATTATAATGAATCTGTCTCAAATTATGTAGAGCTATCATCGATAGAAGCAATATCAATATTTTTTGGCAGGAAAATTAATGGACCCCCCCCCAAAATCCTCATTTTTTTCTGCACAAACCTGGTTCTTGGTCAATAAAGGGAAGTTGACAAATTGTCTAAATTGGTCAAGTCTAAACTCTAACCAAAGCTGCCATTTTTAAATGCTGAATCTATACCCAATACATCCCGTGTAAAATGGCTAAATAAGAGAATCAGGCCAAATGAACCTACTACTGGTTCATCTAAATATAGATTTTATGTACAAATCAATATATCGTTGAGAGTAGTCTTTTGTTATATCAGAATCTTGGATACAACTCTCATCGAAACAATGGATACAACTGTCATCGTAACAATGGATACGACTCTCATTGAAACAATGGATACGACTCTCATCGTAACAATGGATACGACTCTCATCGTAGCAATAGATAAGACTCTCATTGAAACAATGGATACGACTGTCATCGTAACAATGGATACGACTGTCATCGTAACAATGGATACGACTCTCATTGAAACAATGGATACGACTCTCATCGAAACAATGGATACGACTCTCATTGAAACAATGGATACGACTCTCATCGTAACAATGGATACGACTCTCATCGTAACAATAGATAAGACTCTCATTGAAACAATGGATACGACTGTCATCATAACAATGGATACGACTCTCATTGAAACAATGGATATGACTGTCATCGTAACAATGGATACGACTCTCATTGAAACAATGGATACGACTGTCATCGTAACAATAGATACGACTCTCATCGAAACAATGGATACAACTGTCATCGTAACAATGGATACGACTCTCATTGAAACAATGGATACGACTCTCATCGTAACAATGGATACGACTCTCATCGTAACAATAGATAAGACTCTCATTGAAACAATGGATACGACTGTCATCATAACAATGGATACGACTCTCATTGAAACAATGGATACGACTGTCATCGTAACAATAGATACGACTCTCATTGAAACAATGGATACGACTGTCATCGTAACAATGGATACGCTCTCATTGAAACAATGGATACGTCTCTCATCGAAACAATGATAGCTCTTAGAAATATCATTCTGAGACCAATCTACGCGCCTGTGTTAGACACTTTGAGCTAGATAAATATTTAGTTTAGTGTAACTAATGTACAGGAAGCTAAAACATACAAAGCTAGAAGCATAAAAGATCACTACTTAAGACAACAGAGAATAGAGTTTAACTTATATATACCACTAGCAATGAATGTATGTATGTAAATAAATTCAATGTTTAATATGAGCCTATTTAATATAATTATATTTAATATATTATAAGTACATATTGTCAATCCAGATAACTACGCCACGACCCTAACTGAGCCACCATCTCTATTTCAGGGGTTCAACTGAGGCACAATGCTCAATCCTGAAAAGGAGTCGCAAGTCTAATTTGGGTGCCATTATTACACATCGCTACACCTTAACCAGGTTTCGCACATTGTTTTATTGTTAAAATTCAGATTGAGGAACTTGAAATGACCATAACTTTGTCGATTCTTTGACAATTTTGTGCAGAAAAGATATTTCTTCCTAATCTAGCAAACCCGAATTTCTGGATCAATCCGGAACTATAGGACCCCTGTTATTTACGTAAGTTTATATTTACTTAAATCATGGAAAAACTATCTTGGTACAGGCTGGTGTCCTCAAACTGGACACTTTTAGACTATACGATAGATCAAAGAAAACAGACAGCTCAAACTTCTCAGATAAATTCGAAGAACTTTGTCGCAAAGTCAGGTACAAGCTCATCTCGGCATATCATGAATACCTAAGTTAATACTGAAGAAAAACATCAATATACCAACAGTCCTATAACACTGGAGAGGTACCAGCTGACTGGAGGAATGCGAATGTAGTACCAATCTACAAGAAAGGTGATAAATCCAAGCCAGAAAACTATCGGTCAGTCTCACAGCAGTAGCCTCGATGATGATGGAGCATATCCTTTCCGCTACCATATGCAGACTAATGCAGACTCGCCGGGATGGCCATTTCGGCCTTCCGTAGTTTTCGACCTAAATGCCCAAATTCGGGAATTTTGTTGTCATGGGTACACAGGCATCCCAGACTACAGGATATTACGGGCCTAGGGTCGTGCACAGGTTTTTGGGCCCGCTAGACCCCTTTAAAGAGGGTTTGAACGTAGATTTTACAAAACTGAAATTACTGGTCCTACCCGCCATTGCGGTACGATTCCCTGTGGTATTGCATTAACATTTAGTGCCAAAAAGTAGCAGGAATATAAGGCTAGACAAAGGGGTCAGGACCAATGCCCTAAAGGGGCCAAAAAGTAGGCCTGTCAAGCTAAAAAAAAAAAAGTTTTTCGCGCAAGGGTCACTGTCACATCGTCATTTCCGGTGACCTTTAGTCGAAATATTGACAATGTTTTCTACTTTCGGTTTGAGGTAGGTGTGTAGCATCCGGATGTATCGAGTTTTTATCAGTGCTGCAAGTCAATAGTGTCTCAGGGACGGGGTATAGGGACCATATGAATTTCTCATAACCCCCAAAAAAATCGTGGTAGCGGAAAGGATATCATGATTTCACAGATGATGGACCACCTTGATGCCCAGAACATCCTCTACGAAAATCAGATTCAGAGCCAAGAGGTCATGGTAATGACATCAGATGGCATTGGGAGACACCTTGATAACAAGCATCAAGTGGACATGGCAATCTTGGCTTTCTCCAAGGCATTTGATAAGGTATCACATCCCTGTCTCTCAGAGAAACTACAATACTATGGTATACAGGGTAATGCGCAGATTGACTCCCGCAAGAAGTGGTGGACAATGCTTCTTCAGATATGACCCAAGTTACATCAGGGGGTTCAGTTATTGGCCCAGCCCAGCAGACAACATAACTTCATTTGACAACCATACAACTATTCGCCAACAACTGTGTACTTTACAGACCAATTGAAACACCTGAGGATCATATACATCTCCAGCAGGACCACGAGCGACTAGTACACTGGGGAAACACCAGGGCATGGAGTTCAATGTCAGGAAGTGCGCGATCATGTGGTTTACCACAACATCCAGGAAACACGTCAACTAAACCACGAAAGACCAACAAGTAGAAACAGTACAAAATCATCCATATCTAGGAGTAGAACTCTGCGTGACAACATATAATTTGATCTACACATATCAACAACATAACCAAGAAAGCATCAAGCTTGCTAGGATTTTTAAAATGGAAACTATAACACTGTTTACAAAAGATCAAAAATATATCAGAGCCTAGTCTGTCCAAAACTTGGAAATGCATTGATCAACCATTTGGAATCTGCAGCAGAAAAAATAGATAAAACAAAGCAAGTACTTGTAAAACAATGCTGCACGTTTCATCTCCAACAACTGTACAACCCACACAAACCGGACAGTGTGACTGCCATGATCGCAATCTGGAGTCCTGTATAGGGACCCTATTGTACGAAACAGTCAACACCCTAATGGCCATACCTGCTCTGAGAATGGACTCTAGAACTAGCCACAGGGTCAAATTCATCCCGTTTCACTGCTGTTTGAATATATACCGGGATTCATTCTTCCCAAGAACAGTCACTCATTGGAACAGTCTGCCAGATACCATCGTCTCTGTACTAAGCCTGGAGGCTTTTAAATCTAGAATGTTTAAATCAGCTCTCCACCGGGTACCAGCAGCATTCTAGTTTGAGTAGATGGCATTGTGTAAAGTGTAAATACATGTTAAAATTTTAATGTCAAGAGTCAATTTTATGAGTTTTTACCAAGTTGATTCAAACTACAGGTATGTACATTATTCACCCTCGTTAGTAAATGTCTGCTTGCGGATTTTGACAAATAACCACATTGAAGTTGATGTCCCTGCACTGGCACTGCAGTGTGAGTGCGGGGGTTTAGTTTCACGCAAAAATATCAGGGAAATATAGCCATTACTATACCCGTAAGGTAAAGGGAGGGGACAACTTGATGGTGTTTAACCATCTGCATAGCCCTGGGTCGCAGGGATTTTATCCGGGGGTTCGAAAAAGCAAAAATACCCCCGGTTGGGGACCGTGGTTTTAATTTACGGGTTCATTAATTAATTAAAACAAATTAAATAAGCAAATACATTTTTTAATAAAAATTTTGTCTTTCAAAGGTTCGTTTTGCGTTCAAAAGCTTATGGTGGCGCAGCTAGGGTTCTCAACAGCTCAAGTTCCTTTTGGTAGTGTCGCGAAAACACATTAAACTGTTTCAAAACACTTTGATATAATCTTTTACAGTGCACATCAGTTAGGAGTACCTTAAAAACTTGGCATGAATTGTGTCTCTATGTGAATGTCATCCGCCAATTCAATATACAGACGCCAAAATACGAATATAGACGGTGATAGAGTATTTCTGCTATCTAAACTTCTAAAACGAAAGCAGAAACTGACACGTTAAATTCTAACCACTATGCGGTCATAATTAAAACCACCACCATACCAATGAACATGAGATTTTCTAATTTTATCAGAAAATACCCAATTTGCCTCATTCAAACAATAATTTTCTGAATTGTATAAGAGGTAGGAAAAAAAGTTATATCATGCAGTAGAAGATACTTAGCTTTTCAAAATGAGATATTGGTCATTAAAAATAGATGACAAATAAAAGCGTTTATGAAAAATAACAGAATCTGCTGTGTGCTATTTTGCATTTTACCCTAGTCCACTCTGTGTATATTTAGGTCTTTGCTCGATTACAGTATACATCCCTGAAAATGATTTTGCAGATAATATGTAACAAATACTTTTCGTGAAAAAAGTCAAGAAATACGATTTTTGTAACAACATGGATAGGTTATTTAAGAAATAAAAATCTATTCGCGTTTATTGTCGGTGAATAAAACACGAGCAGGAGTTTGGATGCGGAAAAATTAAATCACGAGTGCGTAGCAAGAGTGATTTAATTTTCCGCATCCGAACGAGTGCCCGTGTTTTATTCACCGACAATATACAAGAACAGAGTTTTTATTTCGATTCTAAATACGATAATATCCCGCACTATTTAACTGCGCGCATTCCATTTTCACCCATTTGACATTGAACATAATTCCACGCTGAAATTGAGTGGCTTATTAGCTAGTACAATTACCTCCCTCGTTAATGAAAACGACCTTCGTAATTTTCTGAAGGAAATACCACATTTTAAACATTGAAACAATTTTAATAACACGAGTATATGGTATCTATTTCATAAAATGAAAAATATAAATGAATTGATTATCAGAAGCTTTAATAAAACTTGGTTTCTAGAGTATATTGGAGTTTCTAAAAATAGATGCGTCATAGCTGTAACACTGGATTCTCGTGCAACTCGCCTTGTCATCGTGACTCGTAGAAAGTTTACTATAAAGTTTACGTTCATTCATTCATAAATATGTCACGTGATACTGGGCGTAAATAGAAACAGCCAATTTGATAGGTATGTTTTATGGGGGTAATAAAACATTGTTAGGTCCGCTCTATATTTAAACGATTAATCCGCAGATCGTGTTAGAATTGATTTTTGACAACTATTACAAAATTATTAAACTATGATATAGATCTAGAATATATATATAACGAAAAGGGTCGACACACTGTCTGGCTTGTATTTCTATATGTACACTGTAGTGTCTGGAAATTGTGAATATTAATTTTTCTAAATTTAACTTTTGTCAAAAATAATGATATTCAACAAAGAAAAGATTTATTTAACATAATTCAAACACAATCAGCAGTTTTTCATGTACATTTAAAGACTTTTTAAGGAAATTTTGTGTACTGCATGACTGTCAGTCGATAGACGACACCATCCAGTTTTTTTTAATTCAAACGGTTCGGTGAATATTGTTTATTTGGCTCACTCCGACTGTGAACAAAAACTTTTTAATGAATTGCACGAGAACATGGCGAAAAGGTGGGAAATATAATAGCAAGGGGTCAATTTATTTGCCTTTTTTGTCCCAATGTTGCACTTAGTTTCAGTTTAAACTTTACTGTCATTGGTATTCCAATAAGAAAGCATTGTTTATAATGTGTTATTCAATCATTATACCCCTACAGTCATGCTCCGTCGGCCCATATGATGTTCCGTCGGCCATTGTGAAAATTAAAATAAAATTAGGAACTTTATCACACTAAACAAGTCTAGACGTACACTTAACAAATCTTATAAGTGTGCATGCATATATTTACCAATAACATGTGTTTGATTTTGCTGAAATTTTTAACATATGCAGCTTGGATATGTGAAATTTCAATTCAATTGGTTTTATTACTATCTGATAACAATTTTCACAAACAGAATATACAAATGATGACATCAGCAAAAGCTAATGGCACACGTTTTTGCCGTGTGTTCATCGGGTGTTTATCAGGTGGTTAATGCAATTATGTATCCTCTTTGCTGATCAAGTTCGTGTTCAAGTGTATGTAATTATCACCAAGACAGAAATAAAGAAAACAATGACCAGAATAAAGCCCAATTTAGGTTTATAACTACTCATTTTTGTGTTAAAATGCAATTTTGGAAGATACCCTCCTTTGACCATAAAATTTAAACTGTATTTGTAAAAGATAAAAATCACAATTTTGTTGAGTGAAAATCGCATAATTTTATGTTTTCTTTCAATGTAACAATATATCTAAAATTCTAATTGACCATAAATAAGAATAATTTGCACCTACGCGTACATTTCTCGTGCATTTTACGTGTTTTGATGTTTCATGGTTCAGTGATCCGCTGTATTTAATTTTTAAGAAAACGCTATATTAATCTAATATTGTGTTATTCAATAGCATGTACACACAATTTCATGCAGAACTATTCACAAATAAAAAAGTTATACGGTAAAAACACGTGCACATTTAATAAGATTTGTTAAGCGAAATTAATATTTTTCACAGGAAATCAATTGACAAATTGATTTTTAAAAAATTATACATGTACTGTACACATGTTATGCTTTTATTAATATAATTTTTAACTAAATCACACGGGCAATTTGAATTATTTCATTATCTTGATTTTAATCATTCACAATTAACAGTAAATTATTCAAAGTGCCCATACACTGCAAGACAAAATACTCCTAGATTCAGTACTATGTAATAAAGTTGACGATGCATTTTCCTATATATACATTTAACATGAACCGTGAAATGAGGACATCTCCATCTCAATAAATTCCACCGCCTTTCCAGATATGTCACGTACCTAGTATTCTCGCCAGAGTCTCGCTTAATAACATTAACTGAACTCGTTAAATATAAGTTTTTTATTACATACCTAGCTATGTATTGTCACGAATACAGACCAATTCGCATAGTGGAATACAACGCGACAGATTGCATTTTCCGTATCATACATGTATGGTTTTCCGAATCCGTATCATGCATGTCTTACGTGTTATATGCCGAACATATGCCAACGCCGATGAAGTCAGGGCGTAAACATTTACCTTTTTATGAATGGACGTTGCGTTATATGCCGAAAATAGGCCGACGTTCGTGACGTCAATATCTACACATTAAACGCATTTTCACAGAAAAAAACAACATACAAGGCCCAATGCTGCTGAGAAGCTAGATTCTGTTCTGGTATTTGGAAGAAGATCTATTGTAGTCGGATGGGAGAATGGAAACCTATATAACATCTACAATACCGTTTAAACTAAACTTGACACCCTTGTGCACATGATATGCACTAGGTTTAAACATGATGTGCACTACATGTGCACTCAAATGCACTTGACCTGAATGCCCTTATATTTAAGTTTAACTTGTGAGATGTAGCCCAGTAGTGATGATATTGTTTTATTACAATTTTGTTATAATATAACATTTAATTCATATAAAATATAAATATAAATTACACTTGAAAAGAAGTTCAATATATAAGTTTAATGTTTTTTATTAAAGTAAAATTGCTTTTCTTACTGTCTATAAAAACTTCTTAAACTTGTTGTATTAATTAAAAATACTTAATTACAGTAAGCATTTATATATTGTATCACGAAGGTTAATTTAATTAACGTGCGTGATTGTATAGATGGTTATTGCATTATATTATGAAACATTACTAGGCTTTGGACACTATGACGTAGTTCAAGTCATCTCAATTTTGAAAGGGTCCAGCATCTCTGTGACAGTGGACATGCGACCATAACCATGCTACGTCCAGCGAGTATCCCTGAAAGCTAAGCCTGCAATCGGCTTTGTTGCGTAAGGGGACTCGTAAACAGACGAACAGTAATCCAACTAGGACCTGACCAAATGACCTGTTGATTTTGTGATTTTACTTTTACGTTACAATGCTACCATTGGGGTTCAAATAGCTGGAGATATTGTAAGGCGTGGTGTAGTAGGCTTGTATGAGATGTAATTGACAGAGATTAATATAAAAGTGAATATTTGGCTCTTCAATTAACATATTAGGATAGCTTTGTCATCATCAAAGAGACTGCTTTTGGATGATTAAACGCATTCATATGGAATTTTATGAGAAAGGTTCATTTCTCTGAATAATAGAAATCATGTTAATGTTTATTTTAGTCAAATTATTGATTAAATCACGCACATTAATTAAAAAGCTTTGCATCGGATACGTGGGATGCTGGGACAGATTTTGAAATAATATATATCAATATGGTATAGGTTTATCCATTGGTCTGAAGAAAGATGAAAAGGTAAGAGTGACTTCCCTTGAATTAAATTCAAAATGGCGGACATCAGTACCGAAAAACTGCGAAAAAGAATAAAAGGTGCCATTGTTGTTGAAATAAGTCATAATCCTACTATTTGTTGTAAAGGAACGATTCATTTGTTTTGTAGCATCATGTTTTTCAGTTTATTGATCGTTTTGTATCATATGTTTCGTGTTTCAGGTATTTTGAAAGATGCGGATGCCGAGTCTTTATCAGCCAAGAAAGTGCGCATGAAGCTGCAGGAACTGCTGGACACGGATTTGTCATCTCGGTAATTTTCTAATCCAAAAGTCAAATAAAAACTCAATATAAGTGAGTGATGCTTGGTTAGTGGACTGTGTCAGTGTGTGGTGCTTGGTTAGTGGACTGTGTTAGTGTGTGGTGCTTGGTTAGTGGACGGTGTTAGTGTGTGGTGCTTGGTTAGTGGACTGTGTCAGTGAGTGGTGCTGGGTTAGTGGACTGTGTCAGTGAGTGGTGCTGGGTTAGTGGACTGTGTCAGTGTGTGGTGCTTGGTTAGTGGACTGTGTTAGTGTGTGGTGCTTGGTTAGTGGACTGTGTTAGTGTGTGGTGCTTGGTTAGTGTACTGTGTCAGTGAGTGGTGCTGGGTAAGTGGACTGTGTCAGTGTGTGGTGCTTGGTTATTGGACTGTGTCAGTGTGTGGTGCTTGGTTAGTGGACTGTGTCAGTGAGTGGTGCTGGGTTAGTGGACTGTGTTAGTGTGTGGTGCTTGGTTAGTGGACTGTGTTAGTGTGTGGTGCTTGGTTAGTGGACTGTGTTAGTGTGTGGTGCTTGGTTAGTGGACTGTGTCAGTGTGTGGTGCTTGGTTAGTGGACTGTGTTAGTGCGTGGTGCTTGGTTATTGGACTGTGTCAGTGAGTGGTGCTGGGTTAGTGGACTGTGTCAGTGTGTGGTGCTTGGTTAGTGGCCTGTGTTAGTGTGTGGTGCTTGGTTAGTTGACTGTGTTAGTGTGTGGTGCTTGGTTAGTGTACTGTGTCAGTGAGTGGTGCTGGGTTAGTGGACTGTGTCAGTGAGTGGTGCTTGGTTATTGGACTGTGTCAGTGTGTGGTGCTTGGTTAGTGGACTGTGTCAGTGTGTGGTGCTTGGTTATTGGACTGTGTCAGTGTGTGGTGCTTGGTTAGTGGACTGTGTCAGTGTGTGGTGCTTGGTTAGTGGACAGTGTCAGTGAGTGGTGCTTGGTTATGCACCTATCAATGTTTTCCCCCAGGGGGGGGGGAGCGATGGGCTGACCCAGGGGAATTTGACATTTTTACTTTTTCAAAGACTAAACTCCCACCCTGTAGAGCAAGGGCAATTTGTCAAAATCCCCTCAGTGGGAGATGCTTAACATACCCCCAGGATCAAACTTTCGGGCAGTCAAAATTTCCCGGGACTCGGCACCATTCTGTCTGTCAAATTCCCACCTATCGGGAACAGCCTTCTGTCAAAAGTCCCGTGTATGCTCGCCGCTCCCCCCCCTGGGGGAAAACATTGATAGGTGCATTAGTGGACTGTGACAGTGTGTGGTGCTTGGTTAGTGGACAGTGTCAGTGAGTGGTGCTTGGTTAGTAGACAGTGTCAGTGTGTGGTGCTTGGTTAGTGGACTGTGTCAGTGTGTGGTGCTGGGTTAGTGGACTTGGTTAGTGGATTGTGTCAGTGAGTGGTGCTTGGTTAGTGGACTGTGTCAGTGAGTGGTACTTGGTTAGTGGACTGTGTCAGTGTGTGGTACTTGGTTAGTGGACTGTGTCAGTGTGTGGTACTTGGTTAGTGGACTGTGTCAGTGAGTGGTGTTTGGTAAGTTGACTGTGTCAGTGAGTGGTACTTGGTCAGTGGACTTGGTTAGTGGATTGTGTCAGTGAGTGGTACTTGGTTAGTGGACTTGGTTAGTCGACTGTGTCAGTGTGTGGTGCTTGGTTAGTGGATTGTGTCAGTGTGTGGTACTTGGTTAGTGGACTTAGTTAGTGGACTGTGTCAGTGAGTGGTACTTGGTTAGTGGATTGTGCCAGTGCATGGTACTTGGTTAGTGGACTTGGTTAGTGGACTGTGTCAGTGAGTGGTACTTGGTTAGTGGACTGTGTCAGTGTGTGGTACTTGGTTAGTGGACTGTGTCAGTGTGTGGTACTTGGTTAGTGGACTTGGTTAGTGGATTGTGTCAGTGTGTGGTGCTTGGTTAGTGGACTTGGTTAGTGGACTGTGTCAGTAAGTGGTGCTTGGTTTGTGGACTTGGTTAGTGGTATGTGTCAGTGTATGGTGCTTGGTAAGTGGACTTGGTTAGTGGACTGTGTCAGTGTGTGGTGCTTGGTTAGTGGACTTGGTTAGTGGACTATGTCAGTGTGTGGTGTTTGGTTAGTGGACTTGGTTAGTGGACTGTGTCAGTGAGTGGTACTTGGTTAGTGGACAGTGTCAGTGAGTGGTGTTTGGTTAGTGGACTGTGTCAGTGAGTGGTGTTTGGTTAGTGGACTTGGTAAGTGGACTGTGTCAGTGAGTGGTGCTTGGTTAGTGGACTGTGTCCGTGTGTGGTGTTTGGTTAGTGGACTGTGTCAGTGAGTGGTGCTTGGTTAGTGGACTTGGTTAGTGGACTGTGTCAGTGTGTGGTGTTTGGTTAGTGGACTGTGTCAGTGAGTGGTGCTTGGTTAGTGGACTGTGTCAGTGAGTGGTGCTTGGTTAGTGGACTTGGTTAGTGGATTGTGTCAGTGAGTGGTACTTGGTTAGTGGATTGTGTCAGTGTGTGGTACTTGGTTAGTGGACTGTGTCAGTGAGTGGTACTTGGTTAGTGGACTTGGTTAGTGAGTGTTGCTTGGTTAGTGGACTGTGTCAGTGTGTGGTGCTTGGTAAGTGGACTTGGTTAGTGGATTGTGTCAGTGAGTGGTGCTTGGTTAGTGGATTGTGTCAATGAGTGGTGCTTGGTTAGTGGATTGTGTCTGTGAGTGGTACTTGGTTAGTGGACTGTGTCAGTGTGTGGTACTTGGTTAATGGACTTGGTTAGTGGATTGTGTCAGTGAGTGGTGCTTCGTAAGTGGATTGTGTCAGTGAGTGGTACTTGGTTAGTGGATTGTATCAGTGAGTGGTGCTTGGTTAGTGGACTGTGTCAGTGAGTGGTACTTGGTTAGTGGATTGTGTCAGTGTGTGGTACTTGGTTAGTGGACTGTGTCAGTGAGTGTTGCTTGGTTAGTGGATTTGGTTAGTGGATTGTGTCAGTGTGTGGTGCTTGGTTAGTGGACTTGGTTAGTGGACTGTGTCAGTAAGTGGTGCTTGGTTAGTGGACTTGGTTAGTGGACTGTGTCAGTGTATGGTGCTTGGTTAGTGGACTGTGTCAGTGTATGGTGCTTGGTTAGTGGACTGTGTCAGAGTGTGGTGCTTGGTAAGTGGACTTGGTTAGTGGACTGTGTCAGTGTGTGGTGCTTGGTTAGTGGACTTGGTTAGTGGACTGTGTCAGTGTGTGGTGTTTGGTTAGTGGACTTGGTTAGTGGACTGTGTCAGTGAGTGGTACTTGGTTAGTGGACTGTGTCAGTGAGTGGTGTTTGGTTAGTGGACTTGGTTAGTGGACTGTGTCAGTGTGTGGTGCTTGGTTAGTGGACTGTGTCAGTGAGTGGTGCTTGGTTAGTGGACTTGGTTAGTTGACTGTGTCAGTGAGTGGTGCTTGGTTAGTGGACTTAGTTAGTGGACTGTGTCAGTGTGTGGTGTTTGGTAAGTGGACTGTGTCAGTGTGTGGTGCTTGGTCTGTGGACTGTGTCAGTGAGTGGTGCTTGGTTAGTGGACTGTGTCCGTGTGTGATGTTTGGTTAGTGGACTCTGTCAGTGAGTGGTGCTTGGTTAGTGGACTTGGTTAGTGGACTGTGTCCGTGTGTGGTGTTTGGTTAGTGGACTGTGTCAGTGAGTGGTGCTTGGTTAGTGGACTTGGTTAGTGGACTGTGTCAGTGTGTGGTGTTTGGTTAGTGGACTGTGTCAGTGAGTGGTGCTTGGTTAGTGGACTGTGTCAGTGAGTGGTGCTTGGTTAGTGGACTTGGTTAGTGGATTGTGTCAGTGAGTGGTACTTGGTTAGTGGATTGTGTCAGTGTGTGGTACTTGGTTAGTGGACTGTGTCAGTGAGTGGTACTTGGTTAGTGGACTTGGTTAGTGAGTGTTGCTTGGTTAGTGGACTGTGTCAGTGTGTGGTGCTTGGTAAGTGGACTTGGTTAGTGGATTGTGTCAGTGAGTGGTGCTTGGTTAGTGGATTGTGTCAATGAGTGGTGCTTGGTTAGTGGATTGTGTCTGTGAGTGGTACTTGGTTAGTGGACTGTGTCAGTGTGTGGTACTTGGTTAATGGACTTGGTTAGTGGATTGTGTCAGTGAGTGGTGCTTCGTAAGTGGATTGTGTCAGTGAGTGGTACTTGGTTAGTGGATTGTATCAGTGAGTGGTGCTTGGTTAGTGGACTGTGTCAGTGAGTGGTACTTGGTTAGTGGATTGTGTCAGTGTGTGGTACTTGGTTAGTGGACTGTGTCAGTGAGTGTTGCTTGGTTAGTGGATTTGGTTAGTGGATTGTGTCAGTGTGTGGTGCTTGGTTAGTGGACTTGGTTAGTGGACTGTGTCAGTAAGTGGTGCTTGGTTAGTGGACTTGGTTAGTGGACTGTGTCAGTGTATGGTGCTTGGTTAGTGGACTGTGTCAGTGTATGGTGCTTGGTTAGTGGACTGTGTCAGAGTGTGGTGCTTGGTAAGTGGACTTGGTTAGTGGACTGTGTCAGTGTGTGGTGCTTGGTTAGTGGACTTGGTTAGTGGACTGTGTCAGTGTGTGGTGTTTGGTTAGTGGACTTGGTTAGTGGACTGTGTCAGTGAGTGGTACTTGGTTAGTGGACTGTGTCAGTGAGTGGTGTTTGGTTAGTGGACTTGGTTAGTGGACTGTGTCAGTGTGTGGTGCTTGGTTAGTGGACTGTGTCAGTGAGTGGTGCTTGGTTAGTGGACTTGGTTAGTTGACTGTGTCAGTGAGTGGTGCTTGGTTAGTGGACTTAGTTAGTGGACTGTGTCAGTGTGTGGTGTTTGGTAAGTGGACTGTGTCAGTGTGTGGTGCTTGGTCTGTGGACTGTGTCAGTGAGTGGTGCTTGGTTAGTGGACTGTGTCCGTGTGTGATGTTTGGTTAGTGGACTCTGTCAGTGAGTGGTGCTTGGTTAGTGGACTTGGTTAGTGGACTGTGTCAGTGTGTGGTGTTTGGTTAGTGGACTGTGTCAGTGAGTGGTGCTTGGTTAGTGGACTGTGTCAGTGAGTGGTGCTTGGTTAGTGGACTTGGTTAGTGGATTGTGTCAGTGAGTGGTACTTGGTTAGTGGATTGTGTCAGTGTGTGGTACTTGGTTAGTGGACAGTGTCAGGAGTGGTGCTTGGTTAGTGGACTGTGTCAGTGTGTGGTACTTGGTTAGTGGACTTGGTTAGTGAGTGGCGCTTGGTTAGTGGACTGTGTCAGTGAGTGGTACTTGGTTAGTGGACTTGGTTAGTGAGTGTTGCTTGGTTAGTGGACTGTGGCAGTGTGTGGTGCTTGGTAAGTGGACTTGGTTAGTGGATTGTGTCAGTGAGTGGTGCTTGGTTAGTGGATTGTGTCAGTGAGTGGTGCTTGGTTAGTGGATTGTGTCAGTGAGTGGTACTTGGTTAGTGGACTGTGTCAGTGTGTGGTACTTGGTTAATGGACTTGGTTAGTGGATTGTGTCAGTGAGTGGTGCTTCGTAAGTGGATTGTGTCAGTGAGTGGTACTTGGTTAGTGGATTGTATCAGTGAGTGGTGCTTGGTTAGTGGACTGTGTCAGTGAGTGGTACTTGGTTAGTGGATTGTGTCAGTGTGTGGTACTTGGTTAGTGGACTGTGTCAGTGAGTGTTGCTTGGTTAGTGGACTGTGTCAGTGAGTGGTACTTGGTTAGTGGACCTGGTTAGTGGACTGTGTCAGTGAGTGGTGCTTGGTTAGTGGACTGTGTCAGTGAGTGGTGTTTGGTTAGTGGACTGTGTCAGTGAGTGGTGCTTGGTTAGTGGATTGTGTCAGTGAGTGGTACTTGGTTAGTGGACTTGGTTAGTGGACAGTGTCAGTGAGTGGTGCTTGGTTAGTGGATTGTGTCAGTGAGTGGTGCTTGGTTAGTGGACAGTGTCAGTGAGTGGTGCTTGGTTAGTGGACTGTTTCAGTGAGTGGTGCTTGGTTAGTGGACTTGGTTAGTGGACTGTGTCAGTGAGTGGTGCTTGGTTAGTGGACAGTGTCTGTGAGTGGTGCTTGGTTAGTGGACTGTGTCAGTGAGCGGTGCTTGGTTAGTGGACAGTGTCAGTGAGTGTTGCTTGATTAGTGGACTGTGTCAGTGAGTGGTGCTTGGTTAGTGGACTTTGTCAGTGAGTGGTGCTTGGTTAGTGGACTTGGTTAGTGGACTGTGTCAGTGAGTGTTGCTTGGTTAGTGGACTTGGTTAGTGGATTGTGTCAGTGTGTGGTGCTTGGTTAGTGGACTTGGTTAGTGGACTGTGTCAGTAAGTGGTGCTTGGTTAGTGGACTTGGTTAGTGGACTGTGTCAGTGTATGGTGCTTGGTTAGTGGACTGTGTCAGTGTATGGTGCTTGGTTAGTGGACTGTGTCAGTGTGTGGTGCTTGGTAAGTGGACTTGGTTAGTGGACTGTGTCAGTGTGTGGTGCTTGGTTAGTGGACTTGGTTAGTGGACTGTGTCAGTGTGTGGTGTTTGGTTAGTGGACTTGGTTAGTGGACTGTGTCAGTGAGTGGTGTTTGGTTAGTGGACTTGGTTAGTGGACTGTGTCAGTGAGTGGTGCTTGGTTAGTGGACTTGGTTAGTTGACTGTGTCAGTGAGTGGTGCTTGGTTAGTGGACTTAGTTAGTGGACTGTGTCAGTGTGTGGTGTTTGGTAAGTGGACTGTGTCAGTGTGTGGTGCTTGGTCTGTGGACTGTGTCAGTGAGTGGTGCTTGGTTAGTGGACTGTGTCCGTGTGTGGTGTTTGGTTAGTGGACTGTGTCAGTGAGTGGTGCTTGGTTAGTGGACTTGGTTAGTGGACTGTGTCAGTGTGTGGTGTTTGGTTAGTGGACTGTGTCAGTGAGTGGTGCTTGGTTAGTGGACTGTGTCAGTGAGTGGTGCTTGGTTAGTGGACTTGGTTAGTGGATTGTGTCAGTGAGTGGTACTTGGTTAGTGGATTGTGTCAGTGTGTGGTACTTGGTTAGTGGACAGTGTCAGGAGTGGTGCTTGGTTAGTGGACTGTGTCAGTGTGTGGTACTTGGTTAGTGGACTTGGTTAGTGAGTGGTGCTTGGTTAGTGGACTGTGTCAGTGAGTGGTACTTGGTTAGTGGACTTGGTTAGTGAGTGTTGCTTGGTTAGTGGACTGTGGCAGTGTGTGGTGCTTGGTAAGTGGACTTGGTTAGTGGATTGTGTCAGTGAGTGGTGCTTGGTTAGTGGATTGTGTCAGTGAGTGGTGCTTGGTTAGTGGATTGTGTCAGTGAGTGGTACTTGGTTAGTGGACTGTGTCAGTGTGTGGTACTTGGTTAATGGACTTGGTTAGTGGATTGTGTCAGTGAGTGGTGCTTCGTAAGTGGATTGTGTCAGTGAGTGGTACTTGGTTAGTGGATTGTATCAGTGAGTGGTGCTTGGTTAGTGGACTGTGTCAGTGAGTGGTACTTGGTTAGTGGATTGTGTCAGTGTGTGGTACTTGGTTAGTGGACTGTGTCAGTGAGTGTTGCTTGGTTAGTGGACTGTGTCAGTGAGTGGTACTTGGTTAGTGGACCTGGTTAGTGGACTGTGTCAGTGAGTGGTGCTTGGTTAGTGGACTGTGTCAGTGAGTGGTGTTTGGTTAGTGGACTGTGTCAGTGAGTGGTGCTTGGTTAGTGGATTGTGTCAGTGAGTGGTACTTGGTTAGTGGACTTGGTTAGTGGACAGTGTCAGTGAGTGGTGCTTGGTTAGTGGACTGTGTCAGTGAGTGGTGCTTGGTTAGTGGACAGTGTCAGTGAGTGGTGCTTGGTTAGTGGACTGTTTCAGTGAGTGGTGCTTGGTTAGTGGACTTGGTTAGTGGACTGTGTCAGTGAGTGGTGCTTGGTTAGTGGACAGTGTCAGTGAGTGGTGCTTGGTTAGTGGACTGTGTCAGTGAGCGGTGCTTGGTTAGTGGACAGTGTCAGTGAGTGTTGCTTGATTAGTGGACTGTGTCAGTGAGTGGTGCTTGGTTAGTGGACTTTGTCAGTGAGTGGTGCTTGGTTAGTGGACTTGGTTAGTGGACTGTGTCAGTGAGTGGTGCTTGGTTAGTGGACAGTGTCAGTGAGTGGTGGTTGGTTAGTGGAATTTGTTAGTGAGTGGTCCTTGGTTAGTGGAATTGGTTAGTATATATACTATGATGAAGTCTAGGTCAAGTTTGTTTTGGCTCATTGGAGTGTTTTGGCTCATTGATAGTACTAGTCCATGCACTCAGGTGAGCCATTTTGTCATTTTTTCTTAGCACAAATGATAACCTATAACAACATTTCAAACCTATTATCTTTAGAATCAAATCAGCCTAAAATCTAAAATAAAATTCTTCCACCTCTTTTTATAAACAAGCTGAAAACAGCTGTAGCAATAGTTATATGGGTACAAGTTTTCAGGTATACACCTGATTTCAGGTTTTTAAGTGTGCCAAAAAGTCAGAATTTCAAGTATTTCATAATTATTTCATAATCTTTAACTTGCACACATGTAGTTAGTAATTGTCTAAACTAAATGTCACTGACTTTGTAATATAATTACACAGGAAGAAAGAGATAGACAAATTAACAATGAGTGTGTTCATGGAATTAGAAGAACAGAAGAATGATGAAGATGAGGAAGAGGGTGGAGATAAGGAGGAGGAAGAAGAGGAGCAGAATGGAGGTCACAAATCTGAGGATGAGAAAGAGGTAACTATAGGGGGTTGGGTGGGGTGGGGCGGGTGGGGTTAATGTCAATCAGTCAGATGACCTGCTTCGATTTCAATGCATACTTTATATCAGTTCCCCCTTACAGACAAATCTTCCTATCTTAAAGGATGATTTTTGCCAGAGTTACTGCTCTTGTGAGAGAAATGCGTTTGTGTGTAAAAAAATCTTAAAGGGACTGTCTCACATATTGGTATATTGCAAAAATAAATTAAAATTGTCAAATATTTGTGTAATTTTGGTATAGTTGCCTGTATATCCCATAAACAACCCCACTGACATCTAAAATAACTTAAGAAACTTCGGCTTTTTGTAGTTATTTAGTATTTTTACATCAAAAAGTAACACTACTATTACTTAAATTGCCTGGAATTTGTTTGCATTTGATGAAAACAAATCGAAAAACGATCCATACCTCACAGATGTTTACGCTGTAGCTTGTTGATGTTACAGTTAGAACACTAGTGAGTTACATACCGGTAATTCACAAAGCATGTTGGACGGAAACTAAGCGCTTTTTTTTTCCAGAAAAAGATACTCAGTGGGCGACATTGAGAGTGGATAAAATTGCTTTTTTGCACCAAATCTTTTATAAAGCAACCTTCAGTGGCTTTCTATTACATCAATAATTGGTAAGTTAGAAAATCACGATATACACATTTTTTAGCCCAATCTGTGAGGCAGCACCTTTAATTATGTATGTTTGAATTATGTAATACTCTGTGATAGAATATTTATGAAGTTGTTGATATTTTAGGAGGAGGAAGAAGTAGTAGAACCACCGAAGAAAAAAGCAAAATCTAAAGAACCAGCTTCCAAAAAGAAAGATAAAAAGAAACGAAAGGTGATATTTGTCAATATTTTGTTCGGAATTTAAGATATTTTTATGCCCTGCTCATTTGAAAGGGCAGGATATGTTAGCCTGTCTATGTACTTTGAAAGTTTGTCCCTGTACAGACTTCAACCCCTGTATTAAAAACTACCTACCTACCTAATCATTGTTGTGTCCGGAGGTACATAGGGCAAGGACTAGAGCTTTCCACTATTCTCTGTTCTTTGCTATTTTCCCACTTCTCCCCAGGTTAAACCAATTTAATTCATTTCGGCCTCCACAGTACGTCTCCAGGTTGTTTTAGGGCGTTCTATTTTCCTTTTTAGCTCCACTATTCGTAGAATAAGGGGAGCTATTGCAGTCACCCGAGTGTCGGCGATGGCGTCGGCGTAACACTTTTGTTAAAGTTTAGGTACATGTTTTTTAACCTCTTATATTCTCTAAGTCCTTTGAGATATTGCTTTCATACTTTGCATACTTGTTTGCCACCATGACCCCAACCCATATGCAGGAGCAGGTAACTCTATCAGGCATTTTGTTGAAATTATGCCCCCTTTTGGACTAAGAAATGCTTATTTGTTTACCTTCATGACCAAGAGGACCTACACATGAGTAGGTAATGGTCCTGCATAATTTGTCCAAATTATCCCCCTTTTTCGCCTTAGAAGCCCCAACCTCTACACAGCAGAGGTAAATGCTGCTGTTATGAAGCAATTTGTTTTGAATATATAATGATTGTACTATCCCAACATGGCGCTGCGAATAGCGGAGCTGAAGCTCGCTGTCTAAATCTCATAACCAGCGATACTCATTGTCTATCCTATACTTATAATGATGCATATATTGTTTATATTATAGGATGCTGATGGTGATGAAGACGTAGATTTAGAACCACTAGAAAATGACGATCTCAATGTGTATGATGAGGAACAAAAGGTAAAATCATATACTTTCATGAGACAAAATGTTCTTAAATTTGTTATTCTGAAAAATCTTTTGTTAGTGACATTTGAACTTCAGAAAAAATACTTTCAGTGTTTAAGTCCTGTTGTCTAAGTATAAAAATACTTTCTGTGTTTAAGTCCTGTTGTCTAAGTATAAAAATACTTTCTGTGTTTAGGTCCTGTTGTCTAAGTATAAAAATACTTTCTGTGTTTAAATCCTGTTGTCTAAGTTCAGGAGTTCACATTTTTTGTGAAATTATTAAATTTGCAGATTTAGCAAAATTGGAACCCTTGCTACAATTTCTTATTAATTATTTTGACAGTATTTCATCATGCATCAATTGGCTCATTGTCAAATAACTCTCAAGGGTTCCATTTGACTCGTGATTAGGGGTTTTGACCATTGAAATTTCCATAAAGCCACATTTTGACCCTCAAGATTTTGGTTAAAGGGTCATTTTCTCTTAAAATCATGGGTATTTTGTCTAACAAAAATGGTAAAATTTAGTAAAAAGTATCAAAATGCCGTTCAGATTCAGAAGCCAGTGAAACCCCTAACCCTGCCAATGGATCGAATACAAGCATTAGTGTACATTGGGCGCTGCACCTTACAATATAAGTTACATTTCTCTTGATCAAATATTATTGTGGATTCCAGACATTAAAATTGTCAGATGAAGAGTTAGCTAAAAGATTACAGACATTTGAGGAAACTGGTCGTAGAACTAGAAATAGAGGGGTAAGTTTACAATTACTTTGATTAATTTATATAATAACTGTTTATAAATTATTTTTTCTCCCTTACGTCTTTACATTTTTCCCCCCAAAAATATCTGCTGTGTACTAAATGTGGTTTTCCCATATTTATTAGTTTTTCATGCTTCCCAACCTTTTTCGACTCTCAAGAGGGGTTTTCATGATTTGTAAGTGGGAGATTTGGAGTCTCAAGTGGGAGGTTTTTCGCGGTACTAATTTCTGCTATGCCCGCTATACAGTTGTTTTTTTTACTTAGTTTATCTCTATTGTATTTATCAAAACAATCAAATCATAACAAAATATAGCATTTTAGACATGAATTTGGTGCATTTTGTATTACTATGTTTTGTTAAATGTATCATTTTCTTGAATAAGCCAAAACTATTGATCATTGACTCAAAGATCTAAAATTTTAGGTCTTTGATTCACTAAGAAATAAATACAGATATTGCCCGCTCTACAGGAGATGTCTTTGTTCCAAACTTGTTATTGCCAATGTTAGTAATTTCTCAAAGAATATATTCAGTGATGAGTTTAAACAGAAATAAATATTGCCAATTTTGCTTACCAGCTGACTTTAAGAGCACCAGTGATCAAATATATATACATGTATTCATTTGTCCGAAATGTTTATCCGAATACTACTCAAGTTTCGAAAATTTGTCAATATCAAAAAAAGTCCATGAGTATAATCACTGACCTGTTTCAGTCATATGTACCTGGTATAGTTTCAACTTTTTTGACCATTATTTGCTTCTAAAAGAGATTCAACAATGAATAATTCACAAATCTTCAATATTGTCATTCTAATTACGTAAGGGAAGTAACTCTACTTCTCTTAAATGCAGAATGAAAAATACGGGATGTACGGATTAAAACTGGACTTTAGCCTGGCCTTACGAGTGATTTGACACTTAACTAACAGATTGATCGGATTAATTGCCTGTTTATTGATATGCCGCTGGCTTGGGGGCAATTAGCACCTTGTTTATTGGGCCTGTATTGAATCATTTGTGGATTATAATGAGACACTTTGATTGTTTACACAGGTTACAGTTTACGATGTCCGAGGCTGATTTCACTACACATAACATTGGAAAACTTTTTAATCGGGTTTTTAAAATACCGATCGGTGTAATCGGGAATTCGCTTTGTAATCGGGACAGACCCGACTCAATCGGGACACTTGGATAGCATGGTTTTTGAAGAGGTTTGAAATCATACAACAGAGCTCATATATTCTGGATAATGTGCTTTGATTGGTCACTCATTTACAGTATACATTTGCATGTCATGTAATGTTATTTGGGCCAGAGCCTTGTGTTACTTCAATAAACTTGTTATGTAACTTATGTTACTATTTGTTTTCTATTGGTATCATGTACAATTATTCAATACTGTATATTTATTGTTATTTTAGACACCAAAGAAGAAGGAAAGAAAAAAGAGTTCTGGTAAGTTCATCAAACATTCCGGGTGGCACTGGTTGTGTACCTTGGGTGGCACTGATTGAGTACCTCGGGTGGCACTGATTGTGTACCTTGGGTGGCACTGATTGAGTACCTCGGGTGGCACTGATTGTGTACCTCGGGTGGCACTGATTGAGTGTCTGACTCTCGTAACTATGGATTAAGAAGTCCCTGGTTTGATTTTCGGCCATGAAAATATTTCGTTCCCGTTTATTTTTTTTCGCACCCAGCTTTATTTAAATGAAATGGTAGGTATCACAAAGTCTCGTGTGTATTGGTGCTTTACACTGGTCATGTTAATAAACCAAGAAGTTTATTAGAAAAGAGCTACAGTAGCGCACTGGCATTACTTGAATCTCTTCTCTCACATTTGGAGGTCTTTGGACAATCTGACAAGGGAAAAATCCAAATCGCTACTGTAAAATCATTAATATTCATAGGGGATTTAATTTCATGGATTTCTTGGATGATCTTTACCACAAAATTAAATCCTCAATGAATAATTATACCAATAGATAAGTTTACAGTGGCTGCCATACTTGCTTTCAAGTTCAGTCAGGTGTAAGACTGGATTTTTGGGAAGTTTACTTGGACATATCAACATATGATAAACAATTATTATCTGTTTGATGTTTGAATGGTTTCTGATATTTTGTGTGAATTTTTACTTTGCCATATTTTTCTAAATCCTTGAAATTACGTCCCAACGAAATGGTCTTTTTCAACAAAACCCCAAAATTTTGTCCCATTGAAATTGAATGATTTTACAGAATGCTCTTGGCACTTTCCGATAGAATTTCATGTTTCATAAAAAAAATTCAGGTTGTCATGTAACGATATCTCTTCTGTTATTTTAGGTGGCAACAATGCTTATTCCAAACCGTGTGTGTTATCAGCACTGTTAGCCGAGTTAATGGGAACAGAAAAGGTTTGTAGAACATTTCATTAGGGGTTTAGCTAGGGGTTGAATCTGAAGGGTTGTGACAAGTGATTTCGATAATTTTGTTCTAGACTTCATCATTTTATTACCCTAATACCTGTATTTTATACAACAATACAACCTCTCCAGAGCTGCCCTCTGTAGAGCTACAACATCTCTATGACAACACCTTCCATATTTCCATAAGCTGATATAAACTATATATTTAACCTCTGTAGAGCAACAACCTCTGAACAATGGCCAATATTTACAGGTCCCAAAGAGTGTTGCATTACAGAGGTTATGTATAACTGACCCTTCAGTCAGAAATCCTGAGGTTAAAATGTGACTTGAAATTTCAGGGATTAAATTAGTATAGGATATAGGTAAGTTCAGGCAATTAACAATGACTATTTACGAAGGAAGGTCTAATGTCTATTATAATGTTTTTGGTCAATACATTTGTAAGGCCAAGACAAAAAATATTGTGGTTCTGGGGTAGTATTCAATATTGATCTTACTTGACTTAAGGATAAGGACAACCAATCAGATCACACCATATTTTAAAAACTCTTGGTCAGTAACAGGCGATATGATTGGCTATCCTTATTCTCTAATTAAATAAGATAAATATTGAATACCATCCCTGTGAACAGATTAAACAATAGAGAATGTAGGTTGGAAAACATTTTATGTTATCCAAAATGAATGATTTGCAATGCCTTCCCGCAAAATGCCATTTAATAAATGTATATTTGTGTTTACAGTTAGCAAGGAATGAAGTAGTCAAGAAGATGTGGGAGATAGTCAGAGAAAGAAAATTATTGGTACAGTATTATTGTTGATATATATAATGTTGGCTTAGAAGAAAATTTGTAAGATGAATTTTTACAAGGGAACAGTGTTTGAAACTGAGTTTTTGGTGTAGTGATGTGTGCTAATGGCATCTGAAACAGACATGCACATCATTTTCAGGATTGGACATTTTGTCTCATTAGGACCCCTATGATATAGTGTTTCCAGCTAAGGCCAAAAAAAATAATTATGTGGTTCTAGTAACCTGACCGACCCTAACTTTTGGGCCCGACCCTTAACATTTTATTGCAGCGGAATCGGTGAGTTTCCGGAACAGTATGAAAACTACGGCATTTAGTGGTTCCAATATCGATTTTTAAGGATGTATTGATGATTATTTCAATGTTTTCTCATGTATTGATGATTCTTTCAATGTTTTCTCATGTATTGATGATTCTTTCAATGTTTTCGCGATGGCCTGCTCAGGTCGGAAAAATAAAATGTTTTTCCTACCGACCGACCCCGTTTTATCACCATGTTACTACAACCAACTAATTAATTTGTTTTGGCCTAACACACAGTTGCTCCACTGTCACCAAGCCAACCTCATGGTTCCATTCCATGGTTGCTCTACTGTCACCAAGCCGACCTCATGGTTCAATTCCATGGTTGAACTGGTGCTAACACACAGTTGCTCCACTTTCACCAAGCCGACCTCATGGTTCAATTCCATTGTTAAACTGGTGCTAACACACAGTTGCTCCACTTTCACCAAGCCGACCTCATGGTTCAATTCCATGGTTGAACTGGTGCTAACACACAGTTGCTCCACTGTCACCAAGCTGACCTCATGGTTCAATTCCATGGTTGAACTGGTGCTAACACACAGTTGCTCCACTGTCACCAAGCCGACCTCATGGTTCAATTCCATTGTTAAACTGGTGCTAACACACAGTCGCTCCACTTTCACCAAGCTGACCTCATGGTTCAATTCCATGGTTGAACTGGAGGGGAAGTTGTGGGTTGAATATGGAAAAGCAAGTCTAGTTAGTACTGGTTGTAAGAATTCCAGGAATACTGATAATGTCAACCTTCTGTAGTATATGACTGAACTTATTTTTTAAAAACCCAAAAACTCTGTAAAACCAAATATAAAATAAGTGTCAGACTCAGAATTCTATTCCATCATTTATCTTGTCCATCTAAGCATGACACAGGGGTGTCGATATTCCTGATTAATCTGGAATTCCGGATTTTTCTATCTCGAAAGAGCTATGATTTCTGACCAAAATAAAAGTTATTTGATGAAAATATCTCAAGAAATAGCAAAGTTATGGTCAATTTAATCTGCACTGAAGGATTTGAATCAGTACAAACTGAGTTAAGTATAGAAATATTGTAGTTGAAGCGACATGAAGTCTTCTTATTTGGCAAAAATGGTCAGCCACATATGATTTTCAGGATTTGTAATTTGGCATTGTTGACACCCCTGATGACAGTGTCAATTGATCAATTTTTCTGGGGTGATATTCACAAAGCATCTTAAGGGAAAATTAATTTTTTTTTTAGTAATATCTTGAAAACAGGAAAATCAAGATTATCATTTTTTACATTGTTTAGAAGCATTTTGTAAAGAGCTACAATAATCACAAAGAAAACTTGAGTTATTCTTAGTTTCTGGGGATTTATATGTAGCTCAATTTATTAACTTAAGTCAAAATAGTTAAGTTTTCTCTTAAGATGTTTTGTGAATACCAGCCCTGACCTCATGTTAGTTTTTTGTTAGGTACATGAGTGTGGAGGTTATAGAAAAGGTCACTAGGTCGTGTATTGATTTGAGTGCACAAAATATACCATATATTGTCTTATATATTATTGACAGACCCTTATATTGTCTTATATTTTATTGACAGACCCTTATATTGTCTTATATTTTATTGACAGGACCCTAAGGACCGACGATTTATGATCTGTGATGACCAGCTTCAAAAAATATTTGGTGAGATAATTGTTACTCATTACATATGTTTTATCAATGTAATCTTTACATAAACTCACTGAATGTAATACAGTAGTTATGTCTCTGGTTAGGGTAATAATGTCTCCCACTTCTAGTGGTGGGGAGACTTATTGATTTTGTGCTGGACGTATGGATGTCTGTTCGGATGGGTGTCACAAAGTTTGTCCCACTTGTTCTCCGTAACCACATGTCCAATTTATATGAAACTTTACACGAATGCTTAGTACCAAGCCTTGTTGTGCTTATTGTCAGGAGTTTAAGTTCTGATGATATAATAATGCCCCCTCCCCCTACCTTTATCTTTAATGAGGGAGTATATTACATTACTCATGTCTGTGCCCATTCCTATGTTCTTCTGTGACGTCTGCAACGGTCATGCCCATGGTTCGCACTGGCCTTGAAAAGTCCTTAATTTGGTTTTAACCTTGAAACGTATTTGAATTAAGTGCTGCCTTAAAAAAATGCCAAAATGGTTCTTGAATTTAACTGAAAATCCTTGAATTTAGTCAAACAGCCTTGAATATACACATGTACATAGAAGTATATGGATGTTGTCGAAATGATACCTTATCTGCGTCAAAATGAAGCAGAATAACTCTTTTTCTTGCAAATTTAAAGTATGTAAATGTATGGGTGCGAGAGGGAGACATGTAGTGTTTAGCAGCAGACGTAATGACAATAATTGTCATGTTTATCCAGCACAAAGTGTCAACATCATACAATTTTACCTTGGTAAATGTTCGAAAGAAACAAATTCTGCCTTGAAGTATCCTTGAGAATTGTGTACGAACCATAATTTATTTTTGCCTTTCTTTGAATGTTTGCATGTTATTATTGTTGTTGGTTTGTAGGTAGGAAACGTGTTCAGATGTTCGTAATGATGAAATATCTTGGATCACATGTTAGAGAAGAGGGCAGTACGATAGGATCAGTTATAACAAACAGTGACATCTATGATGACGAAGCAGATGGTACGTAGTCTAGTTGAACATTTTATCATTTATTGTATATCAATATTTTATCTTGTATACAAATACTATTGAGTGCTATAACAATTATGCTTATAATAATGGCATATGGAGGCCGTTAACATGAGCGAGCGCTACGAAGCGCTTTCCACAGGAGGTTATCCATGTCTTCTATATTTAATTGAACGGGAGGTAACCGAATAAAGGCGCTTGGTAGCGCTTTGCTTAGACAATGGACCCATGGCTTGGAACATATTGGTTGGTCAGTCGGTTGGTATATAAAGTGGTTCCCATCATCACTTCAAGAACGGTAAGTCCTGGGGTCCTCAAACTTAATTGGGAAGTTGTCTTTATCTGTAGTAGACCTATTTGTTCACTACAAGATCACTAGGTCAAAAGTCATTGTGACCTACGAAGGCAAAATGGTTTCATATTCATAACCCATGAATGGTCTATTATTCTCAAAATTTACAGGGAGTTTGGTCGTCTTCTGTAGGTGACCCTATTGATTTTGAGATCAGTATGTCAAGTTTACCGTGACCTTTAACATAAATAACCAGTTGGCTGCCATTGGGAATCTATCTTTTACAAATGTTTTTACAATCTCCTTCAAAGTACTTTCCCTAAACAGTATAATGCATTTGTAAATATGTAAAAATTGTATTATTTCCTTGAAATAACTCACCAGCTGCTTTTTTTTTTTAGGAATATCTCGATTAATTGAAATACATTGAATGAAATAACAGTATTGTCATTCTGGTATCGGTAATACTGTCTCCCACATATAGTGGGGGAGACTTTGATTTTGTGCTGGATGTCTGTCTGGATGGATGGATGTCACAATGTTTGTCTGAACGCGTTCTACTTAACCGTTGGTCTGATTTCACTGAAACTTCACATGAATACTTGGTACCGAGTCTAGTTGTGCATATTGTCAGGAATTTTATGTTGGATGATTGTTGTCAGAGTTGTGGCCCTTTGTGGGAAACATAGGTGTCAAAATCCCTTCTAGTTATCAGGGATGTCAATATCGGGAATTCTGGATTATTCATCCTGAAAGTGCTATTATTTCTGATCAAAAGAAAAGTTATTTGATGAAAATACCTCAAGAAATGACCAAGTTATAGTCAATTTAATCTGCTCTATAGGATATTATTCAATACAAACTGAGTTAAATATGAAAACCATGTGGTTGAAGGCCTTTTGTTTGGCAGAAATGGTCGTCCGCATATGATTTTCCTGATTTTTAATTTGGCTCTGTTGACACTGAGTTATTCGGCCTGTGTGTTATAATAGTGTTTGATTTATCGTTACAGATGACTAGACAAGATGGTGGTATTATTGTTCTACTGTTGTGTTTCTATGGTGCATTGTGTGCGGCTCGTTCGTCGGCAGATATCATGTGTATTTGTGCGGGCAGATATAATTCGTATTTTGTAATGCGTATTTGTGCGGGCAAATCAATATTGTTGTTTAAGACTTTTGTTAGTATGTTTATATATCGTGTAAGTAACACAGACTCTCCTATGTTGGAATATATGCCCAGGATGTGACCAATCTGTGTTGGTACGTGTGTAGGATTAGGGTGTATAATTTGGTACACACATAGTATGGAGGTGTAACAAGCTGTCATGTGGCTGTGTGGGGGTCGGACTGTATTTGTATTCAAGTACCTGGCTAAATTATGTGTACATTTTGTGAAGTCATTTAAGCATCTTTTTGTTATACAATATTTCTGTTTTACAATATTTGTTTAAATGTGTAATGTGCAAAAATTTGTACATAATTACTAGTATTCTATTTGTATATTAGTTGCTATTGTTTGTTTCATGTTAAATCGTGGCCAGGTTTTCAAACAGGGATGAGTATTAAAGGCCTGTGATTATTCCTCCTTTAGAAAGATTTCCTCCTTTCTGTTATAAAATATTTGAAACAAAATGGTTGAGTTTCAGTCTGACCAACTCAAAACATGAAGTTTTTGCAAAGCTGATGAGGTTAATGAACTCCTATAAATCTTTTCTGTCCCAAATATTTAAAGACTTATTAAAATATTAAATATGTGCATATTTGTTAGATTTCTGTAAGTGCTTTGATAAAACAATACCCTGATGTTTCGTGACGTTTTGTGGCTATTTTGTCAGGGCAGTTATCTCCTGTTTGAAAACTTGGTTTTTGTAGAATTTTCGCTTTTCATTTTTTGGGAAACTTCCCCTAGACCACGAGAAACCTGTTTCCGATGTCCTAGTAGCTGATTAATTACATCGAGTACATCGCCGAGGCAAAAAATGCTCAGTGGGACCTAGGCTTATGTCGACCTGCTTTATCAATACTGCATTATGTCCTCTTAATACTCACTCACTTATATCAAGTCCTTCGTCTAACTGTAAGCTTGTTTTATTGATAGTAACCATCTCTTATGTTTTAAATCATGAACATTATTCAATATATGGCTTCACGTCTGTATGTATTTGCAATTTGCATTTCATTAACTTTTGTCATGGCTTATTTCAAAACTTTGGCTGCATGCATCTATGTCAATTTGTTGAGAGAGGGAAATTATTTGTCAGGTGAAGTGCTATTAGAAGGTAATTGTTTCATTGTTTAGAATGTTTGAATGCGGACATGGACCAAGTGGTCAATATTGATCTTTCTTGACTTAAGAATGAGAACAACCAATCAGATCACACCATATTAAACTCTTATTTAGTAACAGGCGATATGATTGGCTATTCTTACTCTCAAATTAAATAAGATCAATCTTGAATACCACCCCTGGTCATAATTTCAATAAATTGATTTGGTCCATCCTTTCTAGTGCAGATTCTTCCAGCATTGTAGGACTCCTGGAGTATCATGTCAATAATTTCACGCAATTCTGGAGGACAGCTAAAACTTATCCCATAATATTTACTGTGCAGGCATTAGAAAACAACAGGTTGCATACACTTGCATGTAGGTTCTAGTAATAGGGGCTGTCCATTTAGGTTTTAGTGATCGAAGCTGTTTCTGGAATTCCCATAATTATTATGTGTGTGGAATGGAAGGCATTTTATTTTATGTTCCACCACCCAATATGTTTTATTTAGCACACCTCACATATATTGTACATATACATATCATAACTATGTACCTACCCCACCACCTGAATACTTTTAATAGCAGTGTCTTCCACCACCCTATATAATTATGGTGTATCCTGGGATAGCTTACATGTAGATTTCTTTATGTTATATTTCCCAACGAAACTTTCCCAGCAAAAGAACTACTTTGGTCTTATATGTCGGAAGTGCTGATGTATATTTGTTTGGTATAGCGCAATTTTTTGACCTGTTAGAATTAACATAACTAGATGGTAGCTGCACACTGTACAGTAGTGGTGTAACACAGGGGTGTCAATATTCCTGATTTATCCGGAATTCCGGATTTATCTTACCAGAGAGAGCTATGATTTCTGAACAAAATAGATCTTATTTGATGAAATATCTCAAGGAATGGCAAAGTTATGGTCAATTTAATTTGCTCTGAAAGATTTTCAGGATTTTTAATTTGGCTCTGTTGACACCACTGGTAACAGTATACCGCAGTATACGATGAACCGGAAAATTATGCTCCACACTGTTCACGGTACAACACTACTAAATTTAATTATGGTTCGGTATTTTTTATTAACTAAATAATATTCTTACAACGAAAACATGCTGCAGCCTGCTGATTGTGTATAACTAATATATCCGTCGTTTTAATTGGCTTTAAAATATACTTCATATTGTTAATATTCATTTAAAAAAGTTGATAGACACATTATGGTTTACAATACTTGCTGTTATAATTATAGCAACAAAGTCATTGTCTAGATGTCTACCAACTCTCAGTTAAATATTGGAAGTATTCTAAGCTGCAGTTAGAGAATATTATATCAAACCAAAATATACTGAACCGTAATAAATATTAACGATACATATCGTATCGTGATGTGAGCTTATAGTTACACCCCTACTGTAGATTAGTTAACCACACCTTTATGGAGATGTCTTGTCATTGTTGTTATCTTTATTTTGACTGGTTAAAAAAAACTGCACTATATATTTGGTATATCGGGGCCACTTTTGTATGTTTTCTATATAGATACATTGTGTAAGTGATAGTTGCACATTTTTCAACCTTTGTTGTATTTCATATTTTTTTCTATGTGTCTTTTATCTTATTTTAAGCAATGGAAAACATAGTTGTCGGAAGGAAATGGCCGAGTGATTGGGAGTCAACAATTTTTTTATGCCCCCGTATCGATAGATCGGGAGGCATATAGTGATTCACCTGTCCGTCCGTTCGTCCGTCCGTCCTGGTTAACCCAAATTGACCGTTTCTTCTAGCATCATTATGGCTTGCTACAAAGCTTCCAAACTTGCATGGATGTTGTATATGAACACTCTCCACACGCCTGTATCACCTGACCCCATTTTGACCTTCACCTTGACCTAATTTTGGACTTAGACTTATTTTTGGACAAGGCTTCCACAGGGGGCATAAGCGTTTATTGAACGCTGTCTTGTTTTCATTGCTTTAAGGGTATACGTCCCTTACTGTGACAAGTGTGGTTTTTTTATTTAACAACTGTATACTAAGTATACTCGCTTATAACACTACCTGGTTAAGACTCGCCCAGACAGTGGACAGACAAACTTTCTCGTTTTATAAGTCAGTCTATACAGTAGTCAGATTTTATAGCTCATCTTTTATGTTGTGAAAAGACTGAATATTCCCGGATGGCAAAAACAATTTAATGTGCTGTATTACATTATTCTGTACCAGAACTTGTCCTTGGAAGTGTTGTTAACTTGTTAGTGATTGGTTCATTTTGTAGTTATTTGAGAAAGTAGTAATTGTTACTGTAGTTGCTATGGGAACAGATTTTATTTAATGTTCTCTGATTTCAACGGAAAATTATGTGACGCATGTTTCATACCTGTTTCGTACCTGTTACATAATCCTTTGTTGAATGCAGGGCAGTAGTATCATGTCCTATCACAAATAGTTTGATCTTTTATCAGAGTATAATTATTGTATCCTGGTCCATATTTTTTGCACTTTCGTTTATATCATATGTAAGTATGCCATACTATGTATTGGTCATAATCCCTACAACTTTCACATGTATATGTTCACTTGTTAGGTTTGTTTTAAACATGTTGTGCCATCAGAAAAGTGGAACAGTTTCTGCTAATACTCAGTTACCATGCTTCATTCATCCTGTATAAAACTCTAACTCTTTATTTACTCCATATAGACTCGTTTCACGCCTCATCTTATGTCCATCTACAGGGTGTTTAAAAAGTTTCTCAATGTTTAAGTTTCAGTAGTTTAGTTTTCTGACCTCAGAAAACAGCAACATTTTCAGGTTAAACGGCAACATTTTTCAGGTTAAAATCCAAAGGGGCCTACCATTGTTCTAATCTTAATCTGGCATTAAATGAAGATGTTAGAGTAAGAAATTAAAAATGTCTACTGCCTACATAGCTCAAATAACACTTGATATGAATTTAAATTTTGAGAACAAACTTTTTTAACACCCTGTACTTTTCAATAACCAGTAATATGATCATCAAATTACGGAAATAGACAAAACGAGACACCATATCAAGGGAGATCATTCTTGACATTTGTTCTGAAAAGCTGCGCATGAGATTGTGTACTCAGTCAAGCCCAGCTCTTATGAGAATAGTGTTTTGGTTGTGACTGGAGACTGACTCACAACAAATGCCTGGCTAGTAATACAAGGGGTTGTGGGTTCAAGTATGTCCCACGTCAGGTGCACCTTTTCCTCCGAATTTACTTCAGGGTATATCATAATTATGATGTTCTGATACTTTATAGTGTTGGGATATATGGAGTAAAGGGTCACATATTATATACAGGTATAGTCAGAAGGTCTCCACTCTCATTGTAGGTGTATAGGTGTATAACTCATAATGTGATAAATCACAGTACAAAACCATACACAATATTGCCTATATATTTGTTATGGATTGAAATCAAGAACCATAACATTTGCCTATGAAAGCATTCAAACATTTGGCACAACATAAAACATTTGCACGCTTCTAAATATTCAGAAACGATTAATATAGCGGTTTGTGTGTTTGTTTTTGTATTGCAATTTATTGTGCTAGAGTTATACTGTTCAATATCAAAATGCCAGATTAGGCTGATCAGTAAAACCCTATTCATAGCATTGTCTTTATTGTTGTTTAACATGCACTTTATTTTGTAAGGTAGAGATATCATTTGTAAGAGAAAGTTTTTGTATAACGTTCATAATGTGACTGTATAGTTCAATTTTCAGTCAATAAATATAAAACAATTGCTGAACTTTGTGTTTTGGTTCTTAGCCCGTCTTCGTCCACTTACACTTTGCTTCCAATGATAGTCCTAGATAACTTCCTTTCTATTGCTGGATGGTATAATTGTAGATGTATGCTTAGCTAGTTTTAGACTGATTGTGAAACAAGAGCCCATTGTCAAACAAAACCGCTACTGAGCGCTCAATAGCGCTTTGCTAGGAAACGGCTTGCTTCAAAAACGTTACGTAGCAAATCAAGGAAAAAAAATTTATATGCTAACTGGGAGCACTTGCGTATAGACCGTTGCACAGCAAAGCGCTTTTACCGACTGGTAGCGCACGCCTAGCGAAGTGCTGAGAAACAGTAATTATGCATTGCTTGCAGGTAGGGTGTCGTTGCCTAAACATAGTAAAGCGCTACCAAAAAGTGCTCTATAGCGCCTTGGTTAGGCAACGGGCTCAAAGTTCTACAACTTATATAAATCAAGCTTGAAATCTTAAACTTGATGGCATCTGTCGCTAAAATGGTATCAGAGAAGTTGGGTTTCCTCCTAAATGCAGAGTATCAAGTGAGGGAAATACTCATTTCACTTTGGTGTGATGTGGCCATAGGATGAACATACCACTCTAGTCTTTAAGGTAGTATTATAACATTGTAGTCATACTTGTTCCACATTTTTTTGGTGTTCAACTGAGACAGTTGTAGTGTGTGGCCATTCCGTTTTGTACCTGCCAAATTGGCCTATGACCTCCAGCTTCAAGGGAAGAGACAGAAAATTTTTGTGATACAAGAAATCCTGGACCTAAGCCCTAGCTCTTTCAAATTGACTCCTTGGTTCCTTAACGTGCCCGGTGCATAGCAACGATACACACAAGACTACCTCTGGGTTACCAACTAGTTCTTCTCTAGTTGGGCAGGAAACACTGAGAACTATTTATGAAATTTCCAGTGCCGTGGCGGAGATTCAAACTAGGAACCTCCGGATTGGTAGTTGAGAGTGCCAACCACTCAGCCACCGTTCCACCCACTTGTTCCCCTAGTCCTGCCCTGCATTCAACTAAGAATCCTGTAACACACGTTTTGTACAAGTTTCGTATCTGTTTCCTACCTGGTATGTCACGTAATTTTTCGTTGAGCACAGGGCAGGTTTAAATCTTGGAATCGTAATTAAAGACCTCTACATAATAATAATAATAAGAGCCAATGTTTATTTCTCATTATTTATATTAATTTTCCATCATATACATCTCACATAATACCATAATATTATCTACAAGTAACTAACAAAGTTTACACGACAGATGAATATAAATGGTGCACTTTACATAGCCAGTTAAGTATATACTTCACATTTCAAAGTGATTTAAAATCATTAATAAAAATCTATTAACAAATCTGTCCGCAATAAATGTTTCATAAACTCAAAATGATTACAAAACTGAAAACATTAACAAATACAACAAAATTTCAATGTTAACATATATAATAGTAATCTAACTTTATGTTAACATATATATGTATGTAACTTATAAACATGTGGATACATTAATTGCATGTTAACATATAAAGACTGGACTGGATTATTATACCGAACATAAATCATTCATCACTGATATAAATCTCAGGGGTCCTACTGAGGTATAATGCCCAATCCTGAAAATGAGTCGCACGTCTGTTTTGGTGCCTTTAGCACACGTCCATATAGCAAAACTCTCTTTCAAACATAGTTTTATTGTTAAATGTCAGTTTATGAAACTTCAAATGACCATAACTTTGTCAATACTCTGAATTTTTTCATCACATAACTTTTATTTTCTGCAGAAAAGTTCATTCTTTCTAGTGCAGCAAATCCGGAATTCCGGAATTATGATTAAATCATTTACTTTCACATACTGGTACAGTGAAGCTCTTCTACGAACAAAAGCCCCTACACTGACATTTGCCAACTCTGATAAAAAACAAAGATGGCCGACTTTGACAGAAACCAGCTGCCAATTGCTGTTTTATATCTGATACTAAGTAGTATAATTGTCCTCAATGATACAAGTTGTAAGAAAGAAAGAGTCATAACAAACTTGACGATTTGCAGTGCAGGCTCGACCTAGGATAGAGGGCTTGACCGACTCAACAACTTACACAAGCTATAGAAAAGAGCACTTGAGTCTGAAGTTAAAACAGCTAACATAAATGGGATTGATAAAACATAATAATACATTTTGGCATGAAACAAACAGAACAACTTGAAACAAAGGATGAACATAACGCATGTATATACCACCAACGCGCAATCAACAATTGTAGGTAGGCTACATTTAAGTAGAAGAGATTTCATGATAACATGCATTCACAGTTACATCAATGAATATTACATCCATTCTGACACCACCAAGTACAGTCCTGGTCCTTTTTCATATTGTTCAGCTATTGCTTTAACTAAAGTACTGTTACTGTTTGAGCACAGAAAACCAGCGAGGCCACACACGTGAAAGATCGTCAGCCAACATTGATAAAAAGACCATGAGTCAATCACATATTGAAATGTTGGCATATAATGTAATAGACAAGCTTGCCGCCCGGTAGTGGCAGACCGGACTGCTTTTTAATTTCTGACTCGTACAATCAGTTCAAACAGTGAGCGAAGGATTGGTTCCGCTAGTTATGTAACACTTTACATAGTATGGGATAAACTTAACTTGTGGTTTAACAGTCATGACACAATCTCAATAAAACCAGGCCCTTACATTTGCTTCATTCCTTTACACTGTTAAGAGATTGGCTACACTCTGTAAGAGGTCATGTTTAAATGACCTCGATGGCGCCCAATCAAGTCAAATAGCCTCTGCATACTTTCACGGCACTTTCAGCTTTGTGAAAGAAGCGATTTGATTGGATGATGTAAAGTTCACATCGACATGACCCCATTCTGAGTGCCGTCAGATCCTATATCAGCATAATGAGGGTCTGATTTCAATAAGATTGAACATAGCAGTATGAAAATGATAACACAATTACGATTTCCAATGGATTATGGAAATATATACGCACAGAAAGGATGACAAATAAATATCCAGTATAAATTCTGATACAACCAATATAATAAAACAAGATTATTTAACTTAACAAGCAGTTAATAAAAAGGTAATATTTAAATACAGTATATCAAAACTGTATGTTTACACATGTACATTCAACTTTTTTACTGCAGAAACTTGAGAAAGTTCTCATCTTTATAAATTGCTTTAAGTAAATTACACACACAATCATTCCAGTACCACCAAAAACAGAATTGAAGCAATTAACACAACGTAACTTGTTTAAAAAACAAAGTCAAAACTTTAACCCCTTGATCGTGAAACATGATTTTGGTAGGCAATAAACGAGACCGCAACCTGAGGTTTACTACAGGCACATGTTTTAATGCAAAAAATGATGAATTAAAAATGTATAACACAATCATGTATATTGCAAAATATTTGATTAGATGCCTAGGCCATAGACTGGCCCTATAGGATACTAAAACAAATTACGAATGATACCAAATTTTCAAACAGGATGAATGAGAAAAGCCCCTTTCTACTTTGTACAATTTCAAGTAATTTACAAATAAATATGTAATATGTACATCATTTGCTAGCAAGCTTTATGAATAATAACACAAGTATTTATTCTGCATGCACATTTAAAAAGCATTTTGCAATGGTAGTATAACATAACCTCAAGACTAGCTCAAAATAAAGAACACAAATTGTCAGCCTCCATTTTGTTTTACTGTACCAGGAATATACAAGTTCATAAGATCATTACGTTCGTCATATGTTCAGCAATATTAATCAGATCATTTCACGAGTTATCAAGTTTAAACTACAGATAATGCCGATTCAAAACAAGACATGGTAAACCCTGAAACCAGGCTATCATGTACTGGTGTGATTGAAACTAGTAATATTTACTGTTGTTACCAGTCAATTATAAAACAAAGGTCATTTTTTAGCAACACATCAGTAATTTGTGAAAAACCTTTGATTTAATACATGAATAAAATCCTTGAATACAATGTGTAAACTGTTAGACAGAATTGCACTGTGACTGAGCAATCATCGATAGTGTTTTGTTAGAGCTGGTGTGTATCCTCATTGTTAAAATTTTAATTCATCAGAACAGCACAGAGGTAAGTACAGTATCGTAATAACCAAAGACGATTTACGAAAGAAGTTGACAAAATATCTTGGATAAAATTTTTCAAATAATATACAAATAAAATACTAGATGTGAATTAACTGGCAAAATGTTACAATACTATGACAACACATTGACTGGTGGTCTGACAACTCATCACAGATTACAAAGTTAACTAAATCAGAGTGAAAACATTCAATACCAGTACAAGGTTTGTACACTACCATTCATTGACTTTCCTGATCAAGAACAGTTAAACCTCACAATAAAGACCACCTTTGTAATGAGACCACCTCCAATTAAGACCATAATTGTCCTGTCCCATTCAACCACAATATGAATACCAACTGAACAATGAGACCAGTTTTCAAGGGTCCAAGGGTCATATTGCTATTGAGGCTTTATTATAGGCTTGGGAGGTTAGACCAGCACAAGATCCCTTATCATACATGGGGCTTGACATTGTTCATAATGAAATGGTACAATATGCTACCAATACCAACAAAGTGGAAAAAATGAAGATGTTCACTTTAATGTAAAATGAATACTCTAGCATTCATAGTCCTCAAATATAGCATTCAATGGGTACCTTAAGTTAATACCAACCATGCTCATTCATTCAAAATTATTTCTGAAAATTGGAGCAAATTCAGGAATGTTTCAAGAACGATTTAACCCCCCCCCCCCCCCCCCCATCCCCAAGAACACCATCTTGCCTTTCAAAAATAATGGTCAATATCTCTGTTCAGGAAAGCAACCGATAGTGCAGTGAAAACAATGAATTAACAAACTACATAAAACCGATTCATGATTATCACAGAGTCTACTAAACAATACTATCCATGGACACGTTCACAACATACACGTCAAATACAACAATAGTTCACCATATAGTTCATCATATAGTTCACCATATAGTTCATCATATAGTTCATCATATAGTTCACCATATAGTTCATCATATAGTTCATCATATAGTTCACCATATAGTTCATCATATAGTTCACCATATAGTTCACCATATAGTTCATCATATAGTTCATCATATAGTTCACCATATAGTTCATCATATAGTTCATCATATAGTTCACCATATAGTTCATCATATAGTTCACCATATAGTTCATCATATAGTTCATCATATAGTTCACCATAAAGTTCACCATATAGTTCATCATATAGTTCACCATATAGTTCATCATATAGTTCACAGTTCATTACCAAGGTGACACAACATAACTGTTCAATACAGGAAGGTCTGTTAGTAGCAAATAAATCTAGTGTCGTAGTGAAATAACAACAGGCCAAAGAATTTTAACTTGGTTGTTCCCAGCCTACCAAACCTATCTTATTTTAAAGCAGTCCTTACTGAAGTCTTATTTTGCTCAATAAGGGACACAATACCACAATGTTTGGACAGAATATGTACTACCACACAGACCATAAAGTCTATACCCTATCATCCTGGTAGAAAAATGCACATACACCTATGAGCTCTAGTACATGAATCAAAACAACATTGATTACAAACAACAATTTTGTGGAATGCTTTAAATAGACACCAGTGGATATACAACGATAACAAACAGTAAAACAACAATCTTCCGCATTGTGCTGCTGCGTATAGTATAAGGAGAGGGATAACATACAGATTTAAACATGTTGTTATTTATCAGTTCTTTATCCCTTTACTCCATGTACTTTTATGATCAGGGGTGGTATTTAATATTGATCTAATTTAATTTGAGAATAAGGATAGCCAATCATATCACCTGGTACTGACCAAGAGTTAAATATGGTGTGATCTGATCGGTTGTCCTTATCCTTAAGTCAAGTAAGATCAATATTGAATACCACCCAAGACCCTCGATGCGATGGATACCATCTGGAATGAGGGGTCGAGAGGGATTAATATAAGTTGAAAAAACTTGTTTCACAATTGACCTAAAATAAATTAGTATAAGTTTTCAGAGAAAAACGAGATAGAATGTGTACACAACTCATGTGCAGCTTTTTGGGACAAATATCATGAATGATCTCCATTGATATGTTTGTCTTGGTAAGTCCATATCTGTGACAGGATTGTCTCCCCTCCATACTTCTCATTATTGGAAATTACTTGGAAATGGGACATGGGGATTGGTAGTGAATTTGGTGTATCTTTGGAGTAAAGGGTGAACCGAGTTTGGATAATATCCTGTATATAATTATTCAATGTTAAATGTACATCAAATGATCAATACAAATAATACACAACAGTTTCTGTTAAAGTCAAGGTCCCACTGAGGAATTTCACATTGGCGAAGTTCTCACGATTTCTTCCAATCCCACCCGATTCATCAAAATTCCTTCCGATATTATACACTGTCTCATGACTTTCCCAAAGCCTCTCCTAGACCACGAGGAAAATGTTCCCGATGTCCTAATAGCTCATTAATTTAAATAGGGAGTACATCATCAAGGCAAAAAATGCTCAGTGGGACCTAGGCTTAACATAACGACAGTATACGTCTATTACTGTTCATAATACAACAGTATGAAGTGGAGATATAAAACATCATATAGGCCATTCTGTATATACAAGTTTCACATTGATCATTTACCCTTATCTTTCATGTTATAGTATACAAACACAACATCAGATAATATTTCAGATATATATATACACCAGGGTATTGTTTTATCAAAGCACTTACGAAAATCTAAAGTTATGCTCAAAATTAAATTCTTTATTATTCTTTAACAACTGCAATTTGGAGACGGACATGGTTTGTAGGAGTTCATTGACTGAATCCTTTATAGTATTGTAGTTCCATTTAACACGCTTTGTAATTGTAAACAAATTATTAAGAGTTTGAATTAGATCGTAAATTTAAGATTTTCGTAAGTACCCAGGGCACCATTTCACTTAACTTTGTGCAACTGTATTTTACCTTAATTTCTACATGGAGATGAAAAAAGAGTGTCTCATTGACGTCAATGATACTGGTTATTTACGCAACCTTTCAAGGGTTGTTGCAAAAGTTAAGTGGTCTCATGATTTCACACTTCCAATTGGTAGGGGATGACATCACACAGTACAATTGCAAATCCCTTTACAGGTCTTAACATTTCATACAAATTATCAAAAAGTTTTTTTAAATTGTTCCTGTAGTTTTGACAAGTGAGTAGCTGGAGTAAATGTTTTATATTAGTTAGTGGGAAGGTGTTAAGTTTTATGTTTCAAGGTTTTCGTACAAAGATTTTCCTAAGTGAAATGGTTCCCAGATCCGGAACAAGCAAATTATTCTTTGGCTATGTGTGGGACCTAATTATGCTTTCCTTATTAACCTATCGTTGTTGATATACATCCAATCTAGATGTTACACAATACAGAGGGTTTACATGTACAAAATTCTTCCAAGTACTGCCTACACTATTAGTATCATCAACCCAGAAACATAGCCAAAAATTGAATTAGTACTTAACTACAAATTTTCAATGTCTCCGACGGCCAAATTGGGAATGGCCATATTCTTTCGTCATATTTTTTAATCTCCGAATTTTCCCCTATGTCAGATTGCCAGTTGCTTGCATACTTGGACAAATACCGTAGTCGAAAACACAGAACAAAGCATGGGCAAACAAATATAATGAAATTCCATGAAAAACAGGTTTTCAGAAAAAGACCCATAACTCAGCATCAGTGGCATTCTCAATGTCAGATAGACTGTGTACTGAGTCAAATGTGGGAAACCACCATGGTTTTCAAGTGTAAATTTCAGATAATAATAATATATTAAAATAAAGATATGCAGTTAAGATACGTAGCAATCACATTTGAGCATTAACAATGACACGCCACTCCTCATGTATTAATACAGGCTTTTAGATCCGCATGTATTAAACAGGGGTTCCATTTGACTTTTGAACCCCTAAAAATGCTAAAACACTACATTTTGCCCCTCAGGATTGTAACTAAAGTGGCATATTTTCTTTAAATGATCAGTAATTTTGCTTTAAAAACGGAACAAAATTATAAACATGACTCTTGACAATTGGCCCAAAGTGGAACCCCTGTTAATGCTAAATTACCGTACACATGTGAAGAAAAGCCCAACAGACACATTGCTGTAAAGCAGGGAATGATATATGTTATAAAGCCCTTGTTGTTTTACTGGTATGCTTGACTATTGAGCAAGTTAATCAAGCCTTTTTTAATACTTCAGCATAACAGCAGGTAAGTTATAATGACAGCAATGTTGGAATGGTATAACAGAAGTAACACAGTGTGTATATAATATTCCTTGTAACTTCAGTTAATGTTAAACCTTCAAATGTGAGTGAGTTTGTCACGGTATGTTCACATTACAATAAATTCGGTGCGTTTTCACATCTGATTGGATATTTATGCAAATTAGGCATGAATTTCCTGATTGCTGTTTGATTCTTAAACACACTGTAACATTCAAGAACTTTAAATTTTGACAATGTGTGACTTAATATAATTAATCGAAGTACTGTACCTATTAGTTATCAAATACAGAGTCTCACTTGAAGCAAGAATCTGATTGGCTGAAAATTTCAGACAAAGTTTGAATTGACCAATCAGAATCACTGTTGCAAGAACTAAGCCAATTAAATGGATACATTAATAATGTCCACTTAAAGAAGTTGACTGTAACCGAGGGATTGTCCACTAACATATGTTTGACATTATATATGCATGACATTGAATTTTTTCACATACATTGAATCTAACACTGTATTTTTTAAGATAAATACAAAATTTTACAAAATTTGACAACATTTTAATACGCATGACATTACATTTTCTTACATATGTTGAAACTACCACTGTATTTTTTTAAGATAAATACACAATATGCTCTCACATAATTATGTTCAAACTTCCACTGTATTTTTAAGAAATACAAAATTTTGCCAACATAATAAATTGTAAAACACTACATTTTCTCACATATGTTGACTCTACCACTGTATTTTTTTAAGATAAATACAAAATTTTGCCAACATAATCATTATTATTTATCACAGAAAGTATCTTCATCATTCAGACCTAAACATACACGCCACAATATATCTCCTTCAGGGGTCCTACGGAGACATATTGCCAAATCCTGAAAATGAGTCGCAAGTCTATTCCAGGTGCCAAAAGCACACATCTCTACAGCAAAACTCTTATTTTATTGTTAAAATTCAGCTTGTGAAACTTCAAATGATCATAACTTTGTCAATTCTTTGAATTTTTTCATTGAATGACGTTCATGTTCTGCAAAAAAGTTAATTCTTTCTAGTGCAGCAAAAGCCAGATTTCCTGATTATTCCGGAATTGTAGGAACCCTGCTCCTTTATTCATAGAAATTGTTACACATTGAACACATTATAAAATAAATATGTGCGTTGCTGGAGAATAGTATCATCAGAAAGTATGAGCATAGTATGTCAAAGAATGTTCCAATTCTAGTAATACATATACGTTAGTAATCGTTCACGAGTCCTTGTTTCACTTCTAACAAATTCTAGATAATATCGGATGGAATACATGATGTCCGCAGCGTACATCCTCACAAACGCAGGCAGCTTATACCAGCATTTCTTGAGGATAAAATAACTTAATCTCTCAACGTTGCAGCATTTCTCGAAGAAAAAACAACTCAATCTCTCAACGTGACAGCTTTCATAAAGCCTGACCTTGGAATGCTTCAGAAAACGATGAAAGAAGTATGTTAATTATGTAAATGCTAATTAAGCCATCATTATTTCATTGCGCCGAAAGCTGAAAAAGCATTGTCAGTTCGTTGTTGAAAACCGGATGTTCCGACCATGGTGTTTTGTACGTTCATACTGGTCTGCATCCTGACTGCTCCACCAGCAGGGGTCATCATGGCCCCTTGCATACCGAATCCTGCCTGAGAATGCATACCCATAGCCATACCTGAAACAATAACAGTCTTATTACAACACTTGCAAATTTGTGCAAAATTGTTAATGAACTAGAAAGGTTCTTGACACAAAAACATGTCTTTCACAAAGGAAGATAACTCCGGCAAAAATCATTGCACCTAAAATTACAGACAATGTGCACAACTAGGCTTGGTGCAAAGTATTCATGTGAAGTTTCATTGAAATCTCACTAATGGTTAAGGAAATGTCCCGTCTACTATAGGTAAATGCTTGGTTTATTATAGCGACACCCCTTTTGAAAGGGCCAGCAAATTTGACTTAAGAGACACCTATCTTTTGTGCGCACAGTGCCTCCCGAATCCCTTTTCTTTGTTGCCCGACGCCTGTCAGAGGTGGGACTATGGTTACTGTTCTTTAACTAGTTGGCGGCTCACCAACCGACCACATCAATTCTAACCATTCGAACCTTCGATCTCCCGCTTCCAAGGTGGACGCCCTAACCACTTGGCCACGGTCGCGGTATGTGTGGAAGACATAACCACAAAATTACTTATGTGTGTGGGGCATAAGAGTTCATTTTCTGTTGGGGGGGGGGGGGGGCGTGTAGTTTTTGGACTATTTTTCCAACCACCAGGTTTATAGTATATGAACAATGTAAATCTGGTACCTGTAGCCATCATTGGTGGTTGGTTTGCCATGTTCATATTGGCCATACCCTGGGTCAATCCTCCCATACCTTGTTGTGTAGCTGGTGGTGACATCATACCTATATAATCATAACAATAAATTAACAACACACTTCAACAACACTAGAAGGGATTACTGTAAACCAAGAAATTATTTTGCGCATTTTAATTTTGCGAAGTTCGCGAGTGGTAGAATTTAGCGAAATTAAGTCGCCACAAAAGTGCTAAAAACATTAATATGGACATTGAGAGAAACTTAAAAGTGCTTAAATTTGTAGTCGCGAATATGCCAACGATAAGCAAAACGCGAAAGTTAGTATTTACGAAAGTAAATTGGTTTACAGTATAACTTTTTTTATAAGAATTAGTTTAATTAAACAGTCGATTTCTAGTTTATAATTTATTTTTGCCTTTGTTTTCGTAAGTGGTAAGTGTTACTTATATGTATGAGGTGAACTATAAACACTAATCTATATCTCTCTGCGGGGCACGACTTTCTTGTGAATATTGATATATTCTACATAAGAAGCTGGTAAATATTCATGCACAGTGATTTTTTGGGCTATTTTTAGGGCCGAATACAGGCACTTTCCCCTGGCAAAATATCCCCATTTCCCCCCAAAAGTTACCATTTTTCCCAAAAAAATGCAAACATTCCCCCATTGATTCCTACTGGTATAAAAGCAACTTATTGGTATAGCTGTTTTTAAGCCAAAACAACAGATTTTTAAACTGGTTAAAGTCTTTGCTACTTATCAGTTAAGAATAATCAGTAGAAAAGGAAGAAATGAACAATTAATACTCTAAACAATCTAATAATTCCCAATTTTGCGATTTGTCAAGCTAAATTTTCCCAGCTCTATATGCACAGGCAGTTTTTTTTTCAAGAAATATCAATGAATGCATAAAGGTCGAGGACAGGTTAAACTGTTTGAGCTATAACACGTTTTATTGTTATAATTTCTCTAACAGTTTCCACCGTTACATGGAATTTATTGAACTTTGTTTACAAACTTCATATTTTCATATCAAGGTTAACAACCATTAGCATTATGAACATGTGGAAATTATCGAGCGTTATTTTCCCTGCTGTGTAACAAACTATAAATTGCATAATATAAATATGTGTCAAAGCGATAAAATGAAATAATTGGGTAAAATGACACCAATTATGGCAGAGACAGCTCATTCAGCAAATAATGTACAGATGAATAAATTATTTTCCACAGGCATAAAATTTGATGAAATTGGTAGAAATACAATTCTGTGAGGGTTTTAATTTTGAAAATTAAACAAACCCAAACCCATTTTTTTGTATTTTTTTTTTTTTAAGTTTTCAAAAATATGAAACGAGTAAACAATAAGGATTTTACAGTAAAAGACCACGTAAAATTTAGTAAAATCAGCAAGACAAAAAATCCACTTCAATCTCTAAAATGGTGTCAGACGATTTTTTTCTGAATAGGTGATCTTTTAACCAAGGTGGCATTAAACTGGGGTCCTACTGAGACAAAATGCCCAATCCTGAAAATGAGTCTGTTTTGAGAGTGAATAGCACAATTCTCTATACCAAAAGTCTGTTTCAAACAATATTCTTTTGTTCAAATACAGCTTATGAAATTTCAAATGCCTATAACTTAGTCAAAAGGTTGAATATTTTCATCAAATAACTTTTATTCTCTGCAGAAAAATTAGTTCTTTCTAATGCAGCAGATTTACGGAATCAAAGGACCCCTGATATTATATTACCTTTATGTGTTTGTAATTGATTCATACTGGGTTTGTTATGTTGCTGAAACTTTCCTTTAGGACTCAGTACATCCAGGCTAATGTTCACTTTGCCAGCATCTGTCGACCACGTGTTGTTGGAATTCTAAGAATAGCATAAAACATTTTTGGTTAAATATTGGTGTTTGTCTTATGTTGAAACCTGTTCACACTATCCAGACACAGGGCAAGTCTGCAAATATGTGGAACCAAAACTATGCTGAGCGTCAAGCAAGAGAGATAAACAGTATCATTTATACTGACTTTGGTATGTCATATTCTGGGATCGAACCAGAGACTTCTGGCACTCCAAGTGGACACTCTACCACTAGGCTATCGAGGCAAAAGTATGATATACTTTGAACACATTTTGCCATAATATGAACATCAATTATCAATCTCATATTCTTATTCAGATTATTCGGATCTAATGACTCACTTGCCAAGTGGATTCAAATTTTCATCAAATACCGCCTTTTGTGTCGGCTATGTTCATTGGTCAATATTTTTGTGTTGAACATGTTCATTGGTCAATATTTTTGTGTCGGACATGTTCATTGGTCAATATTTTCAATGAGTAAGAATCTGGTAACCTGAAACTATTAGCAGTGACAATACCAAGACACCTACACACAGAGAGGTCTACATCACAATATTAAACATGCAGTAAATATAGGGGAGAATATACCACAACACAAAGGTACATACAAGTAATACCATGCAGATAATATAAATCATGAAAGAAATAACAAATGGTAACCTAGCAACAAAATCCAAGTAACAAACAGTAATAATGGTATTGGAAAGATTTCCGGAAACTATTTAAGGGGAAATATAGACCATTAATTACTTACAACTAGCAAACATTGAACTGTATTTGTGAATTTTGTGTCCAGTATGGAGTAAATGGGTTGAACTTGTAAATTAGATAACAGATTGCAAGGGTGTTAATATAGCCTAATTAAAAAATCCTGAAAACCATATGGGGTCGAACGATTTTGCCAAACAAGAGGTCTTCAACCACAATGTTTCCATAATTATTCATATCAGTTTTTATTGAATACAATCCTTCAGAGCAGATTAAATTGACCATAACTTTGCCATTTCATGAGATATTTTCGTCAAATAACTTTTCTTTGGTCAGAAATCATCGGAATTCGGGAGGAATATGACATCCCTGTGATTACGCTACTTTTTCAGTAACTAGCAAAACAAGAAAACTACATAACAACACTTACTCGGTAAAATCTCTGCCCATCTTGACCGACAAATATTATATTAATTCAGATTGTGTATTTATAATACCATTAAACAAAAGAGGAATATTCACTCATTTTACTAATTCAGACAGACAAGTTTAAAAAACTTTTCATGGAGCCTGCAACATAGTATCTACTAAACACAAGCAACTAGTAACAGGAAAAGCTATAAACGGTTCACTACATGCATGTCAGTTATTTTATTTCTAGCTAATATACTAGCTAAGAAACTACATTATGAATTCAACAAGGCCATCACACAGTTTTTCCTAAACATTTGTTTTACCATGAAAGAAGAGAGAAATCAGCAATCATATATGTGATGCAGGTTTGAGCATGTGGGGTAAGAAGATTCAGTGTCGGGTATAAGGAAAAACATGATGTGGGGTATAAGGGGAATCAACTCTGTTGTTTTTTCATATGCTTTTATTAATCCTCGCCCCCGTAAATCCATATGGACGGGGCCCCCAGAAGAGGTAAGTCACTATAGATTTTGGGGGATTGTGCATGATACAGAAGATGCCCAAGTTCCAGAAGCATCCCTGGTTCTTTTACGTGCTAGATGTAAAGCATCATACACATGACCTCAATTCACGTCTCGTCCCAAAGATTAGTTATTTTAGGTGGAAAACACTGAAAAGTATTTCTGTTTTTGATCCGGTTGGAAGAGTGATCGAACCTACAACCTTCAGATCAGCAGTCAGTAGCTCTAACCACTGGACCACTTGTTCACCCACCAGTGAAAAACTTGCTCTGATTTCAACCCTTATATACCTCATGTTAATCACACATTAAAAGGGGACAATTAAACAACACTGTATTATTATGGTTATTGAGGCAGGATAAACTAGACTTCCATTCAGCCTCTCCTAACAATAAAACACACATACTTCTGTATTGGCCATGTGGATTCTACTCAAGATATCTAACACCAAAATGAGACCGAAATGACAACTACTGGATGAAGGGGCGTCACATACTACTTGAGAAAGGGGTGTCACATACTACTGGAGAAAGGGGCGTCACATAGTATGAAGCAACAAGAATATGCATGGTATGATGACAGATAGGTGTCAGGGTACTGTTTTATAAAAGCACTTACGGAAAACGTAAACTTACGATCAAATTTAAATTCTTTATGTAATTTGTTTACAATTATAAAGTGTGGTAAATGGAGCTGCAATACTAATAATGATTCTGTTAATGAACTCCTACAAACCATATTTGTCATCAATTTGCAGTTGGTAATGAATTATAAAGTATTTAAATTTGAGCGTAACTTTAAGATTTTCGTAAGTGCTTTGATAAAACATTACCCTGGTAACTATAAGTCACTACTGTAGGTAACAATGTAAGACACACACACCTGTGACTCGGTACTAGGGGCAGGTGAAGAACGTGCAGCCATACTGGTCGTATCCTGCTACAAGTGAAAACACCATCAAATCATAGATACATGCTTCCTTTATACATTGGTTTTCATGCTTCCCGTACAAGATTCATAGAAATCGTCATTTTTCATGCTTTCGTACAAGATCATTTTTCATGCTTCCGTACAAGATTCATAGATATCGTCGTTTTTCATGAAATTTTACAAATCTACTAATTTCATATTTTACAAGAATTTCGTTTTTTTTTTAAATTTGTTTCAGTTCACAAACTATCTAACAAACTTTTAAGGTGAAGACTTAGCGTAGATGACATATACTAGTACATGTATACAATGTAAAATGAAGCATATACCTTTGACTTGATAAAACAAAACTATGTTATTTTGCTAACAAAAACAGACATATTTGCTGGTTTAATTCAAGTGGAAAACCACCATCTACACAGCCAAGATATACCCATCTAATTACTACAGACACAGCCACGAGGATAATGATAGAAACAGAAATTATTTATTCGTGCATTATAAAGTTTATGATAAAAGTTTGCTTAATTTGTAAAAAAACCCAGTTCTGTCCTATTATAAATTTAGCATAACTAAAACGAAAAAAAAAAAAAATCTTTCGAACCAGCAAATATCCCATCTTTGCTACCAGAACTGATAAATAGTTAGCAAAAATGTAAAATAATTGTAGATATAAAGTTAATTAAAACCAAACAATTAACACTTCAAACACGATACTCACATTATAGTAATACTGATAGAATGAGAGGAAAATATGAACATAAACCATTAAACAACTGCCTACAAGATTTTGAATAATAATTAAATAATAATTATAACAATATTTAAAATATATTTACATGTGTTAACTACAACAATAGGAATGGGATAGTACTAATTAATGACCAGAGTTGTAAGGATCCCTCCCACCCTAAATCCGACAACCCTCCCTCCCTTAATCCAAATACCCTCACTCCCTAAATCTGACTACCCTACCTCCCTTAATCCGACTACCCTCCCTCCCTTAATCCCCTAAATTTATCAAAAAAACATCAATTTTGAGTGATTCAGACAGAATCGTAACGTTTTCATTTCAAATATTTGACGACCATAAGGTTTAAAATCTGTTAAAAGGGGAGATACTCATTACCCTGGTCAATTATTTCTGTACCATTCAAACACATTTTCTCTTATATAATATGTATACCTACATAAAACATATTATGTATAAACTGATCCATCATATACCAAAAGAATGCTATGTACTTTCATTAAAAATATACCACATATCCCTAGAGATACCTTCAAAACATTAAAATTCTAGACTTTGATTGTTGCATCTTAAGTAAAACAGTAAAACTTAGATGCAGCAAGTTTCTGCTTACAGCCAATTCAGCTTCAGTCCACAGCCGAGAGTCCATCCAGAGCTTTGTAACTGTTACAGCTGTTGTTTAGCCCAACTAAACATAGTAAAGTTTTGTAAACAACCCTAAGTACAACAGATTTTAACTGGTATTCATAGCATTCCTTCATACCATAATAATTATGTTACTCTACCTAACATGCATTCTTGTAACATGAACTTTTATCCCCCCCCCCTTTACTCTACACACACCTACACTTCCCTAGTAAGACATGGGTTAGAATGTGTACACATGTAGTACACGTGCTGCTTTTTGGGACAAATATCAAGAATTACCTCCCCTGCTCGGGTTATGGTACAAGTTCATTTCTGTAATTGGATTGCCTCCCCTTCATACATAATAATTGAAAATTTTGCCATGTTCTTTATACAAAATTAATTGGTAATTGGCATTCATTATTAGCAAGGGGAATGAATTGATTTATTGAGTAAAGGGTTGAATTTAAGATATTATCACATAGAGAACTGAAGCAACTAGTGTACTTTAAAATACTTCGTTAATTTTATCACAAATTTTTCTTCATTTAATCTGAATCCTACCACTCCGTAGTTAGGCAATTACTAGAAAGCATAGACAGTTGAGTTTTGAAATTGAAATTTTTAAAAATATTTTTTATAACCAGTACATCAAAATTTTCTTCAGTTCACAGAATGTGATAAAATTAAATAAAAGTTCATGTTATGTTTAACAGTATTACTGGTATATGTATACACATGCAGTCATGCAGTAACATATTATTTATATATCGCTGGCTTAGAAGAAGGATGTAAGTACAAAAACGATATTTTGAGAAAACAAGAAAAAACTGTCTGAAAAAGCTGCTCTTTACTTGAGGAAAAACAAACTATTTCAATGTCAGTTTGGTCAACATGACCAACATGAAAATAGGCTCATAAGAAGCGCCTTGAGTCTTAAGACCTTCTCATTCTAAGCCAGCGATACATATTGGCTACCATGATTCTAATACAATTGTTTTTAGCCAAGATCAAATATCTGACCAGCGCGAGAATAAGTATTGTGCCCGATACCTATCATGTACCCCTAGAAGCTAGCAAGTACCCCTATAAGCTAGCAAGTACCACTATAAGCTATTATATTGGAGGTACAATAGTTTTCCGCCAACCCATCGATTTATACAGGATAAATTTGAGCATATTGTTACATGTGTGGCGCCCTCTTTAGCTGAATTATCATAACAGCAAACCAGTGAAGCACCAATAGCTCTGTATCATGTATCCAGGGGTGGTATTCAATATTGATCTCATTTATTTAGAGAATAAAGGTAACAAATCAGATCGCCTATTATTGAACAAGAGTTGAATATAATGTGATCTGATTGGTTGTCCTTATCCTTAATTTAAGTAAGATCAATATTGAATACCACCCCAGATGACAATTTAAGCTTACTACCAACCTTGTTTCAACCTAGCAAAACCCAACATAGATCATATACAACCTCCATACATTATCTGACAATGTTAACTTACTGGTTGTCCAGTTCCAGGCTGCATAAAGCCCATACCTGTATTGAAACCCATGTTCATAGGTTGTGTCTGAAATAAGTTGAAATGGAAATTAAATGTTAACCCTAGTTTATATGGAAGGAAGCTAATTTCCCCTTATATACTTCTCAATATAACATCACTAAAGTGAAATAGGTATACATGTATAAACCTGCATACTGTAAACCAATTTACTTTCACAAATACTAACTTATGCGTTTTGCTGATCGTCGGCATATTCTCAAGGGCAATTTTTTGTAACTTTGCCCGGAATATTTGCATTTCTAGGCCAAAATACCTATCATGTTTAAAACAAAAGCTGTCCTCAAACAGTGTGCTCCACTAATCACAGTGCCATGCTTGGACAGTATAATCATAGCAACAAAAGTAAGCTTTGTAAGAAGTACCTACTTATTGTGGGTCATGATTGTGAGCAAGTGTGCAAACAATATGTCAATGCACTTTCAACAATAGTTGAGATCGTACCTCAACTGTCCCATAATTTCTAAGCCAAAAAGGGCAAATAATTTGGACAAAATGCTTGATAGAGTTACCTACTCCTGTGTAGGGGCTGGGGCAACATGCTAACCTCATCTTTCATGTACTATATATATTAGGGATGTAAACATTTAACCGGTTAACCGTTCGAACGTTCGGTTATCGGTTAGCAAAATCGCTAACCGGTTAATCGAAAAAAAATCGAAAAAGGAGAAATTTAAATAAATTTTAAAATAAAAATATTGAAAAAATATCGAGAAATTCGCCGACAAGTTTCACCCATCGAAGGTGCGAACGCTCGTCAAAAGGGGGTCATGATCTATAATCCGCAATTAACAGTTTGACACGTATTGTTGTGACAAGAAGGTCACTTAATTGCCGTTAATTTCATATGGTAGTCGGGGACTAGTTTGTTGACCAACGTTTTTTTTTACACATTCGGCAAGCACACGTAATTTAATTTTAATTGGAGGCAGTTTAATGCTTTACTCGAGGCCTAAATCCGTCCTTTGAACTGAAAAGAATCTTTGTCACAGCTTCAACAGCACTGAGTACAGCACATTATTGAACTTAAAAAAACAATTGAGAAATTGAGAACCGGCGACACACTTCCCTTGGGTAATATACGAGGATGCCCGATTGCAACTCACGGTGTTACAGTAAATATATACACGCCAGAATTAGAACAGTCGGAAAGTCGGCAAGTTTCGATTCGTTAATCGGTTAACCGTTCGGAAGATTGAACGGTTAACCGGTTAGCAAATTGACCGAATAGTTGCATCCCTAATATATATGTATATATATATCTACTACAGCATGCATGCTATAAAACAAGCATTATAATATTACATTAGGGGTTAGGGTAATAGTCAGAGAGGACACAGTATCAGACTGAAACAATATACTTACAGGCTGTCCACCCATCATATTAGGCTGTGAACCCATATTCATCATATTAGGCTGTGCTGACATCATATTAGGTTGACCTGACATCATAGTAGGCTGGGCAGGCATCATATTCGGTTGACCCGACATCAAATTAGGCTGACCCGACATCATATTAGGTTGACCTGACATCATATTAGGCTGTGCTGACATTAAGTTAGGCTGTTTAGAACTCATCATAGTGTTAGGCCCGCCTACCATACCAGGCTGCATGCCCATATTTGGTACACTAGGTCCGCCCATATTGGGTACATTAGGCCCGCCCATATTTCCCATAAGTCCCTGATTATTCACTGAATTGATCATATTGACTCCAGCCATATTGTTCACATGATTAGCGTTTGGCTGTAACACAGTCCCTGATTGCATAGTTGAACTATTTGTACTAAACACATCCAATAGTTGGGAGTTTGTATTGTTTATATTACCACTGTTAGGTTGAGATGTATGACTAGAATTTACTTGTGAGAAATCAGCAAATCCTCCATTTTGACTGAAATATCAAATATCATATAAAGTTAAATATACTAGTAAGTAAGTAAATAATTTATATTCGTGGGGATTTAATTCGGTGGATTACGTGGATGACCTCCACCACGAAATATAATCCACTATTTTGACTGAAATATCAAATATCATATCAAGTTAAGTGTAAATCAATTTATATTTGTGGGGACTTAATTTGGTAGATTTCGTGGATTACCTCAACCATAAAATAAAATCCCAATGAATAATTATACCAAAGTTTGCAGTGGCTGCCATAATTGCTTTCAAATTCAGTCAGGTGTGAGTGTTAGACTGGCTTTTTTGGAAGTTTACTTGCATTTTTCAACATGTAACAAGAGGGCCCAAAGGGCCATAGGTCGCTCACCTGTCCTAGTAGTTCATGCACCCCTTATGGTAGCCTCTATTCTATGTACAAGGTTTTCATATTGTCTTATGCTTTATAATTTACATCACATTTAGACCCAATGACAAATTGAAGTGATTTGACATTGTGATCCAGTTTTTGACCCCAGATGACCCAATATCAAACTTGACCTAGATTTAGTTGAGATGATCATTGTGACCAAGTTTCATAAAGATTAGGCTAAAATTGTGACCTCTAGTGACTACACCAGGTTTTTCTATGATTTGACCTTGTGACATAGTTTTTGACCCCGGATGACCCAATATCGAACTTGACCTAGATTTTGTTGAGATGATCATTGTGACCAAGTTTCATAAAGATTAGGCCAAAATTGTGACCTCTAGTGACTACACAAGGATTTTCTATGATTTGACCTTGTGACCTAGCTTTTGACCCCGGATGAACCAATATCGAACTTGACCTAGATTTTGTTGAGATGATCATTGTGACCAAGTTTCATAAAGATTTGGCCAAAATTGTGACCTCTAGTGACTACACAAGGTTTTTCTATGATTTGACCTTGTGACCTAGTTTTTGACCCCGGATGACCCAATATCGAACTTGACCTAGATTTTGTTGAGATGATCATTCACATTGTAACCAAGTTTCATAAAGATTAGGCTCAAATTGTGACCTCTAGTGACTACACAAGGTTTTTCTATGATTTGACCTTGTGACCTAGTTTTTGACCCAGGATGACCCAATATCGAACTTGACCTAGATTTTGTTGAGATGATCATTGTGACCAAGTTTCATAATGATTAAGTTAAAACTGTGACCTCTAGTGTCTACACAAGTAATTGTGGACGGACGACGGACGGACGACGGACGAAGAGTGATCACAAAAGCTCACTCTGTCACTTTGTGACAGACTTTGTGACAGGTGAGCTAATAAAACAAGTATTACATTTGTTAGATTTTTGAATGATTTTTGATATTTAGTGTGAATTTTGACCTTACCATTTTTCATGAAATCTGAAATCCTTGAATTTTGTCCCCAGGAAATGGTCTTTTTCACAAAAAATTTTGTCCCATTGAAATTAAATGATTTTATCATATGTTTGACATCGCGGCAGCGTAATAAAGCCATTACTTATTTTTGATAATACACTAGTGTAATAAAGCTTTGACGTGACGTCACTCGAAGTATAGGCGACGTCGTCAAAGTTGCGCGTTTATTATAGTGAAAATAAGTAGCTATTTTTATGTTTCGGTCAGAAATGGCTAACATATGATAAAAAGAACATTACATTTGTGACTTTCCACATTGGATTTATTAAACTCGTTGAATAAAATTGATAAAATGCTCGGCAGAGCCTCGCATTTTATTATTTTATTCAACTTGTTTAATAAATTCAATATGAAAAGACACTCATGTAATATTCTCTATTTACAGTATATACACATAGTAGCGAATTTAATTTAATGAGAAGATGAGCTAATGGTATATTGAAAAACTTCCAAACAAATAAAGACTTAATTTAGCCAATGTACCAATGATAACCAGTTCATTAACGAACCCCAGAAATCCTAGACACTTATTTCAATTACAATTCACACCCTTATACCATATTCATTATCAATTATGTTTCAATGAATAATGAGTAAAAAGGGGAAACAAACCAATGAAGGAAATGGACTAGATAACATTCTTGATATTTGGGAAAAGCTGCACATTAAATGCAAACCCAAAACGGGTTATAACTCCAGCAACAACAAGAGAACCCCCTATGAGTAATGAACAACCTAAAATACCTAACACTGTACACCACTAGGCTTTGGTACCTAACACTGTACACCACTAGGCTTTGGTACCTAACACTGTGCACCACTAGGCTTTGGTACCTAACACTATGCACCACTAGGCTTTGGTACCTAACACTGTGCACCACTAGGCTTTGGTACCTAACACTGTGCACCACTAGGCTTTGGTACCTAACACTGTGCACCACTAGGCTTTGGTACCTAACACTGTGCACCACTAGGCTTTGGTACCTAACACAGTGCACCACTAGGCTTTGGTACCTAACACTGTGCACCACTAGGCTTTGGTACCTAACACAGTGCACCACTAGGCTTTGGTACCTAACACTGTGCACCACTAGGCTTTGGTACCTAACACTGTGCACCACTAGGCTTTGGTACCTAACACTGTGCACCACTAGACTTTGGTACCTAACACTGTGCACCACTAGGCTTTAGTACCAAGTATTCAGCAAAGTTTCATTGAAATCTGACCAATGGTTAATGAGAACTAGTGTGGACGAATTTTGTGACATCCAGCATCCAATCTATAAGTCTCCCTCACGAAATGTGATTGACATTACAACCAGCATACATCCAGACAATCTCCACTATAAGTATAACAGCTTACCTTGAACTGTTGTTAACTACTGGGGCAGAACTAAAATCTGCAAACTCATCTACTTTAGCACCTGCAATAATAACATTGATTATATGATTCTGGTCCAACATACAGCACAAAACATCTATTTCAATGACTATATCATTGTTTGTGGAGCATCCTGATATATACATATAGTTACAGTCCAGTTAGGATATTGTGAGAGTGACATTGCCGTTTTTGTGAACACAAAATATCGAACCATTGTATGAACAGGTAGAGCGAATCTAGTATGTTATTTTAGCATTGGAATTATAGCTGTCTGTTTTACACCGTAATAGTGGACTCAACAGCTGTGTCACTCTATTCTTTCCCTGACTGGACAATAGTTAATAATTGTATCTTAAATATGTGTACATATGACCGCAAGTTTGTATTGTTTTGTTTAGGTATATGACTGTTGCAAAACCCCATGTTGTATAATGTATATAGCACAGAGAATTGGACATGATCCTGACCTTTATGCATGAGTATAAAACTAGGTTCTTGCGTTAAATATATCAATTTCCTTGAGCAAATCGTGCATTAACCAGTTCTTTAGATTTGTGTTGGCATTACACCTTGAGCGTCTTCATGATACTACCCGCTTATAAAAACATACAACCGAGGTATATAAATATAGACAATATATCAGCTGTTAAATTATGATAGAAGTTCGAGAGTCGTGTCAAATTCTCTGGACTCTATCTGGGTGAAATAAAATTCTGTTCTGTTAAATTTCTGTAATAAATATAAATTGTTCACAGAAATGAAATGCCTTACCGTCAGTGCTAGCCCTGGGGTTAAAATCATTGTTAGCCGATTGGAAATCAGCAAAGTCTGCCGTGCTGTCGCTACCACCTCCTACAGGGTTGCCCATATCTAACAAATTGGGACCAGCGTCTAATGTTGATCTACTATCACTCGTGGATATAGACTGAAAATGCCAGTATACATAATAATAATACCATCAATATAACAAAAGATCATTAAAAATATAGGATCAGGGTTGTCAACCGAGTCAAATTAAAAATCCTGAAAATCATATGAGGCCGACCGTTTTAGCCTAACAAAAGGCTTTCAACTACATTGTTCCTATATTTAACTCAGTTCGTATTGAATAAAATTCTTCATAGAATATTAAATTGCCAATAACTTTGCCATTTCTTAAGATGTTTTCGTCAAATCATTTTGGTCAGAAATCATAGCTCTTTCAGAATAGATCAATCTTGGATTCAGGATAAAGCAGGAGTATTGGCCCCCCCTGCAGGATTCAATTGAGATTTTTTCCATACTAGTAATACAGAATATTGAGATTTAATAGAAAGTATAACACTAATTGAGACTATCTCACCTGAAATCAGTAACACAGTTTCAGGGCTTTTTTTCATTATATAATAGGAGTCGTTATAAGCCCCTTCCACTTGAAAAATTTCTTTAAAATCATGCAATTTTCCCCAAAAATGAAGTTAACCTCAACAACATAATTCCCCATATTACCAAAATATGAATGTTTTTCGCTTAATTAAAGGTAAAGGCCCCGTCCCAAAGGTTCGGAAAAAAGCCCTGAGTTTTACAAGGTCAGCTTATCTTCTAAATCTAATACTTGCATTCTAAACAATTTTTTTCAAAGTAATACTATGATAATAATAATCATTATGACTTTATTTAAAGTGGCAACACAGTTAGGCAAGCCCAGTCTTCCGTGTGAGCCTCTAATATAATGCATGGACGCAAGTTTAAAAAATTATGAAAAACCTGAAATTCTGAAAAAATGTCAACTCAAAATGGACTTTTTGGCACACTCAAAAACCTGAAATCAGGTATAATTATATACCTGAAAACTTGTACCCATGATAATGTAGAGAATATGATAATACATACTTGTGTATCCGCTGGCTGGTCCCGTCTAAGCTGATTAGCAGCTGCCCCTAGATCTATTTGTTGTTTATTACCAGATCGACGTTTAGTTGATGTTATCTTCTCTGTTTTTGTTGTTTCCGTTCTCTCGTGATATGTATATTCCTCGCTGTTATCTTTGAACTCAAAATCATCGTCATTGGCTTGACTGTGATCTATGTCGTCGCTGTGAACAACAATACAAACATGTTAGGCCAATGTTTTGTGATTTTTAGGATAAAAGCACGCTATTGTTAAAATTAGGCCAAAAATTAAATATTGTTTGTTTCCCCTTGCCGATCCTGACCAATTAGGGTTAGGTTTGGTAAGTAGGTAGGTAAAGTAAAATATTTATATTTGAAAATATTTTTTATTGTCAATAATTTTTGTTTTCGTACTGTCGTACCCAACCTTTTTATAATTTTTTTTCAGAGGGTCAAAACATATTTTGGGTAGGGCTTTTTGCTTGGGTAGTTAGGGAACGGGGAAACAAACAATATTTTATTTTTGGCCTTACGCCGTCAGCAGGAGGGATTGGGGATAAAACAACGGACCAAAAGGGTCCTAGATCACTCATCTGCCATTAACGACCTAGGACACTTTTATAGGTTCTCTTGTTTTATAATCATTCGTTCTCACGACAGCAAATTTTCCAAAATTCCTAATAAACCTAAAAATAAAATAACCGTGGCCTGGCCTTTCCATCTTATATAAGTATCTACAAATATCAATTTACACATAGAAACTATTTTTATCCTATGTGTGATGGCATATTTATGTTTATTGATTACATTGCATCCTGTACGTTTGTTGTTGCATACCATGTGTACGTTGACATGTATGTTGCTAATTTTCATTCATACCTTTCTGCATAACATGTGCATTGATGATCACACCTTACAACAATAAGGAGTTTCCTACAACATACACTAAACAATTCTTATAAGAGTGCATGTATATATTTACTCATAACTCGGTCAATACTTGTTTGATCTTGTTGAAATTTTTAACATATGCAGCTTGGATATGTGGAATTACAATTCAATTGATTTTATTACAATTTGATAACAATTTTTACAAAGAGAGTAAACTGATGATGATATCAGCAAAAGCTATTGTCACGGGTTTTCGTTGGGTGTTCATCAGTAGTTTATCAGTTTGTTAATGCAGCTATGTATCCTCTTTGCTGATCTATTTTGTGTTCAAGTATATGTACTTATCACGGAGACAGAAATAAAGAAAACAATGATAAGAATAAAGCCCAATTTAGATTTATAACTACCCACTTTTTTTTTATAAAAAATGTAATTTTGGAAGAGTTACCTCCCTTTTACCATAAAATTCAAACTGTATTTTTAAAAGTTAAAAAACACCATATTGTTGAGTGAAAAATCATATAGTTTCGTGTTTTTTTAATGTAACAATATATCTTAAATTCTAATTCACAATAAAAATAATTTGCGCCTACGCGTAAATTTCTCGTGCATTTGACATGTTTTGAAATTTCATGGTTCAGTGATTCGCTGTTTTTAATTTTGAAGTAAACACTTTATTAATGTAATCTTGTTTTATTCAATAGCATATACACAAAATTTCATGCAAAAATATTCATAAATAAAAAAGTTATACGGGAAAAACATGTGCACACTTATAAGATTTGTTAAGTGTACATGTAACAACAATAGATATCAGCAGAACGTGGAAGGCCACTAACGTGTTCGAGTATATGTATATGCCAGGGTACTGTTTTATCAAATGACTTACAGAAATCGTAAACTTACGATCAAATTTAAATTCTTTATAATTTGTTTACAATTATAAAGTTTGGTAAATGGAGCTGCAATACTAATACTGATTCAGTTAATAAACTCCTACAAACCATATCCATCACCAATTTGCAGTTGTTAAAGAATTATAAAGAATTTAAATTTGAGCGTAACTTTAAGATTTTCGTAAGTGCTTTGATAAAACAGTACCCAGATCTCCTGCATCATGTGTTGAGTCTTAGGCATTTGAGACTCTATTCACGCATAATCAGAGGCAAAGTGATCAAATCTCACGCATTTCTTGGACATTGTGGAACCTGACTTTTTTATTTACATTTATAATGAAAATGATCACAAATATTAGTTTAACTTGCTTCATGAAGCATGCATGGTAATGTCATACCAGTAAAATAACTGAAAACTGCATATAAACTTCATTAATTTAAGTTCAAAGTTTGAGAGGAAAATCTTTGTGATTTTAATGAAATCTCCTGCATTCGCATCACCAATCTCATGCAAAGGGGTCTGTGAAACATGGCATGCATCAGTACATTATGTAAACATGCCACTATCATTAGCAGAAATGCTTGCGAAAGCTGATAGAATACACATGTACAGTAACATAGAATTTATATAAGCAAGCATGTATATGATTTTCCTGAGCTATCATGTATACTGACTCAGTGACTCTCGTGACTTTATTCGTTAATTAATAATGACATCTTACAACTTTTGTTGCACATGCATTAAGGTTAGGAACGTGTCATTACATGTATCTTCGTCCTATATATCACATAGCCTGTATTCACAAACTTCTAAGATTTTTTTTGCCGACGAAAAATTAACTTTCTAAGTTTGTTAGATAATTTATTGTCTTAGATACATTTTTGTCTAAATATGTATGTTTCTAAGAGACATATTTTTCAATAAAGAAAATTTCTTTAGAAAAAATCGTAGAATTTTTTTTAAGAAAATATCTTGAACCTTGTGAATAAGAGCACAGGGGTCCTACTGAAACATAATGCCCAATCCTGGAAATAAGATGTAAGACTGTTCTACGTGCCATTTAAATAGCACTCATTCCTACACCAAAACTCGGTGCTAACCAAAACTTGGTTTTAAACATTTTTCTAGTGTTAAAATTGAGATTATAAAATAGCTTAGTCAATACTGTGAATTTTTTCATCAAATAATTTTTTTCTGCATAGAAGTTTCTTGATTGAATTTCTTGATTGCTGGATTGTAGGCCCTTGGTACATAATTATATAACACACAGATATGGTTAATGTGATAGTTTATAAACCAAGTGAAGACAAAACAAGCAAACAAAATCAAAACACAATTTCACTAAATACTCAAAAAAATAAAATAAAAATTTAAGTCCACGAACACACAAAAACATTTCAACACATTTATACAAGAACAGTAATAGTATCCAACAATACACGATGCAACTAGAGAATATATCCAGGTATTACCTAACACTCAGACACACAGTGTATAAACGAGTCAACCTCGGTTATCACAATAAGTCATACACATTGAATTGTATAGCCTTGCAATAAGTCGTACAGTGATAGGAAATCACCAGATGTTTCAATCACAATAAGTCAAACACATTGAATTGTATAGCCTTGCAATAAGTTGTACAGTGATAGGAAATCACCAGATGTTTCAATTCACAATAAGTCATACAAGTTGAATTGTATAGTATCCCAATAAGTTGTACAGTGATAGGAAATCACCAGATGTTTCAATTCACAAAAAATCATACATGTTGAATTGTATATTATTCCAATAGTGATTTGGTTTATACGCGGTGAGACAAGCTTATAACACTCAGACAAGCTTATACAACTTACTAGTGCACTAAGAGAACTGACATTGACAATGAACCGTTGTCACACCTTATGTTTCTAAATATACCCAAGCTTTATACTTCCCAGCATTGCCTGGTAACGTGATATCATATATGGAAGTAACTCTTCTCTTGGTGAGATAAAAAACAATATGTACACATTACGCATACAGGTGAAGTGGTCAGGAGCACCACATGATAGCACATGTTTCTACAAAACGTGATCTTTTCTCCAACCAGTGACATAATAGGCTTATATAACTAAAAGTTCAACTTCATATTAATAATATGTTTATGAAGTCTATCATGACGGGAATGGAGGTTTTATTGGCAATTATTAGAGCTAAATGAGATATTATTGTCAGGAATTCTCCAGAGAAAATCAGGAATTTACGTCACTGCTTGGAAAAACAGACATATTCTTCTCCAATCAAAACAAAATGATCCCAGTGACGTTACTGGCATTGAATTATCAGACAGATAATTGAACTTGATTAAAGAATAAACAGAAGGTGGCAGTATAGAACACAAGTACTGGGAAATACAATCATGTGATGTTTTTACCATATTAGTTTGTACAAACATGTGGATTTATCACATGGACTTTGATGTCATTAGCAGCTACCATGTTTTATGCATCTGTTTTTTACTTTTAATCTGAACAGTACTAATTTGTATGAAACCGGTGATAAAAAATGTCACTCCCTGTATACACTTTCTGGTCTTTCTGTTACTAGGAGCCCGTTTTTTAACCAAAATGCTACCCAAGGCTTTTTTGGTAGCAATTTACTACGTCTATGCAACGACACACTACCAGCGAGAAGTGCTCGCCGATAGTATACTGTTTCTCAGCACTTTACCAGGCAAGAGCTACTGAGCGCTTTCTTGTGCAACAGTCTGCTATCCGTGAATGCTCGCCGGTAGCATATAAACCAGGGTTTTCCCTTGGAATTTTCATATTGGGGTCCCAGGACCCTTAGGGTTTGCATTTTGGGGGTCCCGGGCAATTTTGAGGGTCCCTCATAAATAGATAATATGCATTTTGACTGTTGATATTTTGAAAACCTAAATACTGATAAAACCACAGCTCAAGGATTTGAGTCAAGTTTACTGCATCAAACTAGATCAATTTTATAAATAAAATAGCAAAATCTCATGTACCATTGTTTTCATCATTTGCATGATGTACCATACACTAGTGAGTTACCTACAACGATGTGCCTACCCTAACAATGTCATTTTGTTCCCGACTTTTTTCATGAACGGTACAGATTTTTCAGAGTACGAATTGTGTTGGGTACGAAACCTTCACGTCGACAGCGATATTGCTATAAGTCGTCTAGCGATATTGCTATAAGTCGTCTGCTGTTTTAGACCGGCTGTCATTTCGGACATCCGGGTAACAATAAAGTCTGTTTACTTCGGAACAGCTCCTATCGCAGAATATTGCAGCGGAGAATAATTAATTCATATTTTAAACAATAATGTGTAAATTGCAAATCGCAGCGAACCAGTTACGGCGGCCGTTGGTAATTGCGATCCCCAGGACGCACACACAGTTGCAAATGCGGGTCCAACGCCAAAATATTGCGACGCAAGAAACCTGCGTCAGGGAAATCCCTGTAAACAAAAATTTCACTTTGTCTGCAAGCGATTTCCTAGCATTATGCTATCAAGCGCTCAGTAGCGGTTTGGTAAGGCAACAAATACCAGTTTATTTGTTTTATCAGTTTTTAACTTAATTTTAATAACAGGTCATGCTATGCAGAAAATTGTATTTGACACCATAAAATTTGTTTAACTAATGCCCAAACAGATGGACAGGCATTTAAACAGACAATATTTACAGTATTTATGTGGTTACCTTATGAAATGAAGCTCTTGTAACAGTAAATTTATCTAATATGACACAATTATTATACATGAAGTAGGTCAATGGAAACAGGAAAGTTCATCTAGGCCCTATGGGGGTAAATGCCAAAAAGGTTAATGCTGCGCACTGTTGATGGTTTAAAAATATGCCTTGAAATTCGGACATTGACACGAATTTGCTTGAATTCAAATATATTTCAAGTGCCAAAAATTTAAAACGTTTGGTGTCATGATTTTTAGAAAAATACTCGTTTCACAATTATGACAGGTTAAAAAATGACTGACAAACAATTTTCAGAAAAGCATGCATACAAACACTGCACAAGAATAATGTAGAGTGATATTGTTGATAAAAAAGCTTTCACCAATTTTGGGAAGTAACTGTTGTTTTACTTAGAATTAATTTGAAATAAATATAGACATAAGTTCAGTGGTACAGTGACTACAGTCCTAACTTGACTTGAACTTAGAATGAATTTCAAAATAAGTTTCAATTCTCTAGGTAACATTTGAACATCACTGTGACTTGTATGTAACATCATCAAGTATCAATAAAATTCAAGAATCTCAATATGATTATGAGTATCAGTAGTTATTATATTGTAAGTTCCGTGTACAATTCAACATATTTTTCTATTTAATCTGAGTAGCAACATTCTCAATGAAAAACTGACCAAGAAAACTCTTGAGCTGTCCTTGAACAGCCCGCTTCACAATTCTCAGGGCCATGCTTGGCTTGTATAATCAAAGCAACTTAAGTAAGCTTTGTAAGAAGTAGAGAAGGTTTGGTACTGGCTACTCAATGTCTCTGCCCAGTGCTTAGTTGTTAAACTAGTTACGTGCAGGGTTGCACTTTTCAGTAACATAGACTGACCTTGCTTGGTCTGTCCCGTATTTATAACCTATACACGCAAACGTTTTTGTTTGCCTGTATTGGTCCTAATGGGATTTATATTGCAAGAAGTACCTACTCCTGCCTAGGATTTCGGGTAATGATGGCGAACAAGAATGCAAAGTATCAAAGCAATATGTCAAAAAGACAATGGACTTTGAAAATATTTGTGGTTGTACCTAAACTTTTAACGAAAGCATTACGCCAACACCGAGGCTGGGGTGACAGCAATAGCTCCCCCTATTTTTCAAATAGTGGAACTAAAAAATTAAAGTAAAAATTCCTCTGTATATTTGTGTGTAATGTGGACAAAATGCAGGGCATAATGCCCGATCCTGAAAATAAGACGTATTTTTCGGAAGTCATTAGCACACATCCCAACACCAAATCTGTTTCAAACATTTATCTATTGCCAAAATTTAGTGTATAGAATTTCAAATGACAATAACTCAGTCATTACTTGGTATTTTTATTTTAACTTTTATTTTCTGCAGAAAAGTTCATTCTTTCTGAGGCAGCGGAATTCCGGATTAATCCGGAATTAAAGGACACCTGAAAATGTTGCGATAAAATCTCAAATATTTCAGATTATATTTACGTCATTAAGTGATACAATAAAGGAAAATTCTATGAGTAGAACAAAACCAACATGCAATGGTTATATTAGTTTACACAGAACAATAACACGTTCACAATCTACAACAGATCTATAAACCAAAGAAATGTTTTATCTCACCTAAACCCAATAACATCATGGCCGCGTCTAGCATCATTCCCACTATATAGACAAAATGAAGAGAAAACAATGCAATGAGGATGAACTTATATATATATAAACATTAGTGACATAAATATTGCATCTAAACATGCCTTGATGTGCGTGTACACTATTATACCATGTAGCAGGCTTTTTTCTGATTTTTGAGAAGGGGCCTGGGTTTTTGGAAGGAGGAAAAATTGCATATAAATTGACAAGTGTGGGAAAACTGTGTAAATTCAATAACTTGCAAACAGAACATTAGATCAATGAACGGTGAAGTGTGGTTAAAACTACCTGGCTACTGACAGTATAATCAGTATTAAACTACCTGGTTACTGACAGTATAATCAGTATTAAACTACCTGGCTACTGACAGTATAATCAGTATTAAACTACCTGGTTACTGACAGTATAATCAGTATTAAACTACCTGGCTACTGACAGTATAATCAGTATTAAACTACCTGACTACTGACAGTATGATCAGTATTAAACTACCTGGCTACTGACAGTATAATCAGTATTAAACTACCTGACTACTGACAGTATAATCGCTATTGACAGTATAATCAGTATTAAACTACCTGGCTACTGACAGTATAATCAGTATTAAACTACCTGGCTACTGACAGTATAATCAGTATTAAACTACTAGATTTAAAACTCACCAACAATGATATGTGCTGATTTGCGTTATGTAATATGAAACAGCGAAGAATAGATGGCAACCATTTCTTTTCTTGCTGATATTTCTAAACTTTCTGTTAAACGAATTACTTTGGTGGGGGCATAATAATACCCGCTGATGGGGCAAGCATTTTGCTTGGGGAAAAATTTGCATGGGAAAGCAGCCATTAACAGCTTCTGCTGTACAGAGAAAGCCTTGTCTAGTATATATGATAGCAGCATCAGCTTAAGCAAACCACATAAACTGTTTGTTTGACATAAACCCTACCCAACAAAACTTAAATAGCCACTGTTAAAAAATGTGTTTTTGGGAGGGGGAGGGAAATATGAGTAGATACTGTTTTACTTACATATTTTTCTTTCCTCAGTTAACATTTATGCTTTAGAAAATAATTAAACTCCAAATTGCATGGTACCCACAATTTATTAGGGAGTTGGGACCATATTGTAATGTAGGTACTAGGTAGGGTTACAAATTGTCAAACAAACAATTCTTGATAATGGCCTTACACTAACAAGAAGGCTATTGGCTCTAAATGGCTCACCTAAGAATATTGCAAGTTAAGCATAATTAATAATTTTTGTATGCTGCGACCTCATTTATGACTCCACGTAAACAAGTATTAACATTGCCAAGATTTTACAGAGACAAACATTGTGACCATGTTCCATAAAGATACGACTAAACAGTGATCACTACTGTGAACAAGATTTTTTTTCTTGGCCACATGGATTTTTTGAGCCCAGATGACCAAGATGCGAACTTGGCCTGACAAACATTAATGATTATGATCAAGTTTCATGAAGATTTTTTCAAAATGAACGGTCAAATTATTGACTTGATGGTTGACTGACATAGGGTGATGATAATAGCTGGCATAGCACACCACATTTAAATTTAGTAGATATACATATGCATATACATGTATGTATAGCGTGTGGTACTAAGCACTGGTAAGGAAAGCACATGAATAAATATGCTATCTATACTATACTTCCCAATTTTTGTAGTGAAGTGTATTTCTATATTGTATCATATAGCATGGTAAAAGTGCAACTTTTGCAGTGTAGTGTATTTCTGTAGTGCATTTCTGTATTCTATCCTATTGCATTGTAAAAAGAGCATCTTTTGCAGTTTTGTGTATTTCTTTAGTGCATTTCTGTATTGTGTTTATTTGCATGGTAAAAGTGCATTTTTAGCAGTGTAGTGTATTTCTTTAGTGTATTTCTGTATTGTGTTTATTTGCATGGTAAAAGTGCATTTTTAGCAGTGTAGTGTACTTCTGTATTGTGTTTATTTGCATGGTAAAAGTGCATTTTTAGCAGTGTAGTGTACTTCTGTATTGTATAAAGTGACCGACCACACAATTTAAGTTTGAAATGTACTCACCTATAGTCTACAGTTTCATCCGGTGCTTGTCTCCCGTGCGCACGGTTCCAGAGATCCTTCACTTTATCTACGGCGTCCTCCACTACCGACTTCTTACCATCATTCCAGGAATCTATTTCACCAAGTTGATCATCTTTAATACGAGGTTTTTCATCGTATCTGTCACCTGTAAGTACCAACCAAATATTCTAGTTATTTCATATTTTACATGAAATATCACTGACTGTAATGAATACCCCAAAATACTGCTTGATACAGTTATGCAAGCATCATCGGTCAAAATTATGATGACATGCACAACTAAGTCTAGGTTTCAAACAGAAGAATCCTGCAAGGTTTTGTTACAAGGCAATCATTATCAAAACTTATCCAATCATTGTGTGTCCACGATATGCACAACTAGGGGTACTAGCTAATAAGCATTGCAAAGTTTTGTTGAAATCCAACCAATGATTACAGAGAAATGGTGCAGACAAAAGTGTTTGTGTGAAATAACCAATTACTCCCTCAAAATTTGACCAAGGTGCACCTATGATATGCACAACTTAACTTGGTACTGATAAGTCATACATAGCTTCATTGAAATCCGACCAATGGTTACAGAGAAAAAGAGCGGACAATGTTTGCAAGCAGCAACAGACTAACCTACTGCAAGCATGACTCCAATATAGCCCTTTTGTAAATAACCACATATAGACAGCATTATTATCATCAATTTCCGAAAAACATGGCAAACCCAACCTAGACATAAATCCAGACGACAGCAGAGCTTAGTGTTCAACAAACTGTATTAGCTGGACAGGTAAATAACACATACAGAATTATAGTACAGAGAATTTGACCTAATCCTCCATCTTCTATAACATAGTTTAATAGCTGATATCTTGTCTATTATCATAACACTGGTTGTGCGTTTTCATATCACGAAGACGCTCAAGTGTTATACAGACACAAATCTTAAGGACCAATATTGCACGGTTTGGTCTTTGAAATTGATATATTCTATGCAAGAACCTTGTAATATATTCATGCATAAAGGTTAGGAACATGTCACAATTTCCGTACTATAACAAATATAGAATCATACAATGTATATAGAATGATATACTTACTGTAATTATATCTACTACTGCCAGTAAAACTGTCTCCAGACATTCCGTGGTATTTATCCTTATTTTTCTTTGCCTTCTTTCGTTCATCTCGCAATCTTTCATCGTTCTGAATTAATTCCACAATATCTTTTGCCTTGTGACGCACTAAAACAAAATTGGATAGTATGTCACATTTTGAAATCAGGTTTAAACTAACATCAATGTTTCTTTCTGTCGAAAACAAATGTTTTACAATCAGTTTCACACTGAAATGATTTGTTACTATGCCACTATGGGTGCAAACTGTTACAATACTTACCAACTTGTGCCAATACGAAAACGGTAAAGCAGACAAAACCAACATTGCATTATTTATTTTAATTAAGCCTTACCATTCAATCCCTGGTCTTTGCCATGTTCATCAGTAAATGTGTAGTTTTCAAGGCCTCGGATATCATACAGATGTTCTCTAGCTCCAGTTACTACCCTCTCGGATCCATTACGAATAAGGTAACTCAATAAAGTCAGTGACTGAAAAAAATAACAAAAATACATGTATAATCACAGAAATTTGAAATTCTATCCATAAAATATCAATTATCATAGCAGTTATTCCGTTACAAATCGCTCTATACATATATACGTATAATATAGAGTGCAACCAATATAGAGTGCAACCCATAAACTGGTCAAAAGTTGAAAGCCAGCACTAACAAAATAAAGAATGCAAGTCATTAAGCTAACACATTCGCAAAGAACAACTAAATGTATCTCATTCAATTGAGTCTTTACATTTGCTTAATTTTACAAGAAAGAAATATTTGTGATTTACTTAAGAAAGTTCAATATTTAGGACATGTGCTGATGTCGGTTTCCGATGTCATCAGCACAAAACTGTATCAAACATTGTTCTATTGTTAAATTTAGCAGATGATTTATAAAACTTGTTCTGCAAAAAATATCATAGTTGAAGTACAAGTAGAAATAGAAAATATTTAATTACGGAGTTTAAGCCTAGGTCCCAATGAGCATTTTTTGACTCTGTGATGTACTCCCGATTTAAATTAATGTGCTATCAGGACATCGGTAACAGGTTCCTCGTGGTCTAGGGGAGGCTTTGGGGAAGTCATGAGACAGTGTTTGATATCGGAAGGAATTTTGATGAATTGGGTGGTATCAGAAGAAATCGGGAGAACATCGCCAATGTGGAATTCCTCAGTGGGACCTAGGCTTTAGAAAGAGATAAAAGTAAGATCACCTTGTATGTTCTTCTCCAACTTTTTTTGTTATCCTGGAACATCCTCTTCCACAACATGCCCATCACTTCAGGGAAATGTTCGTATGTAAATGTGTACTGTGCAATTTCTGAACAGATCTGTCCATGGGGACCCCATGCTTCATCATTAGTTGCCTCTCGAACTTTGGTCTCAACTTCAGAGTAATTCATCACCACATTGGTGCTAGAAATAGACGAAAGACAAATCATTAATCATCATAAATCATGAAAACGAGTGTTAGGGTCTAGCCCTCTACATGGTCTCTTGGACATTATTGACTTGCAAGTTGCAGCACGGAAGTAAACAGAATATATATCCATACACTGAGTGACCACAATGAAATAGTGTCGTAGCTGAACATGTGAACATTGCACTATTATGACAGTGACCGTTGTGTGAAAACTTCTTTTCTTGAACCATTGGATAACAGCCACAACGGTCTGTTAATGACAACCCTGTGTAACTCACCGTAAACAACCAAAACATATAAACACTAATACCAATTGAAAATTGGTCTAGAACCAAATATGCCATCCACAATAAATAAAGTTGTTATTATTATAATTATATTGGATTAGCACGGCAGGGAATGTCTCACAGCAGCGAAGGCCCATAGGCAATGACTAGGGTAATAAATTTCTGGCATTTGAGCTTTTAAGACTCCAATACAACAAGCCAAACATATCACAGTCTGAACCTATCCGCATTATGGATGAGAGACTGAGAGTGTGTGTACGCGACCAACTGTCAGATCAATATGTTACTTTTTTGAAAGCTCAGTGGTTAGATCATGCCCCTAGTAAGCGAAGGTTTCTGGGAGCTCTGATCAGGCTGTAAATATTTTTACCCCATCAGTGTGACATTTGGCGCCCAACATACATCTGTTATTACAGCCAGGTTGAAGTCACCCTGCTAGCACAGTTGGAAATTCACCGTCCGTGCAAGCATACTCCTGGGGTTGAGCTGCTCATTGTTTTTATCGTAATTTTCTAATTCTAGAAAATGTCTACATCTATTTTGTACTGCTGATAATCGCTTTCCGATTATTATTGGTAGTGTCTGACAGGGGCAGACATAAAATCAATTAAGAGACACAGGTGGGATACAAGGAATCCGGGTGCGTTACCCTAGCTTGTTTCGAATAGATTCCTTGGTTCTTTGAAGTGCCCGATGTACAGCACCGATACGCCCAAGACTACCTCTGGGTTTCCAACCAAACACTGAAAAGCGTTTCAGAAATGAACAAGTGCCCGGCCGAGGGACGTCTCAATCAGTAGTCAAGTGAGTTACCACTCGACCACTGTGCCACACTAATACATAAATATTAACAACCCCCAATATATGAACTGCACTGTTCAACAGATGACAACGCTAAGAAACCCGCATACTAACTCCTGTCAAAACTCAAATTGAAGTTGCCCCTCCCACTTCCTAATTTTAACATTTTAGATGTTATTTTTAGGATTACGTGCAAATTACTATGCAACCGCATCAAAAATTCATTATTTAAGGAACACAGTTAATAATAACGAGATTCTTTGGTAAATTAATGGAAAACTTTCAATTGTGTACGTGTACATTTTTCCCGTCAGCTGTCAAAAAATGGGTCACCGGTTTCAAACCAATATATAAGTACATACACTTTGTCTGTGAGTTCTTTTATTTTCCACATGATTAGTTCAAAAGGCCTTTTCCACTAAAAAGGGGATGATTATATAAAATATTCGCAGAATTCTACGATGTTAGCAGATTTCTTCTCTGTTTACAATAATTATCCTACGACGGCCATTGCGATGACGTCAGACACCGATAACTACTTCCGGTTAGGTCTAAAACTCTAGCAACAACCTAACAAACCCGTCTCAACTTACATAACGGTCTGATCAATGTTAATTTTAAGACTTAAAAGTTATTAAAATAATAATTATTGCACAAAATCAGTAAATGAAGTTATAAGAAGCACTATAGTCAATGATATTTCGACAAATTACGGCGTTTAGAAACAGTTGCTCAAAGGGAAACAACTCTTGAGGCGTGGAAAGTAGTTACCTCCCTTTACAATGATCTGTTAAAACGAAATTACCAACGTACTTTCTGGAAAAATAGTTATATATAGAGTAAGTTCGTTCATATTTCGTACACATAATGTGAACATTTGTATAATATTTCTATATAAAAAATGTTAAAACGTTGACACTCGCTCAATGTCTTGAAATTGTATATTGTCATATAATTTCGCGATTGTCAAATGACAATTTTTCCTGAAATTAGAACATTGCAACAGTTTCCTTAACTTCTACAATGTCATAATTTTATGTGTATGTCCCAATAATTGTAGTTGCTCATATACATTAGTACAGAAATACCTTTGTTGTGATTGGACCTTGACCTGTTGATAAGTCGCATCTCGCCATAGGAAAAGGTGATTCATTCATTCAAATAGAAAGTGATAGCATACTGCACAGTGAATCCAGCCCTGCGTTCACAAAGAATAATGTGACGTAGGTTTCGTACCTGGTACGTAACAGGTACGAAACATTTCTTCTCGATACGCAACAGGTACGAAAGGTGCTTGGTAACAAAACTTATGTGTCATTGTCTAGCCGTTATAAACTGAAGTGGTGTCGCGCTATTGTTGAAGGCCAGTATTATAAAGTTCATGCTTTGTTGACTAAATATTGATTTTAATGTACATTGTAAATTTTGTTCTGATTTTCAGATAACAAAACAAAAAAATGAGTGATGTTCCAGAAAATGCCCCCGAGCATTGCCCGGGCACAGAAAGTGAGGACGCTGGAAAAGCTAATGCCTGTCAAGGATGTCCGAGTCAAGCTGTGTGCAGCAGCCTTCCTAAAGGGCCTGATCCCGCCATTGCTGAAGTTGGCAAGAAAATGGAATCAGTGAAGCATAAGATAATTGTTCTGTCAGGTAAAGGGGGTGTTGGTAAAAGTACATTTACTGCTCATCTTGCTCACGGTCTGTCAGCGGATGAAGAGACGCAAGTGGCCGTACTTGATGTAGATATCTGTGGACCTTCGATGCCAAAGATTTTAGGTGTGGAAGGTGAGCAGGTTCACAATAGTGGTTCAGGATGGTCGCCAGTGTATGTGACGGACAATCTATCTGTTATGTCAGTCGGGTTTCTTCTATCAGGTCCGGATGAAGCTGTCATCTGGAGAGGACCCAAGAAGAATGGACTTATCAAACAATTTTTGAAAGATGTTGACTGGGGAGAGGTTGATTTTCTTGTTATTGATACACCGCCGGGAACATCGGACGAGCATCTATCTGTTGTGCAGTATCTGAGTGAAGCCAATGTCGATGGAGCGGTGATAATAACCACGCCTCAGGAAATTTCCCTACTCGATGTACGGAAAGAGATCAGCTTCTGCCAGAAGGTTAAGTTACCAGTGATTGGAATTGTTGAGAATATGAGTGGATTTGTGTGTCCGAAGTGTAAGAATGAATCGCAGATATTCCCACCAACAACCGGAGGTGGTGAAAAGTTATCACAAGATACGAACATTCCGTTTCTAGGAAGGTTACCATTGGATCCTAGAATTGGTAAATGTTGCGATGAAGGCAAATCATACCTCACCGAGGTCCCAGATTCACCAGCTACTCAAGGATTTGTTGCTATTATTGAAAAGATCAAAGCTCATTGTGCTAAGCTTCATGCACAGAAAGAACAAGAAACTGGTGAAATAATGGATCAATCATAGATATATATTTGAATTAAGAAGTAACATAAATAGTGTTGTATACAATATATCCAAATTCGTTTTGACTTGAGCTCAATTACAATTAATGATAGTCAGAAAAAAACTGTTGTTTCTTTAGATTTTCAAGTATGCAATCTGGTATAAGAAATTTCAGAAGCCTTTGTTTGATGTGTGTGTTTTGTAGGATCTATTTGTTGATTTGAAAAGTATCCAGACAAGAACTTCATGTTAGAAGTTTGGATTCTGTCTCATGTAGTTGATAAATGTAATGTATTTATGTGTGTCACCTTTATAAATGTTTGACTATTTATGCCTGTGTTGATGTGACTGAAGTGTTTGGTAATACATATAACAGGTGTTGTTCCTGTGTTGTCAGTCCTAATGTCTGATTGCTTTTTGAACAAAATTTAGTCTGTACCCATTTCTTTGTCACTGTCAGTATCTATAATTGTCTTTGTAATCATTTATATACCCAGCAAAACAAAATCAGCATCAATTTCACTATCAAAATATCTACTAAAATGACGGACATGTCTAATGGTGGTTGATGATCTAGCTTACATCAAACCTTGATGTTTCAAATTACCTCCCTTTGAATTAAACGTGGCAATTTGTGAATATTTCTTAAAAAAAGTATTTATTGGCTATAGAACATTGCATACCATGTTATTGATTTTATGACTTCACAAGACCTTTAAAAGAATCTTGGACATAATAAAGATTATCCCTGAAAGGATTATCTTCTGAATACGAAAACCTATAAAGTTGTGCCAATGGTAATCATGGTCAAAATAGGGGACATTGTTATATTATTCTTTGTATGGTTCACTTTACTCTTTTCAGACTGCATCAAGCACTTTAAAGCATCCCTTCCCACACCCGCTGTACACAAATTGAAAGCATGACAATCCCTTCGATGACAGTCATTTTTAAACCAGTGGGACTTCATACATAGGATGATTAATTTGTTAAGTGTACTCAGTGCCATAAATAGTTGTTGTGATTTTTATTCATTATTATTGTTTATTGAATAACTGTATATAGAGTTTTCTTTTACAGTCTGGTGTGTCTTAAGCATCTAGGGTGCCTGTTTAATACCATTCTCGTTCGTCAGAGTAATTATTCACCTTCTCTGGGAACTTGACTAACCACTGATGTATGAGGATGTTTAGTACAGGTGTATTTTATATAAACACACTGTTCTGTTATTGTTTCCATGTGATTTGATTCAGCAAGCTACAACTTATTTCCCTTGGATTATAAAAAATGATACTTTGAATTATAAGTGTTTGCAACTATGTGTATATTTGATTTATTTCCAAGAGTCATGATGGTTATTACATGTATAGGAATCTAGTTTGCATTATGTAGTTAGTTGTACATGAATAGTAGGTTTGTATAATTGTACTGTGTAGTATAGACTGAGTTATTCTACTAGATGATGGTATCTTCAGCAAATAAACCTTTTATCACATATGAATTAAAATTTAGTATTATTGTTATCATTAAAACAGTGTAGCAATTCCACATCACTAAAGGCTACAAATCCAAGACAAAATTTGCTTGTATTTTCGAGAAAATGCGCCAGTTTGAAGAAAGTTGTCTTGAGCTACTACTACTTCTGTAAAATCTGAAATGTTCGTGAGGGATTAATTTTGATTTTAGATGTATTTGCAAAATTGTAAAATACTGAAATTAGTTTTTTTATGATTTAAAAATCGCAGACTACTTCAGAATACGGTAACAAGTTCGCAAAATTTTGTCCTTACAAAAATTTCTGACATGACAATGTGCCTGTGAGGTTTGACCTTAAACAATCGCTCTTGAATGTGACGCGTTGGGGCATCAGTTCACAAAATAAGGACATTGATTCCAACTTTAACGAAGAAAGACAACTCATGTAACCGTGGTTAATTTTTTTCAAAGGGAGTTAACTCAACCAGTGTTATTCCAAACTCCTAAACAGTGATGATCTCCCTTACTGCTTCCTAAACTTACTCAACTAGATTTTTTACAGAGACAAAAAAGAACCGAGGTAAATGATGTCTAGGGTCTATTTGAGGCACTTTTCTTAAAAAACATGCCTTTTTAGCTCACCTGTCACAAAGTGACAGAGTGAGCTTTTGTGATCACTCTTCGTCCGTTGTCCGTCTGTCCGTCGTCCGTCCACAATTACTTGTGTAGACACTGGAGGTCACAGTTTCAGCTTAATCATTATGAAACTTGGTCACAATGATCATCTTAACAAAATCTAGGTCAAGTTCGATATTGGGTCATCCGGGGTCAAAAACTAGGTCACAAGGTCAAATCATAGAAAAACCTTGTGTAGTCACTAGAGGTCACAGTTTTGGCCGAATCTTTATGAAACTTGGTCACAATGATCATCTCAACAAATTCTAGGTCAAGTTCGATATTGGGTCGTCCGGGGTCAAAAACTAGGTCACAAGGTCAAATCATAGAAAAACCTTGTGTAGTCACTAGAGGTCACAGTTTTGGCCAAATCTTAATGAAACATGGTCACAATGATCATCTCAACACATTCTAGGTCAAGCTAGATATTGGGTCATCCGGGGTCAAAAACTAGGTCACAAGGTCAAATCATAGAAAACCCTTGTGTAGTCACTAGAGGTCACAATTTTGGCCTAATCTTTATGAAACTTGGTCACAATGATCATCTCAACAAAATCTAGGTCAAGTTTGATATTGGGTCGACCGGGGTCAAAAACTAGGTCACAAGGTCAAATCATAGAAAAACCCTTGTGTAGTCACTAGAGGTCACAGTTTTGGCCGAATCATAATGAAACTTGGTCACAATGATCATCTCAACAAAATCTAGGTCAAGTTCAATATTGGGTCATCTTGGGTAAAAAACTAGGTCACATGGTCAAATCATAGAAAAACCTTGTGTAGTCACTAGAGGTCACAATTTTGGCTTAATCTTTATGAAACTAGATCACAATGATCATCTTAACAAAATCTAGGTCAAGTTCGATATTGGGTCATCCAGTGTCAAAAACTAGGTCACATGATCAAATCATAGAAAAACCTTGTGCAGTCACTAGAGGTCACAATTTTGGCCTAATCTTTATGAAACTTAGTCACAATGATCATTTTAACAAAATCTTGGTGAAGTTCGATATTGGGTCATGCGGGGTCAAAAACTAGGTCACATGGTCAAATCACTTCAATTTGTCATTGGGTCTAAATGTGATGTAAATTATAAAGCATAAGACAATATGAAAACCTTATACATGCAATAGAGGCTAACATTAGGGGTGCATGAACTACTAGGACAGGTGAGCGACCTATGGCCCTTTGGGCCCTCTTGTTTGGTAATTTCTCAAATTCAAGCAAGCTCCTCGATGTGACTCAGGCTGGCTACGGGACTTGTATGCATCCTCATACATCAGTGGTTAGTCAAGTTTCCAGACTAATCACAGGTGAAGAATACTCTGGTGAACGAGAATGGTTGTATGACGGACAAAACAAAAGTGACTGCAATTGTTGCATCTTTAGTTCAAGTAGAATGAGCATGTACATCATTTCCTGTGGCTAATCCAAGTATTTACCTGACTAAAAGCTAGACCTATTGGAAATAGTATTACAAAACTGAACAATTTAGAATATATATAGGGTTGTTACGTATTTATTTATTTATTTATTTAGGTCTCATCTTTGTACAGCTTACATACATTATACATATCAAATCACAGTAAAACATTGCACAAAGCCATTCTAATAAGAGTTATAATAATATATGGTATGGCGGCAATATATAGTAAGTATATAGGACACATTTGTACCAGTAGGGGTGATCAACACATACCTGGGACAAATGCTCGGAAATCTTTGTAACATGGCCAATATTGATTAATGATGATGATGAAACTTCGTCATAATAGAATGAAGCATTACAAATTCCAAAAAACAGATCGATATAAAAAATATCAAATCCAAGGACATATTTGGTAGAAAAATCATAGACATCACGGCGTCAATATGGCTACCCCGGCCCAACTTCATCAGGATTACGCACGACATTATACATACTCATATGTGACACCATTCATAGTGCACATCATGTATATAGTACATGTATACATGTATGACGCAATCAATGATTCACAAGAAATAATCATACATGAAGATACACTGCATACACATGTCCAGGGGCGTAGCCAGGCTTGAATTGATATTAATGTTGGTGGTTATGGTAGGGGGTCCTCATAGTTGTGGAATTTTGGGACTTTAATGTCAGTTTTGATAAAGATCATACACACATCTATCTTATTCTTTTAAGTTTTGTTTTGCAATGTTCGTATTCAAGTTTAAATTTCAAATTAATGTTACGCCCCTGATGTTATCTTTTTTTTAAATCAAAACTTTGCAACTTACATGTAATTAATAAGACATAGCTGCTGAAGTACATCGATGTTGATGTTACTGTTAGAACATTCAAATAGGATGCTTTACGTCGAGCTAAGTTTCCATAGGAAACCACGTTCGTTCAGACTTATGTTAATATTAACTAACAATGATAAATCAGTTTGAAACAAATTTACCTACGCGTTCAGAGGTTTTATTGACTTACAGTGACGAATAAAGAAATCAAAGCACGTCAACGCGTATGTGTTGATCACCCCTCGTATACTGAAATGGTAGATCATTTGCCATAGAAAAGTGATGTTTTTACAAGTAAGCGTCTCAAAGACTTTAAACCTCTACCAGTCGCTCACGTCATCATGTTCCTACCAGACAATGAAACCTCTATGCAGAAATTTGACTGAATTCGAACAATATGCATGTACGCTTTTCAATATCTATATATTAACAGACTTAGGTCAACATCTTTAAAGTCGATGTTCTCAAAATGAACTTTTATAGACGTAGAACATTCTGGAGTTGAGGTGACGACATGAAGCTGGACCAATGTGTTGACGACTCTGTTGGCATCAATTTCTTCATGTGACTCCCACAGGCACTCGTCAGGCATCCAACTCTCGTGTAACATAGACGGGATCCTGTGATTCACTATATGTAAAAAAAAATTTGTATGGGCCTTTGTGTAAGACACGTGCATATTGTGTGTGATGGTCGCTAAGATGCTTGGTAAATATAATCTTACGCCATCAGAAAGCTAACTACTAATAAAGACTACAACACGTGAAAGCTCGGCCATTTCCGTTTGTCACTGGTAAATATATTGTTAAGCATAAAACACTGATGGTGATAACCGGGCCATCTATCGATAAGGGGCACTATGTGTTGGGGCGCAGACTAAGTTTCTAGGCAGACATGCTGGCACCAACAATGCCTCGGAGCAGTCGATGATCAATATTGTTCCTACTTACCATTAGATTGACAGCAACATAATGCTGGTGTTGACATAAAATTAGTATAGTTACACCTATGGCAGTGACAACATAGGATAACATCAGTCGACTTCTCCGCCTTTAGTTTGTAATCAGTACTGGTAAATGTTGACACTTGACACTAAATGCTGCATATCTCTACCTGCATCTCAAAATACGTGCCTCAAGATCTCCATTGCGATACTAAACTCTCCCGCAAAAAAGATCTGCAACATTATAATTTACGTAAAAATAATACAAAAACTTCTAATATAATAGCTGAACAACAAAATGCTTGTGCATTCTAAACAAGCTTAGATTTTAAATAAAAATTACAGTACAACCTCTAAGAACAACACCCTTTGGGAACTGCAAATATTGGTAATTGTTCAGAGATTATTACTATAGAGAGGTTAAATGAGTAAATAGTGACCTATGGAGGTGTTGTGACACAGAGGTTGTTGCTCTACACAGGGCCACTCTTGAGAGGTTGTACTGTACAGTCATAGCCTCTGTTTTAAGTGGCCATGACTAATGTATCACTTCACTGGCTGATGTAGACAGGTCATCCTGTGTACCATGGTGTATGTGATGCAAGCTCAGTCGGAAGTCGAAGGTTTGAGTCCAGACCGGCTTTTTCTGATGAGCCGCCCGCTAGTAAAATGCCTACACGTGCTTGGTGCCAGACATATAAGGATAGGACTCGGGTGTGACAAATATCAGAACATCATGGGGTGTCCTAAAAGCCTGAAATAGACTGGTCCCTTCAATAGGAATGACCGCGGCACTACAATAAACAAATACTTTCATCAATAAATCCAAGGTGTAACATTATGAATTAACATACTGATTTAAGGCCTACTCAGTACAAAATAAAGGCACATCCACTCTCTACTAATGGAAACGCCCATTTTTCAGTACGGTAATTCTTTGTCTGACTCTTATATTGGTGACTGGGTGTGCGCTACAGTTTTCTTTTTTTCAGTAGATCTAACGTCACAACCAGATGCGCGGAGAATTTGACATTATCCTGACCTTTATGGATAAATATATAACGTGGCTCTTGCGTTGAATATATAAATTCCCGCAATTCGTGCGACATCGGTTCTTTATATGTGTGTTGGCATTACACCTCGTGCGTCTTCGTGATACTTCCCGCTTATCAAACATACAACCGGGTTATAATTATAGAAATATATCAGCTGTTAAATTATGCTACTAGAAGTTCGAGAGTCGTGTCAAATTATCCGTGCTATATAATATGACATTAATATAATTACACAGTCAATGAGATTTCAGTGAGTACGTGGAATAGCTGTGGTAAGAGTTGATACGTTAATCCTGCCTGATCTTCATGTTGAAATAACAATAGAATCAGCTTAAATGTTCAATAATATACAGTAGGCCTACGGAGAATTTGACACGACTCTCGACCTTCTATAAGTATAATTTAACAGCTGATATGTTGTCTATATTAGTAATTAATCCCGGTCGTATGTTTTCACAAGCTGGAAGTATCACGAAGACGCTTGAGATGTAATACCAACACAAATCTAAAGGACCGATGTCGCACGATTTTCTCGCGGAAATTTATATATTCAACACAACAACCTTGTAATATATTCAATTATTCATGCATAAAGGTCCGGACCAAGTCCAATTCTTCGTACTGTATGATATTACACCAAGGAATACATAATTTATTGCACAGTCAATTAGATTCTTTGATAAATCTAAAATACTTCAAATACAACTGCCCTGTATATTATCAGTCTACAACACTTGGTCCTATTATTTTCTGATGAGCGATTAAGAAAACTGCACGCGGAGACTAGGTGCGATATGGTGTGCTACACAATATCAAGGACCACACGTGATTTTTTAAACTTGAAAACCCATGAATCGGTGCATGTTGTGGTGTGAGCCAGGGGTATTATTCACAAACCAGGCAAAACTTAAAATCTTCTGAAAATCTTAAAATTTCCTTAAGTACATCAACTTAAGAGGAAAATCAAGATTATCCATTTTTAAATAGTTTAGAAGCATTATGTAAAGAGATACAATAATAACAAAGTAAAAAATGGTTTATTTTAGTTTCTTGGGAACTATGTATAGCTCATTTTTCTAATTAAAGGTAAAACATTTTTAAAAGTTTTCCCTTTAGATGCTGTGTGAATACCAGCCCAGGTAAGCACAGGAGAAAGAGCACTCGGCGTTTACTACCTGGGCGATCCGGGTTCAAATACTGGGTCTGAAAGGTTATGTACTTCTGTGACGTTTGCTACAGTCATCTCCTCCTTGTGTGGAAAAGCAAGTTTGTAGCCTAGTGTTCGATAATTATTTCCTGGAAAACTATAGTTACACTGACACAGTCTATTATGTGGCACAACTGAAGCACAAGTGTTTGAAAAAAAAGCAACAAATATTATAAAACCAAATACATCAGATTCAATCAGCATACGGACACACTTAAGTCTCGCAAACAGCCAAATAAACTCATGTTTAAGACTCTAAACAAAACACACATTAAGATAGTGACAAATCAAAGTAATGTAGCATGTCACAAATGTGCGGGCCGCTGCTGGTTCGAACCCCATTGAGACTATAGAAATGACTGTTGAATTGTTTGGCAATTAAAGCTGGTTTTAGTATGATCAGGAGTGCAACCCCAGGGGTCCATCTTGGGTCTTCATCTGCCCTTAAAATTGGACAATTAATACATTACGACGACTGTCTATAAGACTTAAAGCCCCTAAAAAGGGGATAAGATAAGGTCCGAGCCGACTTGTCCGATACCACAGCAGGTTGTCAACATTTTTATTACATTAGTATGAAATATGGGTGGGCAATTGACTTATCATGGTCATAACACTTAAGATAAAATCATGACACTTGAATAACAAGTGGACATAACAATTAATTGTAATCCCCTAATTTCTTTTATCAGATTTGATAACATCATTTTTTTCAGTTTTACAATTTTAGGGTCCATGGTTGGGGACAAGCGATTCAATGTTTCGGGGCTTTTTAATTGTAAGGGACAGTAAATCTCGACCAGATTTATCCCATACAAGAAAAATACAATACGACTGATTGTATCAAAACTTTTATACGATTTGTTTTTCAAATCCCGAAAGAAAACACTTCTTACGGAAAATTATACTTTTGGTTTTAATAAATCCTTTTGCTACATTATGCGAAGGAATAATAGACCGATGCAGAATAATAAACGGTCACGGAACCTATTTGAGTGGCCAATAACCTTAAGCATCCAATATTGATTAATTAAATTAATTAATTAAACCTGTTTGATATGACATTACATAGGTCTATACTAAACAACCACCTGCTTTAATTAATTTATTTATTTTGATACTATAGTACAGCTGTATTAAACAATCACCTATTATTTTTAGCAGCCAGTCAAGAAAAATGCCAAAGTGGCTGCTAAAAATAATAGGTTAAAAAGTTATAATATGTATTCGTTTCTGACAATAACAACGAACACTCAATTGATAAAATATCATTTCGAATACGTGTATTCTGCATGTTTCAATTATTGAAACAGTCGGCATGCAATGAACATCCCTATCAGAAATAGTGAGTTCAAGTGACGGGTTTTTTATACCAAATACAGAGTATGTTATGTTATGGTTTACCAGAATAAAAACGACTTTTATTTCATGAGAGTAGTCTATTCTATACGTAAGGTAAACATCGTATTGGACATAGATGTGGTTATTTTTCTGAGTCAACGACATTTGTACTATTAAATTTTCTTTTATTTAACATTAATGAAATAAAACTGAACTGAACAGAACTATCATATTTCATAACTCAGATATTGAGATATATAGAGTAACAATGCACTGATATATATATACGGGTAGTCTGTATTGCTATTATTTTCATACATGTATAATCTACATGCACATTCTTGTAGCCATGTTTGTGGGTCTGGTAGGCGAAGGAAATGTATGGTATCTGTAACTTACTCATGCTTAAAGTGACAGTGTCTTATAGGCTGATTGGGTCGGGTGCTGTAGTAGTTAATTTATTTCATCATGTATATTTACGTTCTTTATTTCTGTCTCATTTATGTACATGCATAAATTTTACACAATATAAAACAATTCCCGAATGTCTATAACCATTCATTGAACTATAAGAGACTACTATAATGAGACATTAATGCAGATCATATTCTTGCAAGAAACCGTGATAGTTTCAATGTTCCCTAGTATGAGCGATATTATCAAATATATCAATTTACCATAATTGAACTTTAAAGTGATTTTCTTCTACCAATAAAAAAATCTATCTAAAGTGTCTATTAGATTTAATAGTAAATAATTCACACCTTAAATTGCACTAAGATTGGAACAGTTATATGTTAAAATCTCCTATTCAAGTTTAAGTACAAAATTATGACATTTAATATTAATTGCAATATAGAATAATACACTAGGAAATGGTCAATTATGTATTTAAGGCTGATATTTTAGATTTCATAATTGTCGATCAGGAATTGAATAGGACTGTGCGATATTTTTTAATGCTGGCAGTAAATTAATACGATTAAAAATGTGTCTTTTTTCACACATACTTAACTTCCCTTGTTGACATTTTAATTTTTTTTTGTTATTGCATAATTGATAATGAATAAAATCGAGTACAATTTTATGTCTCAATTGCTGTGCCGTGAAATACAGATTAAACGATTTAAATCTGTTCAAATTTCGCGTGAATTTTAAAAATCGTTTTAAACCAGCGATCACACAGGGATCCAAAGGGAAATGCATATTGCACCTTACTGCATCCGTTGTTTTGTTAACGCATGTCTCGAAATCTTGTCCTAACAGCATATCCGAAATTTCTACTCTTGTAACAAAATAATTGTTTCTATTTTCACACTTGAAATAATAACTTCATTCCGATTTCTTTTGATTTGTGTACATTCATAATAATTTTCAAAAATGTATTTTTAAAACCAGCACACATATGTGTGTATGGCCATATTAAGTAACAATTGTGTTTGCAAACAAATACGAAGTCACTAAGTCACTATTTACTATAAATGTAACCTCTGTAGAGTAACAACCTCTAAACACTGACCAATATTTGCAGCTCCCAAAGGATGTTGCTCTACAGAGGTTGTACTGTACTCGGCTCGGATGTTAAAGCAACAAATTCAATAAATAATATACAGTTCAAGATAACCAGAATAATTCGAATTCCTGACAAATTTTGAAATGTAAACATTATGTCGGTAGAAACAAGATGGTTTAACACAAAGATGAAGATAATGAGCGGGGTCTCCACATTGTACTAAAATTATCGTGTCAATAACACCAATATTTACATAACTTTCTGCAATGTTGACTCGATTAAAGCAGAAGTACTCTATTTAAAATGCGTCTTTATTGTATACATTTATATATTATATTGTATGATTTCTTTACATGGTTTCTTTACAGTCGTTACCTAAATCATTGTCTGTATGTATTTAATCTCAATGATTAGTTGGAAGTTTATTAGTTTGTTTTGAAAATGTCATATTGGCCTCTAAGCCGATACGTTTTGTTCGGCACTGAGTGAAAAGAATGGCACATACATTTCATTTTGCTCTAGGTATGCGCAACGCGATTGGTTATATTAAATCACATTATTTGACATCTATGGATATACAAATACTATCATGATTTATATTTGATTGTTACATTATTGCATTAAACCAACAATCAATAGTTTGTTAATGCTTCTATGTGTGTGTCAAAAGATGGTGTACATGTCGCGAACAGTTCGTTACTGGTATAGAAACACAAACCCACAGCCAGTCTTACATGTGGCCCTGTATCCCTCAGCCCCCGGCCATCCTGTTCCAGTAAAAGTTTTTACATTTCAGTAAGCCAAAGACCAATTCTATTACATTGTCTATCCTATTTCTTGAACATGCAAAAATCGTAAAGAAAACCTTCCACCCGACAACCTCGCCGTTCATAAGGATTAAGTTTTGCCTAAATCTATATCACATAAGACGAAATGTAAACATCCTCGCGCTTTATAATCGAATTTGAAATTCAAAACATATCCCTTAATAAAAACATTTTGCATATTTTAACTCATTTTGAGCAAGTCGAGTTTTTATTTTTTATGTGATTGAAAGATCTAGATTCCAAACTTCTGCTATTTGTCCATGGTACACCTACATGAAACATGACTTTGTCCTGACAACAATCACTGCGGAAATCTTAATCATTCGCCACATTTAAAACTTCTATGTTGAAATTAAACAACGTTATTTTGGTGTTGCGTGTTTCAGCAGGGTGTTATATCTGGTGAATGTTGCTACACTGTACTCTATTGGTCATGTTCTGTTTTGCAAAGTTCGAAAAACATGTACGCCAAGTCGTGTCGGCTGCAGTGACTCTACGATGCTATCTGTTCTAATCACATTTCAAAACGAACTCAAGATCATGGACTGTCTCATGTTTAAGTGATTTTCATGTCTAGTATATATTTATAGAGAATTATCCCCGTGCCTGACGACAGAATGAATCGCCTGCGTATCATTTACTGTTCACAACTAATCCACATCAGGCCATAGAAGAAAACTTAAATGCCCGAAACGTCCCGCAAAATGTCGAGACGAACAGCGTATAATCCTTAATGTAGCGCCAATTTGAGTGTTAATATGCGGTCTTACTATAGTTAGACTGGTGTACGACTGGGTCGACTCAGCACCCTTCTAACAGGTTAGATTGTGAGTACCCGACTGTGAGGCGGCACAGCGCACGCTATGTGTAGCCACTTAGCAAAGGGCAGTTTAACTTTCTGAAAAGGTTTATTTGCCCGTTTCAAATAATACCCTCCTAATAACTAGTCTTAATTTACTGAATTACTAGGTATGAGAGACAGCGAGATTTGTCTGCCGAGATGCCAATCTTAATAATCTCAAACGGGATACCAAAAGAGGGTTAAATCTTATCATTTTTCATTAAAGTGTTCATATTAGAATTAAATATTGTCGAAAAAATGGGATAGTGTTACAGACTACGAGTACAGACCCCCACTTAACCCTCAGGTCCATAGACAAACCATTCTATTCACTAAATTCATAATACTGTGTCAAATTAAGGTAATGTCCTATTATCATTGAAATAAAGTAGATCTTATCTGAGTTCCTTCTTCCCCTTGCACCCAGGGGGTGGAGTCCAGCAAGGAGAGATATTCGCTATATTGTTATTGTATTCAATCTCGACAATTCACGCATTTAATTTTCAATTGATGGCCACTTAATCTTAAGGGCAATTATGATTGCTTGATCATTACGATTTTTGGCACTTGGCGCCTTTAGACGAGTTATACCCTAACGTAATTGGTTGACCAATCAGGGGCCGGTTTGAAATTGAAAACATTTTGAATGGTTAGATCAAAAATCATGATAACAGCTTGTACATCCTCTAATTTAACACTTTCTAGAGTATTTATATGGAGACGAAAAATGAAAAAGTCATCATTGCTTTTGCATTCGTTCACCATAGCAGATCATTAGAAAAAAGATAGTTTGTTATTAAGAAATTTATACTTGGTTAATTATACACATTAGATTGAACTTCTTTGGACATATTGTTGGTGATTTGATAGAAGTCTTGTTATAATAATATATTATTGTATACAGGAGTTGAAGTTTTCTGAGCACTTTTGCGCATTCAATGCGAACGTGTATATGTTAGAGTAGAGATATGATTGAAGTGAAAATTGAGAATACTATAGACACTGACATGGATTTAAATAAAGACAAGATGAAGACGACTCAGAAACCACTGAGTTTCTCTATCAGTAGTATACTGGGTGAGTGCAAAGAGGAGAAGAAAACACATGATGCAGAGAAACCAAGGGTGCCGCTGACATATTACAGTACTATACACCATTATGGACATCCAGTGGATACTCCACATTATCAACATTTTGGTAAGTACATGTATTAAAATAATATATTTATACATATTTTACAAAATATTCATGTCTTATATAGACGTGCTTAAAATATCCATTTTTGGGTATTCGGATGGTACACTATTTAATCATTATTATACAATCATACAACATGTACTAGTTATACATATTGACTTAAATGAATGTTAAATGGGACGAACTTGTATATCTAGATTATTCAAACAGATCAAACCGCAATAACATATGTTATTCTTGAAACAGTCATTTAACATTATAATTCATCAACATTAAACAACAACCTAGTGCATTTACATATGAAAATGCATCTTGCAATGGTTTTATTTTTGATTGCAGAAAATCTTTACTGTCATGCATTTTATTAACTTGGGACTGATTAATTTCACTATTGGGATTCGTGCATTTTGTGAAATAAGACAATACAAAATAATAAAATGCAGTCTTTATTGATAACAGTTTTCTATCAATTTCCTATTTGAAAATGAAATTTTGATTAGAAAGTTTAATATGAAGTATTACATTGCGTTTCTGTGTAGTATACAATAACTGCATAAATTATGCTGCAAGTGTTCCCTTATGCTACACTGATTATGTTCATTATAAGACCAATGCTTTCAATTGTGTTTGTAATTAAGTATATTCTTATGCATGTTTCTATGTCAAAAACATTAGATTAAACAATCATTGAATTTAATATGATAATGTACGGGTTTTGCCATAATACTGTTATTTCCGTAATTCGAATGCGAAAATAACTTGTCCGGCACAGAACTACTAGTGGTATATGGTACTTTCGCTGACGCATCAAGAAATTTGAAAACTCGAGATCATTCCTTTAAGATTTCATAGTTACACGAATAACAGATTTACGGTTTATCAAGTTTGCATTGTACTGTTTCAACTTTGCTACAATTATCTGAGTGGATTCAATAACTTATTCATTTGTGCAGTAAATTACTTTATTACCATGTTAATTAGTGCTATTATCTGAATTAACAAAATATTTTTGCGTCGCATTCAATTGAGGTTTGAATTTTTAATTACGCTTTTAGTGAGTTAATTGGACAATTACTCAGCACTTATTTTCTTATCAATAGTAAAAATAAATAACTCGTATTGTTGTTGACAGAGTGGTTTGTAGTATGTAGTACATTTATAGACTTTGCTCTTCCTATTTGCCAAAAATAATATTTTACAATTTTCATTATTACAATCAGTTTCATTATGAGTATTGTAGTTAGCGAGTTTTATTACTGAAACTGAGTTTCCAAAGTGACCCTTTTTTATTATGTGCCCTTTTATCACGAGAGTTTCTTTCAAAATCTGTATTGTTTCGTTTTCAGAATCTCACATGCCACCACGGGCCTGCAGTACCCCAGAGAATGAATACCCTTCACCAACCCCATCTCTGATGCCAACCAGTTATAGAACAATACAGAGTCAGATATCAACACCTAATACATATCCGCTACCACCTCACCATAATTCTAGTTACTATCTGCCTCACCGAACAGACGCCTCTCCTGTAGGCCGCCATATTGACAACAGTTCACCGGAACCGGAAATACCAAGTCGACCAAATGATCAGTTATTTGAAAAATCGAGTGATAAAAGTCTGGATTCTATGGGAGAAAGCTACCAACAATCACCTAGTCCTTTTAAAGCAAAGAAGAAGAAAACAAGAACTGTGTTTTCACGATCACAAGTGTATCAGTTAGAATCAGCGTTCGATTTGAAGCGTTATTTGTCCAGCACCGAGAGAGCCGGACTAGCATCCAGTCTCAGCCTGTCGGAAACACAGATTAAAATTTGGTTTCAAAATAGAAGAAATAAATGGAAACGTCAGATTAACGGTGAGATGGACGAGATCCCAATCCCTCCAGCATTCGCCGCCAGTTATCTCCCCTCACCACTAGCTCAACCAACATCCTTAACTTCATATAGTTCCATGTTAGACTCTAGAGAAGGATTCTTGCGCGGTGGTTTGGCTGTTCCGGCATATTACTCACATCCATACGCCAGAGAACATTTAGCACGTGAAACCTATTTATCAGGTTTAAAATAGTTCTAAGATTGTGATTGTGAAGAAAATATTGAGTCATTCTTACAAATATGATTTAAAATGCTTGTTGTTATTTGTTATTGTTTTGTTATCATTCATCAAATCGTTATTTATGTGAAAAACGTCATGAACATATAAAATAAAATGTATATGCCTTTAAACATTGTTGAACTTTGTGTTTTATTATATAGATCTAAACCCCGTATAAATCAACGTTTGTCAGAACGTATTCAATTTGGATGCCATAAAACATTCGCCATATTGGAGAACACTTCACCTATCCCCTTTAGGAGGATTGTAGCACGGTATTTGAGAAGTAATGTTGACATGGCATACAAAAGTATAAGCATGATTTACGTGTAACTTTTACCACCAACAGTTCACAGGCACACGTTATCATCGATTTTAACAACTTATTATACATGTAGAATAGGATTTTTTTTCGAAATAATCTACTAAATTTTTAATTCGTATAACTATATAACTTGTTAAAACTAATGAAACCGTGTACCTGTGCAACAGTTGTATCTAAGATCACAGGTTAATTATATATATTGTTTTGGTTTACGTATTTTTAAAAAACATTTTGCTGTCGGAAAGAGGCCAGGAATTGTAGTATATCAAGAAGGTTCATATGGTCCTAGGTCACTCCAACAATCACAGCTGAGGGACCTATGACCCTTACGACCCTCTTGTTATATTATAACCAGTCTCTCACACTGACAGTTAAAATTTAAAAAAAAATCCGTAAACCAAAAAATGAAAAAAAATCCGACCTGAAAATAATTGATGGGTACAATCGATTAACAATACTTGACAAAGAATGGAACTTTGAATACAGTGTAAATACCTCCACTTAAAGATCACCTTGAGATTAACACCCTCATCCTTAATCTTACATTATTTATCATGAGCTTCTATCTAATATGTCTGAAGCTCTCAGTCACGTGATGCATTTAAAAAATGCAGTCGCTAATACAGGTTGCTGTTCAAATACAGGTGTATTTTTAGCATAGGTTCCACTGAGGAATTCCTCATCGGCGATGTTCTCCCGATATCTTCCGATACCACCCGATTCATCACAATTCCTTCCTTTATCACAAATTGTCTCATGACTTCCCCGAAGCTTCCCATAGAACACGATGGACCTGTTCCCGAGGTCCAGATAACTAATTTATGTCCATCGGGAGTACATCGCCGAGACAAAAATGCTCGATGGTACCTATGCTTAACATACAATTTTATAGTTTTGGTAATTCGGCGCATAGGTGATGATTTGTGGATTTGCGAAACATACATTTAGACCCATCCACCACGAAGAAATATAAAGTAAATCGGTATGAAGGCAACTGTCCTGTACCATAGATTTTCTAATATCTTTGATTTTAGACATTTGACAAATAAATATATCGCTGGCTTAGAATAAGAATGTCGTAAGTATTACTTTCAACCTTATAAGACTCATGCATATTTGAAATCTGCATCTCAAGGCGCTTCTTATGAGCCTAATTTCATGAAAGTCATGTTGACCGAACTGAAGTTAAAAAGTTTTTCCACAAGTAAAGAGTAGTTTCAGACACTTTTTTCTTATTTTTCAAATTACGACCTTCTTATTCTAAGCCAGCAATATGGCCCCGTTTGCATTTACATACACAACGATATTCAGGACCGGATTAAATGTATTTCCGGTTTAGTGAGGTCCTAATAAGAGGGGTTTCACTGTTTATATATTCAACTGTACAGTGAAACCTGTCTGTAAAGACCATCTATGTGAAGAGCCAACACGTGGTCTCTCTTACCAGGTTAAATATAATTGAAAATTATTTGATTGGCGATACAATTGATGACATTTGCAGCCAGGTTTTGTAATAGTGGTATTTATTCTCCGGTGGTCTTTAACACAGGTTTCACTGTACATGCATTTAGTAAAGACAATAAAAGACAAACGGAGTTTTGAACAATCATGTTGTTCCGTCGATTTTTCATTTTGTAACGTAAAACTTGAAAAATGAATGCATGTGTAATGTATAAAAATGACACGATACCATTGTTGCCATTGTTTAAGTCTCGACAAATACTTAGTAGATAAAAATAACAATACTATATTGTTAACAAACAAATACACGGATAGTGTATGGTATAATTTTGGGGTTTTGCACAATGTTTACCCAAATTTATAAAATTACAGTCACTTCATCTTTACAGACATCAAGAAATTTTGTGAAACCACCTTGTCAGATAAAGTCCAAGGTAGACCAAATGGTCTATGGAAAGCATGCATCGTTGCTTCTCATAGAGATAACCCTGTTCTTAAATGCGAAAGTTCTCCTTACATGATGAAACTGAATTACTATAAACACTGATGTGTAAAAGATCATGTTGTCTAACACAATATATCGTGTAAATAAGACGGTTGCTAATAACTAAACTTATTTCCAACATTTTATACACAACAATAAAAATCCAAGAGTAACAACCGAGTAATCCGAGTGCAAGGACCGGTCGTCTTATAGAGAGTATTAATGACAGATAACTCAAGAAAGACCGTCAGTGACGTCATCACAAAGCGTGTATGACATTCAAAACAGCAGTGACAGCCGATTAACTCGAATGGAAGGACCAGTCGTCTTTTAGAGAGCATAAATGAGAGATAAATCAAGAAAGTCCAACATTGACGTCATCACAAAGCGCGTTAAACCAGCAGCAATTACCGCCGAGTAATCCGAAGACAAGGACAAGCAGTCTTTTAGAGAGTATTAATGGAAGATATCTTAATAAATCCCGTCAGTGACGTCATCACAAAGCGCGTAAAACCAGCAGCAATTACCGCCGAGTAATCCGAAGGCAAGGACCAGTCTTTTAGAGAGCATTAATAGTTCTCCGCCATGACGTCATCACAAGCGCATTTCGATGTTCACAATTAAGAATCTAGCGGTTTGATTGTTGTCTCCATGTTTGCCTGTGCATTTCTTACGCCATCTAACCATCCAAGTATTTGATTAGTTTTTTTCTTATCACAGAAGTTTTTAGAATTACTGTCACGTGTTTCAGTATAATCTATCCCATATTTGTTGACATCGTTTGTAGTTATATGTCTGTATTTAGTGTATAACGATGCATTCGGTTTTGGTCTAAAAATCTTAGCGCCACCTGGGGACCGTTCATAAACACTGTCGTCATGCACCGTACTGAAACTTTCTAGAGACACAGTATCTGATATTGTTCGACTTCTAGAATCATAGGCATTGTACAGAGAGTTTTCATTGGCTGATTTATGGGCCGTAGACGGGTCTTCATCAATATCCGTTTTTGCTTTCGCTTTTTCTAGATCAAACTCAGACCAGTCTTGAAATAAAGTAACGCCTGAGTAACTCTGTGATTTCTTTAGTCGCAATTTTGCTGCCGTCTTCTGATGAGCATTTGTTTCCGGGCGAGGCAATAGCTCGGATTCAAACATAGACACTTTTTCGTTTTCAGCATTCCGGAGTTTCTTTATAAACGATTGAATTTGTGATTTTATATTTGCTTCCGCACCATTTAGGGTAACATGTCCATTTGTTTGTCTGTTCTGTACCTGGCTCCGTGCCATAGACCGGTTAGGATCACCTAGGATACGGTTAGATGTAGCCCTGTCTAAATATAGCCTCCTACCTTGGTAAGGGTTCGGTGAGAGGCCGTTCAACATACCTCGATCATGCGTCACAGATTGTCCCTTACTACTGAATTGCACATGTTTTGCTGTACCAGCAGTTTTTGATCTTGTTGGGATTCCATGCGGTCTACCCTTCCCAGTCCCAGTTGTTATAAGTTTCGGAGCGTGTTCAAGTTTAGTTCGGGTTTTAAACTCTTCTCTAGGCGAGTGTTCTTCAGAATCCTCGCCGCGTTTGTGTTTTAGAATACTTTTAACAGTCAATCTAGGAGATATATCCACGTACTGTTGAATATGTTCACCGTTGCCTGATGTTATATTCAAATTGGGTCTAATTATAGGCTTGGTCCTTAACACCGCGGATATGTTCCCTTCACCGGAGTATGGAGATCTCCAGAAGGTGGAGGAGTTGACTGGAATGTTGAAGGTATCTGTGTTGAAGTTGTGCGTAGTTTGACCGTAGCCATGGTAACTGGACTGACTGTCCGTTCTGTGTATATGTACTTTCCCTCTCATCCTTATACCCGTACAGTCAGCCTATATCTACAACACTCCGAACTAACATCTGAAATGATATAATATATTTTTCATACAAATAAAATTAGGGCTACTAGCTAGGCATCATCGTCGAACCCCACGGTATAAAAATCCATTTCGACTACTTCACGGTATGATTCCCGATACACCGCTTCTTAGTTCAGTCAGAGAATTACACTGTTTTCATATGGCTCTGACAGAACTAAAAACAGAACAATTCTCTGACGAAACTGAGAGGCGGTTTATCGGGATTCTTACCGCGTTCTTAATCAGTAGCATAGCAGGCCTTAGCAAACCTGGGGGTCGGACGATGCCTAGACATGCATCGTATTCATTTCGTGTTACTAATTTACTTTCCCGGAGTCTGCACATCATTTATGTGAGCATCACAAAAATAAACATCACGTTGGATAAACATGAATTCTAGTCGTTAATTACTACTAATCAATCTCGAGTTCAGATGTAGATATCTCGATATAAGATATGGAAATCTCGATATTAGATGTGGATATCTCAATATAAGTTGCGGAAATCTCGATATTAGATGTGGATTTCTCAATATTTTATGTGGAAACCTCGATATCAGATGTGGTTCAGTTACGTAGGTTTGTGACAGTACCGTCGTATTATAATTGTAGTTTATGTTAATTTTGGATTAGCATTACATAATGATATCTATTCTACATTGCTTGAGACGACGAAGTCCATTAACCCCCCCCCACATGAAGACCACCTCATTAATGAGGTCATATGTCTATATTCATTGTCTTTCTTGCTCTTTTTAATCCCCAATTTGAAGACCAACCCACTCATATCGAACGACCAGAATTTAACTGATTCCTGGAGCTCCAGGCTACTGGTTTATCAAAGCTTACGTCCACATTTAAATTCTTTATAATTATTTAAAAACTATAAATTGTGGTGAATGGATCTGCCATATTAACAATGAAACAGTAATTAAATCCTACAAAACCATACCAGCCCCCAAATTGTATTTGTAAAAGCAGTACATAGACTTTAAATATGAGCTTAAGTTCTTTGATAAACCAGTACCCCGGAATATAGTATTGAGAGTTTATTTGAAACGTAATTATCCATATAATTAGGTATAAGGGGTAACTATTTGCCCTCCATTTACGTAAAAATACTGTTGGACTATGTATCAGAAAGAAGTATTTCTGCATTCAAGACCACATAATGTTGGGTTAGGTTGTGGCTGTTCGCTTGTATTAATTAAGTTTGTCTGAACAAATTAATGGAATCCTGACCTAATAATCACCGGTGTTATAATAATACGAGTATGTAAGTTTATGAATATATTATTCAGAGATTATACCGAGTACAGCATATAAATCCGTCCAGTGAACGAATCGTACATTGAAGGATATATCCGTTCATGAATAATTGATAAACAATCCTATGCTAATATTATCCGTACAAAACATGGGACTATATTTCGTATACGATTTCACGGGGATGAATTTCCGCGGGATCAGTCAAGTAACAACGCGGGTTTCGCGTGTTATTCCATTTCGCAAAAACGTCCCTGATGGTTTTAATGATACAACAGAGAGGACTAAAATTCCCACTCCGTCCGTATCTACATCAATGCAAAATATAACCCTGCGCGAACATCTACGATTTCACAGTAGTTAAACATCAATAAATTAGCATAAACAAGCAATAAACGCCTAATTTATTCATTCATATAGTCTAGTTGTTTTGTCAAAATTTTCCGAAGATTGAATATGGAAACAGAAACTAAACCTATTTTTTTGCGTTCGACTAAGACATTCGTAGTACCTGGCCATTCGGTTTTATCCCTAATTTTATCCCTAATTGACCAATGACCACTGGCTTCGAAGAAAGAGACAACAAGTTTGTGTGATACAAGGAATCCGGGCGAGCTGCCCTAGCTCTTTCAAACATACTCCTTAGTTCTTTAAACGTTCATGGAGCTTAGCACCGATACCTGCGAGACTACCTCTGGGCACAGGAACTTGCACTTATAATTAAACAATTATTTTTTTCACTAGGCCTACTGTACTATTAAAATATATATTTTAATACAGGCTGTACAGTAGGCCCAGTGAAAAAAATATTTTTTTTCTCATTTTTTTAAAATCATAAATGCAAGTTCCTGTGCTCTGGGTTACTTACTAGTTCATCTCTATTTGGGTGGGAAACACTGAAAAGCGTTTCTGAAATATCTGTAATGCGCCGACCGAGATTCGAACCAGGCCCTCCGGATTGGTAGTCCAGAGCAACACCGTTCCGCCTTTGTACTAAACCTATGAAAAGTGTCCGCTGTTTAGAGGTATTTTTGATCTGGGCAGTAACACAGGGGTATCGCGTGTATCCGGTGCTGACCCTGTACACAGGGTACGTATGAAAGCGTTAGGGTATCGCCCCCGGATTACTTGTATCACACAACTGTCTCTTCCCTCGAAGCCGGAGGTCATTGGTCAATTTGGCAAGGAAAACCCGGATTACCACGTACTGACAAGTCTCAGACGAATGCAAACAAACAACACGCTCTCCGAGTGTTGGTACATAACATTATTTTGTAATGACAGTTACAATAAATGGAATACCGGTACCACCCGTTTCATCACAATTCTTTCCGATATCTCAAACTGTCTCATGACTTCCCCGAAGATTTCCCTGGACCATGAGGAACCTGTTCCCGATGCCTCCCAAAGGTCAAGCTCTTTAATTTCAATCGGAAATATATCGCCGAGGCAAAACATGCTCAGTATATCATAGGCTTTAAATGTACATTTGTACATGTGATTGCATGTGACATAAACAAATTTGCTGATATTTCCGTTTAGCAGGCAATACAAGTAACAGTTTCAAATTCAACTTACGATTTTGGCTGGCGACATTTAGGTAGTCCATTGTATTAATCAGCCAAGGAATTAACTTTAAGCCAATTTAAAGGTTAGAAAGCTACGTATATTTACATATTAACCGTATTACTATAATTTACTAGTATTTGAAATTGAAGTTTTATACGTATTTGTACAGCTATATACTATGTAAAAGTACTATATTACAGTGCTATAAAATATATCAAGTACAATACCACAACTAGTTATTACTTAATAAATAATATTCGGTCATTTTGCACTGTAAGCTTTGAGTGTTTATAATAACGGAACTTTATCTACCGTAAATTCAGTAGTATTTGTGGGGTAATAATTCTTAATTTCGTGTATGTCAGTCATAATGCAGGCTTCCTGGTCACATCATTCCGACACGCGGCGAATCAGCAGTTCCCGGGAACTAATTAATTTTGTACTAATTTATTCATTTTAGGTCGATTGTGAAACAAGCTTTTCCAACTTATATTAATCACTTTCGACACCTCATTCCTGATCTAATCCATCGCCACGAGGGTATGCGAGAAGAGAACCTAATTTCCTTTTTATGGAGCCTGGAGCTAATTATGAACAGATTTAAGTGTGGGAGATATAACGTTGCTATGTCTCATGCTGGGATAGAACTCGAGACCTCAGGCTCGAACTCGGAGCGGAAGCTCTACCGCTACGCTATCGATATAGATTTTCTTTAATCTAGTTAGTAACTGAACTCTACCACCTAATTAAATCACCACGATAAATCGCCCTAAAACAATTCGTAACCAATTTTAAATATCTTCGAATTAAAAAGTCCAAAACCGGCTTATTGAACTAACAGCCACAAAATATAATGTCAACGAAATTGACAACTGAAATGAATAAGTTTACAGTAAATATATACAAGATGGATAGATTTTGATTTGTTTTTTGTTCGGATAATGTCCACGTCGACATGAGTGAATAGACACCGTGGGGTTAAATATGGAAGAATAATATACGCAATGAATAGAAATTTATTTAAAAGTGGATAATCACATTTGTCTAAATGGAAAACAAAATGTTTTAAACGACCGAAGGCTGATTAACGGCAGTGTCTTAATAGGTCGAACTTTTATATAACTGTTTCACTTTAAAATGTAGTAAAAAATGACGATTTATATTCCGTCTTTGATAATTTTAATGAATGGAAATAGGTTAACTATTTATGCATGGATGGTATGGTTAAACCAACCATTGACTATATGATGTACAAACTATTATGTATAGCCACAATACGTGACCTTACTATGATCTCAAAACGATAATTTCGAAAAATAAATATACAGGACATTGAACGCTATCTACTAAAAATTATGCTGCCTTTAATTATGTTTTGAAAGCGACGTCTTTGAACTCGGAGCTCTTTTCATGTCATCGTATATGACGCCATGATGTTAGCATCATACCTGTAGTGTAGATTAGAAAAAACTATATCATATCAGCTTTCAAATGATATTATGATATATATACACGAAAATGTTATAATACTTTGAAACTTAGTCGGATAACTTATGAATCACGCTGTAGATGTCTTTGTAAAACATTAATGTTTTGGTTTGTCCGAATTACCATCGGGGATAATTTTAAGCATGTTCTACTTGAAATATTAGAGAAAATATTGATGTAGGTTTAGACATACATTGCGGAGGGATTTGATTACCTTTTCGCCGCAAGTTCGTGGCCTAATTGGCTGATGATCTCCGGCTTCGAGGGCTGATTATGAATTTTATAAAATTTGGGCATAGGTCTCGGTGATAAAACATAGTCACCGAGAGTGATACGTAGTAGTACAATGTATTATGAATTTATTTCAATCATTGGCTTAACCATCTATGTAAAGCCTAGGTCCTACTGAGAATTTTTGCCTCGGCGATGTACTCCCGATCGAAATAAATGAGCTATCAGGACATCTGTTACAGGTTCCTCTTGGTCTAGGGGAAGTTTCGGTGAAGTCATGAGGAAGTTTGTGATATCGGAAGGAATTGTGATGAATCGAGTGGTATCGGAATAAATCGGGAGAACATCACTGATGTGTAATTCCTTAGTGGGACCTAGGCTTTAAGAAAATAAATTTTAAACTAAACATGTTCATACTGAGCGGCTATTTTAGTTTCCAATATGTCGGTTATATCGTGCTACCCATGGAGCTTGGCTCTAGTGAGTAGTGTAAGCATGAAAGGTGACGCCTAGCATGAAAAGTGACGCTAAGCATGGAACGGGACATAAGCATGAAGCGTGACACCAATCATGGAACGTGACACCAAGCATAAAACGTGAAGCTAAGCATGTAACGTGACACCAAGTATGGAACATGACGCTAAGTATGGAACGGGACGCTAAGCATGGAACGGGACACCAAGCATGGCACGTGACGCTAAGCATGGAACGGGACGCTAAGCATGAAACGTGACGCTAAGAATGAAACGCGACGATAAGCATGGAACGTGACGCCAAGCATAAAACGTGACGCTAAGCATGAAACGTGGCGATAAGCATGGAACGTGACACCAAGCATAAAACGTGAAGCTAAGCATGTAACGTGACACCAAGTATGGAACGTGACGCTAAGCATGGAACGGGACGCTAAGCATGGAACGGGACACCAAGCATGGCACGTGACGCTAAGCATGGAACGGGACGCTAAGCATGAAACGTGACGCTAAGAATGAAACGTGACGATAAGCATGGAACGTGACGCCAAGCATAAAACGTGACGCTAAGCATGAAACGTGACGATAAGCATGGAACGTGACACCAAGCATAAAACGTGACGCTAAGCATGAACCGTGACACCAAGCATGGAACGTGACGCTAAGCTTAAAACATGACACCAAGCATGGAACGTGACACCAAGCATAAAATGTGACGCTAAGCATGGAACGTGTCGCTAAGCATGACACATGAAACCAAGCATGGAACGTGACGCTCAGCATGAAACGTTACACCAAGCATGAAACGTGACTCTCGGTATGAAACGTGACACCAAGCATGGAACGTGACGCCAAGCATGAAACGTGACGATAAGCATGAAACGTGATGCTAAGTATGCAGCGTAACGATAAGCTTGGAACACGACAATATTTAGTTTATCACTACTTGTTGAGATATTTACCATATCAACCAAATACATACAATGTCTTCTATTTATCAACTATATTGTGCTGTAATGCACATGTAATCCTTTAATTTCTGTGATTGTAGAAAATCTATAATTAAAATAATGGGATTCGTACCTTTGCCTACATAATCTGTCCCTGTAGAGTTGACACAATGTTTCTGTGTTATCTGAATACCCAAGATTATGTCACTGAGCACGTGAGGGATTATGAACAATTATTTCAAGTTTAATTCGGCTTCATAAGGTTCTTCTTATGTTCTTCACATTATTATACCATGTCATGCTTTGTACAAATTGTATTATGCATTGTATACTCTTGTATTGATGTAGCAACGAGAGCTACTAAACTAAATAAAGATGTTGTGTTCCTAGAAGAAAGGAAGATTCTCGAGTTTCCTTACCAACTCATGCAAATATGTTTACGTTAAAGGTGCTGCCTCACATATTGGTGTATTGCAAAAATAAAAAAAATTGTCAAATATTCATGTAATTTTGGTATAGTTGCCTGTACATATAGCCCATAAACAACCACACTGACATTTATATTAAGATAACTTGCGAAACATCGGCATTTTGTAGTTATTTTGTATTTTACATCAAAAATTCTATAGGGTACTCATACCCTATAGAATTAACACTACTACATATATTACTTAAATTGCCTGAAATTTGTTTGCATTTGATGAAAATGAATTGCAAAACGAACCGAATGTCTCACTGAGGGTTACGTTGTAGTTTGTAGATGTTACAGTTCAATCACCTGTGAATTACATAATTCTGAGTCCGGTCTTGCATGAATATGATCTTTAGACAGTAAACGACAATATTAACGTTGATATATAGCTTCAGATTTTTAACTAATGTTGGCCTGGGATCGAATTAACAACTTGAATCATCACTATACCACCGTGTTTAACGTCGACATGTTAATTTAGAGCCGATGCATCTTCATAAAGCCTAGGTCGCACTGAGGAATTCCGCATCGGCGATGTTCTCCCGATTTCTTCCGATACCACCCGATTCATCACAATTCCTTCCGATATCACAAACTGTCTCATGTACCCCAAAGTTTCCCCTAGACCACGAGAAACCTGTTCGCGATGTCTTAATAGCTCATTAATTTTAATCGGCAGTACATCGCCGAGTGCATCGCCGAGGCAAAACATTTTCAGTGGGACCTAGGCTAAGGTCATGCTCAACCGGTATATATCAGAGGCATTACTCTTATAATGCGATGTCAAGCAAGTTTAGGATTTTTAAAAAAAACAACTGGTATAAGTATTATTATCAAAACAACATAGACAATACCATGCTCGTAGACTACACACACCTATTATCAACTGCTTACCTTAAGACAAAATCCTTGTAGGTTATCCTCACCATATAAGCACTGACAGCAGAGTGCCAAAATATTGAATTTAAGATACTTGAAAAGAATACAATGTGTTACAAAATGCAATTACAGAAAAACAAGACGACCCTATTTAAACATTATAATAACCAAGTTCAATCATTACCCTGTCAGTACAAAGATAATTAGAAGATAACGATATATCCGATATATATACAGTCTTGAAAAAGCGTACCCACTGTCATTCACCTAGCGTCATTATCTATTCGATAACTTGGCAAATCTATACGGTGGGGTATATACGTTTTTTAAAACAAATACTTCTTATCTACACATACTTATACATAGCATAGATACCTACTGCCTGTCATCAATTTACCACTCCAGATCTTTCAATGACATAATAAATCTATGCGATCATTATTACATTGAATACTGTAAAACTGGTTTATTTCGTATGGGAACATTTTTGCATTGATTTCGTAGGACACGAAATTTAATGCATCCCGACCAATTAACCAGAACTGTCTTACCGTTCCTCAAGGAACCAGAAACTTCTCGATGTGTGGAGGGAAATGGACATTGGTGTCAAATAACATGAAGGGAATGACCTTCCGCGACCGGGAATCGAACCTGGCTCACAATTATTTTTTTTAATTAAACCCACTAATTTACGACTTAACGAAAGTGCCATATTGCTAATAGCAATATCCTCACATTACACCCACGAGTATAAACACTACTGTAAATCACCGTTTATATTCGCGTGAGCTTTATTTCGCGATTTTCGGTTTAGAACTTATTACGCTATTGATGAATTCGCGATCGAGGGTAACTGTATAAACGCTTTTGCAGGAATGTTACAGATACGCGTTCTTGACAGTGTGTTTTTGGTAAAATTCTCATAATGTTATGTATGAATATTAATTGTTTGGATAAGCTAGTTTTAAAGTCTTGAGGAACAATTATTACAAGTACCGAATGGTCGAGTTTTTTATTTCCATATCTCACTTCTTCTCCCAAATACTGGGCAATGTATTGCTTGACAAAAATACCAAGTACATGGTGACGGTGATAAGGCGTTTAAAACAAGATCAAAGTTAAGTTCGTAGTTGAAACAAAATTGTGAACATGTTTTGGATCAACTTATGCTGATCCGACTGAGGAGTGACGGGAAGAGACCCGGCCTCGTGTTCACAAATAATCGGTTTTCAGGATCGGGCTTAATTAAGCTCAATTCTGCTTTTTGAGATTTTTTGAAAGTTTTTGTCTATTTTCCTGAGCATTTACAGAAAACCTAAACATCATCTAAATAACAGATTACGAACCTTCAAAACATTTATTATTTATTGACAAAAATACCAAGTACATGGTGACGGTGATAAGGCGTTTAAAACAAGATCAAAGTTAAGTTCGTAGTTGAAACAAAATTGTGAACATGTTTTGGATCAACTTATGCTGATCCGACTGAGGAGTGACGGGAAGAGACCCGGTCTCGTGTTCACAAATAATCGGTTTTCAGGATCGGGCTTAATTAAGCTCAATTCTGCTTTTTGAGATTTTTTGAAAGTTTTTGTCTATTTTCCTGAGCATTTACAGAAAACCTAAACATCATCTAAATAACAGATTACGAACCTTCAAAACATTTATTATTTAATTAAAAATGCATGTTTTGCACTTGCGACTGAAACTGATCGCAACCATCAAGAACCTGGCTCGAAAACTGAGCTTCAATATATTTAGAACAATTATTTTGTAACAACGTTTTATTTATTTGTCTTTGAAATCTAAGGAGCAGCAATATTGTTTCCTCTGTGTTAAAAAAGTGTCTTTCTATTAAGATAGTTTATGTAATTGAAATAAAATAAAACTGAGCTTGAGTCTGATCCTGAATTTATATTCTTTGTGAACATGAGACCCGAAGTCCTCATATGGAGTTGCAGTGCTCAGATACCTTTCTATCCCACCACCAGTTTCACCAGGGAAGAAAGGCGTTTTGACAGTGCCAGTAAGGAATTCATAGCAAAATATATTCCTTCCCGGATACAGCCATCGTTGGGATTTATGTAAGAAAAACTGGAATGTCTACAAGTCCATGATGAATAGTGAAGTACATCCGAAGCCGGCCATTCAATGATAATTCGCGCTAAAGGTCCACAAGCATTTTCTTCACACTCAGTAGGGTCTTACTTGTTAGAATCTGACGACTGTCGCTCGTCTCCCGTACCACATTTCATGTACGTTTACAATGTGTACAATGTTATGTATGGCATTTATTATGTTCCAGTGTGGACATACCACGTTGTATGTGACGTAAAGTTAGGCTAAAAACGCAAGTAAAAATCTGACAACAAAAAATAAAAAAAACAACCGTTAGTACATGTAGTTAATTCTTTGACCGATTTTAACGTAACACATCGAATGAGAACTATCCACGGAAGATGCAACTTAATATGTTTCAACAAAATGTAACAGTTTTCATCCGAAACCGACTTAACTGCCTAGATAGTAGTTGACTCGATTTCGAGCAAACATGTGACTTATTGCACAAACATACGATATAGAAGCGTATTTAATTGACCATTGACTTCGTACTTATGTACATGTAGTCCTGTGTACTATGTTTCATTTTTGTAGCGTCTATAATTATATGCATACATCCTAATGCATTTCATTTTCAAATAAAATTATATAATAATAATATTTGTTTTCAATACTGTTTTATTTCCCACAGGTATACTGGTACAAGTCAAATAGTTCCTGCGAGCAAATGATGTACCGACTTCATTTGACAGAGAATTGACAGGATCCTCGACCTTCTATCTGCATAATTCAACAGCTGATGTGTATAAAAATAAACATGAAAATCTCAAAACTGTGAGAATAAAATAAGCGCGATAGGCCGGTAGCTTTCAAATTGGGAAAAATATATGCACGATAATTTGACATACGAAATTTATCAACAAATTGTTAAATAATTTCATGTATAACAAACCAATTTTCAAGACACTTAATTGCATATTATCACTCCCTTGTTCCATATAATATTTATATGCTTATAAATAAAACCTCGTATCAGTTCATTAAAAGGTATTATCATAAGGCATGTTTTCAGTGTTCAACAATATCAAAGATCATAAACCAATTCCGATAATTCCATGACAATTGACTGGGAAGCGCTGTGCTTATGCAGCTGCAGTCACCTGCTGTTTAGATCCATGGTAGCGCTCACTGAAATTTCGGACAGTTCTGATTTCTTCGGTAAATAAGCTATTCCAATGCGACAAAGACCGATGTTATCCGCATGGAATAATGGAATTAGTCTGGTTCACGACATTCTTACCGTTGAAATGCATCTTTTTTTATTTTGTTTTGGAATCGTAAACCATCGAGAACAGGTCACGTGCTCCTCCATGTACTTTTTACTTTATGCTATCCAATATACCTGCTCGCTCAAGGCTCGCTGGTAATAACAGTGTATTATTCATACGGAGACTATCCTGTCACATCATCCCGACACAAGGAGATTCAAAGGTGAACTAACTAGATGTACGCTGGTTTATTCGGTTTCATCAGATTCAGGATTTTTATAGAATCCGGTATTCTTAGTTAGCACTGCCTCGACATTACTCGCTACACAAAACAATGAAAACACCAATTACTGTTGAGCTGGAACGTTCACGGAACCAGATTCAACTTATAAATGCATATACTGTAAAATTATTATTTTTCGAGGGAGTTGACTTTTCGTTGATTTCGTTGAAGAACTCGACCACGAAATCTAATCCCTACAATTAATCCACACCCCGAATACAGAACATAGGATTAAACTTCCATGTTTTGTAATAAACGAATTTACAACCCCTCGAAAATGCTTTTTTATCAAATCCACGAAATTTGATACCCACGAAAATATGTGATTTTACAGTACAGTGTATAATCATTTGATTTGGTATTACAGAATCACGTGCTTCTCTATGCCTTCAGGACAAGCAATTTTATACTGGTACATGTACATATTATAACCCAGTCGCAACTGATGCTTACATTTCAAGTACTTGCGTCCGTTCCGAGTGCAAGGGGTCTCGGGTTAGATCTCGGGCCGCGATATATACCAAAATCGTTAAAAATGGTTCTGGTATATTTCCTATGCATGACACTCAAAGAGTAAAGTAAAAGGCAAGTGTTGTATATTTCCTTTGCACGACAGTCACAGAGTAAAGTAAAAGGCAAGTGTTGTATATTTCCTTTGCACGACAGTCACAGAGTAAAGTAAAAGGCAAGTGTTGTATATTTCCTTTGCACGACAGTCACAGAGTAAAGTAAAAGGCAAGTGTTGTATATTTCCTTTGCACGACAGTCACAGAGTAAAGTAAAAGGCAAGTGTTGTATATTTCCTTTGCACGACAGTCACAGAGTAAAGTAAAAGGCAAGTGTTGTATATTTCCTTTGCACGACAGTCACAGAGTAAAGTAAAAGGCAAGTGTTGTATATTTCCTTTGCACGACAGTCACAGAGTAAAGTAAAAGGCAAGTGTTGTATATTTCCTTTGCACGACAGTCACAGAGTAAAGTAAAGGGCAAGTGTTGTATATTTCCTTTGCACGACAGTCACAGAGTAAAGTAAAAGGCAAGTGTTGTATATTTCCTTTGCACGACAGTCACGGAGTAAAGTAAAAGGCAAGTGTTGTATATTTCCTTTGCACGACAGTCACAGAGTAAAGTAAAAGGTGAGCACTGGTTTGCTAGATGTCCGGATACAGTGACCGGGTAATCCTCACTTTGACTGACATATTGGCAAAACAACTGAGATTAAAATAAAGTGCTAGTAGTGATAACAATTGAGAAAACCAGACATCTTTGACAGTAAGTATAGTCTGGTTTCCATATGCTTTGGGAACGGGAACCAGACTACAGTTAGTATTGATATTTTAATGTCACGTGACGAGGAAACGGAAGTGAAGGATAAAACATGTTTGGAATTGGACCTAAAATGAACATCGATTAGATCGACTTCACAACAAACGCACACCTCATATGTGATAAAGACTGGCTCTATACAAACATGTATTTTAATAAATAATATTAAATATAAAGTACACATGTACAAGTATACATTAACAAACAAGACTGCGTTCAATAAACGCTTATGCCCCCTGTGGAAGCCTTGTCCATAAATAAGTCTAAGTCCAAAATTAGGTCAAGGTGAAGGTCAAAATGGGGTTAGGTGATACTGGCGTGTGGAGAGTGTTCATACACAAAATCCATGCAAGTATGAAAGTTTTGTAGCAAGCCATATTAATGCTAGAAGAAACGGTCAATTTGGGTTAACCAGGACGGACGGACGAACGGACAAACGGACGGACGAACGGACGGACAGGTGAATCACTATATGCCTCCCCATCTATCGATAGGGGGGGCATAAAAAGAACACATAAATGCAATATATTACCGTGGAAATACATTGTTTAATGTTGCATATGTTTTTTCAAATTCCAATGTTAATGTACAAAAGGCCTCCAGCCCATACACAAAGTATATACATATTAACAATATTATATAGATAAATATATAGAACCGTATATTTACAATAGGTTTGAAATATTAAGTTAAAGGTGCCGACTCACAGATCAGGCTTAAACTTTTGTATGACGATATTTTCCTAACTAACCAAGTATTTATGTAAAAGAAAGCCACTGACAGTTGCTAAATATGAAAGATGTGTTGCAAATAAGCAATTTAAACCACTCTCGATGTCGCGCACTCAGTATCTTTCCTTTTTTCCTTGTTATAGCGCAGAGCTTCCTTCCAACATGCTTTGTGAATTATGTATTTCACACGTGATCGAACTGTTACATTAACAAACTACAACGTAAACATCAGTGAGGTACTTGGTTTGTTTTTCAATTCGTGTTCTTCGAATACAAACAAATTTCAGGCAATCTCGAAGTGTTAATTCTATCATGTTTTAATACCATATAGAATTTTCCATGTGAAACTTCTAATTAACTACAATATGCTGATGTTTCGCAAGTTGTTTTAAATGGGATATACAGGCAACTACACCAAACCTACGCGAATATTTGACAATTTTATTTTAATTTTACAATACACGATAAGTGAGGCAGCACCTTTAAATAACGATAATGTTGTCATTAGGTAAAAAGTCACCATTTTATTTCTTCATCAATTTCTATGAAACATACCCCAGTCTAAGGGAAACAAGTACTAAATATACGTGCTTTCCACGAAATATAGGATATTTTTCATCAGCTGGGCCGTTTTTTCCAGCACCCTATGTAACCATCGGAGTTTGAAACCGTCTACTTTTCCAAGGTTTCACAGGGTGCTGGAGAGAACCGCCCAACTGCAGATAGGGATGCTACATGTCGTGGAAAGTTTACACTTTATATTTCGTAATAAAAGCTCCGCGAGTCGCATGTGTCGCCTGACGACATGCACATTTGTCATGGAAAACTATCCAGTATTGGGCTACATATCCGACTCACAAGAGTTCTCTAGTCATCTGAACTAAAAACGACAAAGTGATGCTCTGGACAAAAAAATGTCCTGATAAAATCAATCAAAAGGGAATCATTCAAACACTACACAAGCTAGAGTTATGATTCTTGCGCACTGCACTTCATGTCACAACAAGATACAATGCATACCAATTTTGGAGTCATTCATACTTAGGGTGACAAAGTTATGCCACGGACAAGAAATGCTTATAAAATCAACCAAAGGGAAATAATTCAAAAATGGCACAAGGTAGAGTTACGGTTCTTGTGTACTGCACTTGGACTTTTGGTAAGAAACATGCATACCAAGTTTCAAGTCATTCAACTTAATGGTGACAAAGTTATCCTCCGGACAAGAAATGCTCTTATTAAATCAATCTAAGGAAAATAATTCAAAAACGATGCAAGACAGAGTTATGGTTTATGCGCACTGCACTTCGGCTTATTGCAAGAAACATGCATACAAAATCTTGAATTATTTGAACTCTAGGTGACAAAGTTATGCTCCGGACAAGAAATGCTCTCATTAAATCAATCAAAGGGAGATAATTAAAAAACTATGCATGGTAGAGTTATGGTTCTTGTGCATTGTACTTCGGCTTATTGCAAGAAACATGCATACCAAATCTTGAGTCATTTGAACTTAAGGTGACAAAGTTATGCTCCGGACAAGCAATTTGTGACGCCGCAGCCACCGACGCCAAAGTAACACCTATATGTCGCCTTTTCAGGCGACAGAAATTAAATACGGCTATTTTTGTTTTCGAAGCGAAGCAAATTTCGTCTTGGATTTGTAGCCTTTAGTGATGTCAAAGTCACGTGGTCTTGCCAAACTGCTATCCATCTTTTTAATACATCGCAAGTATGCTGTAGTTCTTTTGTGTTTGTGTTTTTGATAAACCGGTAGGCGAAATAAGAGTTAGTAGTTTAAGGTTGACAAAGGGGAAGTAATTGGATTAATTATATGTTAAAACAGCTAAGCACCATCTAAATTATTTCCCTTAAATATTCATTTCCATACACACTTAGTCGCACTCATAATGTACACTGTAAGTAACATCGTCTGTAACTGACTTTAGTGCAAATCAAGTGAATTTCACTACAGCCGACATAATCTATAATTGTATGTGCCACTAATAAGTCCTAAAATAGTCCGCCTGTGTGCACAGTGATACTATCCCTTTGATTATTATTATTACATTATAAACCACCAACAGAAACCACATACGGTCATACCTGGACCACGAGGCTCGTACCAGGTCCGTATTATGTTCACAACTCCTACGAATGCACGAATACTAGAATCCTAACGGCTTGTGTGTCAGATAACGGAATAGTACGATATCCGTACGGACATCGTCGTAGACGTGTTCGGGCGCCGCTAGTAGAGTATTAAATGTCACCGAAACACCAATGGTCAGTTGTTACTGTCAATGACAACTTTAACCTGCGTTTGTTGTTTTAAATCGTCATTTAACTTGTTTTCTATGTCAGTGACCATTTGCACGGTCTCGGCGACGATACAACAATACTGAGATGTTGGCCAAGGAAGTTCCTTCACCAGACAAGCGCCCTGTCTTCTCATTGCTTGTTGTCTCCGCTTTACACTTTCATCAAATGCCTGTAGAAAAAAAGCCACGTGCATATTAACATTACCACACTATCGTATACATTGTACACACCAGAATTTGTTTTTACGAAGTTTGAAATAGAAACTAACTGTATCAATACATTAATCATCGGCACATCAACCGTCCGACCCATATATATAAACAATGTATATTTATTTTGTTAGGCACAAATTATGTAATTATATATGTAACTGGTATTATGTAACTAGTTGGAGGCTCGTCAACTAACTGGCGAATCAGCAATCCGACATACTAGTATCCGAACTCACCACTAGCTGAATTCGCACCTTTGATTTGTCGCTCTCAATGATGCGGACATGATGTTGCAATGTCGTGAAAAACAGCAATACCAATACAATTTAGAATATATACATGTAAAACCAAAATTACCTTTTTCTTATCTTGCTCTCTACAAACAATGCACACAGTGTCCAGTACCCTACCAGGACCATTGATGAAATTGATAATAGCATCCAGCATCGTCTCGACCACTACATCCACCGGGTACTGATGAACACCAGCACATAATGCCGGCAAGGCTAGACTTCGGTAACCTTTTGATAAAGTCTTCGCCAAACAATGATGAACGACATCATTCAGTAGCTGAAACATACATGTTACATTTAGCTGTTCAGTCCAAAGGGATTCGACCCGATAAAAATATCGGGTCGAATCGCTTTGGTTCAGTCTGGTTGACAAATCTATGTTTAAAAAGTAAAGATGGCAACGGATGCCAAAATTGGTATCCGGATAGTCGGGTCGCTATCCGAACGGATATCCGGTTATCCGTATAAAAAATATATTAAGGTAAATGTCCATGTTTAAGTGTCTTCTTTCAGTCATGTATACGCTCAGGCGACTTTACTTAACCTTCGCTTATCACTGAGTCGCAAGTGTGCTTTTACACTCACTATGTAGGCAGCCAGCCACAGCAAATTGGCATTAGACCCTCTCTAACCCTTTCAGGTTCCCATCCATACACCTGTGTGAATTGTTTTTTTGTGTGGGTATTCCTGTCCGAAGCAATAAAGCTACGATACAGGCGGGGACCGGCTCCTGTCGATTCCATGGTTCGTCTCCTACATCTAGACCATCCATGGCTCCCCACATTAAATATTTGTAACTACACATAATCGCTATAAAGGTAAAACGGCACATATAGGGTGACAGGCCGACGTGATGGTGAGTTAAAAAGAGAGGGGGTATACCTTAATAATGGAGGGGAGATGGTGTTGGGAGAAGTTTATAAGGGACGGGAAGGGGGCGTTGGGGGAAGGTTTAGTAGGAGGGAGGGAAAGGTTTAGTAGCAGGGAGGAAAAACTTTCGTGAGCGAGTGGTTTACAAGTTTACAAGAGTACAATGGGTGAGGGGGTGGGGCAGACAGGAAGACAAAGGAAAGGCTAGTACGAATATATGTGCGGGCAACAAAGAAACATTTTGAACCAATCACTTAGTGAAAAATTACAAATGCATCTACCTTTTTACTGTCAGTCTTTTTCTCATTGTTATATCTGTCCAGGAACGCGTGTAGTATGTTCTTACATGGCAGCTTTCCCGGTTCTCCAATGATGACATTTCCAGCTGCTATAGGTTTTGGTGTCTCTTTAAGACAAACTTTGGCACTATCACCAGCGGTCTTAAATATAGACGTTGCTATAGTTTTATCGTCATCGACATCGAAGTTTGACCCGGCAGAGTTCACAATTACATCAACCTGAACAAATAAGTGTAATTAACGCAGCATCGTCGGCATATAATACTAGTACTGTAGTATAGTGTGTATATTGATCAAGAGTGTGCAGTATACATGATGGACCATGAGGACAGCTAGACGACCTTTACACAGATGATGAAGAAGAAATATATCAGAGTTATAATATACCAAACAAGAAATAGATCACCAAGATATATGACAGTAAAATAATGAATTAGGCCTATGTTTCAATGGCGAACTTTTAAATAATAATTACTAGTATAATGATTAAGGATGGCAACGGATACCAAAATTGGTATTCGGATATTCGGTTCGCTATCCGAACGGAAATTCTATTTTGAATAATTCCACACACATAGTTTATACTTTTTAATGGCTAACATGTATGCATTAAATACAAAATGTATGTAAAGAAAAATCTTTGTTTGCTATTTCGAAAAAGGCAAAGGTCAAACGTTTTATGGCGTCATTTCCTGTTTTATGCCATTTGTTTCAAAATGTCTGACATGTATGCATGAAATATTTAAAACAAATCTTTGTTTGCTATTTTGAAAAAGGCTAAGGCCAAAAACGTCATAATTTAAGAGTATAAACTATGAGGGGTGTTTATTCACAATTCCCTATAGAATGAAGTCAGAGTTGAAAAAATCAGTTTACAAGTATTCTGTATTCATATCATCATGAGTGGACTTTTGTGGATTAATTTTATAGACCATAGTGCGCCTATTAGGGAAGTCAAAACCTTCTTCCGGTACCATAATGAAAGAACTCGAAAAATAATGAGTACCGGTTCAATTGTGCCATAGTATAATGTATATTTAAACCTATAATATTGATACGACATACCTGTTGTTTTTCTATTCGACCTAGTTCAATTCTGATATCCACTCCTTTCTTCACTCTCCGAATATGTGGCAGATCTGTGTATTCCGGTATTCTTTCCAGAGCGGCAACATTGTGTTCATGGACGATCCATAACTTCTCCACATGGACGTCTTGCATTCTCTTTTTGAATTCTCCAATATCATCCTGACTACCTTTCAGTATGACAACCGCATCTGAATGAGTGTTGCAGAAAGGAAGATGTTCATAATCTTCCACGATTTCCTTCAACGTCAGCTTTAGAAAGTACAACCATTTTAATCCCTTATCACTCAATGTTGATTCAGTGATTCCAGCGTTTGTGATAGACTTGACTACTCTGTCAGCAAGCTCTGGCTTGGTTTTAATAACTGTTACAGGAGCAGGGTTAGCATCGGCTGGTGCTCTTGGAAATCTTTCCCACAACGATAGATACAATGCTAAGTCGATCTCATCCCGTATGGTTGCTAGTTGACCGTGTATCAAATCAGTAGCTAACTCTACATGTCGTTTTGTTGTACCAACAACAATTACGTTTTCTTCAAACGTTTTCCATCTCACTTTCCAGTTCTTCTTCCGTATAAATGAAACCATTTTGTCGACAAAACGCTTGTCTTTGAACTGTGAAATAGTCCACGCATCAAGATTTCTGATCTCACTAGAATGTGTTCGCATTTGCTTTTGCAATGTGAGGATTGACTCTTGCACATCCTCAGCAAATCCTGTTATCGACAGTTCGCCATCATTGAAATCCACATTTGTTTTATAAAACGGAATATCATTCATCAGTACATTTAACTTCAATTTTTCTTGTTCATTTAGATTTAAGGATTGGCATACAACTTGTCCCTCTGTTACTTCTATATGTTCACCAACAACTCTGATGTCTTCGTCATACTTCGATTGCACCACAAATGCAACGTCATGTTCGGCTTCAACTTTGTACATTCTAACAGTTGGGTGATTTTGAAAGGCGTAACTAAAGTGTTTCAAGGCATATAAGTACTTGTCCTCAGGTACTTCCACTAGTTTTACTATCAATTCATTCGATAATGATTTTATTATTTGCACCATTTTATCTTTAAAGTCATCCGCGTCTTGGACTACGTCTGTGTCCGCGTCTAAACGTATGGTGATATAACCCCGGTCAGTAGTAGTGTCTACTTGTGCAGCGTTCATTGAATTGTCATGTAGCTTTTGTACAAGAAGTGATGGAGTGTTTGTGTTCTGTGTGTCTGTGGACATTCCTGCAGCATATTCAAGCATCAGTGCATCTGCTTGTTCTAGTGTCAGCACCGCATCCTAGCATAGAGTAAACAATAATGTTCTAGTCAAATGTCACCTTGCTCTTTGTTGAATAAATATGAACAAATATTGTTTTGTAAACAAAGCCAGCGACAATTTTCAGAAGTAATTTATGGGGAAGATAAAACCTTAAAGGGTCTATTAGATGATCGCCAACATTCAAGCAGGTCTTCATGAAGGTAAAAAGTCATTTTCTCAATATACAAACACTATATTTTATGATCTGTTCTATAGAAATTTTCTTACAATAGAAACTACAAAATGTATATATTAAATGACAAAAAAAACGCTACATGTTTCCTTTATTACTTTCCTTGGAAATTTGGAACCATTGATTCTTTTAATGCAAAAGTTTTGTTTATACAACATACATGTGTGCATATCATAGTAATAATGTAAAGTTAATATGAAATCAATGCGTTTTTAATGTTATTTTTTGGTTTCTTGCTATTTTCACTATAATGATATGATAATGAGTGTACGCGTACGTTAAAAAGCAAGTATTTCCAAGATAGCGCCACAAGAAAACATGGAAAGGTCTGCAAGCTGTTTGCTTACTAATTACTTAGTCAGTTAGAAAAATATGCGTTACTTTTGCCTAGAAGTACATTTCATTACTCGCAGAATTAAATAATATCGTATATTAGTACAATGTATTAAAACGCTCAACATATCCAGTCTGGGGGCCATTTCATGCAAAGTAAAATATTAAATTATGTCCATAATATCAATGCCTTGGATTTATTGGAATAGGTAAAGGAGAAATGATAAATTTAGAGTGTACATGTCTTACCTCGTAATCTCCAGCTGATCCATATATCAGTTTGACTCTAGTCTTTGAACGTGGCAGTTCTCCATACCCAAACATATCTGCACTACAGACACTTTCCATACTGTAATGAACCTGAAGATAAACGCACATAAGCATGTGTGAAGAAAGTTTGCAAATCCTGAAATCCGGAAAAAAGAAGGAAGCAGGCCTAGGCTGTTTTGGACTCTCGAATTATGAAGTTTAGGACAAATGTTGGAAATTTTCAGACATGCATTACATTGTCGATATGTATCAATGTTTAGTGTTTTTATAAATGTACTCCTTCACAAGATAAAGTTTTCTACAGATAAAAACTTGTCAAATACGAGTAATCGGGCCAGTCCTATATACCGATACATGTATGTATAACAATTCCTAACCTCCGAAAACAAGTCAACTTTAAACGTATTCGGTCTGTGAATCAATGAAGTGATGGAAGGCGGTCTTACCTGGTCATCGAGGGATGGTTCACCAGTACCACCTCTAGAGTAGTAAGGTGTCAGTAAAGTCCAGCTTTTGTCCGGTATACTGTAGTCATGTGCTAAAATAGTTACATTACATGAACTCTAATACTAGTAATGTACATGTACAAATGTGCATGATAAAGGCAAAGGGGCTCGTCACATAAACCTACAACGATTAAATACTGTCAAATCAATATTTTTCTAGGGAGTTGAATTTTCGCGCCAATTTCATTATTGAACTCGGCCACGATATCTAATCCCCACGATTAATCGACTTCTCAAATTCAGGCATGGTTTTACCCTTTCATGTTCTGTATTCCACGAATTACGACCCCAGAAAAAAATGCATTTTTATCAAAATCCACGGAATTTAACACTCATGAAAATATGTGATTTACAGTAAGTGTTTTTCAAAAGAATGTACTCCTCAATCAAAGGTAAGGAATATTTCTTTGGAAAACACATTTAATCATTGTCTAGGTCATGTGACGGACCCCTTAAGGTACAGATATCCATGTATAATGATAATACATACCAACTCGCATAGTAACATACAGCAGCCTGTAAAAATGCTACTTAACCAACTTGCATACATAATAAGTTAAAGTCACTCACATATGAACACAGTTCAAGAACTAAAATCATAACAGTCGTGACCAGTGCCCCGTGGTAGAAGGCAGAAGGGGTGGAATAAAAGTGTAGAAGTATTATAGTAAATTATACATCACGGCTGCTCTGGGTATATTTCATGATGATAATGACAGACGGACCGAAATCGTTTCTTTTTGCGCTCAGTGTAGATCTATTAATAATTCTGATGGAAAACAGCAATTAAGGACCTTAAATCTTGTTGAAATTGATGCACTATCTACTTTAATCACACCTCAACACTGCATTGAAATCAATTTATTATAATGAAAATTAAAACGGAAAGTGATACTTACTTGAAATAGGTCGAAACAGAAAGTAGAAACCTAAGTTTTGCTGACAAAATGCGTGGAAAACCAAAAACACTTTGTGTGGTAGAATTTACAATGATCGTACTTGCATGATACTAATTAATGTACCGAACCAGGTCAACAATCACAGGTTGCTTTAGCAAATACATATGTTATCTATAATCATATAATTTTGCGCAAGCCCCCTCCCCCGCCCCCGCACATTACTAAGTATAGTAAAACCTTGATTTAAGCAAACACCTCTTTGTACATTTTGTAACAGATTCAACCTTTTGCTATTAATTATAGGGCCTACCTCTCCATAGCAACAACCTCGGTACAACATTGTAACAATCAAACTGTAGACGGTTTTCACTAAATCTCAACAGCTGTTGCTCTTGAAAGGTCACGAACAGCTAATTTCGTTTCTCTGATCTAGTTTCGTTTTCGACGATGAGTTGTAGAAAGTTAATATTAATCAGAACACATAATACACACCTCTTTGTTTATTTTCTGTGCTATAAATGATAACTAAATTATTACTATTTATAGTTATATAACAAAACGATGTTTACCTGCCATGTTTAAGGTGAACCATTCGATGTAGAGGAACGTATCATGTATTATTATTGTCTATTTTCCAATGTTTTAAATGTTTCACCGGATATGTAGCTCTTGAGTGTTATTTATATATGATTATGTCACATGATGAAATGTAAATATATGGCGTACAGTAATCGCCATAATTTATGTTGAGTGTATTTTTAAATACTCAAGTTATCCAAAATAAAATAGTTAAACAATTACATTGACTACAGTTTTGTGATCATGGCGCTAGACATAAAGCACATGTCATGAAAGTCCTGCATTATATTCAGTCTTAGTGCCACTACCTCAAAGACTGCAGACATTTTCCGTTCATAGTTTGAACCTACATCCCTCAGATTGGGAGAAGAGGGCCAGGCGTCTGAACAAGGCAGACAGGGTACTGTCCAGTTAGCAATTGTAAACATTACTATTATTCAGACAAACGTCTTTTATAGACTGCAAAAATGTACATGTATCTATCACACAATCAAACCTGTGTTAAAAACCTACTGCAAAGGAAGTGCACTGTCCAGCACTTAACCTGTCTGCAAAGACCACCAATTTTATTGTCTATCAGACATTGTCAATGATATTTAACCTTTTAAGAGAAACCACCTGTTAACACAGTCGACATTCCGCTGTTCCCACGGGTGGTCTGTACAGACAGTTTTTATATTGTACAATCATGCATGTAGAAACTGATAATCCATACCTGATTCTGACTATAATCCAATAGAAATCTGAAATCCCAATGTCAATTAATTATAACTTCCGCCTAGCGTGATACATGTAGTTAGCAATCATACATTCACATATCCTAATATATCAGTGGTTAGTCATGTACCCCCATCAGAGTGAAGGGTTTGATGGTAGAAAAGAATGACATTCAGTCGACTTTGTACAGATACAATCAGGTATTATCAGCAACTAGTCAGTTTATCATTAACTGTGTTATATGTATTTTGAAAGTCTACCTAACTGTAACATGTTTTTGTGACAGCAACTGTACTACTGTAGACCAACACCCATCCAAAAGAATTACATTTCTATATACACTTCTCTGTGTATGGAGAACGTGATACGACCACTAGCAAACGAAGATCACTATTAAAAACCTGTCATCAGCTGATCAGACTATTATTCAATATCTCACCAACGATCTGTCAATAAAATCATTATGATAGGGCAAACAACTAGGACGTTCAGGTTACTTATCCACACTAATTTGTTTTGGCCTAATCACCAATGCACTATTTGCTTGCAGTGCACCTGTAAAGAACCCAGTTTAATATTGATTATTCACGACAGGATCGTGTGGGGAGCAGTGGCCTAGAGGTAGGGCGCGCGCTTCGGGATCGAGAGGTCCCGGGTTCAACCCCCGTCTGGACCACTGCTTAATTTCTCTGAGCATGAATAACCCACATGCTCCACTCGACTAAGGTGTAAATTGGTACCTGTGAGTGCTGTGTCTGAACATGTTCGATAGTCCTGGGCGCCGAAGATCGATGTTGGCTGCACACCCACCAGGAGAGAAATAGTCTCCCCAGGGAGACTCGAACGCAGGTTTCCATAGGTAGCCCAATGACCAGGGGAAGTTTAAATGTCAAAGGGTGGCTGAACCGCTGAACCGCTGAAAGCAGCCCTAGAAAATTGGTAACTTAACTTTTTTTTCTTATTTTATATACTGACCCATTTGCAAACTCTTGTTTGATAAAGGTTAAGCCCAAACTGTGACTTAAAGTGTTAACAGTCAGATTGTTGACAACTTACAGTGTGATAAGTGCTTGAGTGAGCTAACAACTCAGTCATATACTCGAAGTAGGATGCAGTCGACCGAACTAGCCTTTGTGGCCATTCTGCTTACAAAGCTTCTCATGCACTGACACTAGACCAGAAAAACATTTCTATACAAAGCTGTGGCCTATAACACAAATAAAACAAGAGATGTTTGTAAAACATGTATGCCCCCATGGCAGCCAATAGTCAGAAATGGTGAAGGTCCCAGTGACCTTGACCTTTGACCTCAAAATCAAAAGGGGTCATCTACTGTTGCTGACTAACCTCCATGTAAAGCTTTCTGGAGTTATTGAACGGAAACCATTTGAATAGTCAGAAATGGTAAAGGTCACAGTGACCTTGACCTTTGACCTACTGACCACACAATCAATAGGGGTCATCTACTGTTGCTGACCAACTTCCATGTAAAGTTTGAAGATCCTAGGTCAAAGCGTTTTTGAGTTACTGAAAAAAACCCCATTTAAATAGTCAGAAATGGTAAAGGTCACAGTGACCTTGACTTTGGATCTACTGACCTAAAAATCAATAGGGGTCATCTACTGTTGCTGACCAACTTCCGTGTAAAGTTTTAAGAACCTAGGTGAAAGCGTTCTCGAGTTATTAAAACGGAAACCATTTAAATAGTCAGAAATGGTAAAGGTCAGTGACCTTGACCTTTGACCTCAAAATCAATAGGGGTCATCTACTGTTGTTGACCAACCTCCATGTAAATTTTGAAGATCTTAAGTCAAAACATTCTCGAGTTATTGAACCATTTTACGACCGACCGACAGACATGTGCAAAGTAATATACCCCCTCATCAAAGATGGGGGGCATAATTATAGACCATGGCTTTTGATAGAATAGTTTTTCTGGTTAAAAGCCAGTGTTCTCATGATTTCCTGAACGAACGACACCTAAGCATTCAGGGAAAGCTACCAAATTAATGGTTCAGTCAACGCTTATGCCCTAGTGGAAGCCTTGTTCATAATAACTAGCCAAGTCAATCAGGGGCCATAATTCTGAAGAAATCTTGGATAGTGATATGTGACTTTGACAATGTAACGTATTTATGATGGTAAACCAGTATGCCAAGTTTGAAAGCAATGCCCTGATGGACTTTGAAAATATTTAAGTTTTGGTCAACTTTTTCAATGGAACAAGTGAACAGGACAGGACATCACTACATGCCTCCCGCATCAGTAGATGCTTAGTCCAAAAGTTGGTTTAAAACTAGGGGAAAAAAAAGAAAAAAGTTTGAACATAGTTTTTATATTGCTTTAATATATTTGTCAGATATTGTTGTTTAAACAGTACAACAATAACATGGCAATATATATATATATATACATCATCAATTCAAAGTACAATGTAAGGTTAATACCATTCAACAGACATATAAAATGTTTCTTTACACAAATTACAAGGTTTTTTGACACAAAAACGCATGTCTCCCTCAAAGGGCCACAACTCTGGTGGCAATAATCACTGACAATATGCACTACTAGGCCTGGTACCAATCATTCATGAAAAGTCAGTAAAATCCGACAAGACGTTCAGAACAAGTGTGGAAAAACATTGTGACAGACATCCAGTACAAAATCAATACATCTACCGAACAACACATTGGAGAAATAACAATAAGTGGAATCAACATGTTGGGAGTGTCGTAGAATTAACTAATCAGCAAGACAGTATTGGGCAGAGAAAATTCAAAGTCAAGACAAAATTTTGAAAAGAAAAGAGTAAATTTGGCACAAAATGAAAATATCTAAGAAGTGAACAGAACAATTATAGGACACCTATAGACACACAGGCAACATAATGATAGTTACACAGCGGTGAAAATGAACATTTTTAAATGTTGAAGAATTTTAAGTATCCTAAAATCACGTCTGCAATTTTTATAATTGGCCTCCATTCATTTTATTGATCCCAGCTGCTTGCAAATATTAACTGTTATTACATATCATGACTGTTTCCACAAACCCCACCAGCTCCACCTTCGGACAAGCAAATTTGATATTTAGTGTAACATTTGTAATAGCTTCCAATCTCATTAAAGTCAGTCCCTTATTATGCTTCATTACTTTACACTGATATAGGATCTGACATCACATGTCAATGTGAACTTTACGTTATCCAATCAAATTGCTTCTTTCAAATCTGAAAGTGTGGTGAAAGTATGCAGAAGCTAAGTGACGTCATTTGTCGCCAGAGAGGTCATTTAAACATGACCTCCTACGGAGTGTAGTCCGACCTCTTACGGAGTGTAGTCAGATCTCTTACGGAGTGTAATTAGAGCTCTAACAGCGTAAAGAAATGGAGCAAATGTTAGGGGATTGAATAGCTTCCTGCCAACTGCAGTACACCCCTACTATAGTAATAATGTGTAGAAACTTTGTCATCGACTAGACCATACTAATGCTGATATACAACATATAAAGAGAATCTCTCTCATACCCTCACACTGCAATGTATTACATCAGGAATTATGTGCCGAAAGACTATTAATGAAAGTTGTAAGAACTTGTTTCACAATTGGCCAAACATAAAGTTCTACATAATGTGTGCACTCCACACTTATATTGTTCATTCCTGTCTTTCATGGAGTACAATGGTTCTACCACATAGAGCAATAGCTTATTGAACAATTATCACATAGTAAGGAGTTTATTGCTGGAGAAATCATCTAAAAATGAATATGATTAGAGTCACAAATGATCTCATTCTATGGAACAATAATGAATTCGCTTACAAGATCACAAATAATTGCTAATTTCAATACTGGCAAGAAACATAAAGACAGCTGTCTTCACAGACGAGACAGTTTAAAGTTAAACAATATTTCAACAAAATATTTTGAACAAGATCAGTTCAAGGGAAGTAACTCACTGTGTGTTTGTTACAGTTCTAGTTCAAGGGAAGGAATTCACTGTGTTTGTTACCAGTTTTAGTTCAAGGGAAGTAACTCAATTTGTTTTAGTCCAAGGGAAGTAACTCCATGTGTTTTTGTGTTACTGTTTCACCCTTACCACCATCAAATACTAATGCAAGTCATATACATGTATTCAAACCAAATTTTAACACAATGCCAATATATTATAAACTTAACCATACAAACATATGATGAAAATACAACAACTAAATGTAAGTACATGTATAGTTTGCAGACATTATTTCTAACCTTGTATACAAACTAAGATTGGTAATATAATCATGACATTATCGACTCTCCACTTGTTTTAAGCAGTTATGCACAAGACTGGACAAATAATTGAAATATAGTACAGACAATTTGACTTCGACTCTCCCCCTTTGATAAACATAATTTAACAGTTAAATATTTTCTATATTTAAATCCTGGTATGTTTTCAAAAAACGGGAATTATCATAAGACGCTCAAAGTGTAATACAAACACAAATCAAAAGGACCGATATTGCACGATATGCTCGCGGAAATTTATATATTCAACGCAAAATCCTTGCAATATATTCATGCATAAAGGTCAAGATCAGGTCAAATTCTCCGGACAATACCAACAAGAGAAATGCATTTGTCAATTTGCAACAAGGCTAGTGATACTGTCAGCGGACTATTATCATTTACGTTCCAGTCAACACACTATCACAGATTTTGTATGACAATAGTATTGTTCACATGAAATGTATTGCAAGTTGTGTTACAACATCTAAGCTGCAGAAAACTGATGTTTTTCCTTATTATTTGTCGTAGACAATCGGACACAAGCTAATTATGGGGTATTTAAGAAAACTCAGTAAATTTACAAATACAATATTTCCACATGTCTAACTTAAGCACTTGTTACAGATTGATGCATCAGTTTCAGCCATTTCTATATCATAGGTGTATGAAGCTAATTTGGCTATGATTTATATTTGTCAATATATACATCACAATAACTATTTTAAGTATCAAAACATTAGCAAACCAGCTTCACACACCTATAGCAACAAAAAGAAAGGATTCTTACATGAAAAGATCTTAATTTACAAAAAATTATTATGTTCCTTCAGATGAATGATAGTTCTTTCATAAATTCTTATCAGTTGTTATATGATTATATGTTGGATTCGTTGAGAACAGAATTCTAACATAAATTACCAGGTAGACCAAACAAAGATGATGCAAAAAGTGACATTTTCCATGAGAGTCTAGAAGTCAGTTTCTGGGTATGCATGGTCCCTACGTAGTATCTACTATCAACAACATGGTAAGAAAGGCAGATTAACAGGAGAACTAAATATAACACAACAATGTTCAGGATTTAACACTACATGTCCACTTCAGCAGTCAACATCAACTAGCAAATTTCTAAAACTGTTTAAACAAGAACTCCCCAGTATTATAGACTCGCGGAATAGTGTTCAGTGTAAAATGCAGATTTTACTGTCAATAGGCCAAATATTGTAGTTTTTTTACCTGTAAAAATAAGAATGATAACACGGTAGCTGCACACTATAGATCAGTAATCCACACCTTTAGAAGATGACTTATCTAAAGTAAGTGTGTTCACCTACTGCGGTTATGTATTTTTAACAGGTAAAAAATCCCCCCTACAATATTGATATAAGAATGTTTGTAAATATAAAACACAGAGGATTAGAGATCTTTAGTAGGTTATTCTTTGATATGTTCAGACATGGAATCCAGTTTGGGAGCTATATTATAAGACATGGAATCTAGTTTGAGAGCTATATCATAAGACATGGAATCCAGTTTTGAAGTTATATAATAAGACATGGAATCCAGTTTTGAAGCTATAAAATAAGACATGGAATCCAGTTTTGGAACTATACAAGACATGGAATCCAGTATAAGATATGCAATCCAGTTCAGGAGCTATATTACATTACATGGATTCCAGATCGCGAGCTATTTAAGACCTGGAATCCAGTTTGGGAGCTATTAAGACATTGAGTCCAGTTTGGGAGCTATATAATAGACCTGGAATCCAGTTCGGGAACTATATAAGACGTGGAATGGTGACAGTAAGGGGAAAGTATTTACCCAGCATCATGTATGTACACAGTAATACATACACACACCATGTCGGCTAATCATTCACATAATACATGATCAATGTGATGCAATAAGATGAGTTTGGTTTAATGAAATGGAACATTCAGCAATCCTCACATAGTATCATTTTGTTCATGGACATATATAGTAAGTCTACACAATCTTTAACATGAGAATGAACAAAAATATCTCCACAAAACTATGGACAATACAGAAAGTAATTGCACCAAATTTAAATAATTAGCACTTTCAAAGTAAGAATGGCTATAGTGACAAGACATGTTACTACAAAAACAAGTCATGTCAACAGGTCACAAAACACACACTTGCTACTGTAAGTTAACATACAAAATCAACAGAAAAATCATTTTATGACAAAATGTAGCACTTGTAATTTGTGACTAACTATACCTATTGGTGTGAGATAACACAGGGTTAAGCTATTCCAGGAAAACATCAGTCACATGATGCCTCCCCAACATCAGTAACAATCAAGTGTAGGGTGACATCGTATATCTATGCTTCAGCAAACATGCCAGATCTCCCGCATCATCGCCATTCTCAAGCATTAGAGACTCTACTCACGCAGAATCTGAGACAAATTGATTAAATCTCACGCATTTCTTGGACATACTCAAACCTGTCATTTTTTGTTAACATTTTGAAAATCAGTGATTTTTTCCTTCGGTGTTTGCTACCGGTAAACGGTAGAATTTCCAATTTGAAAAAAGGCTATAGTTTCCCCAAATTCGAAGAGAAAAATTCCCAATGAACATTTTTTTTCCGTAAAATCGGTATAAAAAGTTATGAACATTTTTGACAAGAGTTCAAGCATAAGTTTACAGAAACCAGTAAACAGTCACATGTAATCACTTTTACTGTTTTATTTGGTCGTTCTGCTTCATGAAATTTCCCAATTTTAAGTTGTCTCCAATTTTAAGTTGTCTCAACACGAAAATTCCCAATCTGAATGGACCCGGACCCTTTCCCAAGGAAAAAAAAAATCACTGGAAAATAATCAAACATAATTTTTTTTATTAGTTTAAATTGCTTCATGAAGCATGCATGGTATTGTCTTGAAGTTTGAGCAAAGAAAATCTCCCTCAATTTAATCATTTAATGAAATCTTATGCAATTACGTCACCAATTCTACACTAAGAGATCTGCGAGATATGGCATGTATGCTTAAGGCATTGTCACGACTACGAATTTCTGTTTTCCTGGATGGCAAAGCAAAGATTTAAGATCTACGATCCAACCTGAGACAGAACTATCTATACAGTATTCCCTAATAACATTTTGATTGCACATGTTTGCAGTTTTTGGAAATGATGTACAATAATGTTTATATATTCATCTAGTACTATATCGATGAAGAAGTGAGCATATTCTAGTCATGAAAAATAAAATTCCAAATCAAAACCGTAATTTTTTTAACACAGAATTTAAGTTGTTCATAAATAAACTTGCAAATAAAGAAAGCAAGGCTGTCAAAATCGCTCACCTGGCGATGAGTAACCTGTCCATTTATAATCATGATCAAACCCCCGTCCCTATTATAATCAACCATGTTTTTTATATATCAAGTCAACCAACATGAATTGAACTTGGGAAAATGGAAGGAATTTGTGATGGGTCGTCCAAGGAATATTCCTGTGAAATGACTTTCACAGCAGCACAGTGGCAGGACAATCACAACTGGTAATCATGAGTACTTCAATGTTCAGGTGAGCGAAAAAACCATGTTGAAACCAGTAACATATTATAGAAGAATAAATTATCCTGCAATGTATTTACTATTGTTTGGTTTTCCATCATGTTTATACAGTTACTGCTTAACTAATTCAGACAGCAGCCAATTGTTCTTTAATTCAATTCTTTCTATATATATATAGTATATAAACGTTTTAGATGAAGGAATATTTGCGTATTCCAACATGATATGCTATATTATATGTGCCATCCAACATGTTGGCTATATATCTGTACCATGAAATATGTCAACTCGTTATTTCAGTCTATAATTGTATCGTTGCTATGACAACACCAATACATCCTGTGTAACAGTTTCACAGGAGGTTTTACATCGCACACCTCCCCACATCACCATGAACACAACTTGACCAGTATTTAACTGCCTTATTTCATAATTCAACAGTTTCAAGTTGGCAAACAGAGGATGTAGTACACACAGCTGTGTATGTACATTATCCCTGCATTCAACACATCAATACAATACTATTGTTCCAATCTAACCCTTAATTCTAATGATCTCTTACTCTTTTGATGAGAATAAGTACAAATTATTGGTAGCTGCTACTGCTAGTATATTCTCTTGGGGATGCCAGGCAGAATGGAGAATTTTCCTATTGAAATCCAAGCAGTCTACACTAATCTCTTCTTTCTTACGTTTTCCACCGCTACAAACTTTACGTGGTTTTAAGACAGTTTTTGGCTTCATGTTTTCACGACTGGCTTCTAACGTAACATCACGCTTTGAATCACGATCGAACATTCGGAAGAAGTTGTTGTAGGAACCCGTCATTATATGCCTGTAAATGCAGATATCATATACGTATTTGTAACAATATAATGGCATATTTATCATAGGAAAATTAAAAGACTTAATACCCCTCGTCTGCAAGGGCCATTAATCAGGCCAAAAATGTTGCAGCATAAAGTCTTTCCTTCATGCACATCTAAATGTTGCTGTTCATCAGTGAAAGTTTAACGGAAATCCTACCAAAACTGTAGGAGTTGCATCCACGCTGTTGTTCATCTGTGAAAGTTAAACAGAAATCCTACCAAAACTGTAGGAGTTGCATACACAAGAATGTGTCTACAGACTATCCAGCATACTTTCCCTATGGGGATATCAAATTCTATGCTTAGACTTAATTACAGTAAGATAACAAATTTGAAGTATGCCCCCAGACTGATTTAAATTTTGTTTATATTCCTTTTTATGAAATTCATGTCATCATTAACAAGTAATTAAGAATTGCAAGCAATACAGAAGTCCCCTACCGGTTTTAAGCCATTTTCAATGTTTCTGTTGCCATAGACGTGCATAATCCCCTTATTGCCCCCTATCCACATACCAAGTTTCATAAACTTAGCTTTGAAACTGTTTGAGTTATGTCAGGATCCAGATTTTTTGACGGACGGAGGGCAAACCTATAGTCCCCTCCGGTCAAAAACCGGTAGGGGACTAATAAGCCATTACTAATACTGTGAATTATTTTCATCAAATAACTTTTAAAACTTACCTATCGTTACCACTCCATGCACATTCAAATTTGTCAAATATACAATCATTCTCGTATAATGAACACAATTTACTTCTAAGAAACTCGTGGACTTGGAACGTTTCTATAGGCTTTGAGTCCATATGCAGGTCCCAGACTTTAACAGATAGATAATCCCGTGTAACCATATAACGACCATTATGACTAAATTTCACGTCTGATATACTAGATATAATCTCAGAGAAGAAGCTCCTATTGGTGGGATCCTCTGGTTCTTCAAACACTGAAATACAAGCACAAACATTTTTATAATATTTGGTTACAGTGATTTTTTTGGGCTATTTTTGGGGCCGAATACAGGCACCTTCCCCTTTCAAAATAACCTCCATTTTCCCCAAAAAGTCACAATATTTTCCCAAAATGAACGCATATTTTCCCCCTTTTCAGTTTTGCTCTCGATGGTTTTGCAACTAACCATATGGATGTTTTAAAGTCAAAACAATTGATTTTTCAAACTTGCAAAAGTCGTTGCTACATATGACCTGATTATTATCAGTAGAAAATATGAATAATTATAACCAAACAAATCTTTTTTAATAATTCCCAATTTTGCGAATTGTCGCGCTAAATTACCCAATTTTATGGGCACAGGCTGTTTAATTTTGTTCAAGAAAAATCGCTGGGTTACAAATTACATGAGAAGGGTTTTTGACACAAAAATGTATGTCTCCCCATAAAGGGACATAACTCCAGCAGAAATCATAGTGACTAACAAATTCTGACAATATGCACAACTAGACTTGTTACCATTCTTTTGTCTCAAGACTGGTTTAGTGAGCCATCTTGTTTTGACAAGTTTTCATGTACCACGGGTCAACAATATTTCAGTCCTTACAGATACTACTGAGTCACCCTAACCAGCAGCTGCCTGAAACTTACCATGCTGAGCATCAAGCAAGAGAGATATACCTTGGATTGTCAAGACCCCTTGCCTTCTTAATGTATACTATACTAGGCTATTGAGGCGTTTTGACAGAAAGGTGGGCAACTGTCTAGTGACCTACTATAGATCCATACAACATACTGACAACTTGCTCGTCAGTCCATATTATAACAAGCTTTTACCAGAAATACTAACATTATAATTGTCTGCAGGTAACAGGGCAACATGACAAACATGTCTATCTTGCATGAAGCCCACACTACACTATATAAACAGGTTCATTTAACACTACTAGCCGACATTATTTGACTGTTCAGTTCACAAGACATCTAAATAATCTTATACCTCAGATTTAGTATTGGAAGTCATCACCACAAAAAAAACTTCTTTATACTATTTTGCTTGAAACCATTAACACTTAACCATGGTCTTTGGAACAAAATTTCTTAGTTACAGCAATGAACGTTCAAATCAATATGGCTGAATATACTTACATTTTGCATGTTTGTCGCACAATGCCTGTTCCCTCATATCACAGAGACGAATAGTGCCTTTACTACTACTGTATACAAACAAGTTACATTCCGTTGGATGGAATTCTGCTGCAGTTATCACCTCTGTCAACTCTTCCATATTAGCAGGCTTGATATCTACTATATCTGTGACTAGGTTAAGGTTCATACTAAATGCAAAATACTTCTAAAGGCAAGAACAATAAATGTTTAAGATTTGATGTTGAGCTCAAACTTCAATTTTATCTCAAATTCAGACTCAGATTTGAGCAAAATTTCAAGTTCAGCTGAGATTTCTACTTGAGATGCTTTGGGAGACCGGGGCCTGGTCGGATACATTTTCTTCTGAATTAAAAATTCAGTCCAATGTTTTATTAATTTAGAAATTTAAACACTTAACGAAAGACCTGTTAATTATGTGTACAAGTTATGGCGTTACAAATATTTGATTGCACACAAACTACATGAAAGGTATGAAACACATGTTTTCAATGGTCCAGTATTACAACTCAACCAATCAATGTACACGTGTCTTAAACAATTGAAGTGGAAAATAAATTTAACGCAAACATGCAATTGAAACTTTTAACTGATGGAAAATAGTTCGGTCTTGAGGGAAATGAAGTATCAACTTAAGCCAGTTTTCATCTTGCGTAAAACTAGTAATAATGTACAGACTGACATTTCAAATCATGGTTAGTTTAGTATGTTTACTGCTGATACGGTGTCAGACAAATTGTATTTGACAGGGCTCGACACTAACACTGGTCCGAGACCAGTGAAAATTCTGAAGGACCAGTAACTGTCCTATTTACAAATTGGGCACTTTTGCCCTGTCGGACCAGTGGCCAAAATAGTTAGTGTGTAGGCCTGTTTGACTGACTGAATTTCAAGGTCAGATGGACTGATGTCCGATCTGACTTGCTGAAAGAACAAATATAAAACTGCCATAGAAAGGATACTAAAACTTTGATTAGTTACTTCCAAATGCCATAGATTGATACGTAAATCATCAGCCGACAAGTATGTCTCCTGGTCACTATTCACCGAGATTGAGTTAATATGATAAGTATGAGCATTGGCAAAGATGCGTCGAGGACTAGCCTCAATAAGTAGCTCCATTGGTTTGAAACTTGGTACCCGTAAGGAGGTTATGGACGTTGGATCTCGTAGAAGACCAGAATCATCCTTCAGATTATATCCCTCAGGTCGTTTATCACGTTCTGTCACCTTCCATAACTTAATTGTTTTATCTGCAATATAAACACACACAATGTTACCTTATAGACACACACTACCATAATCATATCAGAAACCATCTTTAATGTTTGTGCACAATTTACCTGTAGTGCTATTTCTCCAATGATCTTTTATATTTATATAGATCTACTATATATCAGGGTTTCCGTTTGACTCGCGAGTAGGGGTTTTGACCCTTGATATTTCCAAATATATATATATTAGAAAATTCCTGAACTCTTCCACCCTTTGCTAAAATATACATGTATATGGAAACTGTACAAAAAAAATCAATATACATGTATGTGACTTACCATTAGTAGATAGAAGAAAATTAGCAGGATTACTTCTCTTCAACCATCGTATCTTGTTAATTTTCTCTTCTATTTCTAAACTTTTAAGATAATCAAACTCTGGTTCGTGACTCTGGAATGTGCTGTAAACGTTGTATTCCCCACGGGCACCAGTAAACTGGGGATTCCCCTGCTATAAAAAACAAAGTATGCTAAAAGAATAGCAAAGTTCACTTTATGCAAAAGAAGCTTGAACATTGTAACAAACATAAATGAAGCATTACAGTAATACTACATCTTTTCGGTGTCTTCAGTCTGTGAATTTCGGACTTTAAACTACTTGCCCGAATAGGCAAAACTTAATAGTTTTCCTATATACTCTATGCATAATTACTGCAGAAGTTACTTGCCCGAATCAACAATTACTTGACAAGTGCTCATCTTACAGACTGTGTCTTTCAATTAGTACAACTGGCTAAAAGCAATCAAATTGTCCCTGGTTCAAATCATGGCCAAGGGCACTTGTCATTTCTGAAAATGCTTTTCTGTTTTTCCTACACAACTGAGATGAACTCAACTGATTGGTAAGCCAGAGGTAATCTTGCAAGTGTTGGTGCTAAGAACAAGCTTAACGTTGAAGAACCAAGGTGCCTTTACAGAAAGAGCTTGGGTAATCCTTGTATTGACTCAACAGTTACTGCCTCTTCTCTCAGTCTGGTGTCGATGGCTAATCTTTTTAAGAATGCCGACGCATTTATGACTGTCTGAGTCTGAGTTAATAAACCAGCCAAATGTATTACATATATCATTTATATGATGGATTATATTAGCAACCCCAGCTGATTAGCATGTACTGTTAAGAATTTGGTAAACATCGGTACAAGGTGTAGCATATCTTAATTTTACAAGTTCATGTTTTTCTCAGATATAAACATGTATACATATTTTAAAACAGAAATAAATTGTCTTTCTGATGGTAGTAATGATTTTTATCTAAGAAAATCGATAGTTTAAACATTTTGAGTTAAAAACGATTTTCGACGATATTTTCGGCCATCTGGTAAAATCACATTTTGGGCCATGCGCTATACACGATGATGTTACATCACGCCACCTGCGGGTGCTTTCATGTTAATTAATATTCGTCAAACTTCACAACCAATCAGAGAAAGGATTCAGCTTTGCTTTGGAACTTTCGTTTTTAAAATCCGAATTTAAATAAAAAAGTTACGATGTGCCAAAGTTTACGTCAATTTTTTACAAAATCAAAAAGGTAAGTACACCAAACGAATATAGAATTCTATAGAATATTATATTCCCTTCAAAATGACGTTTAAATCATCAAAATCGGACAAGTGATCGCTTCAGCATTTTAATTTTTGTCCCATCAGTTCACCCAAAGTCGGCGAGTTGAACGCCCGCCATTGTTGACTGGTTTTTACTGATGCTAATCCCAAATGTGTATTGTTCGATTTGCCGATAAATACAACATTACTGAATCATTTTTTGGTCCAAATCAGTTTAATTTCTTGTTTTAAAATGATAAAACTTACACTGAATACATTTCTAGTCGTATTTTTAATGAAATTTACGGAAATAAACATCAGAGGGCACCTGTCATTTTTTCAAATTGTTTGTGTTGACGAATGATTATTGTCTGGTTAAAAATCGTCTTTTAAAGACTATTGATCACCTTCATAATTATTTCTCTTACTTAATTATATCAATTAACACCTTTAATTAGTTTCACTGTTATTAATTTAACATAATACCACGTATATTGGTAAAAATAAATTCACCCCCCCCCCCCCAAAGTTAACATGGGGAGGAGTGTGTTTTTCTCTTTCTGCAAATGCAACTATTTTTAGGGCTTGAATTATTTTAATATTACTTTGATTACATATTAACCATGATTAAGAACCTGATTTGGCAGCAATTTAAGTTTTACTTGTAAACCTTATTTTTCAAATGAAGGTCTCTGAGCTCAAATTTCATAGATTTATATATTGCAGTGTAGAAGTAGGCCTAGCTAATAATGTATTTTGTGATTTCAAATATTTTGTGCAAATGTATGTATTAAACTTCATGTTGTGTATTTTTATCATTCTTTTCCATATTTCTTTTCAGATGACAGAAATGCTCACATTGTGTCCAAATATACAATCTATCAGTGTTGACAATATGATTCAGACTGAATCATTGAACTGAAAAACTGTTATCAAGGGAAAAGTGAAATGCCGTCCGAGACATCTTTCCATGATATCTGAAAACTTGCTCTGTTTTAAACATTTCTATAGATCTATAAAAAGTATAATAAACTCAATGCCCAGTTAGCATATTATTAAACTTTAAACTATGTCATTATCAATTATTATTAAGTACTTTGTTAATTGTAATTGTTGGCAAAGTTGTATTGTTTGTAGATTATGATTTTGTCACGTAATACCTGTATTTCGATAATAAAATATTCCAAAAATATGTTGAAATTTTACATTTGTTCCTTCTATAACTTTTTACCTGATAATATTATATCTAATTGGATTGCATAATTGAAATCAGCATACACAAATACATTAATATGCCAAGTTTCATTGATTTTTTTTAAAAATTAAAAAAGTTACAGCAGTTTGTTTAAAAAAGGTGAAATTTTCGGTTCCATGGAAACGCGATTAAAAGACGGTCTTTAAGAAGGCAGAAATTCCTAAAATTGACCGCTTTTTCGCGTTTTCAAATTGCCATAACTTTTTATCCAGATGACATACCTACATAACTCAAACTGTTTTGCAGAGCTTTTGATGAGCTCTTTAATTTGCACTAACATTTATCATCATTGGTGAACATACAAAAATTGACTGGGGTTGCTAATTATATATTAAAATTTTCTATATTAATTGTTTCTCAGACTTTGAATTGTGTAAATAAGCAGGACATTTACCTTGCCATCGCGCTGGAATATTACAACACGACCACCCTTATCACCAGTCGCAAGCAATTCTCCATTATTGTTGAATTCAACACATGATATAATATCCGCTGAAATGTAAAGACCATTGAATAAGGAACAATATGAGCACTTCTAAACCCCCTAGTTTACTGCAGCAAATTGCCTGAGCCCCAAATGTTAAGGGGGTGGGGGGGAATGTAGTGATGTAGCTATGTGGGGTTTGACAGACACCTGGTTTAGCAGTGTTGGTGTTAGTGGGTTTGAAGCAGCTTATCAATAAAAATAACTTTGAGCAGGAAAAATAGGATTTTTATTGGTTTCATTATTTACCCTTGAATAGATATAAAATGTTACATGCATAAGACATAACTGTAGAGGAAAATAAACATGGTGGATACCATAGGTAAATCTGTGAACTAATCGCAAATTGTTTGGTCTAGATGAAAAAAAGAAGAAACCCATTTTCAAAATATTTCGCTAGGGTAACTAGATGTAGATTATAGGCCGACATTTGAAATCATGGTGCATTAGTATGAACTGCAGATATGTTGTAACAGTTGTTTGACAGTTTGTTTTTCGGACTGACATGATATTTAAGACATGTAAGGCGATATGTCAGATTGATTTTACCAGCTTTCCAGAAGTCTACTGAGCACCATACTAGTGATAATGAGGGTTTGAGTCCCACATTGGACGCCACTTCTCCCTTTGACTTTGTTTTCTCCATCAATTTCCCGCCAAAAATGCAGGATGAACAATTCTTAGCCAATCTGTTAAGTCTTTCCCAAAATAAGCTGCATCTAGGACAGTTTGAAACCCTGTGATGATGCAGACATCGGACCAATCATTGACGCTTTGCCTTTCCTGGTCTACCTTTTTTAACTGAACTAATTGACTGCTTTAGCTGTCAACAATTCAACTGTGCACATACGTTTTCAGTGAAAGAAGAAGTAACATACAGTAAAGAAGACAATCTGCCTACAACAAAATGCAGTGCATACAGGATCTCAAGTAAAGGCTTATCAATGACAGTCATCTTAATGATATTGGGACAAAATCTGATTTGACACTTGAATGACAGTACTTCAACGGTACAGTGAATACTCATATGCAATAACGAACTTGTATACACAAGCTATATATGTGTCATTAGAACCCGTGCATATTCGTGCAATTTGCCAACTCATATGCAATACGATGTTTTGCAAGATATTTCTTCAATAAATAATGTAACCGGGTCACTTCCGGTAAATTTTGTGTCGAACTGACGAGAATCTTTTGACGATAATGAATGCATACCTTCTGTTATATCCTCTTCAATAGTTCCCTTTACTTGAGAAAAACACCACTGTATCTCTCCACCATTGCCTAAAGTAAAAGAAAACAAATGAATCATCTTTTTTCATACCCGTTGGCCTAAGTTCAAGGTAGTGTCAGGAAAAGATAAATTAAAGAGTCTCACCCGCCATTATTGAGGTCGAAAATGCCCTAGATGCTAAGAAGATAGAATGTAGCACAATTAAATTTGTTCAGGATATTTGTCACATCCTGACAACTACCGATGTCAGTCGATTTTTTTGCTCTATCTAGGCTTCTTTCATTCAAAATGGCGCTCTCCGGCAGTGATATTTTCTCGTGACGTCACGCTGATATGGTTCCCCGCATATATCATAATATTGGGCGCAAGTATCATTCGGGATGGTTTTAACAACTTCGAAGTAGGCAAGACGCCCACAAATTTATAGTTTGTAGCACTATAGACAGGTGCCGCGGTCCGATTGCTTTCTGACGTCGCAATATACGGACCGGTATTGGCTAATATACTGGATTCCGTTCCTGTGCAACTTACGCCCGAAACCAGGGAACCAGCGTAAATTGCAAATGGCGGCGTTTATTTGAAACACCTAGTGTAACATTTTAGCCGATATTTCTGCGAAATAGGTAAGTTGAGTATTGAAGTTACATTTGTTTGTTCTCAGACATATTTTTACTGTTGAAGACGCGAAGAAATTGATGCTTGAACTTGTATTTGCTGAGAAATATCCGATCAAATGCGTGATGTCTAATGAATTTAGACTCGTATTTTTGTGCGTCTTAATCAGTATTATCATTCCTTTAAACTGTTAGAATCCGTCAAAATGATGCTCAATTTTTTTGTAGGTTCGACAGAGTTTCCGGGTCATTTTGATGCCTAGCTTAAGTAAATCGGTCCACAAATAAAAATTGAGCACCATTTTGAATAGACCCATGTTTAGTGCTGTTTTATGCGCCGTCTGACCAGGTCAGACTTTTAAACACCCACTTAGTCGTTTTTTACATTAATGAAAATGATGCTCATTTATAATTTAAAAACAGTAAAGCTTCAGGTTCAATTTGATCTATTACTCAAAGAAATCGGTCTAAAACTGCAAAATGAGCACCTATTTGAATAGACGGTCGGGATAAGAACGACTTGTGTGACATGCGAGTTGCACTTTTCGGATATATACATATTTTCGGATAAGCTCGTGATTTTTTATACTATTCATACATTCTTGGCTACTATTATTTATATAGCAAGAATTTAAGTATGTTATCAGTACTTATGAAATATTATACTTTTCATTGAGCAGTACACCTGACCATCTGTTATATTTTCGGAATTTATTGCATTGAATCAATCAGTAACCTACCACAAAAACTCTACTTTTTTATTCACACTGACATAAAAAAATCTTTTGAGGTCACAAAATAATTGAAACAATTAGCTCCGTAGTTCACCAGAATGCAGGATTTAAGGGTCCAGAAATCAAAATTTTCTTGGGGGAGATCCCCCAAACCCCCCTTGCGGGAGGGGGTCACCCCCTCCCTCACCCTCCCCTACTCGTCGATGCGCGACTCCAATACAGTCCTCAGGACTCCAACAATTTTGCTAAGAAGGAGTCCTGGGACTCCTACTTTAAAATCCTACCGAGAACCCTGACTGACCTATGTAGGGGTGTTGGGCTAGACTCCACCAGGTTATCTCAGTCATAAGACAGCCAATTGGTCAATGTTTGCATCCATTATTTTTATATTTTGTTCAGTAGAGTGGAAGGCTCATTTTGGTGTATAATTTATTGAAATCGGGCAAAAAATGTTGAATTAGCACCATTTTTAATACACATAGAATTAGGTGCCGCAGACTCAGCACTGTCTGTAGGCACCCATTTGGTCATTATTTGTATTCATGAAAATTATTGAGCTATTTATTTAAGTTTAACAAAGTCTCAGGTTCATTTTGGTGCATAATTAATTGAAATCGGTCAAAAACTGTAAAATGAGCACCTTTTTTTATAGACCGGTGTATAGTGGTTTTGTTGAGATGCTATCTGATTAGCTCAGTTAGTACACACACATTTAACTTATTGTCAAATGTTAGCATCAATAAAAATTATGCTCATTTTAAAGTTAAGTTCAGTAGAGTTTCAGCTTTATTTTGATGTGTAACTTTAATACTAAAATCTGTCAACAAATAAAAATTGAGCACAATTTAAAGAAAACTAAGTGGTTTGAGGTTAAATTAATTAGGCTGGTATAATGAAATTTGACTTTACTGGTACATTGTAGTTGCACATGTATCTCTTTAGTGGTTTACAGCCATAGCCATCAAACTTTACAGAAATATCACAACCATGTGTACTCCTAGATATGTTGATTCAGATCCATCCAATATTAGCAGAGTAATGGCCCTTGAAGTGCTGAAAAGTTGTGAAATTTGGCTTGTTGCACACATACCAGTAATTATTAATTTTTTAGCTACATACATCAAACTTCATAGAAATGTTGATTAGCATGTAAGTTGTGCACATAGCTATTCTCATTTAGATTCATTCAGTTTTAGCAGGGTTATGGCCAGATTCATCCAGTATTAGCAGAGTTATGGCCCTTGAATTGATGAAAATCGCAAAACTTTGGTTGTTACAATATAAAAATTGGCTTGCGTATACATTTAAAAGTATTTGAGCTGCAGTCATGAAAGTTTATATAGATATTGGTCTGCATGTGCAGTTATGCTCTTGGGTATTTTGAATTTTAAAATTCAAATTCACCCAGGATTAACTCTCTGAGTTAATATGCCCCCATCTTTGATGAGGGGGTATATTGCTTTGCACATGGATGTTGGTCATCAACAGTAGATGCCCCTTATTGTAGGTCAGTAAGTCAAAGGTCACTGTGACCTTAACCATTCCTGACTATTTGGCTGCCATGTGAGTATACATGTTTTACAAACATCTCTTGTTGCCCTTGAAATGATGAAACTGTTGGAACTGATCCGTAGAAGGTTTTGAACCTTCTTCTTTCTTAACTACTCGGAGTGGTCACAGGTGTTATGATTATTGGATATTATTAGTTTAATTAATTATAATAGCTAGCTCAATAGTTGTTAGGAAGTTGTATTATGTATGGCTTTTCTTTTTCAGCTAAACTTCTTGATTAATGAAACAACTGGACCAAATACATCACAACTTATATGTTATCTTAACTCTTGTCCAATCTATGGTTAAATGGTCACCACAGGGACATGCAACTTGAGCAATGGATTTTTCATACATTCAGATAATTGTCCAGGTAAGAGGTTTCCAACTTCAATAGCATTTTACAAGTTTAGATATTTAGGTCATATATATAATTATGCTGTTTTCACATGTAAGCTTTACATAAGGGACTCCCTTATTTGGCTGTATTGTCCTGATTCATATGTCATATTTATGACCCTTAATTGGAATAAAATGTATCTTATCTTCCGCTCTTTAAAGTTGTGATCTCCCGCTTAGCGGCTTTGAAGAAAACCATCCTAATTGTTTGCTGCAGGGTAAAGTTGTAAGCTGAATATTTTTTAAAAATTTTTATTACTTGTAAAATCATTATTATTAAATTGTTCTTTTTAGGACAGAATCAATAAGACGAGATACTCCGATCACTGATTTGTCGTAGTGACAGTATAGAATTCCAAGTAAGTTACATTCAATGGACAGGCCACCATATTGAAACTTTTTTATTTATTTCACCAATTATTCCAATCATAATACTAATCATTTATAAATAAACGTGCAATATTGCAATCCATGCTCATGGCAAGGCTGCCGGATGAGCGTTTGGTTGGCTCTGGCTCAGACGAGATGAAGAGACATGGAAGTCAGCTTAGATGGATCAATGGATGATCACCACTGTTTACATCACCATCAAAAGGATGTTTTGAGTAAGGGTGAAACACCTAGCTGATGACAGATACACCCTCGGCTGATGATGTCTATGTTCATTGCTCTAACTTCTGTATTAAATGCACATAAATATAGAACAATAATTTAATTCCATGTCCTTTGACGATATAGATTTCTTAAATTTCTTTAGCCTAGAATGAATGTGTAATTAAGAATGTGATTAACCTTATACATTAACTGCTGAGTATGACTATGTGTGATGTTATTGAGAAAATATTCAAAATGTTGTTTGTATTCATTACAGTACTGGCAGGGTTATGGACCATGAATTAATGAAACTCCTTCTTCGATAGTGAAGGTAGACCATCAAATGGGACATCAAGGTATTTGAATCAAGTTTATAAGCTGTCAGTGTATTAACTAACCCTGGACTAATGGAGACACGTTTTGATGCATCTATCATACTCCATGCATGAGCATATTTATACATTTGGATGCATCAATGTCATACAGTATGTATGGTTTCTAGTAACTCGAGTGAAAATAGTAAGCACGGTATCGATATGCAGTAAACCCCTTTAAACTTTGTTTGCGGGGTATAAAGACTTAGTATTGAGTTTAAATTAATAGCAAAATAGAGAAAATGGGCGTAATAAATTGTATTCTTAAGTTAAAAAATACCAGTTTCCGAGGACAGCTTTCAACAATTCAGCTGTTCAGCCACCCTTTGACATTTTAACTTCCCTGGTTATTGGGCTACATAAGCAAACCTGCGTTTGAGTCTCCCTGGAGACTAATTCGCACTTAGTTTATGTACAGCCAACATCGGGATATGGCGCCCAGGAATATCGAACATGTATAGATACTGCCCTCACATGCACCAATTCACACCTTGTTCAAGTGGAGCGTTTTGGATTATTCTTGCTCAGAGAAATTAAGCAGTGGCGTAAACGGGGATCAAACCCTGGGACCCCTCAATCCTGAAGCGTGCACCCTACCTCTAGGCCAACACTCAGACTTTGTTTTATTATTGAGTTCATTTTACTGTAATGTAGTAAGTAGACCTGGGATCTATGTAGGGAAGAGTTAATGTTCATGTGGTTATCCTATGGTATTAAGTTCACTTCAACTTGCATATAGATTTAAATAGAAGCAGTAACTTAAAATAATTCAATGTATGATGCTTTCATTATAGTTTTATATAACAGAGTTCCCCCAAATTTTCAAGACAAAATTCCCTGACTTTTTCCCTGACCACAGAGCACTTTTCCCTGACTTTTTACAGCGATCGGGCGACAGAGCATTTTTTTGTTCGAGCAAAATATGGCAATAAAATAGAGAAAATGAGTATTTGCTTTAAATGCAACAAAAAAGTCAGAGTGAGCAAAGCGAGCGAGGAATTTTTCAGTCTTAGGTATTTCTGCATAGGAATTCTGGAAATGTCACTTATCGACAGCTTCAATGAAAAATTCCCTGACTTTTCCCTGACTTTTGCTCAATTTCTAGATTTCCCTAATTCCAAAATTCCCTGACTTCCCTGACCTTGAGAAAATTATATTTTTTCCTGACTTTTCCCTGACCGTGGGAACCCTGTATAACTGATTTTGTATGTTTTGAATGTTTAAGAAATGTTTGATATTTCAGGTCTTATCAGGAGTTTCTTCAGTGTAGCCAGCTATTGTTGCAGTTTCAACCACATATATATCTGAAGTCAAAGTGAAGAAAATTGTTCTATCCTGACGGATCCAGCCAACCAATTCAATCTGTTAGACATACTTTTTTTCGATTAACATGTCCACTAAAATACTGCTTTTTGTAACATATTATGTACAGTGACATTATATACATGAAATACCTCATAAATTCATGAATTCAAATTGTCTTGATTTAATATTTAAATTTACACATTATATAGAGGATATGTGTTGATTCTGGGGCAAGATCAAAATTTATTTCACCGAGTGATCACAGACATCAATATTTTCACGAATTGGGTAGCCAGGAGTGAAAATGTATTCTTCTGTGAAAACAAGTGAAATAAAGTTTGATCTTTCACCAAAAGTGAACAGATTTTCTGTTTATTATATGCTTCAATTTCTCGTTTAAATTAACGGTACAGTAATTGGTTTAATTGGGAAAAAGACGATGAAATTAGAAAGTCACGTTAAGGCGTCTATAATGACGCCATTTCTTTTTCTGTATGGTAATGGAACCAGCTTCTAAAACAGTGAAAATGACAAAATGGTAATTTCACTGATAAATCTCCATAGATAGCAAATAATAAATTCAATGTAATCCTTAAGAATGTCCAATATAAAATATCATGGTAACCAGGTGATCACTTTTATGCTCCCACCAAATATTTGGGGGGGGGGGGGGCATATAGATTTGCCCTTGTCTGTCAGTCTGAAAAACGTGATGTCACGACGGAGCCAAATTGATGTACGTTGTCTAGATGTAAGATTTCTTTAACAGTTTGATTGACTGAGCACAGACTTGTTTCTGTAACTTGATCTAGATATGCAAGCTCTTCAGAAATTTCACTGGATCAAAATTCAACGAAAGCCAATGCATCCTCTATTGCAGAAGGTTTTTATACGCCTGTGAAAACGGGACGTATTATGTGAACACCCTTGGGGGGAGGGCGTGCGGCGGCGTCCAGTAATTTGTCTGTACTCTAACGCAAACAGTTTTCATCCGATCATCTTCAAACTTTGTGACAATGCTTATGGCTATTATATCTAGGCCAAGTTCAATTATAGGCCAAATCGGCCTAGGCCCTATTGGGTTATGGGCCTTTAATTACCAAATAAGTATGAAATTGGCCTTGTCTGTACTCTAACGCAAACATTTTTCATCCGATCATCTTCAAACTTTGTGACAATTCTTATGGGTATAATATCTAGGCCAAGTTTCATTATAGGCCAAATCGGCCTAGGCCTTATTGGGTTATGGGCCTATAATAACTGAGTATCTTCAAACTTGGTGACAATGTTTATGGGTATAATATTTAAGACAAGTTCAATTGTAGGCCAAATCAGCCTGGGCCTTCTTGGGTTATGGTCCTTTGATTAAAAAAACTGTTGGATTGTTTTTTTTTTCTTTCACCATGCCCTGAGATTCACCATGCCCCAAGACGGGCGTATTTTGTGATATTTTGGCATTCTTGTTTATAATGACCTGCTCTTTTACCCTAGATGACCCAATATTGAACTCTGTCTACAGATAGTCATTGTGACCAAGTTTCATAATGAATAGCCTAAAGTTGTATTCTGCAGCCTAGTAATGTGTCACAAGCACACAGGAACAGTTGGATGAGGGACTAAGAGCACTCACAATAGCTCACACAATGTAACTTAGTGACAAGTGAGTTAAAATAAATTGTTCTTAACATTAATTTTCATGACAAAAATTTATTTTTAAAGAAAACACATGTTTACATAATAACACATTTATCAATCAAATACTTGAACAAGACAGCATCCTAGATTTCATTAACAAGAGGATCATAGATCCTTGGGCGCTCACCTGCTAAACATGGCCAAACTTTGAACTTGACCTTAAGGTCATCAAGTTAAACATTTTGACCAAAGTTGATGAAGATTAAAGCAAAAATATGGCCTCAAGAGTGTTAATAAGGTTTTTCTATATTTGACCTATTGACCTTCTTTTTAGACCCCACATGAACCAACTTCAAACTTGACCTTAAGGTTATCACGATACACATTTTGACCATACTCCTTGAAGATTGAAGCAAAAATGTGGCCTCCAGTGTTAACAAAGTTTTCCTATTTTTGTACCTAGTTTTTGACTGCATGACCAAATTTCATTGAGATACAACTACTGACCAAGTTTGGTGAAGATTGAAGCAAAAATGTGACCTCCAGAGTGTTAACAAGGTTTTGCTATTATTTGACCTAGCTTTTGTCTCCACATAACCCCACTTGGAAATTGACCTAGATTTCATTGAGATACAACTACTGACCAAGTTTAGTGAAGATCAAAGCAAAAATGTGGACTCCAGAGTGTTAACAAAGTTTTCCTACTATTTGACCTAGTTTTTGACACCAGATGACCCAATTATGAACTTGACCTATATTGCAAAGAGACATACATTGTGATCAAGTTTCATTAAAATTATGTCAAAATTGTGACCTCTAGAGTGTTAACAAGGTTTTTCTTTGATGTGACCTACTTTTTGACCCCATATGACCCAGTTACGAACTTGACCTAGATTTCATAGAGACAAACATTGTGATCAAGTTTCATACAGATTAGGTAAAAAACGTGACCTCTAGAGTGTTAACAAGGTTTTTCTTTGATGTGACCTGGTGACCTAGTTTTTGACCACAGAAGACCCAATTACGAACTTGGCCTAGATTTCATAGAGACAAACATTGTGACCAAGTTTAATAAAGATTAAGTGAAAACTGACCTCTAGATTTAGGTGAGCTAAAAACAAAGGGCAATAACTTCCTTAAAATCAATCTGACCAAGAAGCACGGAGTATATGCACAACTAGACTTGTTACTTATTGAAATCTGACCAAAGGTTACCGAGAAGTAGTGCAGATACATAATTATGTATCATGATGAACCAATACTCCAACGGGCATAATTTGACCCAAATGAAATTCGAACTTGACCTCAGTATTTTCAAGATCTACCTATATTCAAATTTCCCAATACCAATGCATGACTGAGATATTGAGCAGTGCTATGCCAATGTGTTACCTCAAAGTGTGACATTGACCTTCAAGTAAGAGACACAGGCCTTGCATGTGACGTGCTGCCTCATCAACTGTAATTGAACATTAGTGACCAATCGACTAAAAATCCCCAACAAATGAACAATATCTGATCTTGACGAGCGATAATATATCAATTTTTTACCTTCAATTGTGACCTTTGAGCTATGGTCGTGGGTCTTGCATGTGATATGCCGCGTCATAAAGATGAACACAACACTATGCCAAATTATTTGAAAAAGCCCCCAATGAATGAAAGTCTGTACAAGAATGATTACAGAAGGACAGAAATGGGTAACACTATATGCCCTGGCGATTTTCATTGAACCAGATTCTATATAGATGACCAATGTGACTAATAGTCACAAGAATGATTCATGAAGATAAATTCAAAATTCTATCCTCTAGTATGTTTGACTGTGTCCAATGCGTCTACTTAAATTGGGCCTTGTGACCAGCTTTTAGACCCCAGATGACCCATATTGAATTTAACCTAGATTTTATTAAGATGGTCAGTGTAACCAAGTTTCATGAAGGTTGTGACACATACCGTAGTGTGTTTACAAGCAAAACATTATTGTGAATAGATAAAACGACGGATAGATTGCGATCACAAAAGCTCACACTGTCACTATGTGACAGGTGAGCTAAATTATAAGTAATGACATTACAGAATTTTAAGCACTAAGAGTAAGAAATGAATGAAAGTTAACTTGAAGTTGAAGCTGTAAAAAATACAAAAAGGAATGAGTAAACAACATTATGTCAATTTATGATTCATTATTTACAATGAATTAAAATGTGTGAAAACATGGTTACAGTTCTAGAAAACACTGATTTCTAGTTTTCTTAACATAATAAATTATCTTCTTAATCCTTGAAATAGAATGTTTTTAACGTTGTTGGTAAATTTCAAAGCCTGCAGACTGGAACAGGGAATATAGTGTTGGTCTTGTAGTTTCCAACCAATGATTTTATCATTATGTTGTTATGCGCTGATAAAAAGCGTCAAATCTGAAAAAATAATATATTTATTAAAAGTTTATTTAAATTGCTGAGGTTTTTGTAGACCTTTTTTGCTATAGGATAAAGAATCATGTGCTTCTTGGGGGCCTATTTATTTACCATGTAGCATTAACCATTTACTTAGTAACCAAGTTCATAGTACATGTAGCTATCTGTGCTATCTCTATGCCTATAATTATTGTATTACTCACTAAAACTGTTAATTAAGAGTTGAAGCCATTTCTCAACAATTTGGAGTTATAAACTTCAGCCGGAGACCCATTCACTTAGCCAGTTTACCTGGACTGCATCTTAACCAGTACTAAAGTACCCTTCCACAAGGAACAAGCAACTTCTCCACATGTGGAGGAAAATCAACATTAATTGTATAGTCAAATTTCAACCAGCATGTGACCTGGAAAGGAACCCTAATTGTTACAAAGCCAGTGCACACACCACTTAAAATAATAAGACCACATATAAATTTTGTTTAATGTGTTTTTGTACCTCAATATTGAATAATTATGATAAAACTAACTCAAGACCATCAGGATCTGGGTTCTATCTTCTCTCATACCGTCGTGGCGATAGATAACATCAGGAATGAGGTGTCGAGAGTGATTAATATAAGTTGGAAAAACTTGTTTCACAATAGACCTTAAATAAATTAGTATAAACTAATCTGGGTCTTGACTCCCACAGGAGGTCTTGTTAACAAGGTTTTAATTAAATAAATTTAAATAAAGACCAAGTAAGTATTTCTTTTGGAAATAAACTGAGTAAATGGCCAATTCTCACCTGCCACGTTACATGTATGTGCTACACTGTGACTGTCAGTGTGTGATGTTCGCAACCTTGCTGCAACCAGAGTTCTGTCTCCCTTGGACCTCCTTAACACCAAGTAATGACCTTCCAGTTCATCTTTTTCCAAAACTCTGTGGAATCTTAAAACAAAACCAAATAGGTATAATATTATAAAAAGCAACATATAGTAGCAAGATGGAGAGCTCTGAAAGATAAAGATGATGACTGTAGTGATTATTCAGTGATCAAATGAGTCCTGCTTCACTGCATGGTTCAATCCTTGGTTGCTCCATAGGATTGTTATAATAATCTCCTGGTATACTTAAGGGGTTCGAGCCCTGCATCAGGTGCACAGACAAGCTTGCTGTACTGTAATTCACTAGTTGGCTGCTTTTTTAATTTCTAAACTTCCAGCCAGTAACTACTATGAGGCGGAACGGTTTGCTTTGACTAACTGGTTACACTATACTAGTATATCTATTAGTTTTCAGAGTGGTGTTACCGTGCATGATTGATAGCCAACTGTTGTTTCAAGTCGTGTAGGTCTGGGTGTACTCATACGGGGTTAGACTCCTGTTTAGTAGCTTTGTTGTTTGTGAGTTTCATAGTAGACAATAGCCTGAATAGGGTGTTGTGGTTCGAACCCCAGATCAGGATTTGCAGCACCTCTTCGAGTACAGACAATATTGGCACATGTTTTAAAAGGGCAGACAAAGTCAACAAGGAGACAGATGTGTGATACAAGGAATCTGGGTTCGCAGACATAGCTCTTTTTAAATTGATTCCCGGTGTATAGGACCGATACACACAACACCATCTTTTAGCCGAGGATCAAACCAGAGACCTCTCGATCAGTATTCAACAGCGTTATCCGCTCGACCACAGTGCCACCCATTTAATATGGTATAATATAAACAGTCAGCTGGTGGTAGGGGGCTTCAACCACAAGCCCCCCCCCTCCACCCCTGGTGACTAGTGAGTCGGGCTACTTTTTTTTAAAAGACCCTCTCAGTTATGCCACCTATTTAAAGACATGATTGGAATGCAAGGGTTCGATTTCAGTCAATGATCTGCGTTTTCATGAAATAATGTATAAACATCCTGATTGCTTTGCGCCATCGCCACTATTTTGACAAAATAAAAGTTTGATTGAAAATAATGAAAAACAAAATTCCTACCCTTCATTTTAAAAATCCAGTGTCCGTTAAACGAAGCTCAAAATGTCAATTCATCTCATTTAGCCAACGATGTAACGTAATGTCTACTCTTCCGAACGATTTATCAGCTGGAAATCACCCACAAGGGCGAAAAGTTGTGCGAGTCGACACCAATTCGACGCCATTTTTGTTGGTGGTGGTGCTCTTCAAATTTGGAGGAAATAAAAGTATCTAAATCTTAAACTATGCTGAAGAAGGTCAAGGTCGAATTAGCCAATACCGGTCTGATATTTTTAATATTCGAACGGGAACCAGTCTAGTAGCACTAATGCGATTTTTACTCGAGCACGAAATCGATCTCTGATAGTATTAATATTTTCATTTCTATAATTCATATTCTGATAGCAAACGCCATGCACTTTAATTTTTCTACTACGTGCATGTTCGTGCAAAAATGATTGCCATTTTTAATTGCTAGCCTATTTTCTCAACTCTAACTGTTCACAGTGAACGAAAAACAAAATAATAATGCATTTAAATAATAATAATTTCTTATATCATTACGTAGATTCTACATTAACTTATTATCTACATTCAGGCCCGGTTCCAGAAGTTTTCGGGTGGGGTGGGGGCACAGCAAGCTATTGGGATGTTAGTTCACACATTATAGTAACATAGATCAAACACAAGTGACACCCTGTGCCCCCGGTGGATATGGGCATGTACATTCAATACAAATTAATCTTCAATAACCATTAATGCAACCAGGAGCAAGTCATCAGTCATTGCATTACCATAGTTATACGCTACGACTCCCGCCCTTTTCATTTGTTCAACTAGTTATAAATTCCGAAATAGTTAATTCATATTCTCATATTTCAGCCAGATTACTGCAAGATATATAATCATAACATTTTATAAAAGGCAAACGAGTTTTCATTAACGTAAAAAGGCCCATGAGTTTACGCAAGGCTGAAATTCGTGCGACTATGTAATTGTGCAAAACATACAACAGACCCACAAGAGCTGCAACAGAGAGCGAAAGAATAACATACATCATGTAGTAGTCTTGTGTTTACTGAGAGGCAAAAGCAAATTTCTGACGAACAGCATGTTATTGAAGACGGTACAGGGGTTGGCAGATATACAGGCAACGTAGGGACGTTTCACGCAACATCAGTCGAAATGTGCGAGCTGTTTTCATTTTGACATACAACCATTATGTCTATATTTAATCCTTAACTTAGACAATATAAGATACTGTGATAGATATATTAAATCATATACACTTTTAATGTTTATTTTTATTTCCATAGTAATGACATAATTTCATTCCGGGCTTAACATTTTGAGAAACAGCGAAACGTAAATAACGTCGCTGACGTTAGTAACTATATAAATAGCACTGTGTGGTGGTCGCGGTAAGTTGGTGTTTTTATTGTTTAGCCGTATTTTCTTACTAAATGCGTTGTTTCATGCAATAGTTTTTGCACTTGTGTCCGAAAGGCTGTAGTTTAATGTAATGTAGTTTGTATTTGTCTGTGTCTTTGGGTACTAAAATGATGAACCCTGTCTACGAATATATTGAATCACACTCTATAATAACCCGACATACACTTTTTCATGGACTTTTCGTGTATAAAAGTCAATGGCTTTTTATACTCCCTTTTTAACGGTAAACCCATAAACTTGATAACCAGGAAATCACACGTAATCACTAAGTTTAATTCCTATGAATTACGTGTAACCCCTGATTACACTTAGTAATGTATTCCGTTTATCATAATTGATACATATATTTACATTTTTGTATATTATTTACACAAATTCCCAAATGCGTTTTACGGAAGTTCAAACGTTCGCAAGTTGTTGCAATCACTAACGGCACCCAGTAACGCTAACACTATAAGGCGGGTTTCCACTCAATAAAACGTCAATATTATCTATAGGACACTAATTATAGGATTTCAAATATTTTACGATTGCCTCTATGACACCAAAACATACATCCGTACCCCCTGGAGTCAGGTAAACAATGTTTTTTTCAAGCTCGCTTTATCAAATTGCGGAATTATTTAAAAAAGAAAATGTGTAGTGTGACGTACTGTCCAGATAAACAATGCATTTATTCTAGCTCGCTGTTAATGATATCAAGTGAAGAAAGTGTTTGTGTGTCGCATGCTATTCAGATAAACAATCCATTTGTTTCTAGCTCGCTTCGCTTGCACAATTACCCTGACAGGGACCGACATGTCACTTATTTACCCACCACACGAAATATTGTACGAATGTAGTACAATGTAGTTATAATATTTATACCAAATACCAATAAAACAAAGGTTGCCACGACATTCTGGTACACCACAATCATAATGCTTACATCAGACCAATATACAACATGTACATACGTCTGGTTGCTGCTGTTTTAGCACGATATAAGTAAATTGTGACAATATTAAAGTCGTAATGTCGGCGATAACAAGAATATATAATACATACGTTATATTATTGGGAAAGAAAAAGTACATTTTGTGAGATACCTTACATTCAATAAATAATGTAGCACACAGACAATCCAAAGCCACACAGACACGGTGGCCACCCACACAAGAGGCAGCCATAGAACGAACCATCCATATGATCACCAGAAATGGTTATTTTAAGCAAGCCTATATATACTCACCCCGCAATGAACGACATACTTAATTAACCATAAAGGGAGGTAATTATGAATAACAATTACACTGTTCAGTTAAAAGTTTAGTCCCTGTGATAGATACACCACGTTGTTTGTTAGACATATTTGCCTTGTGTTTTCTCCATTATGTCGCAGTCTAAATACATTATCTTCTTCCTTTGACCTTTTCAAACTTGTTTACCGCAAGATAAAAGCAAACTTTTGAGCAGCAGTGCAGCATATGTTGTTCTGGTGGCGTGTTTGTTAACTATGGTGGCTGATTTGCGCTTTGTCATATCTTTGCATTGTTGCATTTTCGTACTGTCGTGGCGAAAAAGCGAAAACACGCCAGATGAAGGGCGACAATACGACACCAACGCCTTATATCTGTCGTACATTTGCTTTTTACGTGGCGCAAATATAACCATGGGAAAATACAACAAAGTCGTATCTTTGCATTGTTATATTTTCGCTTTTTACCATAGTTAACAGTACATTTCGGCGTAAAATATTCAGACGGCGAGCTATTTATGCATTGTGGAAACACCCCAGCCTTGAAGTGCTCCATGAAGTGCTACATATATATGGGTTGTCTTGGCAACCATTTTGTTGCAATGTATGAACTAAAATAATTTCTTTTTAAATAGAAGACTCATGAGAAGTTTATATACACAGATGTATACTAGTTTTTGAGATTTAATGAAGACCCCACTCCCTGCATTCTGAAATGCATTTTCTGCTGATCCGTAAGTAAATGCTTGTATCCAGGCGTGGTCTGGGTTATTTTCATAAAACCAGTGTATTTAAGAGATTTCTGAAACGCCAGGTTTTATTTCCCCTTCCTTCTATAACAGATACTTCCAGCCTGATTTTGGCAGCATCTTGTCTTGGAACCCATGCGTTAGGTACTAGCATCTTGGTCTCTGTATCAGGAGCTGCTGCTTTCCATTCAGTAGTTCCTTGACGATATAAATAAAAATAAGTATACCAGATTTATATAGCGCCTCTTTCACGTTCAAAGGCACTTTACATTATTGTGTTGCAGATACAAGGGCACAGGTGCATCCTCTACCAGTGCAGATACAGCATGATCTGACCAGAGGGACAGACTGAGAGAAAGTCCCTGAAGGGAGGGGGAGACATTAGATACAGGCATGTCCGGCGCTGCAGAAGCGCGCCTAGCTCTTATTTCGAATAGACAGTCTGGTTTTTTAATGTGCCCGGTGTATAGCACCGACACACCATCATGGCACTTTCAGATACTTTGCAGACCACACGGCCAGATAAAGCGAGAAATATTATAAATATTTCCGAAATGTCAAGTTCCGATGCCAGGGATTGAACCCACGACCTCTGGATTGACAGCCAAGTGCATTCCCACTGAGCTAAATCCGCTTATATGATTGAGACTTTGTCGTTTAAACGTGGTCTTTGTCCTATTTTGGAATTTTGTGTGAATGGGTAGTAGTCTTTTGCAAAAGGGAGACGTGTTTGCAAGCGACATGTCTCGAGTAGCTCAATTTTGACAATATTTTCCATTTCCTTTATTGAAGTGGTTTTCATTCATGATAATTCTTAGGCCAGAATTTTGACCCCTGTCCAATTAGGCTTTGCTTGGTCTGGATGCAGTTATTCAAAAGGTGGAACATGGAGGCATGTACTTAAATATACAAATACTCGTGTATGTATCGACATAAATACATATAAGCTCATTACGAAGAAAACAGATACCTGTGTGACCAGAGTGTATGAAATGTGGACTGACATACGAATCTAGTACAAGTTACAAACCTTGTACGAACTGATTATAAAAACATATTATTTTCAATCTCAGCTGAGCAATAACTTTTTCGTGTAATTGGTGCCTGCCAGAAACGTATACATGTACATTAAAATACGTGTACTGTGGTATACTAGTAAAGTTTGGCTACTCGAACTCTTTAGAAACACGCTTTGTTTTAATACCAAACATATCTTAACAATAACTAACGTACTGTTAGAGTCACATTATGTCTCCCAAAACTTTTCCCGATTATCCAGTAAATAGACTAAATACAAAGAATTCGGAAGTTTTTCACAAATGACCTATAATTGACGACTGAATGCCAGCTATATCCAGAAATCGCATTTAGTAAAATGTATCGATGACAAAATACTAACTAGTTGCTCCCCTTAGACTTTAAATTATGCATTTATTGTTTACATTTCATTATTTTGTTTACAAACCAACTGGAGGCTTTATTTCGTTTTCTTCCATCTTATGGTGTTGTCCACCTTTGGGACTCAGCTGAAGTGCTCAAAATGTATCATGTTGCAGATAGGTTGCCGAGTTATTGCTATTTGAAAATAGCCATTTAAGGCATAATGGGACTTTAATTGAAGCCCAAAATTGTCATCAGGTGCATATTTTTATCTCAACCAGCCCGACACCAGAACAAAACACAGGTTACATGTCAACGTTTGATTACACTTGCAAGCTGTATTTATTTATGATATCATTACTGTTATGTTATGCTTCGTAATGAAAAGCTTTTCTATTTGTCAGAAAAAAATGAATTAAACATATGGAGTAGTTAGTGCATACTCTATAGTAGATTTTCCTTGTTTTATATATGGAGTGGAAGATCATTTCATTCATTAATATCATATGCACATGGTTTCAAATTATCTGAGTGTACCATAGAGTGTCAAATACATATAGAGAAGGCTGGGTAGCGGCCATGTTTAGCGGCAACGGATATGACGTCACAGGAACTTGCATCCGTGTTTACTGTGACAATTGTAGAAAAACTGGGTATCAGCTTTCGTAACGTCATATCCGTTGCGGCTAAGGCCGCTGTCCAACCTTCTCTCTATATAGGGTGCACTCAGATAATTTGAAACTACAGGGTACACTCAGATAATTTGAAACAATGTGCCTATGATTGATATCAACTGACTTCAATGTTTTATTGGAAGAAAACCTCTTTTTATACAGTCATGTTTATTGCCTATACAATAAATGAACAAGATATATCCCCCCATTTTATCTTGGAAGAAAATGTTTTATCATGAATGTAAATACATTTAATTGGTTTTGCTTAATGTAAATATGTTAACTGTACTTCACTGTATTTTATCCATATTATTATTTTTATAATTTGTTTACTTTATGTTGTTTCTAAAATAGTAACGTGTTACTATACATGTATTGATTTTTATAATAATTTCTAAATTTGTATTGTATTTAAGCGCTTTTGAACATGCAATTACACACACAAATGTACATAAAAAGCACTACCGGTATAAACAAATTTGGTATTTATATTATTGTTATAGTTATAAATATGCATGCAAGGTCATGTTCAACCAGCATATAGTCAAAGTACAGTCAGGTCTCGATATGCACAACAACGCTGTTTGTTCCCCAGGTAATGATGTTTGACCATAATGTTGGATCTATAAAAAACGTCTAGAAATATCCAACAATCACGAAATACTAGTTAAGAACATGGTCTTATAGAAACATTAGCCCAGAGTCAAATCCTTTTATTGGTATGTACAGACCATGAAGCAATATGATATACAGTACTTCATAGTTTCAATAGGGTTGCCGGGTCATGCTCAATTGTTTTAGTACGTACATTAACACATTTTTCTATTCCCCCGTTACTGATACACATTGACCTATAACCAGGTATTTTTGTTGGAAATACAAGAACCGAGCCTACAATGAGCGGCATTGAAAACGCAACATTTACACTTATATAGCGTATATGCGTGCATGTATGTATTTACCATTAGCTCGGCCAATATGTGTTCAATTTTGCTGAAAGCTTCCATATATGTAGCTAAGATATGTGGCATGACAATCAAATTATTTCATAACAATCTGATAACACCCTTCACAGCCACAATAAAAACCGATGGCATAAACAAAGGCAAATTTGATGCCGTGCGTCCTTCTGCATTTTCAGATGTTATTGCACACGTGTAACGTTACTTATTTTTCTCATAAAGTTCGTGAACAAGTCTCCGTTCTTATCATGGAGACAGAAATATAGAATATAAGGATCAATTTAGATTAAGAAACTTACACTTTTATTCACTTAATCGCTATCCATAGTTACTTCCCAATCACTGTAAAATTAGGAGTAATTTTTGGTAAACCTGAAACATTGCAGTCAGCTACTAAGCATCTTTGATCCTAAAGACCACTATGTTGTTGTGTGGTAAACCGTCTTATTTTGTGTTTGTTTTTTTAATTTGTCGATTGATCGATTTTTACAATTGACCGTGCATAAAAATAATTAGCATCTACCCATCAATTCCTCGAACATTATTTTCATTTTTTTCCGTTTCATTATTCAATGCAGCATTTTTTTTATTGGATTTAGATGGCAAGAACACTGAGTCACAATCCATCGGTAGCCACAATAACACGCACACAAAATTTCGTTTAGAAATATCAATGCATAAAAGTTATCTTGATTTCTATTAGTGTTGCGTTTTCAAAACCGCTCAGTGTACAACAATAGTTACTATATAGAACAGAGAATTTGACCTGATCCTGACCTTTATGCGTGAATATTATTACAAGGCTCTTGCGTTGAAAATATACATTTCCGCGAGCAAATCGTACAATATCGGTCCTTTACATTTGTGTTTGTATTACACCTCGGGTGTCTTCGTGATACGTCCCACTTATGAAAACATACAGCCGGACTACTTAATATAGACAATATATCAGCTGTTTAATTATGTTAATAGAAGGTCGAGAGTCGTGTCGAATTCTCTGGACTATATTACATCTAGCCACGCTGGACAATGACGTTTTGTTACATGGATATCTAGTCATTATGAGCACTGACGTGGACATCTAGTGAGCAGTGACATGTGCGTATAGCTACACTGAGCATGATATGGACATATAGTCACTCTGAGCAGTGAAATGGGCATTATTATTATACAATATAGACATAGCTAGCGGATAAGAGCTGCGAATTAACATGTACATGCATTTACATACAAATCTAATGTAGCAATCACTTATAACATACCTTGTACGTCCGCTTTTTCCGGTTTCTTTCCAAGAGATCCCAGTCGAGGTCGGTGGTGTAACATATTCTGGACTTTATGAAGCTGTTTACTTCCGAACCCCGAACCCTTATGGGCGTGGTCCTTCGTTGGAGCAATCATTCCTGAAAGTACAGCACGGGAACCGAGTCACCACAGAGTATTACACTAGAAATAATCACCAAAAATTAATGTCCGAATCAACAAAATAACACCGTGTCTGTTTACATGTATGTGAACTGGAATGACGTATTAACAATGTTTAGAGTATCATAAAGAGATTAGCCCGAGAGATAAAAACATTGACGAAGTCAGTGAACTTTGATCTAGTTTAAAGCAGTTTATTACCGTGTTAGGTGAGCGCCTTTACTCAGATTATATAGTTGTTAGTTGTTTCAGGCATTTTACATATTAGATCATGTCTCACGACGGTAAAATTAAGTATAAGTACGTAATATAACACGATGACACGTGTTTAGAGATCACGTGACCTAATCTTGTTTAGTACATGTATAATTAATAATCTATAAAATTAATTACACACGGAATTTCATGTTTGTACATTTTATGAGATATGTTTGCCTAGAAATAATGAAAGATTACGTTATATTCTAATTAGCTGGGTAAATCATACACGACTTGTATCCATCAATCGTGAAAGTTCGGCCATTTCCGAGTTTTCCGGTAAATAATACACGACTTGTAGAACCCTATAGATGTCCAACAATTTTGACAATCGTGAAAGCTCGGCCATTTTCGTATTTTTCCGGTAAATGATACACGACTTGTAGAACCCTATGGATGTCCAGTCAATTTTTACAATCGTGAAAGCTCGGCCATTTTCGTATTTTTCCGGTAAATGATACACGACTTGTAGAACCCTATGGATGTCCAGTCAATTTTTACAATCGTGAAAGCTCGGCCATTTTCGTATTTTTCCGGTAAATGATACACGACTTGTAGAACCCTATGGATGTCCAGTCAATTTTTACAATCGTGAAAGCTCGGCCATTTTCGTATTTTTCCGGTAAATGATACACGACTTGTAGAACCCTATGGATGTCCAGTCAATTTTTACAATCGTGAAAGCTCGGTCATTTCCGTATTTTGCCGGTAAATGATACACGACCGGTTGCGATCGGGTTCCCTGGTGTAATCCGTACTCGCCCGTACTCAACTTACACCAGTGAGACCTCTAGTGACTACACAAGGGTTTTCTATGATTTGACCTAGTTTTTGACCCCGGATGACCCAATATCGAACTTGACCTAGATTTTGTTGAGATGATCATTGTGACCGAGTTTCATAAATATGAGGTCAAAATTGTGAGCTATAATGACTACGCAAGGTTTTTCTATAATTCATCCTTGTGACCTAGATTTTGACCCCGGATGACCCAATATTGAACTTGACCTAGATTTTGTTAAGATGATCATTGTGACCAAGCTTCATAAAGATTATGTCAAAATTGTAACCTCTAGTGACTACACAATGTGTTTCTATGATTTGACCTTGTGACCTAGTTTTTAACCCCGGATCACCCAACATAAAACCTGACCTAGATTTTGTTGAGATGATCATTGTGACCGAGTTTCATAAAGATTAGACAAAACTGTGACCTCTAGACGTGTCTACGCAAGAAAATTGTGGACGGGCGACGGATGGACGACGTACGATGCACGGACGATGGACGAAGAGTGATCACAAATTTCGAGCCACATTCTCACAAGACCGTCTTTTCCGATCATCCAGTAAATAGACTAATTACAAGGAATTAGGATTGTTTTTTTACAAATGACCAATAATTGACGACAGAATGTTAAATGTATCTGTCGAAATAGTATGCCAAAAATCACATTTAGTAAAATGTATGGCTGACAAAATACTAATTTAGCAAGAGTCGCTTCCCTAAGATTATAAATTTTGCATTTTTTGTTCACAATTCATTAATTTTGTAAACAAACCAACTGGAGGTTGTATTTCGTTTTCTTCCAGCTTATTGTGGACTCGACTAAAGTGTTCAAAATCCATGGCTCTTCAAAATAGGTTACCAAGTTATTGCTTTTTGAAAATAGCCGTTTAAGGCCTAATGTGGCTTTAAATGAAATGATTACTTAGACTATTTATAATGCTTATATATTATTATATAAGACCACGCACATGTAGATGATATTGCATGAATTGTATATATCTATTCAATTAGAAAATGAATGGGTTCAAATCCGGGTGGGGGCACACACATATGCCTGCCATATTTCAGCATAAAGCTGACTGGCAATAAAGGCTATGCTCGGCTCGGCAGTACCAATAGAGAGCTCGAGCTTTACATATTTACTAACATATTTTCGTAGTACAATGTAATTCAAAAATACTATTTTAGCCAAGATTAATCAGACACCGTTCATATTTGCAACAAACTACTCATACAATCAGTATTGTATGCACAGCGCACATAATTTATCTTTCCACGTGATGACCTTGTGTCTGCAAATGTAAATAAACAAAATAATTTGGGTCAAATCTTGTCTGATAATTGAATGGTATAACCATACGACTGGTATCTTCAGTCAATATTCCGTCATCTTATATGACGTTAGTTCATTATAGCTCAGATAATTAATTATTTGACGTAATCCTGACTATTATACATGAATATATTACAAAATTCTTGCGTTGAATATATAAATGTTCGCGAGCAAATCGTGCAATATCGGTCCTTTATTACCTGCGAGTCTTGAGCGAGCAGGTATATTGGATTGCCTTAAGTAAAAATTCCATGGAGGGGCACGTGACCTGTTCTCGATGGTTTACGATTTCAAAAAATAAAATAAAAATAAAATGCATTTCGTAAGAATGTCGTGAAACAGACTAATTCCATTATTCCATGCGGATAACATCGGTCTGTGTCGCATTGCAATACTTTATTTACCGAAGAAATCAGAACTGTCCGGAATTTCAGTGAGCGCTAGGCAATATTGAGACCATGGATCTAAACAAAAGGTGACTGCAGCTGCATTGGTTTATGATCTTTGATATTGTTGAACACTGAAAACATGTCTTATGATAATACCTTTTAATGAACTGATACAATGGTTTTATTTATAAGCATATACATATTATATGGAACAAGGGAGTCATAATATGCAATTAAGTGTCTTAAAAATTGGTTTGTTATACATGACATTATTTAAAAATTTGTTGATAAATTTCGTATGTCAAATTATCGTGCATATAGTTTTCCCAATTTGAAAGCCACCGGCCTATCGCGCTTATTTTTCTCTCACAATTTTGAGATTTTCATGCTTAATTCTATACACATCAGCTGTTGAATTATGCAGATAGAAGGTCGAGGATCCTGTCAATTCTCTGTCAAATGAAGTCGGTACATCATTTGCTCGCAGGAACTATTTGACTTGTATTTGTGTTGGATTACACCTCGGGCGTCTTCGTGAAACGTCCCGCTTATGTTAACATACAACCGGGATTATAAATATAGACAATATATCAGCTGTTTAATTATGCTTATAAATAGAAGGTCGATAGTCGATTCAAATTCTCCGGGCTATAGTTCAGGGTACTGTTTTATCAAAGCACTTACAGAAATCGTAAATTACGTAAATTCAAATTCTTTATAATTGTTTAATAGCTGCAAGTTGAAGACAGATATGGTGTGTACATGTAGAAGTATATCAACTGACTCTTTATTAGTATTGCAGATCCATTCCCCCACTTTGTAGCTGTAAAAGAATTACAAACAATATAAATTTGAAAGTAAGTTTAAGGTTATCGTAAGTGCTTTGATAAACAGTACCATGTTGTATACTGTCACGCAACGATGTATTGTTATAGTCCGTTTATTTAGGTCTGCCATTTGAATACAAACATGAATTATCTAAACATTGTATTTTTTATTGTTTTAAACATTCTCATTGGAGACAAAGGCAGTGAAACGAATACCTTATTCACAAACCTGAATATTAATAAACATAATATCTATTAAAACAAGACATTAAAAAGAGAAATTGCAATGTTAATCTGCACAATGATTATGTTATGTAAACAAGTGACTGCCCTGAATGATAGACACTCGATTTATGCGTCGATAGACGATTAGATCACTTAAGCCTTCTCTCCGGGAACATAACACACAGTGTAAAAACAAATTAGTCCAGGAAGATTTGCTTCGTCGTCTAGTTCCTTTATCACCAATTTGACAAAAATCGTTTTGCAACGGCTACTAATGATTTTATGGTATAGGAAGTTAAAAATGTGATTATATTCACAGACACGCAATCACTATAAAAAGACGGAATTTTATTTGTTGAAGTAAGACGGACAAAAAGCTATTAAGCAGTTACATGTATTTGACATTGTCCTCATTTTATTGCAACGAAACGAAGTCATGTACTAATCTCATTTCGAATATCAATTAAATGCCGTCTGCGTTGAAAAAATGTTTTACATGTTTATATCTTGTTTAAACACTTTTTTTGAAATGTCCGTATCTTATTTTCCTGTAAGGTTCTTGTACTGTGAATTGACATTAAACAAGATTAATTACATTATTTTCCCATAAATCATAGATACCCAAGCCAAAATACAATATGGCTAAAATTGAAAACAAAGTTATATATTCATATTGAGAAAACGAGGGTTAGTGGTAAAAAACAGTAGCTACATTTCACTAAAAGCAAAACATCACAATTTCGATACGTTTTATTAAAAAAGAATATAATTCGATAATGTGATTACGTCAAGAACTCATCAAATAATGGATTTATAAACTTCTTGTTAACGTCAAATAAGGTTTGAATGACGTTTGCGACGTCACCAACTAAGTAGACGGGAGTGGTTTTTTTTAAAGTAATTTGTAATTTGATGTTATATTTGCTCAAATTTTCAAAAATTGTTCAAAAGAGTCTTGTCTTTCTAATGCTATTTAATCGTGATTTTCATAATTTTGTCACTAAGTCCGGTTTTCCTGGAGAACGGCTCATATGTATGTGTATTTGGGAGTATCAAAGGACGATGTGCGATGGCCTTTGATAATCTTAGATACACCTATATCTCGGTGGTATGTGGAGCTTTGTTGGAATTACTTGTTCAGAGAAATTAAGCTATGTTCAGACGGGGGTCGAACACGGAACCTCTCGATTCAAAAGCACATACTCTGCCTCTAGACCACTGGTCTATGACCGAAGTTAGACGACATTTTCTTGTTTACACAAATTACCACAGTACTGTTTATCAAAGCACTTACGGTAGCCTTAAACGTACTTAAACAGCCATATTTAAGTTTTTTTTGTTTTTTTTCAACAAATTCAAATTGTGATTATGTGATCTGCAATATTAACATTGATTCAGTTGATCGCTTGTATCTTTTATTTTGTTAGCACTGGCTACGGAATTCCATTTTGGAGGGAGGGGGAAGGCGTTGCGTTACTTCCATTATATATATATAATATGTAGAGTGATTGGTGATGGACCGACTTGTATAATTTTTTATTGGTAGAACTTCAAATTCCTGTGGTATAGTAAATGTATAGAGCGATTTTTGAATGTATCGACTGCTATGATATTTTGTGAATAGAATTTCAAATTCCTGTGGTACAATAAATTTATATCTAACGATTTTTGAATGGAAAGACTGCTATGCTATTTTATGGGTAGACTTTCAAATTCCTGTGCTATAACCAAGGTAAATTGTAATATTTATTTTTTATACCTGTATATAACCACAATACAGTACATACATGTACAAGTCGCTGGAGACGAACGGTATATGAAGGATGGTTCCAGGTTTGTGAGGATGAATTCCACTTTGTGCTACATGTATATCGAACTCATATATAAGACTCATATTTGAAATATACATCACGAGACGCATCTTATGAGCATATTTTCGTGAAAATCGGAAGAGGTCATGTTGACCAAACTGAAGTTTGAAAAGCTTGTTATTCCATAAGTAAAGATTAGTTGTCAGACCGTTTTTTCTTGTTTTCTCAAAATATTGATTTCGTATTTACGACCTTCTAATTCTAAGCCAGCGATATATAGATCTATATCTTGAGTTAGGCGCCAAGTTAAACACACCGGCTGCACGGTTTATCTATTATATGAGAGAACGGATAGGGTACAACTTTCATAAATTACTCATTATACAGTCATGGAATAAAATTTGTTAAAACATGATACATGTATCATGCACTGAAGTTATTGCACTCTCCTATTTGTCCCAGCCAAGATCTAACGAAACAGAATGCCATGTCACTAAACTACCTAAACACTAGCTACAGTCCGGTTACTGATTCACGTGAATTTCGATTGATAATTTTATGAATGACATTTCATTGTCCACTAATGAAAATAGTATCATGTAAAATGGTTAGAAACATAATTCAAAGGTTACCTTGCTTGTTTAGGAGTCTTAAAACTGTGTATTTTTCTTCAAATTTGCGTAATCAAGGGAAGATAATTTATTACCAAGCAGAGTGACTTATTACTTGTTTCTGAGATGATACTGTGTCGAGATACAAAGAAGTTGGATCAAATTATATTGCTAGTATTGTGAAATGTTTGCCTTGAGTTGTAAAAGCTCTGGGAACAGTCAAAGAGCCTGAATACTTGAATTTGAAACCGTAGGAAAATGTATCATTGATGAAGTTTTTTTACTGATAGATCTATCCACAGGTAAATGTATCATTGATAAAGAGTAAAAAATATTTTTTAAAACATTTATTTTAAGATAAAAAAAATAACATGAATTTTATACAAAAACATTCTTTACTCTTTATCAATGATACATTTACCAGTGGATCTATCTATTAGATATATACATTTTACAAAATTAAACATATATTTTTTAAAATTCTTTTGCCATGATACAGTTACCTGTGTTTGAAACATGTCTCATTATCAGTGTATATGAACTGACTACATGGTTTAAGCACGTCTGCAATCGTTCTGTCTGGATGCAATATAAACAAGTCAGCAGAAGGAAGGCATACAGGGTGTTAAAAAAGTTCGTTCTCAATTATTTATCTTTCTGACGTCAGAAAAATGTAAAAATATAGGTCTAATTCCAGAGGTTTCTACCATTGTTCTAATCTTTCTGGCATTCAGTAGAGCTACCAGTGTAAGAAATTAAAATTGTACATTGCATAAATAGCTGAGATAAAATTAAACTTGTATGAATATAAATTTTGAGAACAAACTTTTTGAACACCCTATACATATTGACTGATGTCTTGTTGAAACGTCAGAGATATATATCCTACGTATGTTAACATCACCAAGTAGAATGTGTATCATACTGATAAACACAATTCCATTGCAATTCTAAACAAATGAAATCAAATTTTGTTTAACAATGTACAGAAAAACGTCAGGTAACTGTTTCATTGATAAAAAGTAAAAAACCCTTAGATAACATAACTTTTATTTTAAAAAATATTTTTGTACCCTTGTCAATGATAGAGATACCTGTGAGTGCAACCTCTGTAGAGCAACACCTTTTGGTAGCTGTTAACATTGGTTGTTTTTCAGAGGTTATTGATATACAGAGGTCAATTGTATAGTAAATATCGGCATAGGAATATTTTAAAGGTGGTATTATATCTGAAGAGGTTGTTGCTCGGCAGAGGGCCGGTCTTGAGGGGTTGTATACTGTTCATTGAATATTAGACAGATGGGAATGTAAAGCAGGTGACGTCATACATGACGATGTGATTCTGATCGTTTGTTAACAATAGCATGTTTAGTGCCGTTTTTCTACACATGTAGATCAATTTTAATATAATTTGCAGTAAGTTGTACTAGCATGCTAGTTTTCACAGTGTATAAACGCTTCAACTTCCGGTTATCGCAATAAGTCAAACACGTTGAATTGAATAGTATGTCGATAAGTCATACAGTAACCGGAAATCACAGATGTTTTTGCTCGCAATAAGTCATACAGGTTGAGTTGGGTATATTATATATTGGAATTAGTACAAACCAGTACGGACTAACTTCATGCGGGGGAGCAGAGATGTGTGGGTATCAGTCCCGGACTAACTTCATGCGGGGGAGCAGATGTGTGTGGGTATCAGCCCCGGACTAACTTCATGCGGGGGAACAGAGGTGGGTGTGGGTATCAGTCCCGGACTAACTTCATGCGGGGGAACAGAGATGTGTGGGTATCAGTCCCGGACTAACTTCATGCGGGGGAACAGAGATGTGTGGGTATCAGCCCCGGACTAACTTCATGCGGGGGAACAGAGATGTGTGGGTATCAGTCCCGGACTAACTTCGTGCGGGGGAACAGAGATGTGTGGGTATCAGTCCCGGACTAACTTCATGGGGGGGAACAGAGATGTGTGGGTATCAGTCCCGGACTAACTTCGTGCGGGGGAACAGAGATGTGTGGGTATCAGTCCCGGACTAACTTCATGCGGGGGAACAGAGATGTGTGGGTATCAGTCCCGGACTAACTTCGTGAGGGGGAACAGAGATGTGTGGGTATCAGTCCCGGACTTACTTCATGCGGGGGAGCAGAGGTGGGTGGGTATCAGTCCCGGACTTACTTCATGCGGGGGAGCAGAGGTGGGTGGGTATCAGTCCCGGACTAACTTCATGCGGGGGAGCAGAGGTGTGTGGGTATCAGTCCCGGACTTACTTCATGCGGGGGAGCAGAGGTGTGTGGGTATCAGTCCCGGACTAACTTCATGCGGGGGAACAGAGGTGTGTGGGTATCAGTCCCGGACTAACTTCATGTGGGGGAACAGAGGTATGTGGGTATCAGTCCCGGACTAACTACATGCGGGGGAACAGAGGTGTGTGGGTATCAGTCCCGGACTAACTACATGCGGGGGAACAGAGGTGTGTGGGTATCAGCCCCGGACTAACTTCATGCGGGGGAGCAGAGGTGTGTGGGTATCAACCCCGGACTAACTTCATGCGGGGGAGCAGAGGTGTGTGGGTATCAACCCCGGACTAACTTCATGTGGGGGAACAGAGATGTGTGTGTATCAGCCCCGGACTAACTTCATGCGGGGGAACAGAGGTGTGTGGGTATCAGTCCCGGACTAACTTCATGCGGGGGAACAGAGGTGTGTGGGTATCAGTCCCGGACTAACTTCATGCGGGGGAACAGAGATGTGTGGGTATCAGCCCCGGACTAACTTCATGCGGGGGAACAGAGATGTGTGGGTATCAGTCCCGGACTAACTTCGTGCGGGGGAACAGAGATGTGTGGGTATCAGTCCCGGACTAACTTCATGCGGGGGAACAGAGATGTGTGGGTATCAGTCCCGGACTAACTTCGTGCGGGGGAACAGAGATGTGTGGGTATCAGTCCCGGACTAACTTCATGCGGGGGAACAGAGATGTGTGGGTATCAGTCCCGGACTAACTTCGTGAGGGGGAACAGAGATGTGTGGGTATCAGTCCCGGACTTACTTCATGCGGGGGAGCAGAGGTGGGTGGGTATCAGTCCCGGACTTACTTCATGCGGGGGAGCAGAGGTGGGTGGGTATCAGTCCCGGACTAACTTCATGCGGGGGAGCAGAGGTGTGTGGGTATCAGTCCCGGACTTACTTCATGCGGGGGAGCAGAGGTGTGTGGGTATCAGTCCCGGACTAACTTCATGCGGGGGAACATAGGTGTGTGGGTATCAGTCCCGGACTAACTTCATGTGGGGGAACAGAGGTATGTGGGTATCAGTCCCGGACTAACTACATGCGGGGGAACAGAGGTGTGTGGGTATCAGTCCCGGACTAACTTCATGTGGGGGAACAGAGGTATGTGGGTATCAGTCCCGGACTTACTTCATGTGGGGGAACAGAGGTATGTGGGTATCAGTCCCGGACTAACTTCATGTGGGGGAACAGAGGTATGTGGGTATCAGTCCCGGACTAACTTCATGTGGGGGAACAGAGGTATGTGGGTATCAGTCCCGGACTAACTTCATGTGGGGGAACAGAGGTATGTGGGTATCAGTCCCGGACTTACTTCATGTGGGGGAACAGAGGTATGTGGGTATCAGTCCCGGACTAACTTCATGTGGGGGAACAGAGGTGTGTGGGTATCAGTCCCGGACTAACTTCATGTGGGGGAACAGAGGTATGTGGGTATCAGTCCCGGACTTACTTCATGTGGGGGAACAGAGGTATGTGGGTATCAGTCCCGGACTAACTTCGTGCGGGGGAACAGAGATGTGTGGGTATCAGTCCCGGACTAACTTCATGCGGGGGAACAGAGATGTGTGGGTATCAGTCCCGGACTAACTTCGTGCGGGGGAACAGAGATGTGTGGGTATCAGTCCCGGACTAACTTCATGCGGGGGAACAGAGATGTGTGGGTATCAGTCCCGGACTAACTTCGTGAGGGGGAACAGAGATGTGTGGGTATCAGTCCCGGACTAACTTCATGCGGGGGAACAGAGGTGTGTGGGTATCAGTCCCGGACGAACTTCATGTGGGGGAACAGAGGTATGTGGGTATCAGTCCCGGACTAACTTCATGCGGGGGAACAGAGGTGTGTGGGTATCAGTCCCGGACTAACTTCATGTGGGGGAACAGAGGTATGTGGGTATCAGTCCCGGACTAACTACATGCGGGGGAACAGAGGTGTGTGGGTATCAGTCCCGGACTAACTACATGCGGGGGAACAGAGGTGTGTGGGTATCAGCCCCGGACTAACTTCATGCGGGGGAGCAGAGGTGTGTGGGTATCAACCCCGGACTAACTTCATGCGGGGGAGCAGAGGTGTGTGGGTATCAACCCCGGACTAACTTCATGTTGGGGAACAGAGATGTGTGTGTATCAGCCCCGGACTAACTTCATGCGGGGGAACAGAGGTGTGTGGGTATCAGTCCCGGACTAACTTCATGCGGGGGAACAGAGGTGTGTGGGTATCAGTCCCGGACTAACTTCATGCGGGGGAACAGAGGTGTGTGGGTATCAGTCCCGGACTAACTTCATGCGGGGGAGCAGAGGTGTGTGTGTATCAGCCCCGGACTAACTTCATGTGGGGGAACAGAGATGTGTGTGTATCAGTCCCGGACTAACTTCATGTGGGGGAACAGAGATGTGTGGGTATCAGTCCCGGACTAACTTCATGCGGGGGAACAGAGGTGTGTGGGTATCAGTCCCGGACTAACTTCATGCGGGGGGGGCAGAGGTGTGTAGGTGTCAGCCCCGGACTAACTTCATGCGGGGGAGCAGAGGTGTGTAGGTGTCGGCCCCGGACTAACTACATGCGAGGGAACAGAGGTGTGTGGGTATCAGTCCCGGACTAACTTCATGTGGGGGAACAGAGGTATGTGGGTATCAGTCCCGGACTTACTTCATGTGGGGGAACAGAGGTATGTGGGTATCAGTCCCGGACTAACTTCATGTGGGGGAACAGAGGTGTGTGGGTATCAGTCCCGGACTAACTTCATGTGGGGGAACAGAGATGTGTGGGTATCAGTCCCGGACTAACTTCATGTGGGGGAACAGAGATGTGTGGGTATCAGTCCCGGACTAACTTCATGTGGGGGAACAGAGATGTGTGGGTATCAGTCCCGGACTTACTACATGCGGGGGAACAGAGGCGTGTGGGTATCAGTCCCGGACTAACTTCATGCGGGGGAACAGAGGTTTGTGGGTATCAGTCCCGGACTAACTTCACGCGGGGGAGCAGAGGTGGGTGTGGGTATCAGTCCCGGACTAACTTCATGTGGGGGAACAGAGATGTGTGGGTATCAGTCCCGGACTGACTTCATGTGGGGAACAGAGATGTGTGGGTATCAGTCCCGGACTAACTTCATGTGGGGGAACAGAGGTGTGTGGGTATCAGTCCCGGACTAACTTCATGTGGGGGAACAGAGATGTGTGTGTATCAGCCCCGGACTAACTTCATGCGGGGGAACAGAGGTGTGTGGGTATCAGTCCCGGACTAACTTCATGCGGGGGAACAGAGGTGTGTGGGTATCAGTCCCGGACTAACTTCATGCGGGGGAACAGAGGTATGTGGGTATCAGTCCCGGACTTACTTCATGCGGGGGAGCAGAGGTATGTTGGTATCAGCCCCGGACTTACTTCATGTGGGGGAACAGAGATGTGTGGGTATCAGTCCCGGACTAACTTCATGCGGGGGAACAGAGGTGTGTGGGTATCAGTCCCGGACTTACTTCATGCGGGAAAGCAGAGGTGTGTGGGTATCAGTCCCGGACTTACTTCATGCGGGGAAGCAGAGGTATGTGGGTATCAGCCCCGGACTTACTTCATGTGGGGGAACAGAGATGTGTGGGTATCAGTCCCGGACTAACTTCATGTGGGGGAGCAGAGGTGTGTGGGTATCAGTCCCGGACTAACTTCATGCGGGGAAGCAGAGGTGTGTGGGTATCAGCCCCGGACTTACTTCATGTGGGGGAGCAGAGGTGTGTGGGTATCAGTCCCGGACTAACTTCATGTGGGGGAACAGAGGTGTGTGGGTATCAGTCCCGGACTAACTTCATGTGGGGGAACAGAGGTATGTGGGTATCAGTCCCGGACTTACTTCATGTGGGGGAACAGAGGTATGTGGGTATCAGTCCCGGACTAACTTCATGTGGGGGAACAGAGGTATGTGGGTATCAGTCCCGGACTAACTTCATGTGGGGGAACAGAGGTATGTGGGTATCAGTCCCGGACTAACTTCATGTGGGGGAACAGAGGTATGTGGGTATCAGTCCCGGACTTACTTCATGTGGGGGAACAGAGGTATTTGGGTATCAGTCCCGGACTAACTTCATGCGGGGGAACAGAGGTGTGTGGGTATCAGTCCCGGACGAACTTCATGTGGGGGAACAGAGGTATGTGGGTATCAGTCCCGGACTAACTTCATGCGGGGGAACAGAGGTGTGTGGGTATCAGTCCCGGACTAACTTCATGTGGGGGAACAGAGGTATGTGGGTATCAGTCCCGGACTAACTTCATGTGGGAGAACAGAGGTATGTGGGTATCAGTCCCGGACTAACTTCATGTGGGGGAACAGAGGTATGTGGGTATCAGTCCCGGACTAACTTCATGTGGGGGAACAGAGGTATGTGGGTATCAGTCCCGGACTAACTTCATGTGGGGGAGCAGAGGTGTGTGTGTATCAGTCCCGGACTAACTTCATGTGGGGGAACAGAGGTATGTGGGTATCAGTCCCGGACTAACTTCATGCGGGGGAGCAGAGGTGTGTGTGTATCAGCCCCGGACTAACTTCATGTGGGGGAACAGAGGTATGTGGGTATCAGTCCCGGACTAACTTCATGCGGGGGAGCAGAGGTGTGTGTGTATCAGCCCCGGACTAACTTCATGTGGGGGAACAGAGATGTGTGTGTATCAGTCCCGGACTAACTTCATGTGGGGGAACAGAGATGTGTGGGTATCAGTCCCGGACTAACTTCATGCGGGGGAACAGAGGTGTGTGGATATCAGTCCCGGACTAACTTCATTCGGGGGAGCAGAGGTGTGTGGGTATCAGTCCCGGACTAACTTCATGTGGGGGAACAGAGATGTGTGGGTATCAGTCCCGGACTAACTTCATGTGGGGGAACAGAGATGTGTGGGTATCAGTCCCGGACTAACTTCATGTGGGGGAACAGAGGTATGTGGGTATCAGTCCCGGACTAACTTCATGCGGGGAAGCAGAGGTGTGTGGGTATCAGTCCCGGACTAACTTCATGTGGGGGAGCAGAGGTGTGTGGGTATCAGCCCCGGACTTACTTCATGTGGGGGAGCAGAGGTGTGTGGGTATCAGCCCCGGACTAACTTCATGCGGGGGAGCAGAGGTGTGTGGGTATCAGCCCCGGACTTACTTCATGTGGGGGAGCAGAGGTATGTGGGTATCAGTCCCGGACTTACTTCATGTGGGGGAGCAGAGGTGTGTGGGTATCAGTCCCGGACTAACTTCATGCGGGGGAGCAGAGGTATGTGGGTATCAGTCCCGGACTTACTTTATGTGGGGGAGCAGAGGTGTGTGGGTATCAGTCCCGGACTAACTTCATGCGGGGGAACAGAGGTGTGTGGGTATCAGTCCCGGACTAACTTCATGCGGGGGAACAGAGGTGTGTGGGTATCAGTCCCGGACTAACTTCATGTGGGGGAACAGAGGTGTGTGGGTATCAGTCCCGGACTTACTTCATGTGGGGGAACAGAGGTGTGTGGGTATCAGTCCCGGACTAACTTCATGCGGGGGAACAGAGATGTGTGGGTATCAGTCCCGGACTAACTTCATGCGGGGGAGCAGAGGTGTGTGGGTATCAGTCCCGGACTTACTTCATGCGGGGGAGCAGAGGTGTGTGGGTATCAGGCCCGGACTTACTTCAGGTGGGGGAGCAGAGATGTGTGGGTATCAGTCCCGGACTAACTTCATGCGGGGGAGCAGAGGTGTGTGGGTATCAGCCCCGGACTTACTTCATGTGGGGGAGCAGAGGTATGTGGGTATCAGTCCCGGACTTACTTCATGTGGGGGAGCAGAGGTGTGTGGGTATCAGTCCCGGACTAACTTCATGCGGGGGAGCAGAGGTGTGTGGGTATCAGCCCCGGACTTACTTCATGTGGGGGAGCAGAGGTGTGTGGGTATCAGTCCCGGACTTACTTCATGTGGGGGAGCAGAGGTGTGTGGGTATCAGTCCCGGACTAACTTCATGCGGGGGAGCAGAGGTGTGTGGGTATCAGCCCCGGACTTACTTCATGTGGGGGAGCAGAGGTATGTGGGTATCAGTCCCGGACTTACTTCATGTGGGGGAGCAGAGGTGTGTGGGTATCAGCCCCGGACTTACTTCATGTGGGGGAGCAGAGGTATGTGGGTATCAGTCCCGGACTAACTTCATGTGGGGGAGCAGAGGTGTGGGGGTATCAGTCCCGGACTTACTTCATGTGGGGGAGCAGAGGTGTGTGGGTATCAGTCCCGGACTTACTTCATGTGGGGGAGCAGAGGTGTGTGGGTATCAGTCCCGGACTTACTTCATGCGGGAAAGCAGAGGTGTGTGGGTATCAGTCCCGGACTTACTTCATGCGGGGAAGCAGAGGTGTGTGGGTATCAGTCCCGGACTTACTTCATGCGGGGAAGCAGAGGTGTGTGGGTATCAGTCCCGGACTTACTTCATGCGGGGAAGCAGAGGTGTGTGGGTATCAGTCCCGGACTTACTTCATGCGGGGAAGCAGAGGTGTGTGGGTATCAGTCCCGGACTTACTTCATGCGGGGGAACAGAGGTATGTGGGTATCAGTCCCGGACTTACTTCATGCGGGGAAGCAGAGGTGTGTGGGTATCAGTCCCGGACTTACTTCATGCGGGGAAGCAGAGGTGTGTGGGTATCAGTCCCGGACTTACTTTATGTGGGGGAACAGAGGTGTGTGGGTATCAGTCCCGGACTAACTTCATGTGGGGGAACAGAGGTATGTGGGTATCAGTCCCGGACTTACTTCATGTGGGGGAGCAGAGGTGTGTGGGTATCAGTCCCGGACTTACTTCATGTGGGGGAGCAGAGGTGTGTGGGTATCAGTCCCGGACTAACTTCATGCGGGGGAACAGAGGTGTGTGGGTATCAGTCCCGGACTTACTTCATGTGGGGGAACAGAGGTATGTGGGTATCAGTCCCGGACTTACTTTATGTGGGGGAACAGAGGTGTGTGGGTATCAACCCCGGACTCCCTGTAATTCTAACATATTTACACGAGTTTGTCATGGCTTGGAGTCTGATTAGGACACCCATCTCAGACAAACGACTGCTCGGGCACCTTACATAGAAAATAATATGTTCCAAAATCCTTAGAAAAATTGCCCAGTAGACCCGCTCTTGAACTTGATCTTCCACAACAATATCTATAACAATGGCTCAGGACACATGTGACCTTGGATACGACACACGTGACCTTGGATACGCACACGTGACATGGAACACGACAAGATGTATGTTAACACGTGTGTTTAATGTACTATTATCAATTTAACAGTTGTGCACTTCAATGTCTAGGAAAATCGCCTATTACACTAGATATACAGAGACAACATTACACAAAATACAGTAAAGTTCTCACGACCGCTTCACTAAGGACGTGCGCGGCAGTTTCTTGTGACCGACCTGGCAAATCTAAATGACCCAATAATAATTATTATAGAATTTATTCAAACTTTGTACATGTATATGTACACTGCATACATACTAAAAGCAGAACAAAATGCAAGGACAAACATAATTGTTAATGTCACCGTGCTTATTTAGAAGTTATCTGCCCTTGAATACGCGAATTGGAAGGAAAACAACATACGAAGTTTAAAGGGGAGATGACTCATTAACAAGTTCGGTGATCTATACTTAAGTCTTGTTTTTTTCTGTTCTTAACACGCTATTGTGTTCATATACAAAGTTTGAACAAATTCTAGTATTGCGGATTCTATCCGCCATCTCGCATACACGAAACTGTATACATATCGAACTCCTTTAAATGTGGCATTTTGCAATTGTAAGGAATATAGTTTCAAATTTATAACGAAACTGCTTTGCTATTAAGACATATTCACTATCAAGACACCTTTTGACATGGTCTTTTAAGCGTAACTTAACTGCAGTTTCTGCATTATTTTGGTAAGTTCTTTCCTCAAATGACTTGCCTGTATTGGTCATTTCTCAATTTGCATCAGTGTCACTGTGCCCCTGTGTAACTACTTGCCTGATACTTGAATATAGTGATCACATACTATACGGTTTAATTTTAACCAAGGCAAATGCATCGATGTGCCCCCTGTGTGGCTACGGGCCTGGTACATGAATGAGTGATCATACACGGTTAACTGACAGACTAATGTGCAATCGACCCATGTAACTATATATTGGTATAGATGTCGGTACGGATCAATGAGTGCGCATGATCACAATGATCTGCAGGGAATTATCGAGAATAATGTATATAGTTCTTAGAAAGAAGACAACGTACACATGCACAAAGTTGTGTACTAAAGCCTAGGTACCATTGAGCATTTTTTTGCCTCGGCGATGTACTCCCGATGGAAATTAATGAGCTATCAGGACATCGGGAACAGGTTCCTCGTGATCTAGGGGGAAGCTTCGGGGAAGTCATAAGACAGCTTGTGATATCGGCAGGAATGGCGATGAATCGGAAGAAATTGGGACAACACAATGAATGGAAATTTTGGTATGTTGTAAGCGACCACCTTTAATGAATCCACTGACTTGCTTATGCCTAATTGTCCCTGTGAGGAATTCCACATCGGCGATGTTTTGTATGAAGCAGATGCACTTCATCACATACATGCGTACTACTTGAGTGAAACCTTGTCCACAAACAGAAAATCAAGCTGGTAGTTTTAGTGGTCTCTAAGTGAGGTTTTACCGCATTTTTACTGTAAGATGTACATTTTATCTCGAGTTGTTCAATCAACCATATATAGGATTGATCATTATATGGCTTTAAAACAGACAGTTATTTGATATACATGTAGGCATAAAACTGCGAGTTGTCCAACATATGGAGTAATACTTCCATAATCAAATTCCAATGAAATGAATTCAGTATGACTGATATCGCACTATATGGGTTGAATTCAAAGGTCAGTAACATCACTGTAGATGACACTAACGGCTTCTGTGAAGTGATAATATACTAGTATTATATCAACATTGCGCAACACTTCATTTCATATTGATCGCGAACCAAGATTCCTCTGTCTATAGTCGCCGCAGTGTTTCCTGGAATAATTTTATCCAGATGTCATCTGAAACAGTTAATTAGTTTGAGGTACGTGATCCACGCCTCTTAATATAGATCTTGGAATTAAATGTAGCCCTTTAATACGGATCCCAAAGTCACGACCTTCTAAATGAAGACAATGTCAAAATACTCTTTAGCAATATAGAATATAAACTCCAAACGCATTACTAATAAAAAGAAAATTAGAAATAGAAGCATACGAAACGTCAAAGATATAGAAGATATATATCACCCATTACTGATACAGTAGAGCTAGTGTTAGTCGTCACCTGAATTATGCAATCATCTATCTTAATAAGCCAGTATAATTTAGACCCACAGAACGACCATTTTGTATAATTTTATTAAATGCACAAATAATACATGTGAACATGACTGAGGAATTACCGTACTGGAAATCCACGAATTTAAATCCCCCACGAATATTAATGATTTTACAACTTATAATAATACATGTAACGACAACAACAACGACCTGCTTCAAGCGGCCACGTTTGATGTATACATTGACATTGATGGGTGGTTTAAGACAGGTTAGAATGCACGAAGTGTACATTAAAATGTTCTATAATATCCAAACATGTAATACATATGTACAGTATACGGTTTCACTTTACGAAAACCATCCGTTTAAGGGAAATATTGTATATTAATATTACATAATAATAATAAATTATACATGTAATTATACAATCTATGTAGGTACATATACTGTAGCAGTAGCAGGCACACTCTCCAAATGTGTACGTGTCACGGCATTAGGCTTTACGAAAACACCCAACATTGACACATACGCAAGTGTAAATTGTTAATGAATAATACTGCAAAATAAAACTACAAAATATTTCATGTTTGAAAGTGTATAACTAAGTAGAAAATGTAAAGTTTTTTATGTGCGCCGACAAGTATTACTACACTTAATTAATTGATTGTGTTTTGTGACGTAAGTATGATATACATGTATATGAAACTCATGTTTTTATCATGTTTTTACTTATTTTCCTTTTTCTTTTTTCATGAATCTATCACGAACTCATTCTTGTCTTCATGTTTTCAACAGTTATATGATTTCATTATGTGCTCATGCATTAATTCATTATTTTATCAAACACACATTATTGTCTTCATGTTTGAATAACTGTTAAGAGTACTCGTGCATTAACTCATCATTCCTGTGTTTATATGACTTTACCATTATAACCGTAATGTGTTTTTCATTCATTAATTTTACAATTCCCGTTATTGTATAGAATATGTATAGATTTGTAAGTTGTGTTGCATTATATTGTTTGTATATATTGCCACATGGGTCTATGACCTTCTGGTTGTGGTTGTTTGAAATAAACTGTATAAACTGCATGAACAAGTGAAGGAAATGTGTATCATAATGATATCAAGCAGACTGTACAAATACTAGTATATCTATATCGTATTTCAAATGTTCGCGAGTTTAGGGACAACCCCCGTATACATTTTATTTAATCATAGCATACACGTTAGAAAACAAACATGCACTTACACATCTGTTGCGATAATCCATACAATGTTTCAAAGGGATATAGATTCTAAATCCGACACGAAACACAACAAGAACGTTTATTTTCCAACACTGTACATAACATGTAACCGACACCGCTCCATTGATCACGTGCGAGTATAAATATAGTAATTCGAATCCATGATTGTCATGATTAATTTTTATTATGAATTCAGAGTTAGATTTTATTTCCTGAGAATCAACTATTCATTATCATAATAATATTACATGTATAGTGCGCCGGAGATAGCACTAGCCTTTGTTTACAAATAATGGATTTCCGATATTCAGTTTTGTTCAATCGTGTGCATATTCTATTTTTATTATATACTCTTTAAATATAAATTGATAACAAGCGGTCAGTCGACCGTGCAGTGTTTATATTATGCATCCTTTGTTTATTGATAAGTCTAGAGTTATCTCCGGCGAACTTATATCAGTAATTCACATAGCGACACGAGTGTATCACGTGTATAACTTGTAATATAACTTCCGTTATCCAGTGTACAAACAAACAATGAATCGTTTTTATTATTATCTTAAACACTACTTGACAATGTCCAAAGGTTTCTATCTATCAGGAAACAAATTAACAGCTTACGGTTTTACCAGACGAGTGGGTTCTTGCAATACAATTTATTTTTAGCTAGCTGTCTATAACGTTATTGAATTAAGAACAGCTATTTAGAGGCGATCGAAACTGCAAATATCGACAAGTTATTCGTGTCTGTAAACATCTACATGTATTAGTAAATTTAATAAATAATGAACGACAGTGGGTTATAAACTTAATTTACGTTACATTATTTGAGACACTGTAAGGTAATTTATCATTTATGTCTGGCTATATGGGCTTGATATTGTATCGTTGTATGGTCTCCTAGTCTCCTAGAACGAATATGTAACCTTATTTGGGTATGCTTAAGCCATGTGAATAATTATTGTGGAGATAATGTGTTTGAGAGTGTGTGAGGGTGAGTGGTGGAAGGGGTATGAGGAGGAGAGAGGTTGGATGGGTATGAGGAGGAGGGGTTGAAGAGGTGTAAAGGGAAGGGGTGTGTGTATTACAGGGGATGTGATAAGAGAGTCCAGTGAGATAGACAGTACATGAATAAAGTACTCAATATAATACGTTGTTCATCTTAAAATTAAGTTAAGCGTTTTAGTATTCATTTGCAATCTACAACCAAAGAGCATCGTTCACACCGAATGTATCACATTTCCCATACATTCCCTTGTATAAACAACTACAACAGACAGACATGCTGTAATTCCTATCGAATATTGAAGTACCCACATACGTTAATACAAATATATTGCAAATAATACTTGCAACTTGGAACTAAATAATTGCCAAAAACATAATGCTGACATTCACGATCCGAGGAAAGACGTGTTTACGCGGAATTTTTAGTTATAAACTGCAATTTGAAATTATTCTCTTTAATTTAAGTTTGAACCGATGGTATACGTGGTAGAACAATGTTCGCATGTAAAACACAATTCTCACAAGGATTGAAAAAGAATCCCACATCTTGCAATATGTAGTTTATCACTGTGAACTACACACAACATAAAAGATAAACATTACACACAACAAATCACAACGAAAGCAACTAAACACAATAAACAACATTTCAACAAACCACAATGATAATATAGCACGCATTCTAACACGATCCGCGGATTAATCCTATAAACATAGTGCAAACAAGAGCATGTTTTATTACCCCCATAAAACATACCCCTCAAATTGGCTGTTACTATTTACGCCCCGTATCACGTGACATATTTATGAATGAATGAACGTAAACTTTATAGTAAATCTTCTACGAGTCGCGATGGCAAGGCAAGTTTCACGAGAATCCAGTGTTACAGCTATGACGCATCTATTTTTAGAAATTCCAATATACTCTCGAAACTAAGTTTCATTAAAACTTCTGATAATAAATTCATTTATATTTTTCATTTCATGAAATGGATACCCTATACTCGTGTTATTAAAATTGTTTCAATGTTTAAAATGTGTTATTTCCTTCAGAAAATTACGTAGATCGTTTTCATTAACGAGGGAGGTAATTGTACCAGCTAATAAGCCACTCAATTTCAGCGTGGAATTATGTTCAAAGTCAAATGGGTGAAAATGGAATGCGCGCAGTTAAATAGTGCGGGATATTATCGTATTTAGAATCGAAATAAAAACTCTGTTCTTGTATTTTGTCGGTGAATAAAACACGGGCACTCGTTCGGATGCGGAAAATTAAATCACTCGTGCTACGCACTCGTGACTTAATTTTTCCGCATCCGAACTCCTGCCCATGTTTTATTCACCGACTATATACGCGAACAGATTTTTATTTCTTAAATAAATCACAATGATAAACAATGCACTACTCGGCACAATGATAAACTACACACAACAAATCACATTGATAAACTACACACTACTCGTCACAAAGAAAAACTACACACTACTCGTCACAATGAAAAACTACACACTACTCATCACAATGATAAACTACACACTACTCATCACAATGATCAACAACACACTACTCGTCACAATGGTAAACGACACACTACTCGTCACAATGATAAACTACACACTACTCGTCACAATGATAAACGACACACTACTCATCACAATGATCAACGACACACTACTCATCACAATGATAAACGACACACTACTCATCACAATGATAAACGACACATTACTCATCACAATGATCAACGACACACTACTCATCACAATGATAAACGACACACAACAAATCACAATGATAAACGACACACAACAAATCACAATGATAAACGACACACAACAAATCGCATTGATAAACGACACACTACTCATCACAATGATCAACGACACACTACTCATCACAATGATAAACTACACACTACTCGTCACAATGATAAACGACACACAACAAATCACAATGATAAACTTCACACTACTCGTCACAATGATAAACTATACACAACAAATCACAATGATAAACTTCATACAAGAAATCACAATGATAAACCACACACTACTCGTCACAATGATAAACTACACACAACTAATCACAATGATAAACCACACACTACTCGTCACAATGATAAACTACACACAACTAATCACAATGATAAACCACACACTACTCGTCACAATGATAAACTACACACAACTAATCACAATGATAAACCACACACTACTCGTCACAATGATAAACTACACACAACTAATCACAATGATAAACCACACACTACTCGTCACAATGATAAACTACACACAACTAATCACAATGATAAACCACACACTACTCGTCACAATGATAAACTACACACAACTAATCACAATGATAAACCACACACTACTCGTCACAATGATAAACTACACACAACTAATCACAATGATAAACCACACACTACTCGTCACAATGATAAACTTCACACAACTAATCACAATGATAAACCACACACTACTCGTCACAATGATAAACTACACACAACTAATCACAATGATAAACCACACACTACTCGTCACAATGATAAACTACACACAACTAATCACAATGATAAACCACACACTACTCGTCACAATGATAAACTACAAACAACAAATCACAATAATAATTACATGTACATGTATATTCAAACTGTATAACTTAGTGCAACATTGAGACGTCTGTGTTGATAAACCCGACGTCACGTCGTCAATTTAGACACACATTCTCTTTTGTGTTTTGGGGGGTTAACGTGTTATGAATTCAATGAAAATGACCACGTGTACGTTTATTTCCCGTTGTTTCAACATTTTCTCTTGAAATTCGTAAAATTTTTATTTTCACGGTCTAATGGACAACTGTCATTGAACTGTAAAATTAAAATATTGGATTACGTTATACGTCGACTATAGGTGTATATTTAGGTTAGGCATGTTTACGTACTTGTATAGGTGTATTTCTAGGTTATGCATGTTTGTGTACTTTAACCATAGAGTTTATAAGTTAATCCCCCCGTTTAGCTACCCAAGTTGGAAATTTACCTATAGCAGTGAGTATGTACAGTTAATCCCCCCGTTTAGCTACCCAAGTTGGAAATTTACCTATAGCAGTGAGTATGTACAGTTAATCCCCCCCCATTTAGCTACCCAAGTTGGAAATTTACCTATAGCAGTGAGTATGTACAGTAAATCCCCCCGTTTAGCTACCTGAGTTGAATATTTACCTATAACAACCAAATACATAAAATTTCGTTCAAAAGTATTAACAAACAAAAAAGTTATTAGGAATTGAAAACTGTACAGTTATAAGTGCCTCCAATGTGTGTACACACATCACCTCACAGTGGGTAACAATACACAACAAACCATACATGTATTGTCTGACCAGATTAAACTGAGACTCTGATCAAAGTCCGTATACCCCCGGCTGTACTCGGCTGTTTTCGATCTGTATGTTTATTTACTACATGTGCAGTAATCTCTGTATTTGTTACAAAATCGAAAGAAAAATTAAGCATGAATTGTACCGCAGTGGAAACGTTTGCGCCTTTAACGCAAGTGGATCAGGTTCGAAACTTACTGCAAGCTTTTGTCATTAATATTTTTATTTCAACTATCTATCCTAGAATCAAACTATTCCCCGTACGTTCTTATATTACTTTGTCTTTATTTTCGGTTTTTGAAATATTTTCAATTGCATATTGTTTTATTCCAAGTACATGAAAAAGGCTTCAACGACTTGGTCATTATAAATTTAATGTATGACTGAATTGTGTAATGGATATCGTGAACATAGGGAGGATTATAATTCACAACTAGCATACTTGCAAAAAAATGTTCAATAAAAAGTATATTTAGTTAGCCTCGAACCCGATACCTTGTAGTCTTCACCCCGCCCACTGAGCCATCACAGATTGTTATCTAGTAGCAACTCAATAAAGCCACATATAGCGATAAATGTAATTATGTGTTTTTATAACCTCGGAATTTTCCGGACTTGACCGAATTATGCAAGGAGTCTCAGTTTAATCTGGTCAGACATACATTGTACAGTCCAATTAGGATATTGTGACAATGACGTTGTAGTTTATGTGTAGATTAAAGATGACAAGCCATTGTCTGAACAGGTATATAAGTTTAGCATTGAAATTATATCTGTTTGTACAATAGTAGAATTTATATTTGGTTTTACATCGTTATAGTGGCCTAGACCGCTGAATCACTGGATTTTTACCCTAAATTGGAGTATAAGGCACATAACAAAACAATGGCTCATACCTTAATTTAAACTTCACACCACTTACAAATTTTTAAATAGCTACGCAATTTGCAAACAAACTATCATTAGGAGCTCCATATTGCGCAGTTAAAAGTTGAACAGTTGAACTCAAATAATGATAAATGTAATATTTATAAATAAACAATAATAGTCAATATTTGTCAGGTGATATGTACATGTACGTATAGTGAGTTTCCGATAAAACACTCTAAAATACCAAAATAGAACTTACCGCCTAACATTTGTCCTACTTAATTCCAATATTCACCAAATATTAAAAAACACGAGAAATAAGGTCCGCTCAGACCTTACAAAACTAGGTTATCGTACCGAGAATGTCGAAGGTATAAATATATACATGTATATATATTTGCACATATTTACACAGTTAAATTAAAAATTAGTCCATCTACATAGATATCTAAATAGATAACACATACATGTACATGTATATATTAACTTGTCAACTTTGTGAATCAATTAAATGATACCATAATAAAGTAGTTCGTGGCTATTACGCTGGGTGTATGACGTATTATTAAATGTCTGTTACTGACACATTGTGTACCATGCCATCATTGTACATATCTTTTTTCAAAAAGCAATAATTTTGCAACCTAACCGCAAAATCATGCATTTTGAGCACTATAGTTGAGTTCCAAAGGTGGAAAACACCATACGATGGAAGAAAACGAAATGAAGCCTCCAGTTGGTTTGTAAACAAAATAACATAATGTAAACAATAAAGGCATAATTTAAATTCTAAGGGGAGCAACTCTTGCAAAATTAGTATTTTGTCATCCATACATTTTACTAAATGTGATTTTTGGCATACTATTTCGACATATATAGCTGACATTCTGTCGTTAATTATAGGTCACTTGCGAAAAACCTCCTAATTCTTTGTATTTAGTATATTAACTGGATGATCTGCAAATCGAAGGTGACTTTAAGACAACAGGTGGTTGTTTAATTGAAGTGTCTATAACAACATCTGCATTCTGATCACCTTGGTCTTTATGCATTGCAGACAAACGGAAATGGTCGAACTTTAACGATTGACACCATGTGGTGTCGGTGTATGATTTCACTACAAAATGACATTTATATAACACTGACGGTACGAAATATGATACCCGCTACATGTAATGTGGCTGTAATGTAATGACGCTTATTTTCCTGCGGTATCAACAAAATTACGGAATTCCGTAAGTGACATCAACATGAATGTGTTTATCTGTAACGCGAATGCGAAAGTATGATGACGAAGACGCGAAAGTATGATGACGAAGACGCGAAAGTATGATGACAAAAACGCGAAAGTATGATGACGAAGACGCGAAAGTATGATAACAAAAACGCGAAAGTATGATGACGAAGACGCGAAAGTATGATGACAAAAACGCGAAAGTATGATGACGAAGACCCGAAAGTATGATGACGAAGACGCGAAAGCATGATGACGAAAACGCGAAAGTATGATGACGAAGACGCGAAAGTGTGATGACGAAGACGCGAAAGTATGATGACGAAGACGCGAAAGTATGATGACGAAGACGCGAAAGTATGATGACAAAAACGCGAAAGTATGATGACGAAGACGCGAAAGTATGATGACGAAGACGCGAAAGTATGATGACAAAAACGCGAAAGTATGATGACGAAGACGCGAAAGTATGATGACGAAGACGCGAAAGTATGATGACGAAGACGCGAAAGTATGATGACGAAGACGCGAAAGTATGATGACAAAAACGCGAAAGTATGATGACGAAGACGCGAAAGTATGATGACGAAGACGCGAAAGTATGATGACGAAGACGCAAAAGTATGATGACGAAGACGCGAAAGTATGATGACGAAGACGCGAAAGTATGATGACGAAGACGCGAAAGTATGATGACAAAAACGCGAAAGTATGATGACGAAGACGCGAAAGTATGATGACGAAGACGCGAAAGTATGATGACAAAAACGCGAAAGTATGATGACGAAGACGCGAAAGTATGATGACAAAAACGCGAAAGTATGATGACGAAGACGCGAAAGTATGATGACGAAAACGCGAAAGTGTGATGACGAAGACGCGTAAGTACGCTGACGAAAACGCGAAAGTATGATGACGAAGACGCGAAAGTATGATGACGAAAACGCGAAAGTATGATGACGAAGACGCGAAAGTATGATGACAAAAACGCGAAAGTATGATGACGAAGACGCGAAAGTATGATGACGAAGACGCGAAAGTATGATGACGAAAACGCGAAAGTGTGATGACGAAGACGCGAAAGTATGATGACGAAGACGCGAAAGTATGATGACGAAGACGCAAAAGTATGATGACAAAAACGCGAAAGTATGATGACGAAGACGCGAAAGTACGCTGACGAAGACGCGAAAGTATGATGACGAAGACGCGAAAGTATGATGACGAAAACGCGAAAGTATGATGACGAAGACGCGAAAGTATGATGACGAAGACGCGAAAGTATGATGACAAAAACGCGAAAGTATGATGACGAAGACGCGAAAGTATGATGACAAAAACGCGAAAGTATGATGACGAAGACGCAAAAGTATGATGACGAAGACGCGAAAGTATGATGACGAAGACGCGAAAGTATGATGACGAAGACGCGAAAGTATGATGACGAAGACGCGAAAGTATGATGACGAAGACGCGTAAGTACGCTGACGAAAACGCGAAAGTATGATGACGAAGACGCGAAAGTATGATGACGAAAACGCGAAAGTATGATGACGAAGACGCGAAAGTATGATGACAAAAACGCGAAAGTATGATGACGAAGACGCGAAAGTATGATGACAAAAACGCGAAAGTATGATGACGAAGACGCGAAAGTATGATGACGAAGACGCGAAAGTATGATGACGAAGACGCGAAAGTATGATGACAAAAACGCGAAAGTATGATGACGAAAACGCGAAAGTATGATGACGAAGACGCGAAAGTATGATGACGAAGACGCGAAAGTATGATGACGAAGACGCAAAAGTGTGATGACGAAGACGCGTAAGTACGCTGACGAAAACGCGAAAGTATGATGACGAAGACGCGAAAGTATGATGACGAAGACGCGAAAGTATGATGACGAAGACGCAAAAGTACGCTGACGAAAACGCGAAAGTATGATGACGAAGACGAGCAAGTATGATGACGAAGACGCGAAAGTATGATGACGAAGACGCAAAAGTACGCTGACGAAAACGCGAAAGTATGATGGCCATAACGCGAAAGTACGATGGCGATAACGGGATAATTATACTTATATCGTACTTCCGTGTTATCGTCATTGCAATTTCGTATTTTCGTCTCGGTATTTTCGTATTCTCGCGTTTTCGTCATAGTACTATCGCGTTTTATCATCGTACTTTCGTATTTTCGCGATTCGACACCTCCATAGGCGATGGCCGAAACGGAATACCGTTCAAAGCACATACCGCATAGTAAGCGTGAAACCGTCACTTTGTACACGTAGCTTTTGTGCAACACAGGTGTCGTTTTCTCGTTTAATTAATTAAAGGATGCTATTGAGACATGACGTAATGAAGTTCTGAACAGACTTTTATTGTTAGTTTATAATAATATATTTTATATCTAAAAACCCCAATGCGAAATAGGTTTCAATTTACATGTATATATATGCCACGAGAGCAAGTGTGTGAAATACAGGCATCTATGTTACCAACCTCGTCCCCAACACTATGTACCACGATTGTAACTCTTCATCACTTTGGAGGAATTTAAATTGTACATGTATATATACCTACCTACCCTGTTTTTTGCACATACCTAAACATTTTATTGGCATGTTGTGGAATATCACCATGGGTCGTTAGTTTTCCAGTGCATTAAGTCAATGAAAAAAATAGAAAGAAATGTTTTCCTACCTACCTACCTACCTACGAAAGAAATGTTTTCCTACCTACCTACCTACCTACCTACCTACCTACCTACCTACCTACCTACCTACCTACCTACCTACCTACCTACCTACCTACCTACCTACCTACCTACCTACCTACCTACCTACCTACCTACCTACCTACCTACCTACCTACCTACCTACCTACCTACCTACCTACCTACCTACCTACCTACCTACCTACCTACCTACCTACCTACCTACCTACCTACCTACCTACCTACCTACCTACCTACCTACCTACCTACCTACCTACCTACCTACCTACCTACCTACCTACCTACCTACCTACCTACCTACCTACCTACCTACCTACCTACCTACCTACCTACCTACCTACCTACCTACCTACCTACCTACCTACCTACCTACCTACCTACCTACCTACCTACCTACCTACCTACCTACCTACCTACCTACCTACCTACCTACCTACCTACCTACCTACCTACCTACCTACCTACCTACCTACCTACCTACCTACCTACCTACCTACCTACCTACCTACCTACCTACCTACCTACCTACCTACCTACCTACCTACCTACCTACCTACCTACCTACCTACCTACCTACCTACCTACCTACCTACCTACCTACCTACCTACCTACCTACCCCATTTCCCCCGCGTGTTACCAGAACCACTAGAATAATTTGTTTCGGTCTTGCCGCTGTGGCTGTTGTAGCATTGTTGTTATTTAGACTGACTAACCGTACAGTTAATGTTCACGAAGAATGTTTTAAGTATACATTTCGAGAGTTAATTGTGTAATAATAATAATAATAATAAAAAAATCGACCACGTGTTCTGGAAGTATCATGCTAAACTAAATAATTCCTTATGTAGATGGTCATATAAGCGGATATTTAACTGATGTCGAGATGATCAAAAAGTTTTGGGCAATGACAATGGCCGGACAATATGCAGACTCTATGATATGCCTAACATCAAGCCTTTTCCGACGGCTGGTATTGATGCTTGTCTGTTACATTGTCTTGCCGTGCCCTTAAATGTTTTTCTCTCTTGTTGCTCTGACTTCTGAAAGGTCATTGAGTACTTTCTGTGCTACTGGATGGACGTTTTTATATACTAGTAATGTTTCGTGTTTTACATCCTTTTATTACCTGTCACTGTGGCCTTTTTGTTAGAGGGCATTCATTACCTGGCGGGAAACTTTTATTTACACTGTCTGTTCTATACGGTTGTCTATTGGATAAGTGTGAGGTTTGGTGCACTGTAAAACGTTTAAGCCCCCAATGGCATTTGTCGCTGTCCGTACCATGGCGGAAGCCCTTTAGTCAACTTTCCTATATGTATAAGTCCACTTTATAATAAAAATAGAAAATTACATAAATAGTTGACCAATAATTGTCCTTGTGACGTTTGTTGTCCGTTTGTTGTTTTCTTGTCGCCTGACTCTTGCTCCGGTTTAGTTTGATTGACTGAGGCGGCCGACTTTCTGGGTGAGATCCTCAAAAATATGGAACTCAAAAACATATCCAGAAAAACAAAGCTGAAGATATACAACTCAAAAGTTAAATCAGTCCTATATGGATCGGAAACATACAGAACAACCAAAGCCATGCTAAAAAGACTCCAGAGCTTCACCAAATACTGTTTAAGGAGGATTTTGAAGATAAAATGGTAAGACACAGCGCGAAATGAACATCTATGGAACATCACAAACCAAATAAAAAACATAGAAAATGGGGATGGTAAGGACACACCCTTAGAAAAACGAATACGAACATCACAAAACAGGCTCTAAAATGGAATCTACAGGATAAAAGGAAAAGGGGATGTCCACGCAACACCTGGAGAAATGTTGAGAAATGACAGGAAGTGAGAACAGCTGGAACAAACTGCAACCAACAGAGTCAGATAGAGGGAATTTGCCAATGACCAAATCCCGGAGAAGCCAAGGGCCTAAGTAAGTATGATACTAAGTATCTTCAATTTCCTGTGGAATATTACTATTTTTGTGTCAAGAAATAACACACGTTGTGTTTTCAGTTGACTCATATCAAGAACAACACCCTGACGTAGGACTTCGAAATGCTTCTCAAGAACGTATTTATATGGGATACTATATTTATATACCACTTATCAAGCAATCCAATTAGGGTCATCTAAGGTCAAAGACAGATCAAATAATGTCTATCTCGATAGCCTAGTGTTAGAGTGACCGCATTCAGTGAGAGGGGTCGCTGATTCGATCTAGGCCGCGTCACACCAAAGTCGCTTAATCTGTAACAGGCAGATATCCCTGATTGCTCGGCATGGGAAGTTCCAGGTTACTGTTGATTCGCCCCGGTGTCAGAACATGTGACTGGTTAGTCTTCACTGATAAACTGTTGACCAGTGATACAATATTACAAATATCTAACAAATACATGTAGAAGGTAACCCATCAAGGTCTAGGTGGGAGAGTAAGCGATGTATTGGCATTTGGTCCTCTTGATTAGGAAGGTATTGTCAATTATCGATGCTTCATTTGAATAAAAAGTAAATGCTTTAGCGCCGCACAGATAATTCCAAGCCCACAGAAACGGTGGCAGTGCTTAGCCAGCAACGACAGCGCCTAACCACCACGCAATAGTCAAGACATAGAACGAACTATCCATACCTCAAAAATGAGGATTTATCTGCATGCTTTTATTTATCCTCGCCACCTAAAACTCATATAGAAAGAGGACACCAGAAGAGGTTAGTCCGTTAATTTTAGTTTTAGGGGGATAGTGCATGATACAGAAGATGCCCCAGTTCCAGAATCATCCCTGGTTCTTTTACATGCATGATGAAAAACATCATACACGGGACATCGGTTTTTAAAGTCTCGTCCGAAAGGCTGTGTTGGTAATTTAGTTATATTAGGTTGGAAACACTGAAACAATTCTGTTTTAATCCACAATGTTCAGATCAGCAGTCAGTAGCACTTACCACTGGACCGCTAGGTTATTTTTTTATTTGATTTTATTTATCCTCGCCACCGGAAATCCATATGGGCGAGGCTCCCAGAAGAAATTAGTCACTTTAGTTCTTAGGGGATAGTGCATGATACAGAAGATGCTCCAAAAGCATCCCTGGTTCTTTTACGTGCCGGATGTAAAGCATCATACACGGGACCTCGCTTAACGTCTCGTCCAAAGACTGTTAGAAATTTTAGCTATGTTGGGTTGGTAACACTGATTTAAACATTTCTATTTTTGACCGTCTGTGGGAGGGATCGAACCCACAACCTTCGGATCAGTAGTCAGAAGCTCTTATCACTGGACCACTTGTCTACCTATGACGTTATATCAAGCAAGCCGTATGACATACTGTGCATAATTAACCATAAAGGGAGGTAATTATCAATGATTACTTTTTATAGCCGCCACACGAACCTTAACAACTGATGTAGTGATAATTTTAAAATACTGCGCACAGACAACCCAAAGCCACTTTAAGACATAAAGAGCACACATATTTGAAAAAGGTTACGTAGTGTACTTGTATGTGCGTGTATCATTTGTTCGAAAACTTAAAACGTTGTCTGGAACTATCGACATTTCAATTCCTCGTCTGCTACTTTCCGCCAACGTTTGCTTTGGAAACATAATTAAAATGATACAATGTATATTGTATATTATGTCATAATACATATGACTTTTGGTCTCAAGTTGCTGGAGGCAAAATTAGCCGGCAATATAAGGAAGCAAAGGAAGCACACAAATGTCTGATTGTTGTTAATGACGTAACTAAGGGCAGTAGAGACCAAGGGTTGTTAATGACGTAACTAAGGGCAGTAGAGACCAAGGGTTGTTAATGACGTAACTATGGGCAGTAGTGTCCATGGGTTGTTAATGACGTAACTAAGGGCAGTAGTGTCTAAGGGTTGTAAATGACGTAACTAAGGGCAGTAGTATCCAAGGGTTGTTAATGACGTAACTAAGGGCAGTAGTGTCCAAGGGTTGTTAATGACGTAACTAAGGGCAGTAGTGTCCAAGGGTTGTTAATGACGTAACTATGGGCAGAAGTGACCATGGTTTGACGTAACTAAGGGCAGTAGAGACCAAGGGTTGTTAATGACGTAACTAAGGGCAGCAGAGACCAAGGGTTGTTAATGACGTAACTATGGGCAGTAGTGTCCATGGGTTGTTAATGACGTAACTAAGGGCAGTAGTGTCTAAGGGTTGTAAATGACGTAACTAAGGGCAGTAGTATCCAAGGGTTGTTAATGACGTAACTAAGGGCAGTAGTGTCCAAGGGTTGTTAATGACGTAACTAAGGGCAGTAGTGTCCAAGGGTTGTTAATGACGTAACTATGGGCAGTAGTGTCTAAGGGTTGTTAAATGACGTAACATGGGCAGTAGTGTCCAAGGGTTGTTAATAACGTAACTAAGGGCAGTAATGTCCAAGGGTTGTTAATGACGTAACTAAGGGCAATAGTGTCCAAGGGTTGTTAATGACGTAACTAAGGGCAGTAGTGTCCAAGGGTTGTTAATGGCGTAACTACGGGCAGTAGAGACCAAGGGTTGTTAATGACGTAACTAAGGACAGTAGTGTCCGAGGGTTGTTAATGACGTAACTAAAGGCAGTGGTGTCCGAGTGTTGTTTAGAAAGTACCGTCTCCTCGATAGCCTAGTGGTTGAACGTCCGCTTCGAGTGTATAGTAACAAGGTCTCAGTATTTTGTGAACATCTCACGACTCGTGTATGTTACTGCTTAAAATTGATACTTACGCTTGAACAAAGCGACTTAGTACGTAATAGGGCTTTAATCATGGTAAATACTGTTTTACCACACATGTGTTCATTGGTACATTAGTATTATATAGAGGATATTTGTTGATTTTGGTGTAAGATCGAATTTTATTTCACCGAGTGATCACAGAAAATCAATATACAACTCCATTATCCATTGAAAGCAAACAATAAAGAGGTTTCAAACACCAGTTGTTTGTTCCATAAATTTATTTCGGTGTTAATTGATAATTTAGACAGGTCTGTTACATTTTTGGACCTTTCGCTGTCTTCTTATGGTTTCTTTTGTAAATTGTGGCCGTCTGAATTTCTATAGAGCAGAGCAGAGCAGAGCAGAGCAGAGCAGAGCAGAGCAGAGCAGAGCAGAGCAGAGCAGTAATTATGTTCTGAATTTATACAGTTTAAAAACTGTTGGCGTTGGATTGGTTCGACTACTTGCCTAGGGTATGTGGATTAACATTCTCGTTCGAGAAGATTTGCTTAGAACTACATATTATCTACGGTACATGTATATATGTATAATAATAATGGGAACAACTATGTAGTGGCATATTGATTGGCTTTACTTGTATGCGTTACCAGTATATCTATCCTGATAAAGTGTTGCATTGTTTCTTGTGTTATCTTTTTATTTATCTACGATAATTAAAACGAAGCACTACAATAGTGAGTCTGTAACTTTCTGACTTTGTGACCAAGAAAAATGTACGAGTAATGTCAAGGGGAAGTAACTCATCCAGTAAAATGTGATATGAATACGATAATAGGATCGATCGTCTCCCTTTAAATTTCAAAATCCATAATAAGTAAATCCATTCAAAATAGCTCTATACGTAAGTATAATGACAAGGAGTACAACGCATTTCATCCGTCAAAAATGGAAATCCGTAGCCAGTGAATTTGTGGACGAACTTTAATGTACATGTATTTTAATAAATACTAACTTTACTAAATAATAAATACTAACTTTACTAAATAATAAATACATGTATTTTAATAAATACTAACTTTACTAAATAATAAATACTGACTTTACTAAATAATAAATACTAACTGTTATTTAACTTTTGAGACTTAAGGCTGCTAAAACTATGTAGTTCAGCAGTTTTACTGTTGTAACTAGGTCATTCGGCATTCCGCCTTTTGTTTGCTGAATCTTTTCTATTCAGCTTTTAATCAGTGGGACAGGGGGTGTTTAATTTTCTTGGTCGGTAGTGTGTTGGGCACTTCTTCGTTTTAAGTTTTCCGACAGCTAAAACTAGGCATTATAGTCCTTTTGCTAAGGAAACTGGGTCATTTAGCTAGTTATAATTTATTATATTTTTCGACAGCTTGGACTTGGGCGGATCTGCGCCTGTTAGTCCCCTACCGGTTATTGATCGGAGGGGACTATAGGTTTGCCCTCCGTCCGTCCGTCCGTCAGTCCGTCCGTCCGTCCGTCAAACAATCTGGATCCTGACATAACTCAAACAGTTTCCAAGCTAGGTTTATGAAACTTGGTATGTGGATAGGGGGCAATAAGGGGATTATGCACGTCTAAAAATATTTTGATTCTGACAAAAATTGTGGTTGCTATGGCAACAGAAAGAGTGAAAATATGCCCAAATCTGGATCCTGCCATAACTCAAGCAGTTTCCAAGCTAGGTTTATGAAACTTGATATGTGAATAGGGGGCAATAAGGGGATTATGCACGTCTAAAAATATTTTGATTCTGACAAAAATTGTGGTTGCTATGGCAACAGAAACATTGAAAATGGCCTCAAACCGGTAGGGGACTTCTGTATTGCTTGCAATTCTCAATTACTTGTTTAGTTGGGCATTGTGTCTTTATGTGTTTTATGTTTCCTGTGCTCGGTTGGTTCAGTTGGGCATTGTGCTTTGTGTGTTTTTAATGTTTTCTGTGCTCGGCTGGTTAAGTTGAGTGCTGCCTTCCATGTCTGACTTAATATAATCTTTTTGTCTAGTTTACTATTGTATAAGATGTTCGCCCCTGTGGGTATTTATGTGTAATGTACAGTGAGTGGTTTTGTCTTATTTCCCGAGGGACTCCTTAATTCATTTGGGCTTCTTAACAAAACCTGCTCTTAGATCCACTATATTTTGCTTGAAATATCCTTTATTGGGTATGGATGGTTCTTTCTATGTCTGGCTCTTGCGTGGGTGGCTGGGCGCTGCCGTTTCCGTGTTGCTTTGAATTATCTGGGCGCTTACAGTATGTAATGTTTGAACAATTTTTGAAATGTATTCTATAATTCCTAAAATACAATTTCAGTTAACATACTAGTTCGCAAAAACGATATCCGATCTTCATTACCTACATCAAAGACCTAAATATACAAAGATTGGAAAAATCTACCAAATCTCGCAATATCTAGCGGCAGTCTTCTGAAATCTCGCGAAATCTCGTTTGTTTTTAATTCCTTATATCTCCTGTTTTGGTGTACATAGGAAAAAACTATGTTTATGCAATATATTTAAACAAAATTTATTGAAACCAGTCAAGAAATAAAACATTAGACCTCAAAGAGCCAGACCTACTCTCATTTTAATGGAAATTCCAATTTTATCAGAAAATACCCAATTTGCCTCATTCAAACAATAATTCTATAAGAGATAGAAACAAATAAGTTGCATCATGCAGTTGAAGAAACCTGCGGCTCTTCAAAATGAGATATTGGTCATTAAAAAGGATGACAAACAAAAGTGTTCATGCAAAATATTAGCATCTGCTGCATGCCATTTTGCTTTTTCTCCCCGTTTTCAATAAAGTGTCCAATCTGTGTATATTTAGGTCTTTGCCTACATCAGGTAGTTGTATTAGATAATAATACAACTACCTGTCTGCATTGAGCAAAAAATTATTATATTTGGTTGATCATGAAGTTAGAACGATCATAATTTGCATTCAATAAGATCAAAGACCTAAATATATCGCAGTTTTTTTAATGTTTCTGAATGATAGTTCAATGATTCATCATTCTTACATTATTTAGAATACAACTCACATTTTGAGCCAATACGCTAGATTTAATCATTCAACTTTTACTAAGGCTCTATTTTCTTCTTCAAATATTTTAAGTATAATAATAAAGATAACATTTAATGCACAGACAAATCACTCACCCGTACCAAAGATCTGTGTACTTTCAGATCTTTGTCTGTGTCTGGAAATATTACTTTTCCAACAAAGATGCTGAGCTGCGACAGTTGACAAGGGGGGTAACTCGTCTTTACTTAAAAGTTTTTAACCGGAAATCGTTTTTGAGCCAATACACAATTGCTGGCTGTTCCATTTATCGTTTGCATTTAAAATAAATCAAATATTATTTACAAAGCAATTGCTATTGCACATATTTATTAAATTAAATATACATAACAAATATTAATATTGTCAAACAGAGTATTTCAAAAGCTGTCACTCGAA